>LR778259.1:44251857-44328665 GCA_902810595.1 Coregonus sp. 'balchen'
CAGGACCCAAAAAGACCTTTTACGAGGGACATGGATGGTGCTGTCAATGGCCTTGTTCACCAGCAGGCAAAATATAATGAAGTTTGTACCAACATGCCTGGAGATGGAGCTGTGGAGGGGAGGATGCTGTGAGAAGATGTTCTTCACTCTGAACTCCATGGCCATCTGCCTATGTTCTGATGCCACTAGAGGACATATTAACAGGTTGAGGGTCGGCAATGATACCCAGATCATGAAGTGGAAGAAACAGGCTGAGGTAAGTGTGAGTCTTAAACATATGTAAACACAATTTGATTCAGCCTTTTTTATAATTATATTATTTCAAGGTGATTACACAGGCTACCTTATTTATGAGTACAATGAGTGGTTATTACGTGTATGTCAGTAATCTCAATGTTAATTCCAGACTAAGATATTTAAGAGGAGACTGGCCTATTCCCAGGAGGAAACTGTGATGTCCGGAACGTTCTCAATGACCTGGGACAATGTCCAAGTATGTCCAAAATGTGTGATCTAACATTATATTTATTATTGTGATGGTTCAGTAAAACAAGAATATCTCTTCCAAATGGCATTTCCCATATACAGTGCATTCGGAAAGTATTCAGACCCCTTCCCTTTTTCCACATTTTGTTACGTTACAGCCTTATTCTAAAAAAAATAAAAATAATCCTCATCAATCTACACACAATACCCCATAATGATGAAGCGAAAACAGGTTTTTAGAAATGTTTGCAAATGTATTAAAAATAAAAACTGAAATGCCTTATTTACAGATGTATTCAGACCCTTTGCTTTGAGACTGGAAATTGAGCTCATGTGCATCCTGTTTCCATTGATCATCCTAGATATGTCTTTACAACCTAAACTGAATGGGTACGTAATACATAAAAATGTACGCAGAAATAAAATGCAAAAATGCAAATGAAATGTTTTGAAATGGGTGAATTATTGTTATGGTCATCAAAGAGGCCAGAAGGATGGCTGAGCAGCTGATTAAAAACATGTATTATACCCCCTCTAACCCAGGGTCATGTATTATACCCCCTCTAACCCAGGGTCATGTATTATACCCCCTCTAACCCAGGGTCATGTATTATACCCCCTCTAACCCAGGGTCATGTATTATACCCCCTCTAACCCAGGGTCATGTATTATACCCCCTCTAACCCAGGGTCATGTATTATACCCCCTCTAACCCAGGGTCATGTATTATACCCCCTCTAACCCAGGGCCATGTATTATACCCCCTCTAACCCAGGGTCATGTATTATACCCCCTCTAACCCAGGGTCATGTATTATACCCCCTCTAACCCAGGGTCATGTATTATACCCCCTCTAACCCAGGGTCATGTATTATACCCCCTAACCCGGGCCATGTATATACCCAGGGCCATGTATTATACCCCCTCTAACCCAGGGTCATGTATTATACCCCCTCTAACCCAGGGTCATGTATTATACCCCCTCTAACCCAGGGTCATGTATTATACCCCCTCTAACCCAGGGTCATGTATTATACCCCCTCTAACCCAGGGTCATGTATTATACCCCCTCTAACCCAGGGTCATGTATTATACCCCCTCTAACCGAAATATAGTATAAAACTACACCTTACTAAACAATACATGTATAATTATTATAATAATGTTTTTCTTAGAAAAAAAACAGAATCAGCATTTTTCTCCTTTTCAGGGGCCCTTTGTAACCCGACACCCCCATCAGTCTCCAAATCCCCGTCTTCAAGCTGTGAGGGACTCAGATGTTGCCTCTTCCACGCAGGCTCTCCATGGCCTTCAAGGTTTCACATGTTTTCTTTTCCATGATAGATCAACCTTCTTGCCGATAAGCCCAAGTTTTGTCTTGAGGACAGAAGGGACCATCTTCGTAAATGTTCACGATGGTGGAAAAACTGTTGCACTTGTTTCATCATATCAAGCACCTTAAACCAATCTCGCCACTTGAAGCTAAAGACAGGCAACAAAATAGTTGACCTCTGTGCAAGCGTTTGAAAATACATACGAACTAACAGATTTGGTGGCATTTGCGCTTTTGAATTCAGAACAACCTAAAATTGTCACTTTGGAGTCTGGACTCTACGCTACTGAAGACATTCGTATGACTTTCAAATCATCTGGCCCACAGACTTCCTCTTCCAGTGCGTACCCAGGCAGGGATGTTCCATTCAGGGCCTTTTAGATCTGACATAGAGCAAGTCTTATCTTAAGCCATTCCCTCATGTGAGAAAAACTCCCGGTTTTTGGCTGAAAAAGGTTGTTGAGACAGCCGTGTGTGAAGATCTTCACTGTTGAATCGCCCGGTTGGCCTCCACTCATATCAATCCCACCATTAAAACAATCAGGTGCATCACAAAGAATGGCATCGATGGTTTTGTCATTGTGGCCAAGACATGAAGGACACAATACACCTAGAATTGGGCTAGGAGACGTGTTTTCTGGAGTTTTCTGTGGTTGATCTCTCTTGAGGTTTCTTGTCGCTCGTAGTGTTCACAGGACAAGTCTAACACTTACTTATACTCAGGCAGACCTACCCAGAAATTACTTTTTCATTCTACAAGGGGTCACAAGCTCACTACACAGCAGCTCCATTAGTTCACTACAAAAAATCCCAACTGTTTCACATTTTTCAAACAGTTCAAACTTTAAGTTCAACTATTACTTTTTATTTCAAACATGTTGTAGAGGGTTCTTTGCACAGTGCTGATATTCTCTTATTCTTAAACAAACTTTAAACTTTAAACTAGAAAATGACACGGCTTCTGAGTATATGTAAAATATCTTTAGTTATGCAATTGCAGGCAGAAGTTAATACAGAGTCAACAGGATTTGTTTAGCTCTTCATAAATTCTGCAAAATGTCCAAAACCATCTCTGCTTTTCATCCAAGCACGCTCCTCCCTGGCAGATCAGGAGCCACCATGTTTTCTTCTTGTGGCTGTGTGTAAGCAACGAGAAATTGAAACAATCCAGGTCTACCTGTTCCTCCAGTTGATCTCTATCCCATGTCCTTGACTACACGCCCAGACCAGCTGCAGGGAGCTAGAGGGAACCATCCTTACCAAAAGCACAGCATTGGTAGTTAAGAAATGTCTCTACTATTGTTAATCATATTAATTGTTAACTATTAATATTTAACAAATCAGGTAAATATGTGCTCTTTCTCTCACAGCATAATAGATCATATATTCCCCATCAATGTGCTTTACTTCAAAGAAACAGCTGCACTATCAAGTTACATAAGCACACACCCTAAATAGTGAAGAGAACATCCGGACAGGATGTCCTTAAAAGGTCATAAACACAGGACACAGGAAAACTCACCAATCACTTTTTGACAGCAACCGTCTACTATATTCTCTCTCACCGGAGTCTGTGAAACAAGACAGTTGGAGATTGAAACATTGTATGTGTATTCCCTTCCCCCAACTGCTCTGTTCACTCAGACAAACAAACCAGAACCCAACAAGCGCTACGCCAAGAGGTCCGAACCTCTCGATGATGTGGCTAGGTGTTGGATTAAGGTCGCTACATTAGCCCCTTCCTTGGGGAGAGCATGCCCCCATACTTCTTTATAGCAAGTCTCTCACGTGTACACGCCTCTTTGATGGCCTCACAGGCACTATCCCACTTCTGACACCAATGTAACGAATTAAGGGATAGCTCCAACCGGGACTCGAACCCTGGTCCAGCGATTATCAAGCCAACACCTTATCCATTACACCAAGAGATCAGAAGGTGGTAATTGGTAGGTGTTGGGTTCAGCTTGCTACAGTATATACTTATAAAGGTCAATGTGTGATCTGGGAGCGGCAGCACTACCACTAGTGCTCCTGACACAGCCGAACACAATCTTTACCTTCTGAACCTTAAAAACTGACCTAAAGTCAGATACATTGAGACAAACCACCATGTGAGCAGCAAGTGTAGGGTTAATGGAGTGAAGTGGGGGATGGGAAGGACCACCAGTATCAACTATATGTCTACGAATGCATTACTATTAATGCGTTACTAAAACGGATGGATGCTCTTCATCAACACCATCTCACCTGTGAAACTAGATGTCAGCAATCAATCAACAAGACTAATGAAATGGAGCAAATGAAGACATTAGAACTGCTAAAGGTCAGATATTATATTCGGACACCAATTTCCTACTGGTAGATGTTGTACATGATCTGTCAATCCTGAGAGCAACGCTCTCTCTCCTCCTCTTCCCCCATCTCTCTTTGCTGGGGTGAAGTTTCCCCTAGATACAGATCTAGGATCAGCTTCCCCTCCCCCAAACCTAACAAGGATCATTAGTGGGAGGAATTTAAACCTGATCCAAAGCCAGTGTCTATTTGGGAAACTTGTCCCCTCCCCAACAACTCTACATGTGGATGCGGCTTCCTCCATCTCACCATGTTCACAAAGAAAACGGCAGTGTATTTCAGCTGTAAGTATTTTGAAGTTACTAGCTATATTATTTTAATTGAATCGACCTAGCCTCATTATTATTCAACAATAACTGGGCCAATGTAGCCGTAGCAGCAGTGGTGGTTCTAGAACATTCCCAGTGGGAGGGGCCAGGCTGGGGCCAGTTGTACTGTTAGAGGGGCCAGTTACATCACACATTATTGTTGTCATGTCGTTTTCGTCACTGCATTGCAGGCATCAATAGACAAATGACCATGTTTATAATCATTCAACTATTTATTATTTGCATTTACATTTTGTCATTTGCATTACATATTCACTATCAGTTACATCAACTGTATTCTACGGTTTTTGTGGTTTCTTACAAAAAGATTCGCAAATTCATCTGGATTTAAGGCCTTTGCCTTCCTTGACTCAAACCTTAATACACCTAAATTGCTTAATCTCTCATCTGACATTGTGGACCTGAGATACGTTTTCACCAGCTTTAGAGCAGAAAAACTCTGTTCATAAGAAGCGGTACTAACAGTGATTGAAACAGATATTCTGCACAGTTTAAAGAGCTGAAAGAAAACTTCTTTATAAGGCTGAATGAATAATGCTATCTCTACTACACTGGGGGGTCTCTGCATGCCACTCTGGATTTTCCTTTGTCAAATTCTTCTGAACTGATGTAGTTTCATGCCCCAAGTCCTCAATATTTGATTCATACATTCTAGCAAATGGAAACAGGGACTTCTCTTTCCTTCAGGTCATTGTTACTCAGATCCAGCTCTCTCAGGTGTGAGGGGTTTGACTTCAGAGCTGAGACCAGAGAAGCACAGCCTTCCTCTGTGACTAGACAGCCTGACAGCCTGCAAAGAGTCAAATCATATTAAAATCACACTGCTATTCTTTGGTGGTGAAAATAGTGGCAGTATATATTTTCTACATATTCAGATATATCAGTGTCCTGAAACCTGCCATATCTATTCATAAATTAATGTATCATTATTAGAAATGACAAATTATCAAAGTATTGCTTAAAGAGAGAAAAATATAAAGTACAAATATTTGAGTAGACTGACCAGAGCAGTTTAAAAAGCAGTATCAGGCAAAAGACAGACAGTGAGGTATCAGATTTAGATTGTATTGAGTCCACACCATATCTATTTTGACAGTGAAGATAACATTTTAAATGTGGCTCTATACTCCAGCATTTTGGATTTCAGATCAAATGTTTCATATGAGGTGACAGTATATAATGTCACCTTTTATTTGAGGGTATTTTCATACATATCTGTTTCACCATTTAGAAATGAAAGCACTTTATGTATATAGTCCCACCATTTGAAGAAGTCATAAGTATTCTAACTAATTCACTTATAGTGTATTAAAGTAGTCAAAAGTTGAGTATTTGGTCTCAAACTCATTGGTTGCATTTGCAGTTTGTTTTGGTTGTGTTTTGGGTTATGTTTTGTCCAATAGTAACTGAATGGTGGATGATGACTGGAGTAATTTTCTGTCTAAGTGAGTAGATAACATGTTTCTAAACACTACTAAATGAATCCTGATGATTCCATGATTAAGACAAATCATGAATGAATCATGAATAATAATGAGTGAGAGAGTTACAGAGGCTACAACAAAACATGCTAACCTCTCACCATTACCAATAACAGAGGGGGTATGATCCTTGTTCCTCTGTAACTTTCTCATTCATCATCATTCACGATTCATTCATGATTATTCATAATCATGTTAGCGTCCACATGAATGTAGAAGTGTTCAGAAACATATTCTATTCTTACTGACAATACAAGTGAAGTGACTCCAAAATGACAGGACATTATTCACCATTCAGTTTCTATTGGGAAAAACATCATCCAAAACACAACCAAAACAAACTGCAAATGTATTCAACAAGTTTGTAGAATCACAAACTTGATGTAATCACTGCAGGTAAGGAATATGGGACCAAATACTAAACTTATGACTACTTCAATACAATATAAGTGAATATGTCCAGATTATTACGACCTTTTCAAATGGGAGAACTAGACACAAAAAGTGCTTTCATTTCTAAACAGTAACACAGATATGTATGAAAATACTCTCAAATAAAAGGTGACATTATATACTGTCACCTAATATGAAACATTATATCTCAAATCCAAAATGCTGGAGCATAGCACCAAATGTAAAACTGTAAGCTTCAATGTCCAAACACATATGGTGTGGACTATGTGTGCCTGGTAAACACATGTGGATCTGGTGAACAGTTATCACTTGTTGACCAACTACAGGAATACTGACCTCAGAGTCTCCAGTTTACAGTGGGGATTCCCCAGGACAGCAGAAAGCAGCTTCACTCCTGAATCCTTCAGGTCATTGTTACTCAGATCCAGCTCTCTCAGGTGTGAGGGGTTTGACTTCAGAGCTGAGACCAGAGAAGCACAGCCTTCCTCTGTGACTAGACAGCGTGACAGCCTGCAAAGAGTCAAATCATATTAAAATCACACTGATATTCTTTGGTGGTGAAAATATATGTTTTCAACATTTTCAGATACATCAGAGTCCTGAAACCTGCCATATCCATTCATATATGTATATATACACTATCAGTCAAATGTTTGGACACACCTACTCATTCAAGTGTTTTGTTTTTTTAAACTATTTTTTACATTGTTTTTACATCAAAACTATGAAATAAAAACATATGGAACCATGTAGTGAGCAAAGAAGTGTTAAAAAAATCAAAATATATTTTATATTTGAGATTCTTCAAATAGCCACCCTTTGCCTTGATGGCAGCTTTGCACACTCTTGGCATTCTCTCAACCAGCTTCATGAGGTAGTCACCTGGAATGCATTTCAATTAACAGGTGTGCCTTCTTAAAAGTTAATGTGTGGAATTTCTTTCTTTCTTAATTTATGTTGTGACAAGGCAGGGGGGTATACAGAAGATAGCCCTATTTGGTAAAAGACCAAGTCCATATTATGGCAAGAACAGCTCAAATAAGCAAAGAGAAATGACAGACCATCATTACTTTAAGACATGACAGCCAGTCAATACAGAACATTTCAACAACTTTGAACGTTTCTTCAAGTGCAGTCGCAAAAACCATCAAGTGCTATGATGAAACTGGCTCTCATGAGGACCGCCACAGGAATGGAAGACCCAGAGTTACCTCTGCTGCAGAGGATAAGTTCATTAGAGTTACCAGCCTCAGAAATTGCAGCCCAAATAAATGCTTCACAGAGTTCAAGTCACAGACACATATCAACATCAGCTGTTCAGAGGAGACTGTGTGAATCAGGCCTTCATGGTCGAATTGCTGCAAAGAAATCACTACTAAAGTACACCAATAAGAAGAAGAGACCTGCTTGGGCCAAGAAACATGAGCAATGGACATTAGACCGGTGGAAAGTTGTCCTTTGGTAAGGAGTCCAAATTGGAGATTTTTGGTTCCAACCACTGTGTCTTTGTGAGAAGCGGTGTGGGTGAACGGATGATCTCGGCATGTGTAGTTCCCACCCTAAAGCATGGAGGAGGAGATGTTATGGTGTGGGGGTGCTTTGCTGGTGACACTGTCCGTGATATATTTAGAATTCAAGGCACACTTAACCAGCATGGCTACCACAGCATTCTGCAGCGATACGTCATCCCATCTGGTTTGGGCTTGGTGGGACTATCATTTGTTTTTCAACAGGACAATGATCCAACACATTCTGTTCTGTCGCCTAATATGAAACATTCTATCTCAAATCCAAAATGCTGGAGCATAGCACCAAATGTAAAACTGTAAGCTTCACTGTCCAAACACATATGGTGTGGACAATGTGTGCCTGGTAAACACATGTGGATCTGGTGATCAGTTATCACTTGTTGACCAACTACAGGAATACTGACCTCAGAGTCTCCAGTTTACAGTGGGGATTCCCCAGGACAGCAGAAAGCAGCTTCACTCCTGAATCCTTCAGGTCATTGTTACTCAGATCCAGCTCTCTCAGGTGTGAGGGGTTTGACTTCAGAGCTGAGACCAGAGAAGCACAGCCTTTCTCTGTGACTCCACAGCCTGACAGCCTGACGAAAAGATCATCATGATTTCACAAACACACTGTTATTTTAACACCAGTAGTGTAGAAGGACAATGGCAGATGCATTTGGTTTATTCTCTTAAACAACATATAGATTCATCTTCTGTCTCCTAGAATTGTATGGTCATGTTGTTATACTAATGTAAACATTGATGCAGTGATTCAATATGTTATTCAATATAACTGTATTATAATACTGTACATATTATAATATATATATATTTTTCTCTAAATTGAATATTTCTTCCTGATGATTAGTACTTAAATGTCATTTTATGTACTCACAGAGCAGCTCTGGAGGCTTTGACCACTGGCAGCAGCCTCAGAAGACCTTCCTCTGATCTGGAGTATTTCTTCGGGTCAAACACATCCAGCTCCTTTTCTGAAGTCAGCAACACAAAGACCAGAGCTGACCACTGTGCAGGTGACAGTTTGACTTTTGAGAGACTTCCTGATCTCAGGTAGTATTGGATCTCCTCCACTAGAGAATGGTCATTCAGTTCATTCAGACAGTGGAACAGATTGATGCACCTCTCTGGAGAGGGATTCTCCCTGATCTTCTCCTTGATGTACTTGACTGTTTCTTCATGGCTCTGTGAGCTGCTTCTTGTCTTTGTCAGTAGACCTCGTAAGTGCTTCTGATTGGACTCCAGTGAGAGGCCCAGAAGGAAGCGGAGGAAAAGGTCCAGGTTTCCTGTCTCACTTCGTAAGGCTTTATCCACAGCACTCTTGTAGACTGTAACTTCAGTAACTTGCGGTTCGGCCATTAGATTCTCATTGTTGTTGATGAATGAGAGGAACACATATACAGCAGCCAGAACTCCTGAATGCTCAGATGCACGAAGCAGTACACCTTGTCCTGGTACAGCCCACATTCCTCTTTAAAGAGCTGTGTGCACAATCCTGAGTACACTGAGGCTTCATTGACATCAATGCCAGCCTCTTTCAGATCTTCTTCATAAAAAATCAGATTGCCCTCAACAAGCTGTTGAAAAGCCAGTTTTCCCAGTGACAGAATGATCTCTTTATTCCAGTGTGGACCTGTCTCTTCTTTCCCCAAGATACTTTGCATTCTTCTGTTTGGTATGATGAAACACCACAAGGTGTGAGTACATCTCAGTCAGAGTCTTGGGCATCTCTTCTCTCTTGTGTTTCAGCATGTGTTCAAGGACTATTGCAGAAATCCAACAGAAGACTGGAATGTGGCACATGATGTGGAGGCTCCTTGATGTCTTTATGTGTGAGATGATTCTGCTGGCCAGGTCCTCATCACTGAATCTCTTCCTGAAGTACTCCTCCTTCTGTGGGTCATTGAACCCTCGTACCTCTGTCACCTGGTCAACACACCCTGAAGGGATCTGATTGGCTGCTGCAGGTCGGGTAGTTATCCAGAGGAGAGCAGAGGGAAGCAGATTTCCCTTGATGAGATTTGTCAGCAGAACATCCACTGAGGTTGACTCTGTGACGTCACAACAGATCTTGTTCTTCTGGAAGTCTAGGGGCAGTCGGCACTCATCCAGACCATCAAAGACGAACAGAACTTTGTACTTGTCGTAGTTGGAGATTCTTGATTCTTTGGTTTCCACTGAGAAGTGATTGAGAAGTTCAATGAAAGTGTGTTTTTCCTTTTTCATCAAATTCAGCTCCCGAAAAGGGAATGAAAATACAAATTGGACATCCTGATTTGCTTTTCCTTCAGCCCAGTCCAGAATGAACTTCTGCACAGAGACTGTTTTTCCAATGCCAGCGACTCCCTTTGTCAGCACAGTTCTGATAAGCTTGTCTTGTCCAGTTAAGGGTCTGAAGATGTCGTTACATTTGATTGCAGTCTCTGGTCTTGATTGTTTCCTGGTTGTTGTCTCAATCTGTCTCAGCTCATGTTCATTATTGACCTCTCCTGTTCCACCCTCTGTGATGTAGAGCTCTGTGTAGATCTTATTGAGAAGTGTTGGGTTTCCTTGTTTAGCGATCCCCTCAAATACACATTGAAACTTCTTCTTTAGATTAGATTTGAGTTCACGTTGAAGAATCACAGCACGCTCATCTGAATCTAGAAATAACACAGAGGATATTAATGCCTACAGTATTGTAAGACTGTCTTATAAAGTTTAAATTATAATAATTTATTCTCTTAACTGTCTGTATAAATCTGTAAATGTTTTCATAATGCATTACACACTGGTGTGACTGATTTATTTCATTATTGGTATTATTGTTTGCATTAATAATGTTGTCTCTCTCTCTCCTCTGTCTCTCCTCTTCTCTCTGTCTAAATGAATCAACACAACACATTCTGCTGCTACTTGATGAGGTCACTAGGTGTTGTGTTAAGGCTGCTACAATATCATTTACTTATACAGCTACTTTAGCTGTACTTTAGCTAAAGCTTTTAAATGTTTGTTATAAAACAGCATTCAACATGAGGCAGACAGCTCTTACTTTTCTCCAGTGTGTCAGCAAGCTCCTTCTGGTTCATTTTCCTCAGGACGTGCAGTGTGATCTTCAGAGCCCCCTCTCTGGCACTGCTCTCCTGCTTCTCATCTTCAGCGTCCACCACTTCCTTATCCTGCTTCTGACTCTCAAAGCCTTCTGGGAGTTCTGGACTAAGAATCCTCTTGAACATCTTCAGCTCCTTCTTCACAAATGTCATAATATTCTCTTCAAGCAACTGAAATAAATAAAGTTAATAAGTTAAGCAAGAGACTAAATGCTTTCTCATTAACACATGAATGAATGATTGACAGATCAACTTTACTTGAGGTAAACAAAAATAAATGTACATAACAGGACCACATACACTGAATATGGAGGCCAGGTCTGTTTGATGACTCTGGGAAGACTGACCACTGAGAATCTCTGACTCTGATCTCTCCTGTTGGTTTCTGTGGACAAAACATGAGATTACATTTCCTCATCCGGGGAGTGCACACACACACACACACACACACACACACACACACACACACACACACACACACACACACACACACACACACACACACACACACACACACACACACACAGAGGGAATGTTGTGTTAGTTTAATATTGTTTCAGGACTATGAAAATGGAAAAAAAGATTAGCCTATGGATTATGAAAACAACAAAAATAAATGGGAAAATGGGAGAGGAGAAATGACTAGAGACAGTGTTGTTTAACCCACTGACCATGACCCATGAGTTCTTCTTACCTTTGTTCACTAGAAAAGTATCCTTCTCTAAACTCTATAGGTTGTTGCATAGACCAGTCACTCTTCATGGACACACAGCTGGGTACAGGGGAGGCTGGTCTCTCCTGCTTGATTGGGCTTCAACACAACAGAGACAAACATTACATCTCTCATCTACTCTGAGCTCAGATGGGGAAACATAAGAAGAGTTTCATTCTAAAACACCATAAATCCATTTTCAGAAATGTTCGTGAATTAGATGTTATTGTTTAAAGAAATTATGAAAGAGATTGGTGTGTTTTTTCACTATCTAATCATGGCATGGGGTTGTTCAATGACAGACATGTATTTGTTTAAAATCTATCACTTGATGGTTTATTTCAGAGAGACAAATAATCATGTTTGTTTGCAAAATGCTATATATATCTGCCTCACTCACAGAGAAATAAGTAGTACTACTAGGTTTTACACAGTATTAATATATATCTGGCTCACTCTCAGAGAAATAAGTAGTATTGCTAGGTTTTACACAGTATTAATATATATCTGCCTCACTCTCAGAGAAATAAGTAGTACTGCTAGGTTTTTACACAGTATTAATATATATATCTGCCTCACTCTCAGAGAAATAAGTAGTACTGCTAGGTTTTACACAGTAATAATATATATCCGTCTCACTCTCAGAGAAATAAGTAGTACTGCAAGGTTTTACACAGTATTAATATATATCTGCCTCACTCTCAGAGAAATAAGTAGTACTGCTAGGTTTTACACAGTATTAATATATATCTGCCTCACTCTCAGAGAAATAAGTATGTTATATACTATATAATGTTGTGTTTGTTTAATATTGTTTCAGGACTATGAAAATGGAAAAAAGGATTAGCCTATGGATTATGAAAACAACCAAAAGAAATGGGAAAATGGGAGAGGAGAAATGACTAGAGACAGTGTTGTTTAACTCACTGACCATGACCCATGAGTTCTTCTTACCTTTGTTCACTAGAAAAGTCTCCCTCTCTAAAGTTTAGAGGTTTATCCATAGACCGGTCACTCTTCATGGACACACAGCTGGGTACAGGGGAAGCTGGTCTCTCCTGCTTGATTGGGCTTCAACACAACAGAGACAAGCATTACATCTCTCATATACTCTGAGCTCAGATTGGGAAACAAGAGTTTCATTCCAAAACGCTATATATCCATTTTCAGAAATGTTCGTAAATTAGTTTTTATTGTTTAAAGAAATTATGAAAGAGATAGGTGTATTTTTTCACTAGCTAATCATGGCATGGGATTGTTCAATGACAGACATATATTTGTTTAAAATCTATCACTTGATGGTTTCATTTCAGAGAGACAAATAATCATGTTTTTTTGTAAAATGCTATATATCTGCCTCACTCTCAGAGAAATAGAGGTCTATGGATAAACCTCTAAACTTTAGAGAGGGAGACTTTTCTAGTGAACAAAGGTAAGAAGAACTCATGGGTCATGGTCAGTGAGTTAAACAACACTGTCTCTAGTCATTTCTCCTCTCCCATTTTCCCATTTCTTTTGGTTGTTTTCATAATCCATAGGCTAATCCTTTTTTCCATTTTCATAGTCCTGAAACAATATTAAACAAACACAACATTATATAGTATATAACATACTTATTTCTCTGAGAGTGAGGCAGATATATATTAATACTGTGTAAAACCTAGCAGTACTACTTATTTCTCTGAGAGTGAGGCAGATATATATTAATACTGTGTAAAACCTTGCAGTACTACTTATTTCTCTGAGAGTGAGACGGGGGTTTCTTCGGATGGGGCCACAGTGTCTCCGGACCGCTCCTGTCTCAGCCTCCAGTATTTATGCTGCAGTAGTTTATGTGTCGGGGGGTTGGGGTCAGTTGGTTATACCTAGAGTACTTCTCCTGTCTTATCCAGTGTCCTGTGTGAATTTAAGTATGCTCTCTCTAATTCTCTCGTTCTCTCTTTCTCTCTGAGAACCTGAGCCCTGGGACCATACGTCGGGACTATCGGGCATGCTGACACCTTGCTGTCCCCAGTCCGCCTGGCCTTGCTGCTGTTCCAGTTTCAACTGTTCTGCCTGCGGTTACGAAACCCCTACCTGTCCCAGACCTGCTGTTTTCGACTCTTAATGATCGGATATGAATTGCCAACTGAGAGACCTGAGCCCTAGGACCATACGTCGGGACTGCCGGCCGTGGTGACTCCTTGCTGTCCCCAGTCCGCCTGGCCTTGCTGCTATTCCAGTTTCAACTGTTCTGCCTGCGGTTATGGAACCCCTACCTGTCCCAGACCTGCTGTTTTTAAACTCTTAATGATCGGCTATGAAAAGCCAACTGAGATTTATTCCTGATTATTATTTGACCATGCTTGTCACTTATGAACATTTTTGAACATCTTGGCATGGTTCTGTTATAATCTCCACCCGGCACAGCCAGAAGAGGACTGGCCACCCCTCATAGCCTGGTTCCTCTCTAGGTTTCTTCCTAGGTTTTGGCCTTTCTAGGGAGTTTTTCCTAGCCACCGTGCTTCTACACCTGCATTACTAGCTGTTTGGGGTTTTAGGCTGGGTTTCTGTACAGCACTTCGAGATATCAGCTGATGTATGAAGGGCTATATAAAATAAAATTGATTGATTGATTGAAGTAGTACTGCTAGGTTTTACACAGTAATAATATATCTGCCTCACTCTCAGAGAAATACGTAGTACTGCTAGGTTTTACACAGTAATAATATATATCTGCCTCAGTCAAACGTGACCGAACGGCTTGATCTTATGTAGCAAAATTTGAAATTGTGTTTTTACATTGGATAAAAGTAGAGACTCAGCTAGAAAAAGGTATATCATACACTATAGTTGAGGAACAATGGGAAAGTAATTCTGTTTTGAAAGATGATAAACTTGTAACCTCAATTTTGAGAAAATGACCTTTTAATGTTTTGTATCACCCACTGGAGAGCTCTTCTTTATCTACAGTGGTGTTACTTTGGCAGATAATGTCACCCATATAAATAAATTGTATATATATATATATATATATATATATATATATATATATATATATATATATATATATATATATATATATATATAGTTAACTAAATGTATGGTGTTTTTGGTTTATGTCAGTTTCATTGTTTGTTATGCTATAAATTGTTGTTTTATGGTTGTAAGTGGTAAAATGAACTAGAAAATGTCATATTTTGCAATTCTGAGTAATTCCTACTTTAGTAAGGATATACTTTATTCAGTACTACTGCAGTTGCTAAATAATTCCAATAGATGGCAGCATAAGACCACGAATGACATTTCAGAAGGTTAGTTTAGTTTTCTCCCTGGATACACCACCACTCCCCCTCACAGGAAAACTCCTGCACACGCTTTTTACTGTCCGTTTCCACACTGCTAATGCAAGAGGAACAACTGAAAAAGCATTTAACACATTACTGTGAAATAATATAATGATGATTCATGTTTATTATTATTAGCTGTTTTTATGCTCATGTTTTGAAATTATACTTCATTACTATAATGATTATCAATAAGCCTGAACATTAATTTAGTCACCTCTGGTTGAGAAAAACGTATTTTCCTAGTACATTAATTGTCAGATTCATCAACCAGCAGCGAGCACTCTGCCTTCTAGCGCAAATGAGGGGCATGTTGAGGTACATTTGCTAACCGGGAGGGTTGCATGATGTAATTTATTGGTGGGCTGGAAGACGCACTCTTGTCTTATCTATTCCGAGGTTGTTTAATCGCAATATTAGATATTTCAAAATGCATGTATACTAGGGTTGAGGTTAGCGCATCTGACTTGTGATTATTTACCAGGGGTTCAACACCTGCTATAGTCACTATTTAATTGCTCTTCCAAAAGCATCACAGGCCTAATATGAGATATATAGCTAACTAAAGTAATGAGTGACCATTTTAGAAAATCATGGGACATATAGTATTTGGTTGCATGCTATTTTATGTCAATCATATTGCTGCTTGTAGCCTATAAGTGATGCTTCGTGGTCTTATGCTTCCATCTATTGGAAATATTTAGCTATTAAAAGTTATTAATTCACGTACAGACATTGGTGAGGCAGCTGAGAAATAAAGTGTATTTGATCAGTCTCAAACCTGCCCCACACCAATTGCTGGACTTTCACACAGAGGTTACTAGGTCACCCAATTCAAACCACATTTGAAAAATAAAACAAATGTGTCTTATTTATCAAGTGTTCTGTCTTGCAATTATACATATAATAAAATAACAACAAAATAATCAAAATGCTATTTAATACTATAATTGTATTTACTAAGATAATATTATTACTAAAATAGTTTCTAAAAGTGTTCTAGGCTCCCCTACCCTAGAATTAGGGGTTAGGGTTATAAGTAGGGTAAGAGTTTCTGTATAGCACTTTGTGACATCTGCTGGTGTAAAAAGGGCTTTATAAATACATTTGATTGATTGTTAGGTTTAGGGTTTATATGGCAAAAAACAGTATGGGTTTATGGCACTCTTGCTCCTCCTTGTGACCGTATGTGGGTACTACATAACTCATTCATTACATTTACGTCATTTAGCAGACGCTCTTATCCAGAGCGATTTACAGTTAGTGAGTGCATCCATTATTTATTTATTTTTTCATACTGGCCCCCCGTGGGAAGTGAACCCACGGGTCTCCCGGTCGCGGCCGGCTACGACAACAAGGATCTCCAGTGGCACCTTAGACCACTGCACCACTCGGGAGACCTGAAACTTCATGACACTTGCTAGGCTGATAATCTGAGGTAGCAACTGCGTCAGATCTACAAATCCATTCGCTAGACCACCCGATTAGACAACAATCACCCCATTTTACCCATTTGGTTTGCAACTCAGTGAACCTGCGCAGCATTCGTAACCTTGTTAATAATATGTTACCTGAGGTAAACCTACAGGGTTAACGCTCACCAAGTAGCCATAACCTTGTTAATAATAAGTTACCTGAGGTAAACCTACAGGGTTAACGCTCACCAAGTTGCCATAACCTTGTTAATAATCAGTTACCTGAGGTAACCCTACAGGGTTAACGCAGGCAGGTCTCATTGATAACAATAGTGAAGCTGGCGTTGTGACGCAGAACAATGGACTGGGAATAGAACGTTCTGAAGGCGAGTCGGTGTCACGGAGCTCAATAGAACTAATAGGAGCTGGTAGGGTGAAAAATGCCCAAACATAAGGCCTGTTTTTTCGCGATTACTTCATAACCAGGGACAGAAGGTAATATTATGAAACTGGGCTCCATGGCAGATGCAATGAACTAATTTTATCAGAAATAAACGTTGTAAAAAATGTCACTTGAGGCGCCCCGAAAATAATATTCAAAAGTTCAGTCCTTGGACACAGAGGGATTAAACACTAAAGTTACCGTCCATCTAGTGAAGAGAGGAGAACCGGACAGAGGGAGCGTAGGAAGCCAGCATCCGTCAACGAGAGAGGGAGAAGCCCTCCACGGTATTTAACAGGTGGAAGAAACAACCAGGGAGCTCCATCGGTCCACAAGAAATGCAGGCAGCCGGTGATGATGTAGTGGTAGCCAGGATAATAATAATAATAATATGCCATTTAGCATTATAACTACGATGCTGCCTTTAGAGTAGCTAGCTTAGCTAGCTGTACCGACTAGCTTGGCTAGCTAGCAGGTCGTTCGTCTGTCCCTCGAGGATGATGACGAATCCGGTGAACCACAAGATGAAACAAGAAGAGCGAGTGAAAAGGATCTGGCTACACTCATACTGTCACTAACCATTACGCAAAAAAGCTAATTGAACAATAAACTTCGGCGTCTCAACACTGTAACAAACTCCGCCGTTACTCCCCAACGTCACCTCAGCCCACTCTGCGCGTAACTGGACAATATGCTTGGCGCCAAACCGTACGTGGACGCGGACAGTTCTGGGCGTGGACGCGGACAGTTCCAGAACGCGGACATGAGCAGTGCAACACAATACATTTACATTTACATTTTAATCACTTAGCAGACGCTCTTATCCAGAGCGACTTACAGTTAGTGAGTGCATACATAACCCAGTCTTTACACTGGCTTACATTAGTAAAATTCATTTATTTATTTTTATATGTAAAACAAACATTCAAAGTTTTTTTATAACAATATTTTGAGATCTGGGCCCATATCCACAAAGTGTCTCAGAGTAGAACATTGGTCGTATAAGTGCTGAGAATAAAGACATTTTACACTTATGGGTATAAATTAAAGCTATGCATGAAGCCTCTAGTCCCACCTAGTCGGCAGATATTTAGGACACCTCATGAGCTAACCAGTTAAGAGTTAACAGCAGGTGTCTTGATAATACTATAGAATAATGCAGTGAGTCAGTGGTTCATGCGCCACATGTAATTGCTTTGGAGTAGTTAAAAATAATATTTTTATATTTCTATATGATCAATAGTTATCCCTTTGGAGCGCAACATCACGTTGTTAAAAAATAATCCTAAATTGGCCATGGCTATAAATTGGGCAATTGAAGGCATCTAGGGCGAAATATGTGTTCGATGAAAATGAACATTGTATGCAAAGTTGTAGGCAACATTATTGACAAGGGACCCTGATGCCTACGATGCCAAAGCTATTTAGAGTTGTTAAACGGGTGTGAAGAGTGTGTTGGTATAACGGTAATATTGTAAAAATTCTGCTTGTAACAAACTTCAGAATTGGTTAAAGAAATATGCATTCAATTATATTAGGCAATAATCAAGAGTAGGCAAAGTGGTCGTGTGGTGTGAAAATCCTATCAAATGTCTTCCATTGCAACGAGTCCAGTCAGGGTGCTGCAGAACCCCTGCAGTACCTCCACTGACCCCGGATTGAGAACTCCTGATTTAGCAGATGCTCTTATCCAGAGTGATTTACAGTAAGTGCATTCATCTTAAGATAGCTATTTATTGTGTAAATAAACTTAATAAATTCTTAATACAATTGTCATCTCACCTCTTAGCTTTGGTGTCATGTTCCCCAGAGAGACGCATTTTAGAGGCAGGGCCCCCCTCCTCTCTCCCCCCAGAGAGACTCATTTTAGAGGCAGGGACCCCTTCCTCTCTCTCTCCAGAGAGACTCATTTTAGACCACTGACGCCTAAACAGAGATGCAGCATGTTGGTTGTGGTTACCACAGTGACAACTCATTCTAGAATGTCCATTGTTCTCTTTTACTCATGATCTCTTAGAAATAAAACATTTACTAACAGACATATCCAAACAGTCGGGTGATTTAATTTAATCACATGAACATTGTTACATTCCTCAACAATAAATAAAACATTGTCTCTCAAACAGAAGAAGGAACTAACAAAGAGTCACTAACAACAACCAAAACGAAACAGGTGGTTTTAGGAGGGGTTCTGAAAGACACTCATGGGGGTGTCCACTAGTGATGGGAAACAGAGGCTTTCTGAACCCTTTGGGGCTTTGACCAAATTGTGCCGAAAATGCCATTGATAGATTTGAGTGCTAATAAACAACATTTAGTTAGAATGTGGGGTTCGCTTTTTGCCTCCAGGTTCACTATGTTTAATTTTACTCAAGTATGAGAATTGACTACTTTTTCCACCACTGTTCTAATGTTCCATATGCGCCACAGTTTGAACAGACATTTTGTAACTGCGTAGGCTACAAAGTGACTTTCAATTTCAAATAAGGAAATGAAGTTATGACGGTGACTGGGTAAATTAGTTTTCCATTGGCCGGCTCCCCGGGTGGGCAGAGTTGGCACGTTTTAGACCATCCCATTGGTCCTTAAATTAAATGTCCACTCCCCCGTAGCACCGGGCCATGCAAAACGAACAGTACCACTGTAGCAGGGCACTGAGACAGAGTTCTGAACCCAGAGGCGTTTAGACTTCAGGGAACGCTTCAAGGTGTCACCCCTTTACAACAGTAACCAGAGGGTGGCGCTAACAGTCAGTCTGAACCCAGAGGCGTTTAGACTTCAGGGAACGCTTCAAGGTGTCTCCCCTTTACAACAGTAACCAGAGGGTGGCGCTAACAGTCAGTTGCATGCCACAGCAGTAACTCATGATATTGTACCGACTCTTGCTTCAGTTTTTTTTTTCTTATAGTCCTTCTTCAAGATGTCTTACATTATTTTTGATAAACATATAATTTACTCTAAACCAGTTTTAGCTGTGTTTTCTTCCTCCAAAATGTGATTTACTGTAGACCTTTAATAATTGTAAACAGGCCTACAAATCCAAAAGGTTTAAATTTGAGAATGTTCATTTGTATGCCTCAAATATTAAACTGTCTTAAATTATCTGATGATTAGTTGAATCAGGTTTTTAAATGCTGGGCAAGAACAAAAGGATTGAGAAACCCTGAGATAAACATCAAACCCTATCATTTAAAAGCTCCTTCACCATCTTTACCAGACGTTTGACTGATAACATGTGATAACACTTTGAAAACTGCTGTCTGTCAGGAACTAAGCTCAAGTAGCAGTTCTACTAACTAGTAATATATCATTCCAGGTATTCATTCTCTTACTCTGTCCATTAGAATAGATTATTATTCAGAAATACTCACTTAATTTTTTGTTCTCTCCATATAGCGTTTTCTGCTCAGTCGTCTTAAAATGGATCCTGTACAAAAGAACAACTTTACTTTCTGTTTCAGCTCAACCGTCTCCCCATCCTGATAATAAAGTGTTTTATTGGTATCTTCCACTAGATGGCAGTAAACACCTGCTGTAACTAGACTATGACTATGTGTTCGGTTTCATACATGCAGTTTCCCAGAGGAGGAGTGCTGATCTAGGATCAGGTCCCCCCTGTCCATTTAATCTTATTCATTATGATCTAAAAGGAAAAACTGATCCCAGATCAGTACTCCTACTCTTTATGAATACTGTCACAGGTGACTCCTCAAGATGAGACTCATGATTTATAACTTATATTCGTTAAGAATCAATTAGTATCATTAAATTAACTGCTTTGCCATGAACAGATCTGTGAGGTCTTAACTTAAAGGTACTATATAGACTTTATGGTCATTTAAATGGGGTTGAACATTCATCCCATCAGATTGTAAAGTCGCTCTGGATAAGAGCGTCTGCTAAATGACAAAAAAAAATAATAATAATAATAATAATAATTGTGTAAAGGATTTTATGAGTTCAGAAAAATACTGACTTGGAAGCATCTCTCTGACCTCACCCTGCTGAAACACACTCAAGTAAAGACCACATAGCTACAGTTATATGCTTTTCTGTTTTTACCCACTTTTACAGCCAATGTGTGCACTGGCATCCATATGAATCAGTGGAAAATACAGACTAGTTAGCCATCTCCCAATAGATGGACCCCACCCAGAACTTTCAGCAATGCAGCATCTTCAGTAAGCGAGTATTCCAGACACTCTCTTCTTATGAACCAGTTGCTATTAAATGAAGGTTTTTTGGACAGAAAACCTGCGGCTACGGTAGGATTCTAGGCTAATCTGGGCTGGCACATCTGTTCCAAGATAGTCAGGAACAGTCGGAGGTGGAGGGGGCTGTGGAGCCATTATCCTGGCGGTGCTTGTGGAAGGGTGGGTAGGCTCTGCACACGGAGCTAACTGGAGCTCGGCAGCATCATCACTGTTGGGCTTGCCGGCGGCCTCGCTGGTTTGATGATGCTGCTGATGCTCATCACTCTCCTTTGGCTTTGTTTGGCTACTTTTTGTCCCATTGTCTGAAGAAGCCTATTGTGGTGAAACGTCAGGAGTACGTTTTTTTTTTAGAAACTTTTAAATGAGCCACATGGATGCTAACTGGGTACTCAGCTAAAACTAGACAAATACACCTTTTTATTTTGGTATTTTGGCGACCAAATAAATGTATACCAACAGTGGACAATTCCCAGCAAAAGCATGGAGCTCCAACTCTCTAGTGGAGAATAGAGGGAGTATTCCCCTTGGAGAATCCAGAGTGGCTCACTGAAGAAAAACATATTGGAGAATAACAACAATCTCAATCTGAAGCTATAAAGAAAAAAGGGGAATTCTTCTGAAAATCAGGAACACCATTCTTCCTCCTGCCCCACCTATTGTCCCTGTATGAATATTAGTTGGCATCTAATTGAAGAACATACTGCTTTATAGATCCCAGCCTGACAAACAATTGTTTGGGCCTTACTTTGAGCCACTTTTCACTGTGCCTCCATTGAGTCTCCATGTGTCAAGCAGTACAGAGAAACGCCCTCTAGATGACAGCAGAGGCCTGCTCTTGGATCTACCCTGTCTAACCACCAGTTTAGTGACCTTGTTCCATCAATATGTCCATACTACTTCACAACCGATTTGAGGTCTTGACCAGCAACGTCCCATTGGGCTCAACCAAGCCGAGAGTGAGGTTCTAGAAAGAGGACTGACTTTCATACCAACTCCTAAACAGGTGGACTGCGGGGAGCTCCGGAGGGATCTACACTTCTATCATAGAAGATTGAAGTTATAAGATCATTTTCAATATGAAACAGATTTTCCTCATATACTATTTCCAAACCCCTCACATTGGGAACCTCAGTTGGAGTCAGTGTCAGAAACTATACAGACTGTTATACGTAGGGATGTGGCTTCCTTTTCACAATTCAGAACCAGACCTGTATATCAGCTTAACCTTACACATCTTTCAAAAAATCAAGCTCTAAAAACATTGAACATCAGAATATAGTGATTAAACCAGCAGATAAGGGGGCTCAGATTGTTGTAATGGATAAAGTGAATATCTTCTTGAAGCCAATAGACAATAGGATAATGGTAAACACTATGTTCCATTGTCCCACTCAACACAACCGGAAAACACAAAGATTAATCCAGGAGATAGTGAGTAAACTATATGAGGATCAGTACATTACAGATAAACAGATGGTCTATCTTTTTGGGGCAGATTCTCCAAGGCCTAGGCAGTTTTACTTACTGCCTAAAATACATATCTCCTGAGACGTTGGCGGTTCCCTACGGCTGACCAATAGTAAGTGATTGTGTCTCAGAATCTTCCTGTATTGCTGATTATATTGACTTTTATATCAACCCTCTATCCCAGAAACACCCCAGGTATGTTAAGGATAGTTATGAATGCAGGGTTTATTACTATTGTATTACTCTTTATATTAACTTAGCTACTGACTTGTTCTATTGTTGTTGTCAAGAGGTTAACCTGCTAGTCAGCATTTCATTGCACTGTTAACTCCATGTATATGACAAATAAACCAACTTGAACTTAGAAGGGAAGGGGGAGGACAGCCAGAAAGGGAGGGGAAAAGATGGCCAGCTAAATTACAGTATGTGTCCTCAAATGTCATCTAAACATCTCACATTAGCTGGAAGAACTGACAAATGAAATGAATCATAGAGGTCTTATAACTTATTCCATTCTACAGGTCCATTGTTTTGTCTCATGTCTCTTTATATTCATATACCCCGGGGACCATGTAGCTGTATTGAAATCACCTTGTTTTATAACCTTCTTTGTTGCTCAGTGGTACTTCAATTGGCCGGACCATGCCCAATTCTTTCACACGGTAATGCTCCAGCATCCACTCAGAGCTTATGCATCTAATGCATTCCTCAAATACTGCAGGGTTGTTAAGCAAGTCCCATCTTCATCCACATGTATTTGCTTATTTGTAACTTATTTTTGAACAAAACCAAGTAATTGGCGTTCAAGCTAATGGTACGGCTATTTTACCTTGGTGAAACACATTTTGTACGAAGTATCACACTGACAAGTTTTGATGATGAGTATATTGAGTAAAAGCTTGAGCTATTTCAGGATGTTCACTACCGGCAAAAACCATATCATCCAAAAACAGCAGATTTTTTTTTTTATGAGGAGGTAAGAATTCATCATCAGACAGGGATGCTGGTATTCCTTCAATAAATTAGATTTTTATTTTCTTCAACAATTCATCATACAAAATTTGATAACATGAATAACACCACACAATATTGTCAGGTTTCTGAGATAATACATGTTCAGAATTCTCTAAAATCCTTTTTACAAAACAAGTTTTACCGCTATTGGATGGTCCTGCGATTAAGGCTGAAAAAGGTAGTTGCAACCTAGGATCAAAACCTTCTACAGCATCCATTGTATCTTCAGTGTTAAGACACACAAGGATTGTAACATAAAGTCAGTAACCAAAGGGTAAAGTGGTCCCATCAGGTAAAAGTAATCTCTTGTCACAGACGACCCGGAATCTTTTAGTAAGTGGGGCATTACGTAGATGGAACCCATTTTAATCCCTAACAATCTTTTTGTAGGAGTTTCAACATTTCTAAAACACTATTTCGGTCGTTTATAAAACCCTTGAATAAGCGTGTGATTGATTCCAAGTTTACACGCAGGGAATTTTCATAGTTTTGTGTCACGCCTTTGGCTTTCAACACTACGTGATTGTTTTTAGTTCTTAAAGCATAGCGTTTGGGTCCACAGGATGACCACTCTATGATATGGTCACCATCTTCGAGTTCACTCGTTAAACCACCCAGATAGTTGCTAAGAGGGGGGTTCCAATCACCAGGTTTGCTTCCATAGACCCCAGAGTCTGTGTCATGGTAAAGAACCCAACTCTGCAGCTGCTCCATGAGGGTGTGTAGTTCAAGTCGCCCATAGGCCGTGGTAAAAGCTGCTAGAAACACGTTTCCATTACTCGGGGGTAGAACCCACTTCTTCCACCTCAGCAATCAGCAGACGAACGGATGTCGGACAGGTGGGACACCCCAACGACCACCAATCAGGAAAACAAGGGACACCTGTGATTAGGGCTGAAGGAGAGGGAAAACATTACACCAGAGCTATGTCTTGATTCAAGAACAAAACATTTGAAATGTCAGATTGGTCTGAAAAAAACAATCCCATAAATTCTTCGGGATCTTTAATGATAGATGTTAACATATTTCTTCTCTGATTTCCTGGGAAAGTTCCACACTTCAAAGACTTTGGCCACACGATACCCCTTCTCTATAGCCTTAGAGAATTCAACGGTGACCCATTTACTTTTTTTATTTAACCTTTATTTAACCAGGTAAGCCAGTTGAGAACAAGTTCTCATTTACAACTGCGACCATACACCATACACCGGTCAGGGCTCTTTCTTGATCTAAATGATCACAAGGCTTTTCCTGGTTGTTGTTTTCACTGCAGGTGCGACAAAGGGGAAAGAAAAGTTTTCCTTGAGGTCCTTTGTAAGGCAACACTGACAGAAACAAGCCCCCGGCAGGGTAAACAGTTGCTTTTATCAAAGCAAAATAGTTTTGTGGTAAGTCAAAGTCACAGTGAATAATTTCAGGATGTCCCAAAGGATAACAAGAGGAACTCATTACATGAGGATAAAGGGAAGTATAATCTATATATCCAATTTTCTCATCAGCTATATAACGTAAGTTCAAAGCATTGGTACGACCCCCAAACAAGGCCTGGCAGGGCTCCAGGGGTTGGGGTCAAAGGTGGAAAGGAAAGCTGGAACATGAGGATCAGACCTTGTGAGTTCTGTCCCCTCGTACTCCCACATCACCTTCCCTTTCACCCCATCAGCAGCCTGGAAAGAGGACCACTTGTCTTGGAACTCCTGGTACATTTCCCCCAAAGTCTGCTGGGTTAAGACACACATGGCCTGGGGCAGAAAGCAAGATTTACAACCATGGAGGAAACAACCGTTGTACTCAAACACTGTCTCAACAATCTGTGTGTACTCATCTACATGGTAGGGGCCAATCTTTTTTTCACCTTTATTCAAAGCATGTTGAATAAAGATGTTTTTAGCCTGGGACAAGTTCTCCAACCATTGAATGGAGCCGCTAGAGTCTGACTTGTATTGTCTACGGTAGTTGTCAGGGCGATGGAATAGCATTAGAGTCTGACTTGTATTGTCTACGGTAGTTGTCAGGGCGATGGAATAGCATTAGAGTATGACTTGTATTGTCTACGGTAGTTGTCAGGGCGATGGAATAGCATTAGAGTATGACTTGTATTGTCTACGGTAGTTGTCAGGGCGATGGAATAGCATTAGAGTATGACTTGTATTGTCTACGGTAGTTGTCAGGGCGATGGAATAGCATTAGAGTATGACTTGTATTGTCTACAGTAGTTGTCAGGGCGATGGAATAGCATTAGAGTATGACTTGTATTGTCTACGGTAGTTGTCAGGGCGATGGAATAGCATTAGAGTATGACTTGTATTTTCTACAGTAGTTGTCAGGGCGACGGAATAGCTATAGAGGCTGGAGGTAAAAAGTGTCTACGATAAGTTTTCATGCATGCCGATGCAATAGTTGTACAACTCAAGGGGTCAATGCATGCATCTTTGATGACCTCTGCTCTGAATCTGAGGCATCCGTCTCGCAGTATAACCACATCATTATCACAATATAATTCCATCTCTTTATGGAAATCAAAGGTATTATGGCGTACTGTCTCATACTAAGTCATGAATCTCTCTCTCTCTCTTTGGGAGACATTTGATCACACCTGTACATTTCGGGACCAGGATTAGATCCAATATAATGTAGATTCTCCTCAGATGTGAAGAAATGAGGAAACCATCCTTTCACAGAGTTTTCAAAACCCCAATGCCTCTGGCATTTGAGCCAATCTCATGGGCAAGAAACTTAAACTGTCAATGTATCTCTGGTTGAAGGCTGGGTCTACAAAACACAAGATTTGACTACCTTGGGCTATGACATTGGGTGCAACACCTTGTTGGCATTAGAGAGTGTAGTGTGTACGGCCCAGTACATCACTGGGGCCAAGGTTCCTGCCATCCAGGACCTCTATACCAGGCGGTGTCAGAGGAAGGCCCAAATAATTGTCAAAGACTCCAGCCACCCTAGTCATAAACTGTTCTCTCTGCTACCGCACGGCAAGCGGTACCGGAGCGCCAAGTCTAGGTCCAAAAGGCTTCTTAACAGCTTCTACCCCATTTTTACACTGCTGCTACTCTCTGTTTATTAACCATAGTCCATTTACCTCTACCTACATGTACATATTACCTCAATTACCTCGACTAACCGGTGCCCCCGTACATTGACTCTGTACCGGTACCCTCTGTATATAGCCTCACTACTGTTATTTTATTGTTGCTCCTTTTTTTTTTTTTTTTACTTCAGTTTATTTTACTAAATACTTTCTTAACACTTTTTTTTCTTAAAACTGCATTGTTGGTTAAGGGCTTGTAAGTAAGCATTTCACTGTAAGGTCTACACCTGCTGTATTTGGCGCATGTGACAAATACAATTTGATTTGATTTGATCAAGGGATTTGAAAGAAGATATGGATCATAGGATCTAGAATTGTGAGCTATAAAAGTGAAGTTTTTGTACTGGGGTTTTCAGAAATGTTTCAGAAAGAGTAGTGCACCATTGGGGTCCTCTGCCGACCACTTTTCACCCTTGAAAGTCATGGTAGATACAAAAATAGGCAGATGAACCCCTGATTGCTGATTACTCTCAAAGTCATAAACACACATTTCTCTGAATGTTCATCTTCATCTGATGGTTGAAGGTAGCACTCATGTTCCAATTCTTGAGCCACTTCTGGGTCTCTGCTTTTCAAAGGCCCTTTACAGATAGGGCAGTGTAGGACACCATATACGTGAGGTTGGGGGGGTTGACTAATTTAAGGTTGGGGTTAGCTCGTTAATTTGTTTAATTAAGGAGCTAAGTTCTGGGAGTACCTGTGATAACGTGTCCTCATTTGTATGAGTTATAGGAGGTGTGTGTTGTTGTGTAGGGGTTGGTCCTGGATCCTTCATTTGTTTGATTAATGAGTTTAGTTCTAGGGGTATTCTAGAAGTATCCATGTTACATACGGCTATATATCGTTTGTTTGGGCGTTTGTTATTCAGATTGCTGCTTATCAAATTTGACGTGTTTTTCTTACAGAAGCCTATGTCTTGGATGTACTGACGTTTTAGCAAAGCAACCATACGTTTGTGTAACTGGACCTCTCTGGCTTTCAGAGCCCTGTAAAAGGCTGTGAGAAACCTATCTTGAAGATCTATATCCTGATCCTCGTCCACACTGACGCTGTCCTCAATCAGTATTGGCTCTACCTCAGAATGTATTGTATCAAGCTGATTAGCCGCATCATACCTCAACACATCATCCTCATCATACCTCAACACATCATCCTCATCATACCTCAACACATCATCCTCATCATACCTCAACACATCATCCTCATCATACATCAACACATCATCCTCATCAAACATCAACACATCATCCTATCATAAGCCTCAACACATATCCTCATCATACAATCAACCACAATCATCCTATTCAAACACAACACATCATCAAATCATACCTCAACACATCATCCTCATCATACCTCAACACATCATCCTTAACAACTCAAACATCATCCTCCATCAAATCAACAATAATCCTCATATATAGATCAAAACATCACCTCATCATACCCAACATCATCCTCATCAAAACATTCAACACATCATCCTCTATAATTAGCTCAACACATCATCCTCAATCATACCTCAACAAATCATCCTCATCATACCTCAACTCATCCCTCATATACCTCAACACCCAAAATTTTCATCTCATCATAGCTCAACAATCGCCTATCCTAGATCAACACATCCATCCTCATCATAAATCAACAAATTTCATCCTTCATCATACTCAAACACATCATCCTCAATCATTACTCAACACATCATCATCATTCATACCTCAACACACATTCTCATCATAATTCAACACATCATCCTCAAGAGACCTCACACATTCATCCTCATCATAGCTCAAACATCCATCCGGGCATCATACCTCAACAATAATCTCTCATCATACCTCATACACATAGCTCATCATACCTCAACACATCCATCATCATCATACATCAACACAATCATTCTCATCATACATCAACACATCATCCTCATCATAGATCAACACATCATCCTCATCATACCTAAACACATTGCATCCTCATCATACCTTCATACACACATCAGCATCAACTCAAACACATAATCCGAATCATAGCTAACACATCAATCCTCATCTAGATAACACATCTCCTCATGAAGAGCTCAACACATCCATACTCAGCAGACATTCAACACATCATCCTCATCAGACCTAACAACCCTCCGATGATAACTCAACACAGAGTCCTCATATAGCTCAACACATCATCCTCATCAATACTCAACACTCATCATATCATACTTCAACAAATCATCCTCATCATCACATCAAAACAAAACATCACTCTCAGCATAGCTAACACATCATCCCTCAAGCAGACCGCACACATCGCCTCATCAGAACGAACACATCATCCTGCATCATGAGCTGTCCAACACAGGTCATACTATAAGAGCTCAAAAACACATCATCCTCTCAGAAGAGCGCAACGACAGCAGCCGCAGCAGACCGCAACACAGCGCGCACATCAGACAGCAACACAGCAGACGCATGAGTACCGCAACAAAGCAGCCGCAGCTAGGACACGCAACAGCAGCACCGCAAGCAGTACCGCAAAACAGCATGAGCCGCAGCATTACCGGCAAACACAGCAGGCGCAGCGAGACAGCAAACACAGCATCCGCAGCAGAGCGCAACAAACAGTCATCCGCATGCAGAATACTGCAACACATCAGCCTCAGCATACATAAAAACAGCATCCGCATATACCGCAACACATCATCCTGAATCAACTCAACACATCATCTCATCATACCTCAACCCATCATCATCATCATAGCTCAAAAAACCAACACATCATCATCCATCATAGTCAACAATCATGCCTCAGCATAGCTCAACACATAATCCTGCATCAGACCGCAACAAATCAGCCGCTAGCAGACCCAACAGGAGCTCGCAGCAACCGCAACCCAAAGCATCGCAGCAGACGCAACACCACCAGGCGCAGCAGACAGGCAACTACAGCTAGCCTAATCATAGCGCAAACACGCAGCTCGCAGAGCGCAACCACAGCCGCCTGCAGCAACCGCAAACAGCAGCCGCGCATACCGCAAAACATCGAGAAGCAGACGAACACAGCAGCAGCAGCACGACCTCAAACAGCAGTTCGCAGGCAGACATCAACACATCCGTTCATAAGACCTAAACACATCATCCGCATCAGACAGCAACCACAGCACTCTAATCATAGCTCAACAATCATCCTCATCATAGCTCAACACATATCCTCAACATAGCTCAAGCACATCATCTAATCTACATCAACACATCACTCTCATTCATAGCCTTCAACACATAAGCCTCACATAGCTCAACACATCATCCTCAACATAGGCCAACAAATCATCTCATCGACCTCAACACATCACCTCATCCATAGCTCAACACATCATCCCTCATCAGAGCTCAAACACCATCATCCTCATCAACCTCAACACATCCAGCTCATCATACCTCAACACATCATCCTCATTCATACCGACAACACTCATCATCTCAGACATAAACACAGCACGTCATTCATTAGCTCAAACAACTCATCTCATCATAGTCAACCACATCATACTCAACATAGCTCAACACCATCACCTCATAATAGCTACAAAACAAATATCACTCAACATAACTCATTGACATTTTCTCATTACAATGGATTGACTTGTTTAGATGCAGTAATCAGTATATCAGTTAATGTAATATGTGTTAACATATCAATATATCCTAACTCACTGTTTCTGTTTCTCACTGTTTCGGACTTGGGTTCCAGGGAAATAGCTGTCTGTTTTGGTTGACTAAACCTGTTTTTCTGTGGAGTCATGGAAGGCGTGTTTTCTTCCCGTTGTCCATTGTCTGAGTCTGTCTTTTTACAAAAATAATAATCATAATATTGTTTTTAACATAGTCATTAAAAGTTATATCTATAATAAAACAGGCCATATCCATAAAGAGCATGTTCTTCAATCCAGTCCTTTTCAGACCAATCGTTCTCCTCGGTCAAAGGTGAAGCCATTCTGTCAACTTGAACTATGTGTCTGTGGAGCCGTGCTGGACTTTGAAATAGTGTCGGTGCTCTATTATATACTGAACGCCTCGGGGGGGTTTGGAGGCGTGTCTAGGTATGACAATCCCTCTGTTCTTGGGTTGGTTTGAGTTTCGTCTATGTCAAAGCCTGCTGTACAGAAAGAGAGGAGAACGTCGTTTTCCACAATCATTCAAGCAGTCATTCAACGGAGGAGTCCATAATGCCTGGGTTGAACGCTGTACACGCTTCTACATGGAGTGTCAGCTGTAAACACAAGATTAGGTTTTTAAAACATAGTACACCTTTTGTTTATTGCTTATTATATAAAGATGATTACTAATTTAAATGTTGACTCACGTCTAAAATATCTTGATGGCGAGTGACTGAGTAAAGATACAGCTTCTGTCTGTTGTTCCTCAAACTCGTTATCCTCTATAACAATCACTTCTCTTTGTGGTGTTGCTTCTTGATCCACATCAATTACTTCGGGTACCTCCTAAATAAATGTAGGGTAACCTGTAGAATTTACATTATATTACAATATACATTTTTTACATTAAAATACTGATATTTTACATAAAATACAATATAGTATTAATACTAATTAATAGAAAGGTTCAGAACTTTTGTAAAACATCACAGTACAGTAGAAGAATATATGGCAAATAGAAATCCTATATGGATGGTGTTAAGAGATAGATGGGAGGTATTGAATGGAGTTGAAGGATGGGACTAATAACAACTAACAACAAATAATAACAAGATAACTAATAACGTAAGCATACTGTGTCCATAATAAGTATATAGGTGTAGGTTGGGGAGCTTTTTGGGAAAGAGCACAGTTAGAAAGATATGGCATATAGAAGCAAACCGGATGGACATCATGAAAATGATCGGAGAGGTTGAGAGTAGAAGAAGTTCAGGAGTAAAAACAAAACAAAATATAATTATTGTAAAATTGACTGTGTCCATAAAATGTATATAGTATGTATAAGCTGGAAGTAGAGGCCTACGCATTGTTGTTCACTAGTTTACCCCAATTAGGGAAGTGGTTAGAAAGTAATAAAGGGGAATATATATATTTTTAAATGATATGTACTGTATGTATGTACAGTGAGGGAAAAAGTATTTGATCCCCTGCTGATTTTGTACATTTGCCCACTGACAAATAAATGATCAGTCTATAATTTCAATGGTAGGTTTATTTGAACAGTGAGAGACAGAATAGCAACAAAAAAATCCAGAAAAAAGCATTAAAAAATTTTTTATAAATTGATTTGCATTTTAATGAGGGAAATATGTATTTGACCCCATTCTCATCAGAAAGATTTGTGTGTCTTTTATACAGGTAACGAGCTGAGATTAGGAGCACACTCTTAAAGGGAGTGCTCCTAATCTCAGCTTGTTACCTGTATAAAAGACACCTGTCCACAGAAGCAATCAATCAATCAGATTCCAAACTCTCCACCATGGCCAAGACCAAAGAGCTTTCCAAGGATGTCAGGGACAAGATTGTAGACCTACACAAGGCTGGAAGGGGCAACAAGACCATCGCCAAGCAGCTTGGTGAGAAGGTGACAACAGTTGGTGTGATTATTCGCCAATGGAAGAAACACAAAAGAAACTGTCAATCATAAAATCAGCAGGGGATCAAATACCTTTTTCCCTCACTGTATGTGTGTATGTATGTGTGTATGTATGGTGGATATATATGTATATATATGTATATATGTATAATTTATATATATCTATATATATATATATATATATATATATATATATGTGTGTATATGTATGTGTATGTGTATGTGTATTATCTCCCGAGTGGCTCAGTGGTTTACTAGAGATCCTGGTTCAAAAATGTCTGCAAAAACCAAATATTGAAATACTGTTAAATATTTAAAAAACCATTGTTATACATTGAGTGAATTGTTATCCATTGAGAGATATAGAATAGTATACTAACGTGCTAGGTAATTATTTTCTACAACTGTGATGTAACTGAACATCCACTAGGTGGAGCCAGTGGTCCACTCTTGATTAGACACTTCACATAAAATATACAATTGTTTGGTAAAAACAGTAGGATAAATACATATGTAGGTAGATATATATATATATATATATAATATTATACTAACATTCTAGATACACACACACACACACACACACACACACACACACACACACACACATATTCAATTGACTAGTAATTTCTTTCTATAACTGTGGTATAGCTGTACATCCACTAGGTGGAGCCAGTGGTCCACTCTTGAGTAGAGACTTGGTTTGGGCATGCATTTTCATAGGTTCTGAGACACCTGAGACATGTCACCATAAAATTGGACGTTTGTTTGGTATGAACAGTAGGATATATACATATGTAGGTAGAGTCCATTCTCGTTTAAAAAAATCAATAACACAACATCACTCATTCATTATATACTATATAATTTTATACAATACATTATTAAAAACATTCATTTATAATATACAACATAAATAATATATATATATATATATATATATATATATATATATATATATATATATATATGCATAGTTAGATATAGAAGCCTTCATCATATTGAAAATTCAACTCACCTTCAAAATGCTCCATGAGGAATAAATTATTCAAGGAGTCTCTTTAAGATGTATGTCTTCAGGCCTTCTGGTCCTCTGGGTCTTTTTTCTTGGTTGACTGAGACATCCCACGGACGCTCTTTTTTGGGGTCAAATGGATCTGTTTAGGTCAGCAGTAAAACGGGACATCTTTAAGAATACAATTACCTTTTTTGTTTTTAATTGACTGAGACATCCACTGGACATTCCATCCTCGGACGCCTCCCGGACATTCCCGGACGCCCCGGACAAGTTATTAAAGTTCACTATACAAAATTTTATATTAAACTATGACACTAATGTTTACTACTAAACCTATATATGGATCATAAACATTATTATTACACAATACTACACCTTACTAAACAATACATGTTTAAATGTATAATTATTATAATAATGTTTTTCTTAGAAAAAAGCAGAATCAGCATTGTTCTCCTTTTCAGGGGCCTTTTGTAACCCGACACCCCCATCAGTCTCCAAATCCCTGTCTTCAAGCTGTGAGGGACTCAGACGTTGCCTCTTCCACCAGGCTCTCCATGGCCTTCAAGGTTTCGCATGTTTTCTTTTCCAAGATAGATCAACCTTCTTGCCGATAAGCCCAAGTTTTGTCTTGAGGACAGAAGGGACCATCTTCGTAAATGTTCACGATGGTGGAAAAACTGTTGCACTTGTTTCATCATATCAAGCACCTTAAACCAATCTCGCCACTTGAAGCTAAAGACAGGCAACAAAATAGTTGACCTCTGTGCAAGCGTTTGAAAATACATACGAACAAACAGATTTGGTGGCATTTGCGCTATTGAATTCAGAACAACCTAAAATTGTCACTTTGGAGTCCGGACTATACGCTACTGAAGAGATTCGTATGACTTTCAAATCATCTGGCCCACAGACTTCCTCTTCCAGTGCGTACCCAGGCAGGGATGTTCCATTCAGGGCCTTTTAGATCTGACATAGAGCAAGTCTTATCTTAAGCCATTCCCTCATGCGAAACGCAGGAGAAAAACTCCCGGTGTTTGGCTGAAAAAGGTTGTTGAGACAGCTGTGTGTGAAAATCTTCATTGTTGAATCGTCCGGTTGGAAAATGTAACCCAAATGGCCTCCACTCATATCAATCCCACCATTAAAACAATCAGGTGCTTCACAAAGAATGGCATCGATGGTTTTGTCCTTGTGGCCCAGACATGAAGGACACAATACACCTAGAATTGGTCTAGGAGACGTGTTTTCTGGAGTTTTCTGTTGTTCATCTCTCTTGAGGTTTCTTGTCACTCGTAGTGTTCACAGGACAAGTCTAACACTTACTTATACTCAGACAGACCTACCCAGAAATTACTTTTTTCATTCTACAAGGGGGTCACAAGCTCACTACACAGCAGCTCCATAAGTTCACTACAAAAAATTCCCAACTGTTTCACATTTTTCAAACAGTTCAAACTTTAAGTTCAACTAGGTCAGTACACGACACATCAATCACCAGGCCATTACGTTTCATTTCAAACATGTTGTAGAGAGTTCGTTGCACAGTGCTGATATTCTCTTATTCTTAAACAAACTTTCAACTTTAGAAAATGACACAGACAACGGCTTCTGAGTATATGTAAAATATCTTTAGTTATGCAATTGCAGGCAGAAGTTTAATACAGAGTCAACAGGATTTGTATAGCTCTTCATAAGTTTTTGCAAATTGTCCAAAACAATCTCTGTTTTTCATCTGTCAGAGTGGTGTGTGTGTGGAATCAAACGCAGGAACCAGGATGACGTTTAACACTTTAGTAAATCCAAGAAGGACAAAAATAGCCTCCCCAACCGGGTGGGCGCACAATTACGCACTGAAAACACTGTGCGGAAAAAACAAGGGGAACGAAGCGCACGCCCCCAGTGCAAAACTCTCGAACAAACAAAACACGAGGACGAATACAGCTGACCAGGCTGACACAAACCAATAACGCAAACACCTGACCCAAACACAAGAAACTTAAATAGGGAAAACAATTAAGACATTAAGACACAATAAGGGACAGGGGTGTTAAGAACAGACAAAACCAAACGAAATTGAAACATAGACACGGTTGACAGCTACGCCCCAGTACTCGAGGAGGACGACGACCGCCGAAAGCCCATGCATTTCTCCGAAAAAGGAAAGAGGCGACAAGCCTCGCGACCGAAACGTAACAGTAACACACAAAGTGAAGAGAGTGGCTAAAAGAACGTGAGAAAAAAGGAGATACGGGGGAAGAATACCGGACCGAGCGGAGCAGGGCGTTCAATAATACTTCTATCAGATTTGATTACATAACAGATTATAACCATGAAAAGCTCCGTGGTGAGTGTTAAATATAAACATTAAAAAGTTCCACAAAAATTGTGGTAAAACAGTTATGTTGGCTGGGCTGATTAAAAAGGGTAGATGAATTCTCGTGGCAGTTTGTGGGCTCCCAGGTCTACAGCCAATCAAGGGACTAGCTACCCATCCCCCCACTGCCTGCTTCTCAACCCCCCACCCCCCCCCATCCCCTGACATGCCGGGATCTCAGGTTCTGTTCAATTAAAGTTGCAGCAACAGCACAGTACAGTTTTCACAAACTTTATTCGTCCATGTTACTGGGGAACAACGGGGAATTTGTCTTTCTGAAGGGGGTTGGTCACAGATCTGCCAGGTTCATTCAAATCCCACTTTGTTTTTGTCTGGGCTCAGGACTCAAACAAGGGAACTTTCAGTTACCTGGACTAATTCTCAAATTTCCACCTCCTAACACTTCTAGCATGGGGCTTACTAGGGCAAAAATTTCCTTTTACACTATACCATGTGTGTAGGGTAGAAACAACATGAGTCTGTATGTTGATCGGGTAATGAGTAGTCCTGCTTCAACTTCAAATCAAGTGTCAACCCTCAGGTCAAAAGAGGGGCATTACCTTTGGGTCTGACGGTTCAAGGACCACGGGTTTTCCCATGGGGGACCACCTCGGTACAGATCCCGCCCATGACAAAGTTGAACACCTCCCCAAAGGCACCATTCCACTGCTTCCACCAAGGTAGTTTTGTTTTTTTTTGCAAACAGCAAACGGGTGTTTGTTGTGTAATGCCCTTTGAGTGTCCAAACCCGGGTCTCACGCCCGTCAGGCAAACAATATTTGTAGTTGAAATTTCAGGGGGTAGCCAAAACGGGTTTTTTGAACTGGGTCCCTCAACGGTCAAGCCAAAAACCTTACGGCATGTTAGTTAAAATAACCTAGTTTAACAAAATCAGGGACGTTTAGGTTTAAAGCTCAAACAAGTTTATCACCATGATTCATTCTACAGCTGCATAAGGGACAAGAACTATCACAAACACACGGTTATTTAACCCTTTCTCTATGCTGCGCCCGCCTTCCACATCTGAACAGCTTTTTACACCTTGTTGCTATCCAGAAGTTAGGGATTTTAGAGGTTCTGCCTCACTTACTAACCCTGACATACTGCCCAATTGCTCACTCCTCCCCAACTCACAGCTGTCATGTTTGATTGTACCAGTGACTGGTTATCTTCTCCTCAATTTAGGAGTCCCTGATGGTAACAGGACGGGGGGGGGGACAGTACCGAAGAATGGAAACCGTTATTGGGACATCCCTATATCAGAAGGAAATGAATAAGTCTATTTCAGTTTTTGAAAGTCAGAACCCACCACCAAATGCCACGCAAGAGGTACGAAACCTTTCGATGATGTGGATAGGTGTGGATTTAAGTCGCTTACAAGGTAGAAAATTCCCCAGTTGGGCGGGGGCCACCGGGAGGGGCCAGTTTATGTTAGAGGGCCAGGTTTACATCACAATTATTGTTGTCATTTGTCGTTTTTCTCACCATTTGCATGGCATTTCATAACAAAATGCCATGTTTATAATCATCACTATTTATTATTTACCGGCTACATTTTTTACATTTGCAGGGGAGAGATTCAGTTATCAGTTTACGATACAAAAGGGGGGGGTGGTTTTGTTTTGTGGTTTCTTGCAAAGATCCGCAAATTATCTAGAATTCAAGGCCTTTGCTCCTCGCCTTGGAAATCAATACTTAATTACACCTTAATAACTTGACTTTGAATCTCTCATCTGACATTTGTTGGACCGAAGATACGTTTTTCAACCAGATTAAGTTGCAGAAAAAAAAAAACGTATGTTCAACAAGAAGCGGTTTACTAACAGGACTTGAAACAGATTATTCTTAACCACAGTTTTAAAGAGCTCAAAGAAAAACGTATTTATAAGGATGAATTGTGGAAATAATGCTATCTCTACTACACTGGAGGGTCTCTGCCTGCCACTCTGGATTGCCCTTGTCAAATTCTTACTTGAAAATGATTTGTTAGTTTCATGCCCCAAGGTCCTCAATATTTTGATTCATACCTTCTAGCAAATGGAAAACAGGGACTTTCTCTTGAGAAAAAGCATCACTTTTGGGTTTAGGAATTTGGACGCCATCATTTATGTCACAGTTTTCTGCTAGAGAATCGTCTGTGAAGGCTCATTGCGCATCTTATCTGAGACCAGGAAGGTGAAAAAGGTTGTAAGACAAACGGTCTTTAACTATTTTGAAGCTGACCTCGGACCTGACTGTACGAGTAGACAGTCTCCATTTAAATTGAGACGCTTAGCCTTTTTGGTTGGTTTTGCCAGGGGGGGGGGCTGCTATTGCCAGTATCACTTGCTCAGCGTGTTCAAAACTTCATTCCATTGGGTCATCAAGAAAATGGACTTCAGCCTGTAGTTCATTCAAAGTTTGAACTAGGCGTCCAACTAAATCAACAGCCTTTGGAAGGGTTTCAAGTGATTGAAAGAACTGTTTTGAACCTGTGGCCTAACAGATCTGTTTCCACCGTTTGTTTCTTGGACATTCTGAAGGGGACGCGCTAAAAGGCAGGCCCAAGCTATCCATAATAGTTATGTAGAAGCCATATATCGACATGCCCAGCGAGTTTTGGTTCAAGAGTAGTCTCTGAAAGATTCTCTAGGTTGGCCACCTGGAAACATCTCCTTCTTTGTACGGGCTTAAGCAATTTCTTGATGCCAGCATGTATGAACACAGATGTGAAGGACATACAGTTCCTTTCTAGGAAAGGAGAAGAACTTTGTCCTAAATCAAGGGAAAGCTTTGCCTGATCCACTAAAACTTAAGTTTAGACAGGTGTTTTGCACTGCAGTGAGGTTAAGAAGGGCTTTGCTGTTCTGTAAGCGTTGCCTGGACGCCTTGGAATGGCTTGCCACTCCATAACTGAAAGCACGTGTAAATGCTTGGCCTATCGGTTGTTTTCATTTTTATATTAAAGGACCATGCGTTCTAAATATGTGTATGATTTAGACAGGTAATCCCCTGCCTGCATGCTAGTTGGCTCAGCCGATTATTCAAAAGTGGAGGGAACCAGCTCTCATGGACAGCGCCCACGGAAAATAGTACCTGAGTTAACTCGGGAGATATCTGATCCTTTTGTTTTAAAACCATCTTTTGTTTGCCGTCGGCCATTTGCTGAAGGACCTCACTGTTCTTCCCACTTCTTCTTATACCATATTTGTTGGACATGTACTGCCCAAAAACAAAAATCAGAACCTATTCTGAATACCTTTGCTGGGTATTTTGCAGTAGGAAATGGGAAGTCAACTTTTTTCCACAGTTGTGTTTCATGCTTAGGCTATTGATTCTAGGATTGCCATGAAGTCCCTTTATTATCAGGGAACTCTCCGACTCATGTGTCCTCTTTGTGCAATGTTTTGTGGTGGCTGTAAGTAGTAGACTTCTCCTATGTTTTTATATAGTCCCCATTGCTGGAAACCTGTTTGTTATGACTTTCAAGTATTTTCTGAAGGACTTTACACCACTGGTTTAACTTTTTAGCTGCTCGACGTTGCACTTACCTGCCTGCTAGCAATTTACCACTGGGCTAGACATTAGCCTTTTTGCGGGGAAACAGGAGAAGATAACAGTTTTTCAACATGGAGAAAAAAACCCAAGTCTTCCAGGAACAGAATAGTTTCCGTTAGATTCAAGGACCTAATCCTCACCAATCTTTTGTTTATGTCTCGTGGTTTTCATAAACCACGTCTGTACCCAACAATTCAATACTTGATGAGAGGGGGCGAAAGGAATCAGTTTCAACCCATTTATTGGAACCGTGATTCATTCAACAATGGACACACCCCCTGATTTGCTTGCGCACGAACCCATATACAACCCCAAATTTACATATAAATACGTTAAAGACACTAACACCAAAACTCATTAGAGGGAATTTAAATGTTCAGTTGGTGAGGGGGAGAGGAGGGGCCATGGGGGATAGGGTCAGCAAGGGTCAGTATGTTTGATAATGGTTGACAAGAGGTGGACATAAACAAGGCATAAGGTCTCAGTATAACACACAGTGAAGTAGAGGTGGGAGCTAGAGGGAGGCGGCCATGGACCAGTTGTGGCGTGATGTGAGGAGGGTTCAGGGGTGAAAACAATAGATCAGGACAGGTAAGAAATGGCAGGGATGGAAATAGAAACAGAGAACCACATTTCTGATTCCCAGGGATCAGGACCTGACCTGAGACACCCAAAAAGAAGGTTGCCATAGCAAAAGTACTGTCCAGTAGGCGATATGGGGGATTGCCTGTTCATCCAAAAACATTGACTACACATGGGAAATTGTGTTCCAGGTGGTGTCCGGTGTGTGTGTCGTGAGCAGTGATGGTGGATTGTTTGTGGGGGGGAGGTTCCAGGGTGTGTGTGTTGTGGTTGGTGTGTGTGGTGTGTGTTTGTGTTTGTGTGTGTGTTCAGCCACGGTTGGGGGTCCGTTGTGTGGTTGTCCAGTTTGGTGGTGGTTTTTCTACAGCGTTTATAGGTGTGTCCAGTGGTTGGGGTGTTGTTCCAGTTGTGTGTGTCCAGTTGTGTGTGTGTGTGTGCCAGTTGTGTTGGAGGGTTGTGTGGTCCAGGTGTGGAAGTGGTGTGTGTCCAGTGTGTGGGTGGGGGGGAGGGGTTAGTGTGTGTTCCAGGTGTGGTTCGCGTGTGTGGTTCAGTGTGGTGTGTGTGTAGTGCATGCTGTGTCCAGTGTGTGGTGTGTATGTGTGTGTGTGTGTGTGGGGGTCCAGGTGTGTGTGTGTGTAGTGTGTCAGTGTGTGTGTGTGTGTCAGTGTGTGTGTGTGTCCAGTGGTGTGTGTGTGTTGTGGTTGTGTTGTGTGTGTGTGTCAGTGTGTGTGTGTGTTCAGTGTGTGTGTGGTGTGTGTGTAGTGTGTCCAGTGTGTGTGTGTGTGTGTGTGTGTGCCTGTAGTTGTTGTGTGTGTGTGTGTGTGTGTGTGTGTGTGTGTCAGTGTGTGTGCAGTGTGTGTGTCCAGTGTGTGTGTGTGTGTGTCCAGTGTGTGTGTGTGTGTGTCCAGTGTGGTCGTGTGTAGTGTGGGGTGTGTGGGTGTTGTCCATGTTGTGTGTGTGTGTGTGTGTGTGGTCCAGTGTGGTGTGTCCATGTGTGTATGTGTGTGTTGGTCCAGTGTGAGTGTGTGTGTGTGTCCAGGTGTGTGTGTGTCCACGTTGTGTGTGTCCAGTGTGGTGGTACGTGTGTGTGTTGTGTTGTCCAGGTGTGTGTGTGTGTCAGGTGTGTGTTTCCGTGGTTTGTCCAGTGTGTGTGAGTGTTGTGTCCATGTGTGTGTGTTGTGTCCATGTGGTGTTTGTGTTTGTCCATTGTGTGGTGTGTGTGGGTCGTGGTGTGGGTGTGTCCTCGCTTTGTGGGTGTTCCAGTGGTTTTTGTGTCCAAGTGTGTTGTGTGGTCCAGTGTTGTGTGTTTCAGTTAGTGCTGTCCAGTGTGTGTGGTTGTCCAGTGTGTGTTTCCATTTTTGTGTGTCCCGTGTGTGTAGTGTTCAGTGTTTTGTCCAGAGTGTGTGTGTGTCCCCGTTGTGTGGGGTGGTTGTCCAGTGATGTTTTTTCAGTGGTGTGTGTGTGGTGTGTTGTCTGCACTCCATGCTGTGTGTGTGTCAGGGTGGGTGTTTGGTGTGTGTCTACTTGTGTATTTGTGGACATGTCCAGTGTGTTGTGATCAATGTTTGTGTCCTGGGTGTGTGTAGATTTGCGTGGTGTCGTTGTGTGTGCTGTGTGTGTCCGGTGATTAGTGTTTGTCCGGTTGTGCTGTGTGTGTGTGTGATGTGTCTTGTAGGCTCTGGTGTGTCGTGTTCAAATGTGTGTGGGATTGTGTGTTATGCTTGTTGCGTACAGTGTGTGTGTTATAAGTGTGTTTGTGTGTACCAGTGTGTGGGGTCAGTGTGTGTGTCCAGTGTGTGTTGTGTTCAGATCTGTTGTGTGTGGGTAGTGTCCCAGTGTGTTTGATGTGTGAGTGTCACCCCGTGTGTTTGTGTGTGTTTTGTTCCAGTGTATTGTGTGGGGAGTGTGGTGTGTGTGTCCATGTGGAGTGTGTGGTGTGTCCAGTGTGTTAGTATGTTCATTGTGTTAAAGTTACTGAGGATCCCAACATTATCGCACCCCTCAACCCCTGGATAGGGGCCTCTCAGTGACTTGGAGTGGATGTGTTTTCAGTGGGTCAGTGTTTCACGAGGGAGAACTCTTAGATAGAAGGACATAGTGCCGGCCGGGCCCAGTCCATATCCCCTCCTACTCTGTAGGGAGCTGGGAGGGGGGGATAGACGTCTATGGTAGTGAGATTATATTGTGACAGGTCAGAGTAACTGTTGTCAGAGCAGAACATACTCCAGGACCTGTCTTATCCATCCAATCCCACAGTCACTACCCCCATCATCTCCTGCATGATTCCTTTATAGTGTCACTCCTATTCAGGCCCCACTCCCAATCCCCTCTGCACTCCCAGTCCCCACAGCGCCAGTATTCACCCTCAATCTACACACAACCTGTCCTCTCCAGCCCTCAATCTCTCTGGTGTACTTCAGATGATAACGGCTGCTCCTCTCTCCTCCGTTCAACCTTTCTGTTCTCCTTAGACAGAGAGAGGAAATCTGTTATTTACTGTGGGTTTAGTATCCATTGGAGATCGACACGACATCTGATGGAATCAACAAGACAACAATAGTAGATCATCCTCATTCACATTAGAATGTTAACTCACTTTTCAACTAGATTCATTTAATGTAGATTTTTCTAGGTACTCAAAGGAGAAGTTACGGTTGAGACTTGTTCAATGAACATTTTATACTTGGTATGGGAATATAAAACACACTGTATCCCATTAATTACCACACACACACACCTCCTGAACAAACCAAACACACACACACCTGGACGCCATACACATCCTGAACACACACAGACCGCGCCACACACACCACACCACACAAACATCGTCAAGAAACTCTTTGTAAAACTTTGGTGTCCCTGATTTGTTCTTCTGTAGAAAATACAGCTAATTTTAATATACCAGTTAAGTAATGATGTTGTCGTTGACTTTGCACTATCACTTGAATTAAGACTTAGTCTTAGATCAATATCTTCACAGCATCATCACTACACATCTTTTCTAAGTCCAGTTTCATTGTGTTCTCTTCCACCATGTTCCCACTGTACGGTAAGCGCAGAAGACGGACACCACAGCACTCTTGAGGGATACACCTGAACTCACACACACACAACAGTCAGCATATAACTTTGTCCCAAGTTTGTGTGTGTGTGTCCAGTGTCGTGTGTGTTCAGTGCTTTTGTGTGTGTTGTGTTTCCCTTGTGTGTAGGTGTGATGGGTCCGATTGTGTGTTTGTCCAATGTGTGGGGTTGTGTACAGTGTGTGGGAGTTTTCCAAGTGGTGTGTTTCCTTTTGTGTGATTGTGTGGAGGACAGTGTTGTGTGTGGTGCAAGTGTTTTTGGTGTTGTGTGTCCATAGTGTGTGTGTGCCAGTGGGTGTTGTGTGTGTGCAGTTGTTGTCCATTATGTGTGGTGGTGTCCATTGTGGGTGTGTCCTGTGTGTGTGTGTGTTGTGTGTCCATTGTTGTGTAGTGTGGTTGTCCATGTGTTTATGTGTGTCAGTTGGTGTGTGTATGTCTAGTGTGGTGTGTGTGTGTGTTTCTAGTGATTATGTGTGTGTTGTCTAGTGTTGTGTGTGGTGTCGCAGATGTGTTTGTGTGTGTGTGTGTGGCTGGTGTGTTTGTGTGTGTGTGTGTGTGTTGTCCAGTGCTATACGTCTGTGTGGTTTATTGCTGTGCTCCCTTGTGTGTGTGTTTGTGTATGTGCCGCTGTGTTTTTTGGTGTGTCCGGGTGTGTGACAATTGTGTGTTGTGTGTGTGTGTGTGTGTGTTGTCCAGTGTGTTGTGTGCAGTTGTGTGTCCGTGTGTGTGGTGGTGGTGTGTGTCCAGTGTGGTGTGGTGTTGTGTGTGTTCATCGACCAGTGGTGTTGATGTGTGTCCATTGTGTGTGGCTGTGTCCCATGTGGTTGTGTATGTCTAGTGGGTGTGTATGATCATGTGTGTGCTTGGTGTCGGTGTGGTTTTGGCTAGTGTGGTGTGGTGTTGTCCAGTGTGAATGTCGTTTTTCCAGTCTGTGGTGTGGGCGTCAGTTGTGATCGTGGTGTGTGTCCTTTGTGTTGATGTGTCCAGTGTGTGTTGTTTACACGGTGTGTGGGGTGTGTGTATGTTTGTGTGTGTGTGTTTTGCCAGTTTTGTGTGTGTGATGTGTGTGTCCAGTGTGTTTTTTAAATGTGTGTCCAGTGTGTAGTGTTACTGATACACGTGCCACACACAACACACGACTGGACACACCACACACTGTACCCCCCACACCACTGGACACACACACACACACACTGGACCCACACCCACACCACACACCACACACCACAGGGACAAACACCCACACACAACCAGTAACACACACCACACACACTTGGCACCAACACACACACACACACAAACTTGCACCACACACCTTGGTACCACATACACCAGACACCCCACCCCACCACCACACACACACACCACACACACACCACACACGGATACACAAACACCCCACACACAACCAGCACACAGGAACCCTAGTACACCAACACACGACACTTTACACACACACAAACCCACACAGCTGTCCCTTTATTAACTTAGTCCCAGTTGGGGTCAGAATGTTTTGCGTCTTACCTAGCCCTGATAGCTCCAACATGTCTGATATGAAACATTGACATAAACCCTCTAATACTTGAGTTTTCTCCAGTCCTGCCGTGTGTATCCTCAGTCCCAGGAGCAGTCTGACTCCTGAATCTCCTGGGTGATTGTAGCTCAGGTCCAGCTTCTCTCCAGGTGTGAGGGGTTAAACTGTCAGGCTGAGACCAGAGAAGCCCCTTCCTCTTATACTAGACAGCCTACAGCTGAAAGAGTCAAATCATTAAAACCACACTGCCAATTTCTTTGGTTGTTGAAAATCGTGGCAGTAATTTTTTCAAATGTTTCATATACATCGTGTCCTGAACCTGCCGATCTCTATTCATAAATGAATGGTTTCATTATTAGAAATGACAATTTATCAAAAGTATTGCTTGTAGTGAAAAAGCATATGACAAAATATTTGGTAGACTGACCAGAGCAGTTTAAAAGGATTCATTCCAAGACAGACGAGTGAGTATCAGATTTAATTGTATGTGAGTAATAACAGTGCCACCCAATCTATTTGACATGACTACATTTTAATTTGGCTCTATACTCCGCAATTTTTGATTTGAAAGATCAAATGTTTCATATGAGGTGACGTATATAATATGTTCCACCTTTTTATTTTGAGATATTTTAAATACATATTCCTGTTTTCAAACCGTTTAGAAATGAACAGCACTTTAATGTATCTCGGCCCCCGTATTTACGATTTCTCCATTTCACGTATAGTGTAATTAAAGTAGTTCAAATTTGAGTATTTGGTTGTAAACTCGTGTTCATTTGCAGTTTGTTTTTGGACACATTGTGTTTTTTGGGTTGAATGTTTTGCCCAATAGGTAACTGAATTGGATGAGGACTAGGAGATAATGTTTCTGTCTAGGAGTAATAACATGGTTCTAAACATTACTAAATTAATCCTGATGCTTACATGATTAAGAAAAAGCATGATGAATCAATAATATATGAGTGAGAAGTGAAGAGCTCACAAAACTGCTACCTCTCACCATTCCCATACAGTAGGGGGGTATGATGCCGTGTTCTCTGTAATTTCTCATTCCTCATCATATCCCGATTCATTCATGATTATTACATAATCATGGAGCCAGTCACTGAAGGTAGAGTGTTTCAGACATCTTCTCTTGCTTACTGACAATAAAGTGGAAGTGACTCCAAAATGTACAGGAACATTATTCACCATTCCGTGTCTATGAGGAAAACCATCAACCAAAACACAACCAATACAACTGCAAATGTTTCGAAACAGTTTTTGTAGACTCACTCTTGATAGTATCCTGCAGGTAGGAATCTGGGACCAATCTAAACTTCTGAACTACTTTAATACACATCTAAGTGAATATGGTCCAATTATTACGCCCATTTTCAATGGTGAGAACAAGATCGTAAAAAGTGCTTTCATTTCTAAACGGTACACATACTATTATGACAGAACTCAAATAAAAGGTGTCATTCTGTACTGTGCCTAATAGAAACTTATATCTCATATCCAATGCTGGGATCATAGCACCAAATGTACAACTATAAGCTTCACTGTCCAAACCCCTAGTGTGGACTCTGTGTGCTGGTAAACAACACTTGGATCTGGGGAACAGTTTATCCACTTGTGACCAACACAGTAATACTGACCTCCGAGTCTCCAGTTTACAGTGGGGATTCCCCAGTCCACATAGAGCAGCTTCACTCCGGATCCTCAGGTCATTTGTGACTCCAGGTCCATCTTCTCTCAGTGGTGAGGTGGTTTGACTTTCAGAGCTGAGACCAGAGAAGCACAGCCTTTCTCTGAATGACTAGACAGCCTGAACAACCTGCCAAAGGTCAATCATTTAACCACACTGGCTATCGTTTGGTGGTGACAATAGTGCAGTCATCTTTTTACAACATATTCAGTAATATCAGTGATATCAGTTGATTTCCATTATAGCGAAATGATCCTAATAGTTGCTTGTAAAGAAACATGTATCTACGAATATTTGAGTAGACTGACAGAGCATTTAAAAAGCAGTATCATTCAAAACAGACAGTGAGGTATCGATTTACCGTATTTCTCCGCACGATAAGGGGGCGCCTGGAGTATAAGCCGCAGCAGCTAAAGTTGAAATGATGTTGTTACATGAGGAGGGTGTAACGATCCATCTTTATTAACATCGAGTTCGATTTATTTATATGATCCAACTACGTCGATCTGTGCTCGGCGAGTTGGCATTTTGGACAACACTATATCGATCTAAACATCGTTTTAAAACAATGGCCTAATAATCGATTTTATCATCTAGAAATAACCCTTGATTTAAGCAACGTCAGACCTTTATATGCAGTGGGTGCAATAACTGGTACGGTCAGATACGCAAGCGGTCGACAAATCAGGAATGGTATGCCCTTGTGTTACTACTGCGACTTTGCGTATTGACCGGATCTTCTCATCTAAGCCTTTCCCATGACATGTTGCTTGTCAACTACTGTCCAGGGATGTCCAAAAGCACAGACATTACGCAGATTCCTTTGGCGTTTCCACCTAACAAAAACGGCAACTGGAGCCTAGACCGAGAAATCTTTTTTCGAAAAGTGGCTTGAAGCTAACGTGAAAAGCGCACTGAAATGTGGTGCAGATTTGCCGCTCAAATCCACATCTAGCAACAAACCAGTAGCATTTTATAAAGGCCCAGAATTTCAAACCATCCTTTATTTGACAACGAAAAAGAGCAAGGAGACACTAATGGTGGCGCAAAGCCCATGGCTAAAGCTAAGCCGAGACATAATGCCAGTCGCCGAGACAAGCGAATGAAGAACACGGCAAGCTCGGTTTAATTTTTTCCCTTTCATAAAGCTAAACACGCACGGCCCATGTCTTCTAACGTGAGATGTTCCTGGGTCCTGATGTCTTTTTGATGGATCTGAGGGACTCACCAAGAAACTGAGACAGGAAAGGTTTCTGTTCTGTGCCAGCAACGTAAGTTTACTCTTTACTTTCGGACCTTTATTGGACTGATTGATTGGGTTCTGACCGAACCGCACAGTCATAAACAACGGACTTGTGAGACTTTTTCCAGGACACAGCTTGGATGACTCGTACAACAAAGTTTTGGTCGCTGTATGCACAGACGTGCCCTGCTTTCAAAACCAGTAGTATGGGTAAGTTTCATCAATACCAGATGGTCTGCATGGAGCACTGAAACACACTGTTAAAATATCAAGACTATTGCCACCATAAATGCAACTGGTGTACCAGTATTTATTTCAGTCACAATATGGGGTTGAAAATTTTGGCTAAGGTTACTGACTCGATTTCAAGTCCTGAATCGTTTCGGATCGTATCGTTTCTATAAAATGAACCATATCGTCCTGATCGTATCGACAACCATCGAATCGTGATCAAATCGAATCGTTTTTTAAAACGAAATCTTTACAACACCCCTGTGCTACATATTAAACGCCTGGACTTAAGCCGCACGTGTTTATAATGTTTAATACCATATTGGGTTCGTCAACAGAGGGGATATGTCGGAAAGACGAGGCTGCTTGAGGAACGCTTGTCACGATCGTCGTATGAATACGACTCAAGGCAAGCAGCGTGTGAACGAACATGGTTACTTTATTTCGTTAGTGATAATAGACACAATCACAAACCAGAACGACTCGTGAAGTCCAACGTAAACTGGACCAAACCAACGAACAAGCCCCCCAAACCAGGGAAAACAGACAGTTTAAATATGGCTCCCCAATTCAAGACAGTCACCCACGACAGCTGCACACTTTGCCTCTGAATATGGGAGTCACTCAGGCCAACCGAGAAATAAACACACACAGAACCTACCACATAGAAATAAACACATAGAATGAACACAAAGCCCCTGGCTCCATATAGAGTCCCAGAGCCAGGTGTGCCAGTAACCCCCCCCTAAACTCCGGACTGCGACCCGCGCCTCACTTGACAAACATGGAGGGACTGGGTAGGCATTCCTCCTCGGCGGCGGTTCTGGGCTCCGTGCCTTGCCCACCCACCGCTCCAATAAACCCCACCTAGCGCCCCATGGTCCAGTCTGGCCCCCGCGGGCTGGAGCTGAACTGGACTTAGCCAAGGCGGTTCTTATTTTAGCTTCAGCTCCGTAGGGGGGAGCGTTGACCGGTACCTTCACCATGCCAGGTGACCCCTGCACGGGTTGTGTTTGTGTCCAGTGTGTGCCTGTGATTGTGTCTGTGTGTGTGTCCGTGTGTGTCGCTGGGTTGTGCAGTGTGTATGCAGATGTGGTGTTCCTGTGTGGTTTTTTTTCCAGGGGGTGGATGTGTGGTGTCCGTGTGTCGGAGTGTGTATCTGTGTTGGAGGGTTGTGGGGGTTTGTGATTGTGGGTGTGTGTGTGTGTGTGTGTCCAGTGTGTGTGTACAGTGTGTTCATCTGGTGTGTGTGGTGGGGTCCAGTTGTGTGTGTCCAGTGTGTGTGTTGTGTTCAGTTATGTGTGTGAGTGTCCAGTGTGTTGGTGTGTACAGAGTGTGTGGGTGTCCAGAGTGTGGTGTTGTTGGGTGTCCATTGTGGTGGGTGTCCAGTGTGTGGGTGTGTTTTTTCCAGTGTGCTTCCAGTGTGTGGTGTGTGATTCAGTGTGTGTGGCCTGTGCTGTGTGTGTGTGTGTGTGTGTGTTTGTGGGCTGCGGGTGTGTGTGTGTGTGTGTCACAGTGTGTGTTTGTCCGGTGGTGTGTTGTTAAGTGGTGTTTGTGTGTGTGTGTGGGGTAACAAGTGTGTGTGTGTGTGTCGTGGGTGTGTCAAGGTGTGTGTGTGTGTTTCAGTTATGTGTGTGCCAGTGTGATGGGTGTGTGTGTCAGTGTTTTGTGGTGTTTCCACTGTGTGCGTGTCCAGTTGTTGTCAGTTGGGTGTTGTGTGTTTCCCAGTGTGTTTTTGTGTGAGAGAGAGTCGGACCAATCACCGCCACATTCTAGTCGACGTTGAATGTTTTTTTGGTTCAGCGTTAGATGTGGCCTGTTCGTCTTGGTTTTTATTTGTACCGTCACCTCCTTGGGTGAGATTTACCCTTCTTTTCCGCCTTTAGTATACAGTGTGTACAGTGAGACAGGGGTTTCCCCTGGGAAGTGGTTTATTCCGCTGTGTGTAGTTTTGCCATTAACACCGTGATTTTCCTCTCACCTATATACAGTGTGCACCATACACGTGCACGAACAAAAGTCAACCCCCAACCACAGCTGCTTGTAGGCTCATCGAATTGCAGCCACTTCACCTTTGGATGTCTCGTGGGTATGCGTGTTACAGTTACTGCATGAGCCCGGTCCTCACCAAGCGTGTCCCTGTGTCGCAGCCCAAGATAGAAAGGTAGTGGAGGGGGAGTGACGCGGTAAGTTAGAAGAGTTGAACTATGCCAACGTTCAGCACGTTGCGAGAGCGGAACAGTTTCTCAGTCTGAACATGGATGCCCTAGATTTTTGTCCGCCGCGGAGGGGCGGTGAAGGCACGAAGATAATACCGCTCTATTGAGCAACTGGTGGAGATGCCATTATATCGTGAAGGGCAGCCAGACATAACGAAGTTGGACGCAGACACAGACCACGATGAGATTGCTCCATTGGTGCCATATGCTCAACAACAGCGCGCAGCTAGTCATTGGTCACCACTACCCGAAGTACACACAGACAAGTCATGGCATTTTGCAAAGAGCGCCGCTCTCCATCACTTATCATTGGTTTGGGTCCACTGATCCATGTTAACAACTGCACATACTACCATTTAGGCTCACATATATTCGCTTCTCCGATTTTACCCTACAGGTACTGATTTAGCGCGCGGGTTCCACACATCGGTCGACCATACGACGCGCCCACCGCGCAACAAAGATCAAACACTCATAGTTACACCATATGAACACTAGAACCGTAAATGACCAGTATGAACGCTCTAGTTGCGTCCAGGTGTGTCAAAGTACAAGTATCGCTCGAGCAGGGGGTAGAAGTCGCCAAGACTTGTTCGCGACGTGAACATCTTATATTGTCTGCATCCAGTCACCTTTCCCGTGACTCCTCACAGGCCTCCGCTTGTTGGTCTTGTAGGGTACTAAGAAGACAGTGTTTGAATATGGTGTTTTTCTGTTTTCCGTGTATCGAGTGGCGCTAAGCCCACGTGAGACTCCACCAGATGTGCATGGGCCCCCGCCCCTGAGGACCGTCACAGTCTGCTTTGCAGAGCACTGTGAGCATAACCCCGCACCGTCCCCCCCCTCCTTTATGCATTTTGCACAGGACTCCTCCTCATTCACATTCGCCTGTTACTCCACCATTTTTGTCCCTTCCTCTTCCTTCAATGCTGGGCCGCTTTCTTTCGGAGTAACCTCAACACAGTACCAGAGGAGGATCGTGCCTCTGACGGAGGTGACGATTGTGGACAGAGAGTACGTACCCGCAGTCTGGTTGCACTACCTAGCAGACTAGTGTAGGTCTATTACTGTTATGGTAATATAAAAACACACTTATTCCCATCATTACAACGTAGCAGTCATCCAACATCATTCTATTCACATCAACCATTGATATGAGTGGGTCTTTTTCCCCTCCCCCGCATACCTTTCCCTCGCCTCAGCCCCCCTCCACACCTCCCCCCTTTGAGCCGACACCCCCCACTACACACTATCACCACCACACACACTTACACACAATACATAGCCACCACAACTAGTACCCCCCCCTTACCTCCCCACCTGCCCTGCCACCAGTCATGTCTCCTTGAATCCACACGTTAGGACACAGCGCCCATGGCGCTACTTGGCACGCCCACAGGACACTGAGTTCACGCTCCAGACTCCCTTCGCGCTTCCTCTCACGTCAAGTCCAGCCACCCACGCACAGACAGCACTACGAATTTCCTGTATGATACCCACCAGCTCACCTCCATGTCACCCGTCGCACAGCAGAACGCCCGCGCATAGTACAGTGACACGTACCACTAGCACATCCCCACAGCTTCCACCACACTTTCACGTACGGTACCTCTGGCCACCCGAGGCCCACTCCAATATACTACTCCAACCCACACACCTCGCTATGTCCATCTAACCCACTCAGGATACTTGGTGTAAAGCACCGTGCCACAGACGTTATCCGTACGCGGCTGTTTGTGCTTTAGACCTGTGGTATACCTACAGCTGAATTTGAGCACGCTGTCTACGACCACGCTACTACGATAGTATGTGACTACTGTGGCTGACTCACATATAGGTACTGCTCTCGTAGTGAATGAAGCTTGCGCTATACATATTGCGGGAAGTAGACATGGTTCTGCTTATGTTACTACAGACTACTTTCTGCTTCACAGGCAGTCCACACTCATCATCTTGTCTATCTTACCTGTTAACATACTCTTCCTCGTCTTGTAGTCATGTGTATTCCTTATACATAGTCTATGACACTCTGTTCGCCACGCATGACGGAGCGTCCCGCCCTGTGGGAAAGGAATAGCTAAACAGCACACTCACACTTGATTCTGGCCACTTCGACTTGTGATACCCCTTTAACTCCCACACCACACACACACACACACACACCACACACACACACAACACACCACACACACCACACACAAGCTAGGTACACGACACGACACTACACACACAACACCACATACAGAACAGCTACCAAACAGCAGACAGACAAAGCGACACAGACATGCTACATCAGGTGGAACCACAATCAGCACAAACAAACAACCTATGCTCATATACGGACACAAATGATACCGCACCACGTCACACACTCTTAAGCCACATCAGGCTACAGCAGTGGGTGTACAGCGGATGCTTTTCTATGATATTCGAGTGGCATTTCTGTTCACAATTAAACGCATGTACTGAGGGTATAATTTAACAATTGTATTCGTATTTACAATGGGGCATTACAAGTTTGTGCTTAAGGCATTGAAAGTTCAAATGTTTCCAGATGGGCATTTGCCAGAAAATGCATTTGGATAAGTTGTTTAGTTGACGTTCCAATGGCTCGCATGTGAAAGTTAGTAGAGTAGTGATCGCCGGCGACATATGCATAGTTACCTGAAACGAGTCTACATATGACATTTAAAGTTAGAGACACCAGTAGTTTAGGTAGACTATGCCTTGTTGTGCTTTACTCTAATCTCACTGTTGACTGTACTGCGAACTTATCCACCAAAGCATTCACTGGACTGGGAGGGAGAATATATCTTTTATTATTGAAGAACATATTTCAAACACTTGTAGTACCACTCATCGAAAGACATGTGGTCTTGCATAATATACTTCTACCAATTGTAAAGGTATTGTTACCAACTACGCAATAAATAAAGTTTGGAGTCCCCCAACGTAGTGGTGTGTGTAAAAAGTGCCAGTGGACCAAGTGTGTGTTTCAACGAGTTCTCCAGGTGTCACAACTACCTGACTTGTAAACGCGATGGAGCGTATGACAGGAGGATGATGAGATGGTGGATTCCAGTTGTGAGCTGCTCATCAGCAGAGTAGAGCTGGAGAAGCGGGTGGAGAAGAAAATGGAGCTGTTGCCCTGGTAGAGCTGGAGAAGTACATTAGACCTGGGGCCGATCTCAAGAATAGACCTCATTAAATCAATATACCTCGAATGTTGCTACCTATCACCGTACAGCTCCCTCCCCGCTATTGGCACTTCATGTACAAGTGCGCCTTCAGGATAAGTTATTCATCACGCCTAACTTATTCAGTCACGTTTGTTGGTTGGTTACGTAGCGATGAACTTAATAATTTATTTAGAATTGAGATTGTTTTGACCCCCTGTGTCCCTTACACCCATTACAAGACTCCGCTACTTAAGTCATAGGTGTGCCACATTTACTGTTTTACAATTTATGAGATACAAAATGACAAAGCTCAATGTCTTGAGTCAATAAGTATTTAAACCCTTTTCTAGGGAAGGCCCAATAAGTTCAGTGGTAAAGATGTGCTTTGACACTGTCACATAATAGTTGCATGGACTCACTCTGGTGCCATATTACTGTGTTTAATTTGATTGTGAATGCTACCTCATCTCTGTATGACCTATGTGAAAATTACAATTATGGTGTTAAGGTCCCGCAACGAGCAGTGAATTTTCAAGCACATGATTAACTACAAAGACCACGGAGGTTTTCCAATGCCTAGCAACAAAGGGCCCCTATTGGCTAGATGGGTCAACATCCAAAAAGTAGATCATGGGGTAATACCTCCGTTGTAGCAGGGTGGAATGTTTGAGTTACTTGACACACTTTAGGTGGGTTGTTATCGCTTAAAACACAGTGGTGATGTGTAACTACGAAATTTCAGGTCCTCCTAACTTCAGTTGGCGGAGAGGAAGGAAACCGCTCAGATTTCACATAAAGGCCCGATGGTGTGGATTTTACACATTACAGTGGCTGTGTGGGTAGGAGAAAAAAAACTTGAGATTGGATCACACAAATAGGGGAGAGTTACTCACTATACTAGACTGTTTGTACAGTGTGAGTGCTAGAAATGACAGAGTGAGACAGAAGGATTAGCCCTGTACAGAATAATAAATATCCAAAAGCATCCATCTAGTTGTGCAATTAAGGGCACTGTGAGGTAAAGACTGCAAAAATGTCCTGAGCTAAAAGTCGGTGTAGTTGTGGGGCAAAGCCCAGACCAGCATCTGGTCTAATTACCGTACCTTCTTCGATATTTTAAAGCGATGAGTGGTTGTTGGTGCATCATCTTATGGGGTTATGCTTGTCGAATCAGCAAGGACTAAGGAGTTTTTTTAGGACAAAAATAAAATGGAAAATAGTGCTAAGCACGGGTAGGTTAGAGGCTATGAAGAGCACCGGGTGAAAAGCTATTATTGTCAAGGCTTTGGAATCATATGTACAAGGCTTGAAAATCTATGTCAAGGCTGAAAAAACTATGTCAAGGCTGAAAATATCTCTTCGCAATGACAAGAACCAATTTGATACTTTTTAAAGAATAATGTGTGGCAATATTGTACACAATCTCAGGTGTTGTAAAGAGTGTCTTAGCGACTTACCCACAAAAGACTCAAGCTAGTAATTCACTTCAAAGGTGTGAATTCTAACGTATGAAAACGTATATAATAAAGATAGTGTTGTTATTTATTTTTAGTACATGTTTACAAGAGTGTGCTAGAATCTGTACTCCAGCTTTGAATTTACAGAGCATTTGTGTAGCTTAGTTGACAAAAAATGACAATTAAATCAATTTTAACCCACTTTGTAAGACAACCACGAAAATGTGTCAAGGGTGTGTTGTGAACAATTTCTGAAGGCACTGTAGATTAGCGTCATCGTCCCTACTTTGGCTGACATTCATTAAACCACTTGCTTAACGTCCAATCCTGTATGGTTTACACAAAATGCGTTAGTGGTAGTGTTGGGGTCGATTGGGTTAGCCGTAAAAATGTTCCTGATAAACAGAAGAGGAACATACAAGCAATATGCAAGCTCGGATCTGCAGGATTTGGGTTAGCTAGTGTCTGTCAGGTTAGGGTTAGATAGGTTCTGCAGGGTAGATAGTGTCTGCAGGGTTAGTAGTGCTGCAGGTTATATAGTGTCTGCAGGGGAGCTAGTGTTGCAGGTAAGCTAGTGTCTGCTAGGGTTAGATAGTGTGCTGCAGGGTTAAGATCGTGTCTGCAGGGTTAGGAGAGTGTCTCAGGGTTACTTATATAGTGTGGCAGGTTAGATAGGGTCTGCAGGGTTAGCTAGTGTCTGCAGGGTTAGGGTTAGATCGTTGCCGGAGGGGTGTGTTTTAGATAGTATCTGCAGGGTAGATAGGGTTGCAGGGTTAGAATAGTGTCTTTGCAGGATTAGCTAGTGTCGTGCAGGGTTAGGATCGTGTCTGCAGGGTAGATATGTCTGCAGGGTTAGCTGTTGTCTGCAGGGTTAGATAGTGTCTGCAGGGTTAGAGGGAATGCAGGGGTTGGTATGGGATGCAGGGTAAGATAGGTATGCAGGGTCTAGAGAGTGTCTGAGGATTAGGGATTGTGTCTGCAGGGTTACTAGGTGTTTTGCGAGGGTTAGATAGTGGTCTGCAGGGTTAGGGTTAGATAGTGTCTGCAGGGTTGGGTTAGTTAGATAGAATGTATGCAGGGTTAGATAGTGTCTGCAAGGGTTAGAGATAGTGGTCTGCAGTGTTAGGGTTAGATATGTCTGCAGGTTAGCTGTGTCGCAGTGTTAGGGTTAGCTAGTGTCTGTGGGGTTAGGGTTTAGATAGTGTCTGAGGGTTAGGGTTTAGATCGTTTCGCAGGGTTAGCTAGTGTCCGCGCGGTTTAGGGTTAGATAGTGCTGAGGGTTAGATAGTGTCTGCAGGTAGATAGTGTCCTGAGCAGGTATTAGATTGTGTCTGCAGGGTTAGGATAGTTTCTGCAGGGTTTTAGCTAGGTCCGCAGGTTAGGTTAGATAGTGTCTGCAGGGTTAGAAGTGTATGCAGGGTTAGATAGTGTCTGAGGATTAGAGTGTGTCTGCAGGGTTTAGATAGTGTATGCAGGTTGAGATGTGTCCTGCTGGGGTTCGGGTTAGTGATCGTGTCATTGCGGTTTAGATAGTGTCTGCAGGGTTAGATAGTGTTGCAGGGTTAGATAGGGTCTGCAGGGTTAGATTAGTGTCTGCAGGCGGTCCTCTCTTCAGTTTCCATCTTTACCTCATCCTTTGAGAAGGGGATTCTGCAGCATTAGTACAATTTCAATCAACCAAATGTACATTGTAGTATGTAGCAGACACTATTATCCAGAGCGACTTCATTACATTTTGGTACTTTTATACTTATACCGGTGGAATTGAACCCACAACTCTGGCATGCAAGTGCCATGCTCTACCAACGAGGCCACCGGGGAGGACGAATGGGCACCCCTATACCCTATATAGTGCACTACTGTTAATCCGGGGTTCCATAGGGGCTCTGGTCAAATCTTTTTATTTATTTCACCTTTATTTAACCAGGGTAAGCCAGTTGGTAACAAGTTCTCATTACAAATGCGACTTGGCCAAGATAAAGCAAAAGCAGTGCGATAAAAACAACAACCACAGATGTTTGTACATAAAAAAAAAAAATAACATCAAAAAGTCAAAAATACAACAAATAGAAAATCGATATAAGTGTGTGCAATGTAGCAAGTATCAAGGTAAGGCAAATAAATGGCATAGTGTGCAAAACACATTAGTATAACACTGGAATGAGTAGATGTGCAAGAGATGATGTGCAAATAGAGATATTGGGGATGCTGCAATTGAGCAGCAAACATAAATAACACTATGGGGATGAGGTTAGTTGGTTGGGCTAATTACAGATGGGATGAGTAAAGGTGCAGTGATCGGTAAGGTTGCTCTGACACTGATGATTAAAGTTAGTGAGGGAGATAAGAGTCTCCAGCTTCAGAGAACTTTGCAGTTCGTTCCAAGTAATTTGCAGCAGCGAACTGGAAGGATGGCGGGCCAAAGGAGGTGTTGGCTTTTTTTTTCCTTGGGGGAGACCAGTGAGATATACATTTGCGGAGCGCTACTAACGGGGTGGGTGTTGTATGGGGACAATGAGCTAAGAAAGGCGGGGATTTGCCTAGAGTGATTTATAGATGGGCATGGAGCCAGTGTGTTTGGCGACGAAGATGTCGTGAGGAACCAGCCAACAAGAGCGGACAGGTCACAGTGGTGGGTAGTAATGGGGCATTGGTGGACAAAACGGATGGCACTGTGATTAGCTACATCCATTTGCGGAGGAGAGTGTTGGAGGCTATTTTGTAAATGACATCGGCGAAGGCAAGGGATCGGTAGGATAGTCGTTTACGAGGGGAATGTTTGCAGCATGGGAGTGAGGAGGTTTGTTGCGAAATACGAGGCCGATTCGCGGATTTAAAATTTGGATTGGAGATGCTTAAATGTGAGTAGGGACGGAGAGTTACAGTCTAACAGCATCCTAGGTAGTTTGTAGTTGTACACTACTATAGTCACGACCCGTAGAGAGTAGTGATTCTAGTCGGGTGGGAGTTGGGGGTGCGAGCAAATGAAGTGATTAGGGGACCATTGTGACAAAACCTAGATAGATCTTAATTGTTATGATCTCTCCTCTCCTGTTTGCAATTCTTGAGAGGGCCATTAATTATGTAATTGGAGTGTTAATTGTTTCATAAATGGAAAGAGAAATTTCCCGTCAATTGTTTCCTGATTTTCAGGGGACCATTGATGTATTTTGTGATAATCCTACTCCATGCATAGATCAATCATTATAATCTCTCAGTGCTTGATATATCTATACATCCTCCCTCCTACCCACAGTACAGGGGGCTTCTGGACATTTGGGGAATGGTTATTGAACTGAACCCACACCCACACAGGGACAAAACCCCCCCCCATTTCTATCCAGACAACAGACATACACACTTGCCTTGTTATAACTACTGTCTCCGCTCTGCTCAGATGACGATGTGCCTGGTATTCAGTATCATAGGGATGGCAGAAGACGCAGGGTAGCGGACGCCGGTTTGGAGAACCTGCATCTTCAGTCAAGCCTGCATTGAGGGCGGTTGGGGCAGCTGAAAGAGAGACAGTAAGAGCTTTCTGCTTCCTCGAGGAAGGTGGCCTCAACTCAATCCATGTACACACACAACACCACACACCACACACACACCACACACACCACCACACACACACACACACCACACACCACACACACACACCAGTCCTCATATGCCCAGAGGAGATTTAGCAGCAGGGGTCTGGGGTATAGTAGGCGGGAGCACGGCTGAAATGGAAGGAAACGGCTATGGGATTTTATCAGCAGCTCTTGAAAGCGTGCAGGAAACAGTGGTTGTGGTGTTGTGTGTGTGTGTGTGTTGTTGGGGTGTGGAGGTGTGGGGGGGTGAGGGGTGCTTGCGTGTGCATTGCATAATCTAATATACACATAATATACCATACGGGCAAGTTATGTCAAAGTGCTTAGTGTTTAGAGTTTGTAGTAGGCAAATGAAAACATAAGTAGGCAGTGAATGTACACAATCACAGCCCGACTTTTACTTGGTATCATTGCACTACTGCAATGTCACACCAGCAGAGGGCGACCATTTTGAAGATCAATTTCACGTATTCACCTCTGTTTGTAAGCTTAACAAATTACATTTACAGTATTACGTCATTTAGCCGAAGGATGCTTATCCAACAGGTTGGCGGACTACAGGAGCAATTAGTGGTTAAGTAAAATTGGATAATAAACTTTTAAAAAGTAGCAGGAGATCCCAATCGGAACTGTTCATATGCCCGTTAGAGCTATTATGGTCAACAATTATACAAAAAAAATTGCCAACTAAAGTTTTTTGTTGGATTTTCAATATTCATGTTTGTATATTTGTCAATATTCATTAACTAATATCAAACATATTATTATATTTTTCATCAAAAATACTACTGTATATTACAGAGCAAGCGGTAGAGCCTCATTGAACCAATGTTTGTCTTTTTAACACTATAGATGAAACAATATGGAGTCTAATAGGAGGTGTAAATATGCGAAATTTAGATCTAATTGATTCTCAATTTATGCTTTTAGATACACATGGCAATAATAATTATGTCACATTGAATCCTTCTTCCAAAGGGACTATTCTATAGGAATACATTTCGTTGAAAAATATTTTTTTGTCTGGGTTTTGTGAGGAATCACTCATGACACAGGCTCATGGTTCATTAGTCCACACCTGCACAATTGCATGGATGCGGTCGTGTATGCACACACACCTACAGACTAGGATGAAGAGAGTACGCAAGATAACGACTCTGCATCCTCTTCCACTGAGCTCCCTTGGGGTTAGTTTACCACCCCAACCTTGGGCGTATATAAATTAGGTGTGTTGTGAGTTCGGACGTGGTCTTGGTGAGAGATTTAATGTGAGACAGAGAGCCTGTGGGTGTGTGTGTTCAGGGTTGTGTGTGTGTGTGTTGGTGTTGTTGTGTGTGTGTGTGTGTGTTAGTGTGTTTGTCAAATCTAAATCAATAAATAAATTTTATGGTCACGTGATTTGTAAACAAACAGGTGTAGGACTAACAGTGAATGAAATGCTAGTTACGGTGGCCTTGTTGTTACTTGTGTGTGGTTTGTTGTCCAGGTGTTTGTTTGTTGTTTGCTGTGTGCGTGCCTTATCACAATATGCAGAGAGACGAAAATAGCGAAACATAGATAGTAACAAGTTAAAACGTCGATATAATGTAAAAAGTTTGTGTGTAACATAGAGATACACAATTGGAAGTAACGATAACTTGGCATATAACGATGTGTGTTACCGTGGTACCGAGTCAAGTGGGCTAGGGGTAGAACGGGGCTGTGGTAATTGAGGTAAGATATGTACATAAACTAGGAATAACGTAGGTTGATTAGTGGCAACAGGATAGATAATTAAACAGTAGCAGCAGGTATAGTGTGAGTTAAAAAAGGTTAGGTGCAAAACGGGTGGCAATGCAAATAGTCCGGGTAGCAATTTAGTTATACTATTGATGACTAACTGTTCAGTGTCCTGTTGGTTAAGACTTACCCCATTTGGGGGAATCGGTACCAATTGCATGGCTGGGGTAGCAGAGAGGGTTGAGAAACAGCTATGATTGGGTGGCTGGACTCGCTGGTGTGGTCTTTCTAAGATGGTCTCTCGGATTTGCAGTGATTGTTCACTCGATGGGGCCACCAGTGATGTACTGGCTGTTGTGAGCGCAATTAGCCTCTTCTGTATGTGCTTGTACCAGTAGAGTAGGTCCAAAGCAGGAGTGTTCATACAATGGTCGTGGTGATACGCAAGTCAAGATGCTCTCAAATGGTGAGCTGTATAACCTTTGAGGATCTTGACGGGCCCCTGCCAAATTTTTCGCAGTCCTGAGGGGAAGAGAGCGTTTTGCGTGTGACCATGATAGATCCTTGGTGATGTTGACACGAGGAACTTGAGCTCTAGAGCTGCTCCCACTACAGTACTATCGAGGTGACGGTGGGGAGATGTTGGGGTTTTGTCCTTGGCGACCACGACTACAGGGGCGTTCTGACCCTCCTCTCTATAGCTTCATCGTTCGTAGGTGCTAGGCCTACCATCAGTCGGTCGTCAGCAAAATTAATGATGGTGTTGGAGTGGAGCGTGGCCACGCCGTGTCGTAGTGGGTGTGAAGGAAGTTAACAGGAGGGGGCCTAAGCACGCACCCCTGAGGAGCCCCATTGAGGGTCAGTGTGGCGATTGTGTTGTGTCCTACCCTCACCACATGGGGGGTGATGGCCCGTCGAAGGAGAACTCCAGGATTCAGAGTGTGCAGAGGGGGGGGTGATGTTCCAGTCCGTGCAGTGTCCTGTAGCTTCAGGCTGCCTTGGACGGGCACGTAATGGTGTTGAATGCTGGACGTGGTAGTCATATGAACAGCTTCTCACAGTGGTATTTCCTTGTCAGGTTGGAGAGGGCAGGTGCAGTGCATTAGAGATTGCGTTCACATGGTGGGATCTTGGTGGGGCGGTATTGCGAATTGGAGTGGGTCCGGGTGTCTGGGATATGGTGTGATGGACCATGACAAGATTTAAAGCATTCATGGTCTACAGATGTGAGTGCTATGGGGCGCCGATAGTCATTAGACTAGGGGGTAACAGGGCTTTCTTGGGGCACAGGGACTATGGTGTGTGTTGAGGTCTGCTTAAAACCTGTGGTAGGTATTACAGATGGGTCAGGGAGAGGTCAAAATGTCAGGTGACGAGCACTTCAAATTAAATCAATAAAATTTGAATGGAGTCCCATCACATATTAGCAGATGTTATTTGCAGGTTGTGTTTGTAGCGGAATGCTGTGTTCTAGCGCAACAGTGCAGTAGGTATTAACAAATTTTCCACAAAACAATACACACAAATCTAAAGTAGATAATGAATGGAATTAGAGAATATAATAAATATTAGATGGAGCAATGTCGGAGTGCATTGACTAAAATACAGTTAGAATAGAGAGTTGACGCAGGATATACATAGTGAAATGGATGGGTAATCGCAGTATGTAACATTTATTGATAAAGTGAACAGTGATTGTATAAGGGCAGGCAGGCCTCTAATTGGTGCAGGATTGCGGTAGACGGGTGGTAGCCGGCTAGTGAGGCTATTTAACAGTCTGTGGCCTTGAGATAGAAGCTGTTTTTCAGGTCTGTCCCAGGCTTTGACGCACCTGTACTGAACTCGACTTATGGATGGTAAGCGGGGTGTGAAACAGGCGCACGTGTGTGGGGCTCGGATGGGTGTGAGGTGTCCTTGATCTTTTGGCCTTTCCTGTAACTCGGGTGCTGTTAGGTGTGCCTGGAGGGAAGCAGTGTGCCCCAGGTAAGATTGGGCAGACCGGCACACTCCTCTGGAGGCCTGAGGGTTGCGGGTGGTGCAAGTCTGCCGCGTACAGGGCGGTGATTGATACAGCCCGAGAGGTGCTCTCCATGTGCATCTGTAAAAGTGTGTGAGGGTCTTAGGACCAGAAGTACCCACAAGAATAGTAAACCAAAAACATTTGACCAACTGGGGGACATTTTGTTGGTCCCCACAAGGTCACGCAAATTGCATTTCTAGGGGGGTTTTAGGGTATAGTTAGTAATAGGTTAGGTGTTTGAGGATATAGAATTAGGGGTTAGGGTAGGAGGATGGTTTTAGTTTTAGGGTTAGGGTTAAGGTTAGGTTTTGGGTAAGGGTTATAAGGCTAAGAGTTAGGGTTAGGTTTGAGGGTTAGGGGTGTAAGGGAAAGATAGGATTTTGAATGGGAGTGAAGTTGTAGTGTCCCACAAGGTTAGCTGCGCAAGACTGTTCGTTGTGTGTGTTGTGTGCGGTTGTGTGTGTTTGTTGTGCATGTGTGTGTGGTGTGACAATTGCCTTAACAGCGGTCTCGCTAAGGCATGAGAGGTAGAACAGATTGGTCATAGCTCTTCTGGGGTGCCTGGGGTCCTCGGGGTCATGGGAGTCCAACAACTTACAGGCGAACTTACCATTGTACATATAAAACAACAAAAAAAACCGGTACACATATCACATTATTACACCGCAATTCTACAATACAAATGTTTGAGTTACAAAATGGTATAATGTACCACTGTGCAGCCCTACAACAAGTATTTACAATGTTGGTGTATGTCTGACCTTTGTGCTAAATTTTAAGGCACGTTATACAATAAAACATTACAATAAGTGAACAACAGATGTAACAGACACATGAGTGGTGTCAGTGTTGCCAGGTTGTGCCCTCATGGGCCCTAACTCTTGACAACAGACACATATCTACAACACAAAATCCATGTGTAGTGTGGAGTATAGTGCCTTTGCAAAGATGATGATTCCCGCCTTGGCGGTTTTCCTATTTTGTTGCATTAGCAACATGTAATTTAAATTGATTTTTATTTGGATTTCATGTAATGTGGACGATACACCAAAATAGTCCAAATTGGTTATGTGAAAAAAAAAAATAACTGTTTAAAAAAATCTAGAAAATAATATAAACGGAAAGTGTTAGTGCGTGCATAATGTATTACCCCCTTGCCTATGAATGTCCGCCTTTTCCAAGAAAATGTTTGGATCTTGGCGCGTACACCAATTTCCTCAGAAGAGATCAATAATTAGTTAAATTAATGTCCAAGTGGTGTTGCAATCTAAGTGTCACGATGATCTGTCATAGATCTCAGTATATACACCTGTGTGAAAGGGCCCCAGCGTCGTAACACCCACCTATGCAAGGGCACCACCAAGCACGCCGACTCATTTCCACATTATTATTCGATGATATAGTTGAGGTTGTTAGGGTTTAGGAATGATGTCACACCCAATAAAATGCTTTAGTTTTGGAAATAGTTAGGACTAACTTAGTTCTTGCACCCATTCTGAAACTAACTGACAGCTTTTGTTAAGTGTTGCAGTCATTTCAGTTGCTGTGCGCTGACTTAGTGTTGAGTCACCCGCATACATAGGAACACTGGCTTTTACGCAAGTCAGTGGCATAATGTCGTAGTAAAATTGAAAGAAGTAAGGGGCTAAAGATGCTACCCGGGGGAATTCCTGATTTCTACCTGGATATGTGGATGAGGGCTTCCATTAAAGAACCACCCTCTGTGTCTGTTAGACACGTAACTATTTATCCACCCTATAAAGCGTAGGGGGGGTGTAAAGCCAAAACACATTGTTTCCAGCATAGCAGACTACTGAGTCGATAATGCAAAAGCTGCACTGAAGTTAAAAAAAACAGCCCCCAGAATCTTTTTTATCGTCAATTTTCTCAGCGCACAAGTAATCAGTACTTGTGTAAGTCTGTCGGTGTGAGGTGGTTTGTATTCTGTCTGTCTGGTTTGTCTGTCTGTCTGAGGTGGTTTTGTTATTCGTCTGGTGGCCTGATCCAAGTGACATTACAGTATTGTCAGTAAGTAATCATATCTGTGTTGGGTTCCACCAGTGAGGGATCTGGCTGAGTTAGCTGGACTGGTTGTGTGACGCGCCATGAGTCAGGACTGGGTAACGCTGTTAGGTCAGACAGTGTTAGATTTTGAAAACTTTTAAGTGTCAAAGTTTGTAAATTCAGAATACTTGGGACGTTCCACCGTTATTGATGCTTGGTTACATGGTATTATAAGAGTTATTGCGTACATGAAGATTATTGTTATAGGAAATATTTTTAATAAGCCTATGCCCAGGATCGTTTTGCCCCACTAATGGTATATAAATGAGTATTATTAGTTGTTCGGATTTGTTATATCAAAAAGGGAATTTCAAAAGGCAGCTATTATCATTGTTTTGTTTATAGATGATTGTGAAGTCTGTCAATGTAAGCACAGCACATGTCACAGGCCTGTGACTGCGTCCCAAAGGGATACCGTATTTCAGCTGATGGGCCTTGGTCAAAAGTAGGCACTATATAGCGAATAGGGTTGCCATTTGGGGAAAAACACTCAGACTAACATTGTTCCTATGTTGACCAAAGTTGCTGTGGATCACAAGCCCGGGGCGCTAGCAGGCAGCCGATTTTGTGGCTATACATCTTTCAGTCCTAGTCTAACCCCACAGTTTGAATGTTAGAGGCTTTCTGTGGGTTAGGCGCGATGGTCGTGACTGCTCCACGATGGGCAATCGGAGATAGGGCTGTGCCGTCATAGGGACTGAGCTTGATGCGGTTACTGTATTCAGAGTTTGAAATTGCTATTGGACATTTCTAAAACACTCAGCTCAAATCATGTGGGCGCTTTCACACTAATACATTTTCAAAACCAGATTATGAATATCCCTTGACTTTCAATGTAGGCTATTTCTAAGCTCATACCTCAACATCTGACCTTTTCTCTCATCACTGCGCAAAGAACACATATCAGTGCATAGGCGGACTTTAGCACAGTGGTTGGATACTGTTTTGGTGTCTAGTCTTATAGATATAGGTGTTTTTGTTCCCTATAGTTATAGATAGTATGACGAGTACCAGTCAAAAGTTTGGAACACACCGTATAATTCCTAGGGTGTGTTTCTTTATTTTTACTATTTTCTACTTGTTAGAATAATAGTGAAGACATCAAAAGTATAAATAACAGATAATAGAATCATGTAGTTAACCCAAATCCCCAGAAATATATTAGATTTTTTAGGATTTTTTTTTGTTATTTTTTCCAAAAAAAGTAGCCACTTGCATTGATGACAAGCTTTGCACAACTTGGCATTATTCTTAGAACCAGCTTGTAAGTGAGGGTAGTCAACTGGAATGCATTTTATGATTAACAGTTTGTACCTTGTTAAACTTCATTGTGGTGGAATTTCTTTCCTTGTCTAATTGCTGTTTGAGCCAGATCAGTTGTTTGTGACAAGGTAAGTGGTGGTATATACAGAAGGAAGCCCTATTTGGTAAAATCCAAAGTCCATTGATTATGGCTTAAGAACAGTCAAAATAAGCAAAGAGAAACGACCGTCCATCATGACTTTAAGACATGAAGTCAGTCAATCCGGAAAACTTTTCAAGAAAACTTTGAACTTCTTCAGCGCTGTGGTCGCAATCGTAAAAAAGCCATCAAGCGAATGATGAACAATGCTCTCTCATGAGGACCGCACTGGAAAGGAAGACCAGAGTCTACCTTGTTGCTTTGCAGAGGATAGTTCATTAGCGTCACAGCCTCAGAAATTGCCAGCCCAAATAAATGTTACAGAGTTCAAGTAACAGACTCATCTCAAACATAAACTGTTCAGAGGAGAGCTGCGTGAATCCGCGGCCTTTCATGCTCGAATTGGCTGCAAAGAAAACCACTACTAATAGGGTCGGACAATAATAGGCACCGAGGACTTGCTTGGGCCAAGAACAAGGGCCGGCATGGACATTAGGACGGTGGAAAATCTGTTTTCTTTGGTGATGAGTCAAATGTGAGATTTTTGGTTCGCTAACCGACAGTGGTCTTTGTAATGATGCAGGTAGGTGAATGGAGGATCTCCATGTGTGGTTGCCCGACTGTGAGTATGTCATGGAGGGGGAGGTTTGATGTTGTGGGGGTGCTTTGCTAGTGGACACGTTGTTCTGTGAGTTCTTTAGAATCACAGACGCACACAGTAACAGTATGGCTACCAAGACAGCCACGCTCTGACACGAGCGACACGCAATCCAATCTGGTTTGTGCTTAGTGGGACTTATCATTTGTTTTTCAAACAGGACAATGAACGCCAAAGACACTACCTCCCGGCTTTGTAGGCTGGATGATCCAAGAAGGAAAGTGATGTGATGTGCGGACATTTCAGAGGACTGGCAGCCTCCACAGTATATTAACGCTTGACACCTGCACCCTGAATTGAGATGTGGTTGGTGGGAGTACCTATGAGAGCTTGCAAAGTGAAGGAAAAGGCCAGCCAACAAGTGCTCAGCGTATGAGGACTACTTCAAGGATGTGTTGGCTCCTTTTCGCATATTCCCTCTATGAAGATTTTGTGTGAGCGAATGCCAAGATGGTGTCCAGTGTAATAAGTGTCATCAAGCCAAAGTGTATGGCGTATTGTGAAGAATCTAAATAAAAACATATATTTGATGGTTTATGATTTGATAACACGTTTTGGTTAATCTAGTGAGTGGTGAAAAAAGTATTTGATCCCCTGCTGATTTTGTTTACGTTGGTGCCGATCGGACAGAGAGGAAAATGGTATTAGTGCTATAATTGAATGGGATGGGTTTATTTGAACAGTGAGAGACAGAATAACAACAACGCATGTTAAAACATGTTTGTGTATAAATTGTGATTGCATTTTAATGAGGGAAAAAGGTATTTGACCCCCTCTCGAGTCAGACAAGATTTCGGGCTGCCGCAGGTGTCTTTTAGTTAACAGGTAGACGAGCTGTGATTAGGAGCACAATCTTAAAGGGGTGATCCTAATCTCAGCTTGTTAATGGATATAAGGGAACCTGTCCGTGAAGAAGCAATCAAATCATCAGATTCCAAAACTCTCCACATGACCAAGACCAAGAGCTCTCCAAGGATGGCAGGGACAAGATTGTACACTACACAAGGCGGGAATGGGAACAAGACCTGCCAAGCAGACTTGGTGAGTAAGGTGACAACAGTTGGTGCTGCTTATTCGCAAATGGTAAGAAACAACAAAGAGAAGTGGTCAATCCTCCCTCGGCCTGGGTGTGGCTCCATTACAATGAGCTCACCGCGTGGAGTTTGCAATGATCATGCGAATGGTGAGGGAATCATGCCCAGAGAAACTTACACGGGTGAGGATCATTGTCAATGATTCAATGGCAGCTGGGGAACATAGTCACCAAGTAAGAAAACAATTGGAAGACCTACGCCATTAAGTGAAGGGAATCTGACAGCGCCCAAGTACCCGCCCTGCTCAAGAAAGCACATATCGGGCGTCTAAAGGTGTTGCCATGATGAACATCTGAATGATTCAGAGGAGAAAATGGTGAAAGTTGTTGTGGGTCAGCGAGACACCAAAATGGAGTCTTGGCTAAACTCAACTCAGCGTGTATTGTTGAGGAGGAGGAATGATGCCTATGACCCCAAGAAACACTATCCCCACCGGCAAATACAGGGGATGGTTGGAAACATATGCTTTGGGTGTGTTTTCTTGCTATTAGGGGGTTGGGTTGTGTTGGTTGTGGACAGGGACAACTTCACCGCATCAAACGGGAGATGGACGGGCGGCACTGGTACCATAAATCTTGGGTGAGACCTTCGCTTCATCAGCAGGGGCATTGAAATGGGGCGTGTTGATGGGATGTCCAGCATGGACAATTGACCCAAAATACTTACGGCCAATGGCAAACAAAGAAGGCTCAAGAAGAGGCCACATGAAGTCTCTGTGGAGTGGCCTTAGACAGTGTATCGCGGACCGTTATAGTTCCAAATGAAGAATCTGTGGGGAGGGGGCTAAAGGTTCAGATTGCCAAACGTGCAGCCTCGAAACCTAATTAATTGGTAGAAGATCTTGGCAAGAGATGGTGGTGGTGAGTAACAAAATCCCTCCTGGAGATTGTGTGTGTGCAAACCTGGTGGCAGATACAAAGAAACGTATGAATGTTCTCGTGATTGCCATACAGAGGGTTTTGCCACCCAAGTACTAAGTCATGTTTGCAGAGGGGTCTAAAACACTTCTTACCTCATTAAAATGCAAATGTCAATTCATAACATTTTTGACACATGCGTTTTATTCTGTCTCTCACTGTGTCAAATAATGCTACCATTAAAATTATAGGACTGATCCGTCTTTGTCATGGGGGTTGCAAACATTCAAAATCAGCAGGGATCAAATACTTTTTTCCCTCAATGTACATGATTCCATAGGTGGTTTATTTATAGTTTTGATGTCTTCTACAATTATTCTACAATGTAGACAATTTGTCAAAATAAAGAAAACCCAGTGGATTTGGAAATATTTCACCCCCTTGTCATTTTTTCCTATTTGTGCCTTTAGCACTGGAAGTTAAGTAAGGGGAGTTTGTGGGGGGGGTTGGGGCTTGTATCATTTGATTACCAAAATGCCTACCACTTGACGCATGACAATATGTGATGTAGTGAACAAACAATGACATAAGACAAAAAAGACAGTAGATAACCGGATGCGGTGCATAACTATCAACCCAAAACAACAACCACCACCCCACATACCCAGTACGGCGCAACCTGACACCAAAAAAAAAAATAAAAGGAAGTTATGTTTATCGTGTGTGCTTGTCGTTGACTTGTGTGTACTGCCTCACGTGTGTTACTCTTATCGTGTGGGGGTTTTGGGTATGGTGTCTCTATTGTTTGTGTGTCCCAAGTGTCTTTCTTTGTTGTGTATTTGTTTGCTGTGAGTATATAGTGGTTGCATGCTGAGCTTGTGAGTATGCGTTGTTTTGTCCAGTGATGCTCGCAGCTGTTGCCCCCCTTTGTCCCGCCTGCCGTCACACTTTAAAGGGTCATAGTAGCTTTGTTAGATGTGCCACAGCTTGTTGCCGTGCATAGTTATGGTTAATAGATGTGAGACACAATGTGTGGGTCTGTCCAGTAGTGCTTAGGTGGGATGGTTCAAGTGTGAGTGTGTGGGAGTGTGTTGGGTGTGGTGATAGTTGGGTTTGCTTGATCCGAGGGGCTATAAGCTGGGTCAATCTAGCCACGGGGATTTTGGCCCATGTGTGTTTGTGTTTTCAATGGGGGCAAAGGTAGTGTGTTGAGCTGGTGTGTGTCTCCAGTCACTAGGCAAAAGGTGGGGTGTGTGTTTGTGTTTGTCCAGGCGGAGTTGTGTTTTTCCAGAGTAGGAGGGTGACTGCGTGGTGGTGTGTGTGTTTTCACAGGCGTGGGTTGATTTTCACAGATTTCTACTAGTTTGCCTGTGTCGATTGTTACGTTAGGGTGCTTTGTTCGATTCAGATTAGGTAGATTGTTGTGTGGTGTGTGTTTCCAAGTGTGAGTGAGTGTTTGTGTTGTAATGATGTACTTTGTGAGTTTGGGTATTGTGGGTGGTGTGGTGTTTGGTTGTCACAGTGGTGTGTTTCAAAGTGGAGTGTGGTTACAGTGCTGGTGTGTGTGTGTAGTTATGGTGTCAAGTGTGTGTGTGTGTGTCCAGCGTTTGTGTGTGTGGGCTTGTGTCCAGTGGTTAGTTGTTGGTGGGTGTTGTGTGGTGTTACAGGGTGTGTGTTGGCCAGTGGTGAAGACAAAGCAGTGTGTGTCTGTGAACAGGTCTGTGTGTGTTCGGTGGCGGTGGGATGGGGTGTAAAGAACAAGGGGAGAAAAGGGGTAGTTGCAGGGAGTGTGGTATGGGGATGGGTGTGGGGGTTGGGAGAAACTGTAGGAGGGATTGCTGTTGTGCTGTGTTTCTTTTTAGCATGCGGTCTTTCATTGTGTGCATCGTCCAAGAATTGTGTGTGGACAATTTGTGTGGGTGTCCAGGTGTGTGGTGGTTGTGTTTGCTGTGAGTGTGTTTTTCCTGTGTGTGTTTGTGTGGTGGGTGTGTGTCCAGTGTCGGTTGTGTTGTGTGTGTTTGTCGTGTGTGTTTGTGTGTATGTGGGTCCAGTGTGTGTGGATGTCTTGTGTGTGCGTGTATTTGGTCAGTAGTGTACGATGAACAGCCAGCATCCAGGTATGTTGTGTATGTGGGACATCCATGTGTTGTGTCCAAATGTGTTGTATGTGTCAAAGGTGGTGTTTTGTGAATCGTGTCGTCATGTGTGTAAATTGTGTGAGGGGTGTGGTGTGGTGTTGTGTCCCAGTTTGAGTGGTGTGGGGTGTGATGTGGTGGTGTGTGTGTTGTGATGAGAGGTTGCACTAATGAGGCTGGGTGTGTGTGTGTGTGTCCAGTTTAGTATGTTATTGTGTTTACGGTGTGATGATGTCGATGATCACAGTGTGTGGGATGGCAACCGGGTGTGGTTGGTGTCCAGTGGAACGTGTGTGTGTGATTCTTGTGCAGTCGAAGTGTAAGGTGTGTTGGAACGTGTGTTGTGGTGCCACACAGTGTGTATGTGTTACTTTTGTTAGGGTGTGATGTCGGGGCCAGTTGTGTGCATGGCGTGATGTTGTGTGGGGGTGGAGGATGTGTTCGTCCTCGTGTGTGTGTGTTTGATAGCAGTGGAGTTGTTAGTTTGAGCGTGCCTTGTGTGTGTGTTGTTGCTGTGGTAGACCAGTGTGAATGGTTGTCTGGTTCCTTCCTTTGGTGATGTGTCCCAGTGTGTGTTTGTCCAGTGTGTGGGCCACTGATACAACCGTGCACAAAACATACCAACAGCGCAACCAACCAGAACACTCACAACACAAGTAACACACACACACCACGCGACCACACTGGACGACCACACAACACACAAAACAAACACCAACAAACACCAACAAACAACACACACAACGTGGCCCCCATCAAACACACTCCACAAACACCACATACACACACACACACACAACACACTGGAGCACCCACAAACACCACACGCAGGCTGGACAAACACACACACTGGGGGGGGGGGACAAACAAAGCACTGGTGACACACACACACAGCTGGACGCCAGCCACATCACACACACCAACAAACACACACACGCAACCACAACACAGGGACACAATGCCACACACACTGGACCCACACACAACCCACCAAACACACCAACACACACACACGCCCGAGACACACCACACACAACACACCCACAACAAACCCACACACAAACACAGACACCAGTCTTTATATAATTTAGTCCCAAGTGGTAAGGTCAGAAGCTTTTTTGTCTTAATAGGCCCTGATACTCCGTCCGCACATCGTAGTGTGATCATGAACATGACAAAAACCCTCTACAACTGAGTTTCTCCAGTCTGCAGTGTGGATCCTCCAAGTCCGGCAGAGAGCAGTTGACTCATGAGTAGTCCTGGGTGATTGTAGCTCAGGTCAAGCTCTCTCCGGTGTGAGGGGTGGTTTGAATTCATGAGATGAGACAGCAGAGAAAGAACAGCCTTCCTCTGTGGATAGACAGCCACTGACAGCCTGTGCAAAGAGTCAAATAATATTAAACACCAGCGTGCTATTCTTTAGGTGGTGAAATGAAATGAAAAAATGAGTGCAGTATATTTTTTTCACACATATTCCGAGTATATCAGTGTCTGAAACGGTCAGTAGCTATTCATAAATGAAATGTATCATTATTAGAAATTATAATTATAATATTGCTGGGTTGTAGAGAGAAAAAAGAGAGAAACAATGTATGTACAAATACGTTGAGTAGGACTGACATCAGAGCAGTCTTATCCAACAGTTTAAAAAGCACAAGTGAGTAAAGTACAGTCAAAAGACAGAACAGTGAGGTACAGATTAGCATCTGATATGGAGTAGTACAGTCCACACGATATCTATTTGACAGTGAAACTGACATTTTAAAGCGTGGCTCTGTACTCCAGCATTATATTGGATTGAGATACAAAAGCTGTTCTATAAGGTGGACAGTATAAATGGCACCTTTATTTGAGGGTACGTTTTTTAATACATATCCTGTGCCACCATTAGACAATAAAGCACTTTAGTGTATATAGTCCCCCCCATTTGAAGAAGTATAAGTATTTCTGACCATTTACGTATAGTTGTAAGTAAAGTAGTCAAAAGTTTAGGATCTGTCTCAAAACTCGTTGGTTTGCATTCCCAGATTTGTTTAGTGTGTTTTGGGTTATGTTTTGCACTGATAGGTAACTGAATGGTGGCTGTGGATTGTTGGTGACTGAGAGTAATTTTCGTCAAGTGAGTAGATAACATGTTGTCAAAAAGCAACTACTAAATTAATCCTGATGATGACATGATTAAGAAAAATCATGACGAATCATGAATAATGAGAGTGAGAAGAAAGTTAAGAGAGGCTTACAACAAAACATGATAACCAGTACCTCTCACCACTACAGCCAATACAGAAGTGGCGGTATGATCCTGTTCCTCGTGAGACTTTCTGCATTCATTGTATCATTCACGATTCATTCATATATTCATAATATATGGTAGCATCCACGATGAATGTAGAAGGTTGTCAGGAAACATTCTTATATTCTTACTTTGACAAGATACAAGTGATAAGTGACATCAAAATTGACAGGACCAGTATTCACCATCAGTTTCCTATTCAGGAAAAAAAAAACATCATCTAAAACACAACCAAGACAAACTGACAAATGAATTCAACAAGTTATGTAGATGATAGAATCTACAAGCTTGATGTAATTAACTGTGAGTTGTGTAGGGAAGGAATAGGGACCAAAGTAGCTAACAACGTAATGACTACATTTATAACAATGCATATGATCTTTTTTTTTTCCAACCTCCTTTTATTTTTTTCCCCCCCAAAGCCCCTTTCCCCCCCTCCCCCACTCTACCCCCATAACAGCGCCCAGTCAGACCCTCTCTACACAGCACCTGTTTCAGTCCTCAAATCTTTGGGTGACAGAAAAAGTGTCCTCCCCTCCATGTCACTTTCTTTCTCCTCAAAGAGAGAGGAGTTGTTTACTGGTTTAGGTCAGGGGTGAGATCACAACATCTGAGGGATGAAACCCAGACCCAAATTAAAAATCGTCAATCCCTGAAAACACACACACACAACACCCACACCCCCACAACCAAACCACACCCCCCCACACCCCCCAACACACCCCCACGGGATCACACTAAAAATCCTGAACCCCCACACACACACACACTCCTGAAACACCCCCACCACCTAACACCCCGCACCACCCCCGAACACACACACTGAAAAACGGGACACACAAACACCAACCCCCAAACACCCACACCACACAAACCCACACACACCACACCACAACCCCACACAAAAAAACACCACACACACACAAAACCCAACCCACTCACACTTTCATGCTTTAACCCCCACACCCCCACACCCCCCCACCACCCACACAAACCCCACACACCACACCACAAACCACACACACCATTCACCACTTGTCAAACAACCTTTTAAACTTGGTGCCCGTTTTGTGCTTTGTGAATAAGGTGATTTTTAATTCCCAAAGAAGTAAATGAGGGTTTTGTCTTTGTTTTGACTTCACTTAAATTAAGATTTTATTTTTTATCATATTTTCACAGAGTCAACCCTCACATTTTTCAAGTCCATTTATTGTGTTTCTCTCCACCATGTTCCCCACGTACGGTAAGGAGAAGAACAGACTTTCATTGGGGATACACCTAAACTCCTCCCCTAAACACCACACACACCCACAACACACACCAAAACCCACACACCAACACAACCCACACACAAAACCACACACTCACCACACACACACACCCCACCCACACCCACACACCCCCCCACCCCCAAAAACCCTTTTTCTTAACTTGTCCCAAGTGGGGTGTTGCTTAATAGGTAACCCAACAGTCGATATGAACTTTTGACATAAACCCTCTACATACTGTTTTCTCCGTCTGCAGTGGGATCCTCCAGTCCAAGAGACAGTCGACCCCTGAGCTCCCCGGTGATTGTAGCTCAGGCCCAGCTTCCAGGGGGGGGGGGGGTTTGACTTGAGCTGAGACAGAGAAGCACGCCTTCCTCTTGACAAACGCCTGACCCCTGAAAAGATTTAAATCATATTAAAATCACACTGCTATTTTTTTGGGGGGTGAAATATTTGGAAAATTTTTTTCTACATATTAATAATTTTTTTCCCCTGAAACCTCACCTCTTCATTTTGAAGTTCATTTTTAAAATGACAAATTTTTCAAATATTTCAGAAGAAAAATGCATATTCAAAATTTTTGAGTAGCTGACCAGAGAGTTTAAAAAGCAGTATCAGTCAAAAAAAAAAAAGTTTTAAAAACCCCAAAACATTTTGAGGGTTTTCTTTTTTATTTTTTAAAAAAATTGTTTTGGGGGAAAGTATACGGGGGGTTTTTTTTTTTAAAACCAAATCTTTTTTAACAAAATAAACTAAAACCCCCTTTTAAAAATGAAATTTTTTGGGTTTATCCCCAAATTTGATTTTAAATTTTCCAATTATTTAAGGTTTTAAAAGTGCATTTGGGGGTTTTTCCCATATTCTTTTAAAAAACTTTTTAAAAAGTTTTTGTCAATTTTTGGGGAAAAAAATTTTTTCCCAAAGTTTTTTTGTGTTTTTTTTTTATGTTTTTTCCAAATTTTAAACAATGTTAACGGATTCTTTGCTTTTTGTTTTTTTTTTTAAAATAAAAAAATTTTTAAATTTTTCTAAAAAAATTTTCCTATTTTTCGGGGCCCCTTTTGTTGGCCCCCCCCTTTAAATGGGCCGGCTTTCCCCCTATTCCCCTTTCCCAAATACAGGGGGGAATGATCCTTGTTCCTCTTAACTTTCTCATTCATATCATTCCGATTTTATGTTTTATTCTAACTAGTAGAAATCCACATGAATTAGAATGTTCAAAAAATTTCTTTCTTACGAAAATACAAGTGAAGTGACCCAAAAAAGACGGACATTATTCACCATTCATTTTTTTTGGGGAAAAACATCATCCAAAAAACAAAAACCAAAGCGACTGCAAAAGTTTTCAACAGTTTTAGAACCCCAACGCCTGTTTAATCACTACGGCAAGGAATTGTTCAATACAAATTTTTTGACAAATAATCTGGTGTGTGGTTTGTTGTCCGTGTGTGCCCGTGTCCCCCTGTTTGGGCCAGGGTTTTTTGGTGTCCAGTGGTGTGGTGTGTGTGTGTGTGTGTCCCGTGGGTTTTAGTGTGTCCAGTGTGTGTCAAGGTTTTGGGGTGTTTGTGCCAGGTGTGAGGGGGTTTTCCAGGTGTGTAACCAAAACAAAATGCAATGCATTTAACAGTTTGAAACACAAACTTGATGTAATCACTGCAGGTAAGGAATATGGGGCCAAAAACTAAAATTTACTATTTAAAACAATAATGATAGTCCAAAATTTTTAGACTTTTTCAATGGGAAACAGAACTAAGGCTTTTATTTAAAAAAGTAAAAGATATGTATGAAATACTCTCAAATAAAAAGGGGCTTTTATACTGTCACCTAATATGAAACTTCATCTCAAAACCAAATTCTGGGGCAAACACCCAAAGTAAAACTGTAAGCTTCACTTCCAAAAACATATGGTGGGACTATGTGTGCCCGGTAAACACATGTGGATCTTGAACTTATCACTTGTTTACCAAATCAAAACTGACCTCAGAGTCTCCTTTTTTGTTTGGGGGTTTCCCCGTCCAGCAGAGAGCAGCTTCCTCCCAATCCTTAGGGCATTTTTACTCAGATCCCCGCTCTCTCGGTGTGAGGGGTTTGACTTCAGGCTGAGACCCGAAACACAGCCTTTCCCCTGTGACTAGACCGCCACAGCCTGCAAAAATACAATATTTAAAATCCACTTTATTCTTTGGGGTGAAAAATTTGTGGCAGTTATTTTTCAACATTTTTAGAATTCAGGTCCCGAAAATTAACTATCTTTCATAAATGAAGAATGATATTTTTAGATAGACAAATTTTTCTAAGTGCTTGAGCAGAAACATTATTACAAATATTTGAGTGGGAAATGCCAGACAGTTTAAAAAAACGTATCAGTAAAAGACAGCGTGAGGGATCATATTTAGATTGTTTCAGTATCCATCACAAAATTCTATTTTGACAGTGAAAATAACATTTTAAAAGTGGCCTATACATTTAGGGTTTAGCCAAATGTTTCATTTTACGTATTTTTTTGTCACCTTTTTTTCGGGACACAAATAAAAAAACACACACACCCCGGCACACAACCCCTACCACACACACACACACAACACACACACACAAACACGTCTTTATATAATTAGCCAATGGTGGCGAAAAGTTTGTCTAACTAGCCGATAACTCCAAAAATGTTGATAGAAAATTGACATAAACCCTCTACTACTTGAGTTTCTCCGTCTGCATGGGATTCCCCCAGTCCCGAGAGAGGTCTGACTCCCAGCTCCTGGGTGATTGTAGCTCAGGTCCAGCTCTCTCAGGTGTGAGGGGTTTTTACTTCAGAGCTGAACCAAGAAAGACAGCCTTCCTTGTGACTAGACAGCCTGACACCTCAAAAGTCAATCATATTAAAAAACCCCACTCTATTCTTTGGGGGTGAAAATAGTGGGGAGTAATTTTTTTTAAAATATTCAAAATTATCAGTGTCCGAAACCCGCCACTCTATTCATAATGAATTATCATTATTATAAATCAATTTCAAAGTATTTTTGTAGAGAGAAAAATGTATAGTACAAATATTGAGTAACGGGCCAAGTTTAAAAAGCAGTTTTCAAAAGACAACAGTGGGTATAGATTTTGATTTTATGGGTATCGTCCAACCATATCTATTTTTACAGTGAACAACTTTTAAATGTGGTCTATACTCCACATTTGGATTTCAGATCAAAAAGTTTCATATGTGGTGCCGTATATAAGTCACCTTTATTTGTGGGGTTTATTTTAAAA
>LR778259.1:44333765-44373211 GCA_902810595.1 Coregonus sp. 'balchen'
CATATCTGATTCACCGTTTAGAAATGAAAGGACTTTATGTATCTATTCCCCCCATTTGAAGAAGTCATACGTATTCTGACCATTTGACTTATAATGCATTAAAGTAGTCAAAAGTTGAGTATTTGTCCCAAACTGGTTGGTTGCATTTGCAGTTTGTTTTGGTTGTGTTTTGGGTTATGTTTTGTCCAATAGTAACTGAATGGTGGATGATGACTGGAGTAATTTTCTGTCTAAGAGAGTAGATAACATGTTTCTAAACACTACTAAATGAATCCTGATGATGCCATGATTAAGAAAAATCATGAATGAATCATGAATAATAATGAGTGAGAAAGTTACAGAGGCTACAACAAAACATGCTAACCTCTCACCATTACCAATAACAGAGGGGGTATGATCCTTGTTCCTCTGTAACTTTCTCATTCATCATCATTCACGATTCATTCATGATTATTCATGATCATGGTAGCATCCACATGAATGTAGAAGTGTTCAAAAACATCTTCTATTCTTACTGACAATACAAGTGAAGTGACTCCAAAATGACAGGACATTATTAACCATTCAATTTCTATCTGTGGGTAAGGAATATGGGACCAAATACTAAACTTATGACTACTTTAATACAATATAAGTGAATAGGTCCAAATTATTAAGACTTTTTCAAATGGGAGAACTAGACACAGAAAGTGTTTTCATTTCTTAACAATAACACAGATATGTATGAATACCCTCAAATAAAAGGTGACATTATATACTCTCACCTAATATGAAACATTATATCTCATATCCAAAATGCTGGAGCATAGCACCAAATGTAAAACTGTAAGCTTCACTGTCCAAACACATATGGTGTGGACTATGTGTGCCTGGTAAACACATGTGGATCTGGTGAACAGTTATCACTTGTTGACCAACTACAGGAATACTGACCTCAGAGTCTCCAGTTTACAGTGGGGATTCCCCAGGACAGCAGAGAGCAGCTTCACTCCTGAATCCTTCAGGTCATTGTTACTCAGGTCCAGCTCTCTTAGGTGTGAGGGGTTTGACTTCAGAGCTGAGACCAGAGAAGCACAGCCTTTCTCTGTGACTCCACAGCCTGACAGCCTGCAAAGTGTCAAATCATGTTAAACCCAACCTACTATTCTTTGGTGGTGAGTAATTTTATTTCTAAGTGAGTAGATAACATGTTTCTAAACACTACTATATTAATCCTGATGATGACATGATTGAGAAAGATCATGAGTGAATCATGAATAATAATGAGTGAGAAAGTTACAGAGGCTACAACAAAACATGCTAACCTCTCACCATTACCAATAACAGAGGGGGGATGATCCTTGTTCCTCTGTAACTTTCACATTCACTTTAATACAATATAAGTGAATATGTCCAAATTATTAAGACTTTTTCAAATGGGAGAACTAGACACATAAAGTGCTTTCATTTCTTAACAATAACACATATACGGATGAATACCCTCAAATAAAAGGTGACATTATATACTCTCACCTAATATGAAACATTATATCTCATATCCAAAATGCTGGAGCATAGCACCACATGTAAAACTGTAAGCTCCACTGTCCAAACACATATGCTGTGGACTATGTGTGCCTGGTAAACACATGTGGATCTGGTGAACAGTTATCACTTGTTGACCAACTACAGGAATACTGACCTCAGAGTCTCCAGTTTACAGTGGGGATTCCCCAGTCCAGTAGAGAGCAGCTTCACTCCTGAATCCTTCAGGTCATTGTTACTCAGATCCAGCTCTCTCAGGTGTGAGGGGTTTGACTTCAGAGCTGAGACCAGAGAAGCACAGCCTTCCTCTGTGACTAGACAGCCTGACAGCCTGCAAAGAGTCAAATCATATTAAAACCACACTGCTATTCTTTGGTGGTGAAAATAGTGGCAATATATATATATTTTTTTTATTCAGATATATCAGTGTCCTGAAACCTGCCATATCTATTCATAAATGAATGTATCATGATTAGAAATGACACGTTATTAAAGTATTGCTTGTAGAGAGAAAAATATAAAGTAAAAATATTTGAGTAGACTGACCAGAGCAGTTTAAAAAGCAGTATCAGTCAAAAGACAGACAGTGAGGTATCAGATTTAGATTGTATTGAGTATACAGTCCACACCATCTCTATTTTGACAGTGAAGCCAACATTTTAAATGTGGCTCTATACTCCACCATTTTGGATTTGAGATCAAATGTTTCATATGAGGTGACAGTATATAATGTCACCTTTTATTTGAGGATATTTTAATACATATCTGTTTCACCGTTTAGAAATGAAAGTACTAGTCCCCACAGTTGAAGAAGTCATAAGTATTCTGACCAATTCACTTATAGTGTATTAAAGTAGTCAAAAGTTTAGATGCACCTAACATGAAACATTCTATCTCAAATCCAAAATGCTGGAGCATAGCACCAAATTTAAAAACTGTAAGCTTCACTGTCCAAACACATATGGTGTGGACTATGTGTCCCTTTTAAACACATGTGGATCTGGTGAACAGTTATCAGTTGTTGACCAACTACAGGAATACTGACCTCAGAGTGTCAAGTTTACAGTGGGGATCCCCCAGTCCAGTAGAGAGCAGCTTCACTCCTGAATCCTTCAGGTCATTGTTAGTCAGATCCAGCTCTCTCAGGTGTGAGGGGTTTGACTTCAGAGCTGAGACCAGAGAAGCACAGCCTTCCTCTGTGACTAGACAGCCTGACAGCCTGCAAGAGTAAAATCATATTAAAATCACACTGATATTCTTTGGTGGTGAAAATATATTTTTTCTACATTTTCAGATACATCAAAGTCCTGAACCCTGACATATCTATTCATATCTGTATATATAAACACACTACTACCTGTCAAATGTTTAAACACACCTACTCATTCAAGTGTTGTTATTTTTTTTATTAAAATGTTTTACATTGTAGAATAATAGTGAAGACATCAAAACTATGAAATAACACATACGGGATCATGTAGTAACCAATGAAGTGTTAAACAAATCAATATATATATTTTTATTTGAGGTTCTTCAAATAGCCACCCTTTGCCTTGATGACAGATTTGCACACTCTTGGCATTCTCTCAACCAGCTTAATGAGGTAGTCACCTGGAATGCATTTCAATTAACAGGTGTGCCTTCTTAAAAGTACATTTGTGGAATGTCTTTACTTCTTAATGCGTTTGAGCCAATCAGTTATGTTGTGACAAGGTAGGGGGGGTATACAGAAGATAGCCCTATTTGGTAAAAGACCAAGTCCATTTTATGGCAAGAACAGCTCAAATAAGCAAAGAGAAATGACAGTCCATTATTACTTTAAGACATGACGGTCAGCCAATACGGAACATTTCAAGAACTTTTAAAGTTTCTTCAAGTGCAGTCACAAAAACCATCAAGCGCTATTATGAAACTGCCTCTCATGAGGACCGCCATAGGAATGGAAGACCCAGAGTTACTTCTACTGCAGAGGATAAGTTCATTAGAGTTACCAGCCTCAGAAATTGCAGCCCAAATGCTTCACAGAGTTCAAGTCACAGACACATCTCAACATCAACTGTTCAGAGGGGACTGTGTGAATCAGGCCTTCATGGTCGAATTGCTTCAAAGAAATCACTACTAAAGGACACCAATAATAAGAAGAGACCTGCTTGGGCCAAGAAAGACGAACAATGGACATTACACCGGTGGACATTTGTCCTTTGGTCTGGAGTCCAAATTTGAGATTTTTGGTTCCAACCGCCGTGTCTTTGTGAGAAGCGGTGTGGGTGAACGGATGATCTCCGCATGTGTAGTTCCCACTGTAAAGCATGGAGGAGGAGGTGTTTTGGCGTGGGGGATCTTTGCTGGTGACACTGTCTGTGATTAATTTAGAATTAAAGGCACACTTAACCAGCATGGCTACCACAGCATTCTGCAGCAATACGCCATCCCATCTGATTTGTGCTTAGTGGGACTATCATTTGTTTTTCAACAGGACAATGATCCAACACATTCTGTTCTTTCACCTAATATGAAACATTTTATCTCAATTGCAGAATTCTGGACCATAGCGCTAAATTTAAAACTGAAAGCTTCACTGTCCAAACACATATGGTGTGGACTATGTGTGCCTGGTAAACACATTTGGATCTGGTGAACAGTTATCACTTGTTGACCAACTATAGGAATACTGACCTCAGAGTCTCCAGTTTACAGTGGGGATTCCCCAGTCCAGCAGCGAGCAGCTTCACTCCTGAATCCTTCAGGTCATTGTTCCTCAGATCCAGCTCTCTCAGGTGTGAGGGGTTTATCTTCAGAGCTGAGACCAGAGAAGCACAGCCTTCCTCTTTGACTAGACAGCCTGACAGCCTGCAAGATTAAAATCATATTAAAATCACACTGATATTCTTTGGTGGTGAAAATATATTTCTTCAACTTTTTCAGATACATCAGAGTCCTGAAACCTGACATATCTATTCATATATGTATATATACACACTACCAGTCAAAAGTTTAAACACACTTGCTCATTCAAGTGTTGTTTTTTTTTTTATGACTATTTTTTACATTTTAGAATAATAGTGGAGACATCAAAACTATGAAATAACAAATATGGAATCATGTAGTAACCAAAAAAGTGTTAAACAAATCAAAATATATTAAATATTTAAGATTCTTCAAATAGCCACCCTTTGCCTTGATGACAGATTTGCACACTCTTGGCATTCTCTCAACCAGTTTCATGAGTTAGTCACCTGGAATGCATTTCAATTAACAGGTGTGCCTTCTTAAAAGTACATTTGTGGAATTTCTTTCCTTCTTAATGCGTTTGATCCAATCAGTTATGTTGTGACAAGGTAGGTGGGGTATACAGAAGATATCCCTATTTGGCAAAAGACCAAGTCAATATTATGGCAAGAACAGCTCAAATAGGCAAAGAGAAACGACAGTCCATCATTACTTTAAGACATGAAGGTCAGTCAATACGGAAAATGTCAAGAACTTTGAACGTTTCTTCAAGTGCAGTCGCAAAAACCATCAAGCGCTATTATGAAACTGCCTCTCATGAGGACCGCCACAGGAATGGAAGACCCAGTTACTTCTGCTGCAGAGGATAAGTTCATTAGATTTACCAGCCTCAGAAATTGCAGCCCAAATAAATGCTTCACAGAGTTCAAGTCACAGACACATCTCAACATCAACTGTTCAGAGGGGACGATGTGAATCAGGCCTTCATGATCGAATTGCTGTAAAGAAATCACTACTAAAGTACATCTATATGAAGAAGAGACCTGCTTGGGCCAAGAAACACGAGCAATGGACATTACACCGGTGGATATTTGTCCTTTGGTCTGGCGTCCAAATTTGAGATTTTTGGTTCCAACCGCCGTGTCTTTGTGAGAAGCGGTGTGGGTGAATGGATGATCTCCGCATGTGTAGTTCCCACCGTAAAGCATGGAGGAGGAGGTGTTTTGGTGTGGGGGATCTTTGCTGGTGACGCTGTCTGTGATTTATTTAGAATTCAAGGCACACTTAACCAGCATGGCTACAACAGCATTCTGCAGCAATACACCATCCCATCTGGTTTGGGCTTAGTGGGACTATCATTTGTTTTTCAACAGGAAAATGATCCAACACATTCTGTTCTGTCGCCTAATATGTAACATTTTATCTCAATTGCAGAATTCTGGACCATAGCGCTAAATTTAAAACTGAAAGATTCACTGTCCAAACACAAATGATGTGGACTGTGTGTGCCTGGTAAACACATGTGGATCTGGTGAACAGTTATCACTTGTTGACCAACTACAGGAATACTGACCTCAGAGTCTCCAGTTTACAGTGGGGATTCCCCAGTCCACCAGAGAGCAGCTTCACTCCTGAATCCTTCAGGTCATTGTTAGTCAGATCCAGCTCTCTCAGGTGTGAGGGGTTTGACATCAGAGATGAGACCAGAGAAGCACAGCCTTCCTCTGTGACTAGACAGCCTGACAGCCTGCAAGTGTAAAATCATATTAAAACCACACTGATATTCTTTGGTGGTGAAAATATATTTCTTCAACTTTTTCAGATACATCAGAGTCCTGAAACCTGACATATCTATTCATATATGTATATATATACACACTACCAGTCAAAAGTTTAAACACACTCACTCATTCAAGTGTTGTTGTTTATTTAATGACTATTTTTTACATTGTAGAATAATAATGAAGACATCAAAACTATGAAATAACACATATTGAATCATGTAGTAACCAAAGAAGTGTTAAACAAATCAAAATATAATTTATATTTGAGATTCTTCAAATAGCCACCCTTTGCCTTGATGGCAGCTTTGCACACTCTTGCCATTCTCTCAACCAGCTTCATGAGGTAGTCACCTGGAATGCATTTCAATTAACTGGTGTGCCTTCTTAAAAGTTAATTTGTGGAATTTATTTCCTTCTCAATGTGGTTGAACCAATCAGTTGTGTTGTGACAAGGTAGGGGGTGTATACAGAAGATAGCCCTATTTGGTAAAAGACCAAGTCCATATTATGGCAAGAACAGCTCAAATAAGCAAAGAGAAATGACAGTCCATCATTACTTTAAGACATGAAGGTCAGTCAATACGGAACATTTCAAGAACTTTGAACTTTTCTTCAAGTGCAGTCGCAAAAACCATCAAGCGCTATGATGAAACTGGCTCTCATTAGGACCGCCAAAGGAATGGAAGACCCAGAGTTACCTCTGCTGCAGAGGATAGGTTCATTAGAGTTACCAGCCTCAGAAATTGCAGCCCAAATAAATGCTTCACAGAGTTCAAGTCACAGACACATCTCAACATCAACTGTTCAGAGGGGACTGTGTGAATCAGGCCTTCATGGTCGAATTGCTGCAAAGAAATCACTACTAAAGGACACCAATAATAAGAAGAGACCTGCTTGGGACAAGAAACACAAGCAATGGACATTTCACCGGTGGACATCTTTCCTTTGGTCTGGAGTCCAAATTTGAGATGTTTGGTTCCAACCGCCGTGTCTTTGTGAGAAGCGGTGTGGGTGAACGGATGATCTCCGCATGTGTAGTTCCCACCGTAAAGCATGGAGGAGGAGGTATTTTGGTGTGGGGGATCTTTGCTGGTGACACTGTCTGTGATTTATTTAGAATTCAAGGCACACTTAACCAGCATGGCTACAACAGCATTCTGCAGCAATACGCCATCCCATCTGGTTTGGGCTTAGTGGGACTATCATTTGTTTTTCAACAGGACAATGATCCAACACATTCTGTTCTGTCGCCTAATATGAAACGTTTTATCTCAATTCCAGAATTTTGGACCATAGCGCTAAATTTAAAACTGAAAGCTTCACTGTCCAAACACAAATTATGTGGACTGTGTGTGCCTGGTAAACACATGGATCTGGTGAACAGTTATCACTTGTTCACCAACTACAGAAATACTGACCTCAAAGTCTCCAGTTTACAATGGGGATTCCCCAGTCCAGCAGAGAGCAGCTTCACTCCTGAATCCTTCAGGTCATTGTTCCTCAGATCCAGCTCTCTCAGGTGTGAGGGGTTTGACTTCAGAGCTGAGACCAGAGAAGCACAGCCTTTCTCTGTGACTCCACAGCCTGACAGCCTGCAAAGAGTAAAATCATATTTAAAGCACAATGCTATTCTTTGGTGGTGAAAATAGTGACAGTATATTTTTTGCAACATATTCAGATATATCAGTGTCCTGAAACCTTCCATATCTATTCATAAATGAATGTATCATTATTAGAAATTATCATAATATTGCTTGTAGAGAGAAAAATGTATAGTATGAATATTTGAGTAGACTGACCAGAGCAGTTTAAAAAGCAGTATCAGTCAAAAGACAGACAGTGAGGTATCAGATTTAGATTGTATTGAGTATACAGTCCACACCATATCTATTTTGACAGTGAAGCTAACATTTTAAATGTGGCTCTGTACTCCAGCATTTTGGATTTGAGATAAAATGTTTTATATGAGTTGACAGTATATAATGTCACCTTTTATTTGAGGGTATTTTCATACATATCTGTTTCACCGTTTAGAAATGAAAGCACTTTATGTATCTCGTCCCCCATTTGAAGAAGTCAAACGTATTCTGACCAATTCACTTATAGTGTATTAAAGTAGTCAAAGGTTTAGTATTTGGTCCCAAACTCGTTGGTTTCATTTGCAGTTTGTTTTGGTTGTGTTTTGGGTTATGACTATGTGTGCCTGGTAAACACATGTGTATCTGGTGAACAGTTATCACTTGTTGACCAAATACAGGCATACTGACCTCAGAGTCTTCAGTTTACAGTGGGGATTCCCCAGTCCAGCAGAGAGCAGCTTCACTCCTGAATCCTCCAGGTCATTGTTACTCAGGTCCAGCTCTCTCAGGTGTGAGGGGTTTGACATCAGAGCTGGGACCAGAGAAGCACAGCCTTTCTCTGTGACTCCACAGCCTGACAGCCTGACGAAGAGATCATCATGATTTCACAAACACACTGTTAATTTAACACCAGTAGTGTAGAAGGACAATGGCAGATGCATTTGGTTTATTCCCTCAAACAACATATAGATTAATCTTCTGTCTCCTAGAATTGTATGGTCATATTGTTATACTAATGTGAACATCAATGCAGTGATTCAATAGGTTATTCAAAATAATATTATATACTGTACATATTATAATATATATTTTTCTCTAAACTGAATATTTCTTCCTGATGATTAGTACTTAAATATAATTGTATGTACTCACAGAGCAGCTCTGGAGGCTTTGACCACTGGCAGCAGCCTCAGAAGACCTTCCTCTGATCTGGAGTATTTCTTCAGGTCAAACACATCCAGTTCCTTTTCTGAAGTCAGCAACACAAAGACCAGAGCTGACCTCTGTGCAGGTGACAGTTTGGCTTCTGAGAGACTTCCTGAGCTCAGGTAACTTTGGATCTCCTCCACTAGAGAATGGTCATTAAGTTCATTCAGACAGTGGAACAGATTGATGCACCTCTCTGGAGAGGGATTCTCCCTGATCTTCTCCTTGATGTACTTGACTGTTTCTTCATGGCTCTGTGAGCTGCTTCTTGTCTCTGTCAGTAGACCTCGTAAGTGCTTCTGATTGGACTCCAGTGAGAACCCCAGAAGGAAGCGGAGGAAAAGGTCCAGGCTTCCTGTCTCACTTTGTAAGGCTTTATCCACAGCACTCTTGTAGAAAGTAACTGCAGACTTGTCTCTGAACAGCGCAAAAATGTTGCTGGACGTTGATTGAGGTTCATCCATTAGATTTTCATTGTTGTTGATGAATGAGAGGAACACATATACAGCAGCCAGAAACTCCTGAATGCTCAGATGCACGAAGCAGTACACCTTGTCCTGGTACAGACCACATTCCTCTTTAAAGAGCTGTGTGCACAATCCTGAGTACACTGAGGCATCATTGACATCAATGCCAGCCTCTTTCAGGTCATTTTCATAGAAAATCAGATTGCCATTCACAAGCTGTTGAAAAGCCAGTTTTCCCAGTGACAGAATGCTCTCTTTATTCCAGTGTGGACCTGTCTCTTCTTTCCCAAGATACTTTTCATTCTTCTGTTTGGTATGAAACTCCACAAGGTGTGTGTACATCTCAGTCAGAGTCTTGGGCATCTCTTCTCTCTTATGTTTCAACATGTGTTCAAGGACTGTTGCAGAAATCCAACAGAAGACTGGAATGTGGCACATGATGTGGAGGCTCCTTGATGTCATGTGTGAGATGATTCTGCTGGCCAGGTCCTGATCAGTGAATCTCTTCCTGAAATATTCATCCTTCTGTGGGTCATTGAACCCTCGTACCTCTGTCACCTGGTCAACACACCCTGAAGGGATCTTATTGGCTGCTGCAGGTCTGGTAGTTATCCAGAGGAGAGCAGAGGGAAGCAGATTTCCCTTGATGAGATTTGTCAGCAGAACATCCACTGAGGTTGACTCTGTGACGTCACAACAGATCTTGTTCTTCTGGAAGTCTAGGGGCAGTCGGCACTCATCCAGACCATCAAAGACGAACAGAACTTTGTACTTGTCGTAGTTGGAAATTCTTGATTCTTTGGTTTCCATTGAGAAGTGATTGAGAAGTTCAATCAGAGTGTGTTTTTCCCCTTTCATCAAATTCAGCTCCCGAAAAGGGAATGAAAATACAAATTGGACATCCTGATTTGCTTTTCCTTCAGCCCAGTCCAGAATGAACTTCTGCACAGAGACTGTTTTTCCAATGCCAGTGACTCCCTTTGTCAGCACAGTTCTGATAAGTTTGTCTTGTCCAGTTAAGGGATTGAAGATGTCGTTACATTTGATTGGAGTCTCTGGTCTTGCTTGTTTCCTGGTGTTGTCTCAATCTGTCTCAGCTCATGTTCATTATTGACCTCTCCTGTTCCACCCTCTGTGATGTAGAGCTCTGTGTAGATCTTATTGAGAAGTGTTGGGTTTCCTTGTTTAGCGATCCCCTCAAATACACATTGAAACTTCTTCTTTAGATTAGATTTGAGTTCACGTTGGCAAATCACAGCAAGCTCATCTGAATGAAGAAATAACACATTGGATATTAATATTACGTCTGTTTTAATGTCTACAGTATTCTAGGACTGTTATACCTTTTTTAATTATAATAATTTCTTCGCTTAACTGACTGTATAAATGTGTAAATGTTTTCATAATGCATTACAGACTGGTGTGACTGATTATATTATTATTGGTATTATCTCTCTCTCTCTCTCTCTCTCTCTCTCTCTCTCTCTCTCTCTCTCTCTCTCTCTCCGTCTCTCTCTCTCTCTCTCTCTAAATGAATCAACACAACATATTCCAATGCTACTTGATGAGGTCACTAGGTGTTGTGTTAAGGCTGCTACAATTTCATTGAGTTACACAGCTACTTTAGCTGTACTTTAGCTACAGCTTTTAAATGTTCGTTATAAAACAGCATTCAACATGAGGCAGACAGCTCTTACTTTTCTCCAGTGTGTCAGCAAGCTCCTTCTGGTTCATTTTCCTCAGGACGTGCAGTGTGATCTTCAGAGCCCCCTCTCTGGCACTGCTCTCCTGCTTCTCATCTTCAGCATCCACCACTTCCTTATCCTGCTTCTGACTCTCAAAGCCTTCTGGGAGTTCTGGACTAAGAATCCTCTTGAACATCTTCAGCTCGTTCTTCACAAATGTCATAATATTCTCTTCAAGCAACTGAAATAAATCAAGTAAATAAGTTCAGCAAGAGACTAAATGCTTTCTCATTAACACATTAATGAATGATTGACAGATCAACTTTACTTGAGGTAAACAAAAACAAATGTACATAACAGGACCACATACACTGAATATGGAGGCCAGGTCTGTTTGATGACTCTGGGAAGACTGACCACTGAGAATCTCTGACTCTGATCTCTCCTGTTGGTTTCTGTGGACAAAACACTGAGATTACATTTCCTCACCCAGACACACACACACACAGTTTTAGGACTATAAAAATTGAAAAGATTTAGCCTATGGATTGTGAAAACAACAAAAATAAATGGGAAAATGGGAGTGGAGAAATGACTAGAGACAGTGTTGTTTAACTGACTATGAGTTCTTCTTACCTTTGTTCAGTAAAAAAATCTGAACTCTATAGGAGGACTCATAGACCGGTCGCTCTTCATGGACACACAGCTGTCTACCCTAACCTAGAATTATGGTAAGGGGTAAGGCTAAAATAGGTTATAAGTAGGGTAAGAGTTTCTGTTTAGCACGTTGTGACATCTGCTGGTGTAAAAAGGGCTTTATAAATACATTTGATTGATTGTTAGGTTCAGGGTTTTTAAGGCAAAAAACTGTATGGGGTTTTAGCACTCTTGCTCTTCCTTGTGGCCGTATGTGGGTACTACATAACTCACGACACCTGCTAGGCTCATAATCTTAGTTAGCAACTGCGTCAGATCTACAAATCAATGAGCTAGACCACCCGATTAGACAACAATCACCCCATTATACCCATTTGGTTTGCAACTCAGTGAACCTGCGCAGCATTCGCTCAATTCAATGCCAACGAACGAAGATTTCGATGCATATCAAATTACCCAGCAGCCATTTAGAAACAACAAGTTGTCAAAAAAATGGTATTCTGGCTGTTTATCGGCCACATCTTGAAAAAGAGGACAGTTTTGTTTAGATTGTACACTTTTTTCTTAAAACAAATATGGTTAACCATGAACAGAAAATGTGTAATGGCTATGCGCCAGCCATCGCTTCTTAGACTGTGGATCACCACAGCGTGTACTCAGGTGAACAGTGAGTGCGCGAACCAAGTAGCTGTAACCTTCTTAATAATAAGTTACCTGAGGTAAACCTACAGGGTTAATGCTCACCATGTAGCCGTGACCTTGTTAATAATAAGTTACCTGAGGTAAACCTACAGGGTTAACGCTCACTAAGTAGCCGTAACCTTGTTAATAGTAAGTTACCTGAGGTAAACCTACAGGGTTAACGCAGGCAGGTCTCATTGATAACAATAGTGAAGCTGGCATTGTGACGCAGAACAATGAGCTGGGAATAGAATGTTCAGAAGGCGAGTCGGTGCCACGGAGCTCAATAGAACTAATAGGAGCTGGTAGGGTGAAAGATGCCCTAAAATAAGGCCTGTTTTAATTTTTTAAGTAATGGCGTGTCAGCTAATAGTCTTGGAAGGATCCTGCTTGATTCTGTAAGTAGAATTGTTTTAACTTGTAAACTGTGTTGGTTCTGTCTCAAATCAAATCAAATCAAATTTTATTGGTCACATGCGCCGAATACAACAGGTGCAGACATTACAGTGAAATGCTTACTTACAGCCCTTAACCAACAGTGCATTTATTTTAAACAAAAAAGTAAGAATAAAACAACAACAAAAAAGTGTTGAGAAAAAAAGAGCAGAAGTAAAAATAAAGTGACACTAGGGAGGCTATATATACAATAGAATAAAGTGACAGTAGGGAGGCTATATATACAGGGGGGTACCGTTGCATAGTCAATGTGCGGGGGCACCGGCTAGTTGAGGTAGTTGAGGTAATATGTACGGCTAGTTGAGGTAGTTGAGGTAATATGTACATGTGGGTAGAGTTAAAGTGACTATGCATAAATACTTAACAGAGTAGCAGCAGCGTAAAAAGTATGGGGTGGGGGGGCAGTGCAAATAGTCCGGGTAGCCATGATTAGCTGTTCAGGAGTCTTATGGCTTGGGGGTAGAAGCTGTTGAGAAGTCTTTTGGACCTAGACTTGGCACTCCGGTACCGCTTGCCGTGCGGTAGCAGAGAGAACAGTCTATGACTAGGGTGACTGGAGTCTTTGACAATTTTGAGGGTCTTCCTCTGTCTTCCTCTGTCTGTCAAAGTTAGAAAGCTACCCAGTCTGCTTAAAAAGCGATTGCTACCCATTCACACTGGCCAGACACTTATTTTGTTCTCTGCAGATTACAACTCAATAGGAGGGGGAGTGGCTACACTTGTCTCTCTAGGTGGTATGTATATAAGCGAGGCCTGGCTAATTTACTAGCGTGTCAACTAAAAAGAGGGGAAGTGGCTACACTTGTGCTAGGCGATTAGCTTAGTGTTATTAGCACAACCTCTTTGTTCAGTGGCAGCTGTCTGTGGCAGCTGTCCCCAAAACGAAGACTGTCCCTGAAACGAAGACAGTTCTGCCAAATTGTTCTGCGGGAGTTAGTCGAGGGAGGCCCCGCTCTCTCGCTTCCCCAGATGTTTAATGAATTTCATTCCGATCTCTTTTGCATTATTGTAGCCTTTTCTGTAGCCTGTCAACTATGTGTCTGTCTATCCCTGTTCTCTCCTCTCTGCACAGGCCATACAAACGCTTCACACCGCGTGGCTGCTACCACTCTAATCTGGTGGTCCCTGCACGCGCGACCCACGTGGAGTTCCAGGTCTCCTGTAGCCTCTGGAACTGCCGTTCTGCGGCCAACAAGGCAAAGTTCATCTCAGCCTATGCTACCCTCCAGTCTCTCGACTTCTTGGCGCTGACGGAAACATGGATTACCACAGAAAACACTGTTACTCCTACTGCTCTTTCCTCGTCTGATCATGTGTTCTCGCATACCCCGAGAGCATCTGGTCAGCGCGGCGGTGGCACAGGAATCCTCATCTCTCCCAAGTGGACATTCTCTCTTTTCCCCCTGATCCATCTGTCTATCTCCTCATTTGAATTCCATGCTGTCACAGTCACTAGCCCATTCAAGCTTAACATCCTTGTCATTTATCACCCTCCAGGATCCCTTGGAGAGTGAAACAATGAGCTTGACGCCTTGATAAGTTCCTTTCCTGAGGATGGCTCACCCCTCACAGTACTGAATGACTTTAACCTCCCTTCGTCTGCCTTTGACTCATTTCTCTCTGCCTCCTTCTTTCCACTCCTTTCCTCTTTTGACCTCACCCTTTCACCATCCCGCCCTACTCACAAGGCAGGCAATACGCTTGACCTCATCTTTACTAGATGCTGTTCTTCTACTAATCTCACTGCAACTCCCCTCCAAATCTCCGACCACTACTTTGTATCCTTTTCTCTCTCGCTCTCCTCCAACACTACTCACTCTGCCCCTACTCAGATGGTAATGCGCCGTCGCAACCTTCGCTCTCTCTCCCGCTACTCTCTCCTCTTCCATCCTATCATCTCTTCCCTCTGCTAAATCCTTCTCCCGCCGGTCTCCTGATTCTGCCTCCTCAACCCTCCTCTCCTCCCTTTCTGCATCTTTTGACTCTCTATGTCCCCTATCCTCCCGGCCGGCTCGGTCCTCCCCTCCTGCTCCGTGGCTTGACAACTCATTGCGAGCTCACAGAACAGGGCTCCGGGCAGCCGAGCGGAAATGGAGGAAAACTAGACTCCCTGCGGACCTGGCATCTTTTCACTCCCTCCTCTCTACTTTTTCTTCCTCTGTTTCTGCTGCTAAGGCCACTTTCTACCACTCTAAATTTCAAGCATCTGCCTCTAACCCTAGGAAGCTCTTTGCCAACTTCTCTTCCATGCTGAATCCTCCTCCTCCTCCCCCTCCCTCCTCCCTCTCTGTGGATGACTTCGTTAACCATTTTGAAAAGAAGGTTGACGACATCCGATCCTCATTTATTAAGTCAAATGACACCACTGGTCCTGCTCACACTGCCCTACCCTATGCTTTGACTTCTTTCTCCCCTCTCTCTCCAGATGAAATCTTGCGACTTGTGACGGCCGGCCACCCAACAACCTGCCCGCTTGACCCTATCCCCTACTCTCTTCTCCAGACCATTTCCGGAGACCTTCTCCCTTACCTCACCTCGCTCATCAACTCATCCTTGACCGCTGGCTATGTCCCTTCCGTCTTCAAGAGGGCGAGAGTTGCACTCCTCCTCAAAAGACCTACACTCGATCCCTTCGATGTCAACAACTACAGACCAGTATCCCTTCTTTCTTTTCTCTCCAAAACTCTTGACCGTGCCGTCTCTAGCCAACTCTCCTGCTATCTCTCTCAGAATGACCTTCTTGATCCTAACCAGTCAGGTTTCAAGCCTGGTCATTCAACTGAGACAGCTCTTCTCTGTGTCACGGAGGCTCTCCGCACTGCCAAAGCTAACTCTCTCTCCTCTGCTATTATCCTTCTAGACCTATCTGCATCCTTTGATACTGTGAACCATTAGATACTCCTCTCCACCCTCTCCGAGTTGAGCATCTCCGGCGCTGCTCACTCTTGGATTGCATCCTACCTGACAGGTCGCTCCTACCAGGTGGCGTGGCAAGAATCTGTCTCCGTACCACATGCTCTCACCACTGGTGTCCCCCAGGGCTCAGTTCTAGGCCCTCTCCTATTCTCTCTATACATCAAGTCACTTGGCTCTGTCATATCCTCACATGGTCTCTCCTATCATTGCTACGCAGACGACACACAGTTAATTTTCTCCTTTCCCCCTTCTGATAACCAGGTGGAGAATCGCATCTCTGCATCTCTGGCAGACATATCAGTGTGGATGTCGGATTACCACCTCAAGCTGAACCTCGGCAACACGGAGCTGCTCTTCCTCCCGGGGAAGGACTGCCCGCTCCATGATCTCGCCATCACGGTTGACAACTCCGTTGTGTCTTCCTCCCAGAGTGCAAAGAACCTTGGCGTTACCCTGGACAAGACCCTGTCGTTCTCTGCTAACATCAAAGCGATGACCCGATCCTGCAAGTTCATGCTCTACAACATTCGCAGAGTACGACCCTACCTTACACAGAAAGTGGCACAGGTCCTAATCCAGGCACTTGTCATCTCCCGTCTGGATTACTGCAACTCGCTGTTGGTTGGGCTCCCTGCCTGTTCCATTAAACCCCTGCAACTTATGCAGAACGCTGCAGCCCGTCTGGTGTTCAACCTTCCCAAATTCTCTCACATTACCCTGCTCCTCCGCACACACCACTGGCTTCTAGTTGAAGCTCGCATCTACGACAAAACCATGGTGCTTGCCTACGGAGCTGTGAGGGGAACGGCACCTCCTTACCTTCAGGCTCTGATCAGACCCTACACCCAAACGAGGGCACTACGTTCATCCACCTCTGGCCTGCTAGCCCCCCTACCTCTATGGAAGCACAGTTCCCGCTCAGCCCAGTCAAAGCTATTCACTGCTCTGGCACCCCAATGGTGGAACAAGCTCCCCCACTACGCCAGGACAGCGGAGTCACTGACCACCTTCCGGAGACACTTGAAACCCTACCTCTTTAAGAAATACCTGGAATAGTATAATAGTAATCCTTCTACCCCCCCCCCTTTACTACCACTGTCTTTTGTCTAAACTAACACCTGACTTATTTTACCTGCTAGCACTGACTTGTTTAAAGAAATGTACTTATTGTGATCGAGATGTAGTTGTCCCTGATTGCACTGACTTTGCTCACAGCTACTTGTTTGAAGAAGTGTACTTACTGTGATCAAGATGTGGTTGTCCCACTGGCTATAAGGTGAATGCACCAATTTGTAAGTCGCTCTGGATAAGAGCGTCTGCTAAATGACGTAAATGTAAATGTAAATAAAGAGGGACAGAAGGTGAAACTTGACCAGAGCGACTCACATATTGGTGCATTCACCTTATAGCCAGTGGGATAACCACTTTACAATATTTTTATTTATTTTTTTGGGTGGGGTGGGGTGGGGTGGGGTAAGGGGGGGTAGTGGTGGATGCAATTAACTAGTTTTTATCAGAACAAAACAGTTGTTAAAAATGTCACTTGAGGCGCACCAAAAATAATATTCAAAAGTTTGGTCCTTGGACACAGAGGAGTTAAACACTAAAGTTACTGTCCATCTAGTGAAGAGAGGAGAACCGGACAGAGGAAGCGTAGGCCAGCATCCGTCAACGAGAGAGGGAGAAGCCCTCCACGGTATTTAACAGGTGGAAGAAACAACCAGGGAGCTCCATCGGTCCACAAGAAATGCAGGCAGCCGGTGATGATGTAGTGGTAGCTAGGATAACTAGGATGCTGCTGGTAAAGTAGCTAACTAGCTTACCTAGCTGTACCGACTAGCTTGGCTAACTAGCAGGTCGTTCGTCTGTCCCTCGTCTAGAGGATGATGACGAATCCGGTGAACCACAAAATGAAACAAGGATAGCGTGTGAAAAGGATCTGGCTACACTCACTACTATCCCTGACCAAAAAGCAAACTGAACAATAAACTTCGATGTCTGTACAGTCGTGGTCAAAAGTTTTGAGAATGACACAAGTATTCGTCTTCACAAAGTTCGCTGCTTCAGTGTTATGAGATATTTTTGTCAGATGTTACTATGGTATACTGAAGTATAATTACAAGCATTCCATAAGTGTCAAAGGCTTTTATTGACAATTACATTAAGTTGCAAGAGTCAATATTTGCGGTGTTGACAATTCTTTTTCAAGACCTCTGAAAACCGCCCTGGCATGCTGTCAATTAACTTCTGGGCCACATCCTGACTGATGGTAGCCCATTCTTGCATAATCAATGCTTGGAGTTTGTCAGAATTTGTGGGTTTTTGTTTGTCCACACGCCTCTTGAGGATCGACCACAAGTTCTCAATGGGATTAAGTTTTGGGGAGTTTCCTGGCCATGGACCCAAAATGTCGATGTTTTGTTCCCCGAGCCACTTAGTTATCACTTTTGCCTTATGGCAAGGTGCTCCACCATGCTGGAAAAGGCATTGATCATCACCAAACTGTTCTTGGATGGTTGGGAGAAGTTGCTCACAGAGGATGTGTTGGTACCATTCTTTATTCATGGCTGTGTTCTTAGGCAAATTTGTGAGTGAGCCCACTCCCTTGGCTGAGAAGCAACCCCACACATGAATGGTCTCAGGATGCTTTACTGTTGGCATGACACAGGACTGAGGGTAGCGCTCACCTTGTCTTCTCCGGACAACCTTTTTTTACGGATGCCTCAAACAATCGGAAAGGGGATTCATCAGAGAAAATGACTTTACCCCAGTCCTCAGAAGTCCAATCCCTGTACTTTTTGCAGAATATCAGTCTGTCACTGATTTTTTTCCTGGAGAGAAGTGGCTTCTTTGCTGCCATTCTTGACACCAGGCCATCCTCCAAAAGTATTTTCCTCACTGTGCATGCAGATGCACTCACACCTGCCTGCTGCCATTCCTGAGCAAGCTCTGCACTGGTGGTGCCCCGATCCCGCAGCTGAATCAACTTTAGGAGATGGTCCTGGCGCTTGCTGGACTTTCTTGGGCGCCCTGTCGCCTTCTTCACAACAATTGAACCTCTCTCCTTGAAGTTCTTGATGATCCGATAAATTGTTGATTTAGGTGCAATCTTACTAGCAGCAATATCCTTGCCTGTGAAGCCCTTTTTGTGCAAAGCAATGATGACGGCACGTGTTTCCTTGCAGGTAACCATGGTTAACAGAGGAAGAACAATGATTTCAAGCACCACCCTCCTTTTAAAGCTTCCAGTCTGTTATTCTAACTCAATCAGCATGACAGAGTGATCTTCAGCCTTGTCAACACTGTCACCTGCGTTAACGAGAGAATCACTGACATAATGGCAGCTGGTCCTTTTGTGGCAGGGCTGAAATGCAGTGGAAATGTTTTGGGAGGATTAAGTTCATTTTCATGGCAAAGAGGGACTTTGCAATTAATTGCAATTCATCTGATCACTCTTCAAGACATTCTGGAGTATATGCAAATTGCCATCATCAAAACTGAGGCAGCAGACTTTGTGAAAATTAGTATTTGTGTCATTCTCAAAACATTTGACCATGACTGTAACGAACTCTGCTCCTAACTGGACAATATCCTTGGCGCCACACCGTACGTGGACGCGGACAGTTCTGTACGGGAACGTGGGCAGTTCCAGAATGCGAACATGAGCAGTGCAACACAATAAACTAAACCCAGTCTTTATAGTGGCTTACATTAGTAAAATGCATTTTTTAAATTATGTAAAACAAACATTCTCCGTTTTTTTATTACAATATTTTGAGATCTGGGCCCGTATCCACAAAGCCTCTCAAAGTAGAAAATTGGTTGTATATTACTGACAATAAAGACTTCTACTCTTATGGGTATAAATTAAAGCTATGCATGAAGCCTCTAGTCCCACCTAGTCGGCAGATATTTAGGACACCTCATGAGCTGTCCTAACCAGTTAAGAGGTACCAGCAGGTGTCTTGATAATACTATAGAATAATGCAGCGAGTCAGTGGTTCCTGTGCCACATGTAATTGCTTTGGAGTGTTTAAAATGTTGTTTATATTTCTATATGATCAATCCATAAATAATATAGACCTACATGCAACCGTATGTCTTGTGCTTTTGGCAATGATTTGTCTATAATAATTATGTATAAGTGATACTATTAATGTCTGCATAGCATGTTGTCTTCATTTTGGCAGATTAACTCATACTTATTTCTGAAGAGTAACTCAGGTTTTCGCCCAGTGCCTAAGGAGTTGGAGCTGTGGCAGGAGTTGGACCTATGGCAGAAAGGTGGCTGGTTCGAATCCCGGGCCTGGCGCTGGAAAAAATGGGCAGACTTGATCTGACCACTGGAGGGCTGCTGGGTTGACATCCTCAAAACAATCACCTTTCGTTGATCAGAACTCTAGAGGTTTTCTTCACTGAACCTCAAAATATATATATATATATCACTTTTATTGGTTCCATATATTAAGGAAGTGATATAAGCCTTTTTGGTTCTATAAGGAACCTTCTTTTCTAAGTGTATAATAAACACGTTTTTCTTTTGATTATTTAATTACCTACATCATGTTATTTCAAGTTATCCCTTTGGAGCGCAACATCACGTTGTTAAAAAATAATCCGAAGGCATCTAGGACGGAATTTGTGTTCGATGAAAATGTACATTGTATACAAGGGACCCTGATGCCTACTATGAAAAAAATATTTTAAAAAAATGTGTTCGATGAAAATGAACATTGTATGCAAAGTTGTAGGCAACATTATTGACAAGGGACCCTGATGCCTACGATGCCAAAGCTATTTAGAGTTGTTAAACGGGTGTGAAGTGTGTGTTGGTATAACGGTAATATTGTCAAAATTCCGCTTGTAGCAACCATCAGAATTGGTTAAAAAAAATATGGATTCTATTATATTAGGCAATAATGAAGAGTAGGCAAAGTGTTCGTGTCGTGAAAATTCTATCAAATGTCTTCCATTGCAACGAGTCCAGTCAGGGTGCTGCAGAACCCCTGCAGTACCTCCACTGACCCCGGATTGAGGACACCTGATTTAGCAGATGCTCTTATCCAGAGTGATTTACAGTAAGTGCATTCATCTTAAGATAGCTATTTATTTAGTAAATAAACATAATAAATTCTTCATAAAATTGTCATCTCACCTCTTAGCTTTGGTGTCATGTTCCCCAGAGAGACGCATTTTAGAGGCAGGGCCCCCCTCCTCTCTCTCCCCAGAGAGACTCATTTTAGACCACTGACCCCTAAACAGAGATGCAGCATGTTGGTTGTGGTGAACACAGTGACAACTCATTCTAGAATGTCAATTGTTCTCTTTTTACTTTCCTTTCTTTTTACTTTTCTCTTTTTAATTTGAAATTTGAAAATGAATTTTCCCACACAGCAGAACTTGTAACGTATTCAAGGTTTTAAAAGGCTTCTAAAGTTGATCATTTCCACTTTAAAATGTCAGACTTATTTTGCTATCATGAAAAATTTATCAACCCCTTCAAAAAATGTCCATTAATTATAATCCACATAATAATTCACATTTCCTGTTGCTGCAGGATTATTTTCCTGCTGTGAGAAACTGGGTGAAATTAAAATTTGGCATCTGTAAGTGCATTCATTTTACGATAGCTAGGTGTGACAACCACATATCACAGTCATATATACAGGATATACAGTGGGGAGAACAAGTATTTGATACACTGCCGATTTTGCAGGTTTTCCTACTTACAAAGCATGTAGAGGTCTGTAATTTTTATCATAGGTACTGTGAGAGACGGAATCTAAAACAAAAATCTAGAAAATCACATTGTATGATTTTTAAGTAATTCATTTGCATTTTATTGCATGACATAAGTATTTGATCACCTACCAACCAGTAAGAATTCCGGCTCTCACAGACCTGTTAGTATTTCTTTAAGAAGCCCTCCTGTTCTCCACTCATTACCTGTGTTAACTGCACCTGTTTGAACTCGTTACCTGTATAAAAGACACCTGTCCACACACTCGATCAAACAGACTCCAACCTCTCCACAATGGCCAAGACCAGAGAGCTGTGTAAGGACATAGGATACAATTGTAGACCTGCACAAGGCTGGGATGGGCTACAGGACAATAGGCAAGCAGCTTGGTGAGAAGGCAACAACTGTTGGCGCAATTATTAGAAAATGGAAGAAGTTCAAGATGACGGTCAATCACCCTCGGTCTGGGGCTCCATGCAAGATCTCACCTCTTGGGGCATCAATGATCATGAGGAAGGTGAGGGATCAGCACATAACTACATGGCAGGACCTGGTCAATGACCTGAAGAGAACTGGGACCACAGTCTCAAAGAACCATTTGTAACACACTACGCCGTCATGGATTAAAATCCTGCAGCGCATGCAAGGTCCCCCTGCTCAAGCCAGCGCATGTCCAGGCCTGTCTGAAGTTTGCCAATGACCATCTGGATGATCCAGAGGAGGAATGGGTGAAGGTCATGTGGTCTGATGAGACAAAAATAGAGCTTTTTGGTCTAAACTCCACTCGCCGTGTTTGGTGGAAGAAGAAGGATGAGTACAACCCCAAGAACACCATCCCAACCGTGAAGCATGGAGGTGGAAACATCATTCTTTGGGGATGCTTTTCTGCAAAGGGGACATGATGACTGCACCGTATTGAGGGGAGGATGGATGGGGCCATGTATCGCGAGATCTTGGCCAATAACCTCCTTCCCTCAGTAAGAGCATTGAAGATGGGTCGTGGCTGGGTCTTCCAGCATGACAACGACCCGAAACACACAGCCAGGGCAACTAAGGAGTGGCTCCGTAAGAAGCATCTCAAGGTCCTGGAGTGGCCTAGCCAGTCTCCAGACCTGAACCCAATAGAAAATCTTTGGAAGGAGCTGAAAGTCCGTATTGCCCATTGACAGCCCCGAAACCTGAAGGATCTGGAGAAGGTCTGTATGGAGGAGTGGGCCAAAATCCCTGCTGTAGTGTGGTCAAACCTGGTCAAGACCTACAGGAAACGTATGATCTCTGTAATTGCAAACAAAGGTTTCTGTACCAAATATTAAGTTCTGCTTTTCTGATGTATCAAATACTTATGACATGCAATAAAATGAAAATCAATTACTTAAAAATCATACAATGTGATTTTCTGGATTTTTGTTTTAGATTCCGTCTCTCACAGTTGAAGTGTACCTATGATAAAAATTACAGACCTCTACATGCTTTGTAAGTAGGAAAACCTGCAAAATCGTCAGTGTATCTGTCACGGATTCTGCCGAGGCTGCTCCTCCTCCTTGTTCGGGCAGGTTTCGGCGTTCGTCGTCCCCGGAGTACTAGCTGCCACCGTTGAATGTTTCTTTGTTTGATTGCTTTTGTCTGTCTATTGCACCTGTGTCTGTTTGTGTCTGATTATGTGTTCTATAAGTTGCCTGTTTTGTATTGGTTAGGTTGTGTGTTGTTTTTCGCCTGTCAGTTAGTGCTGCGTGTTTGCTCTGTTTGTTGTTTTGGAGTTTACGCACTGTTTGCGTAATCGCTCGCCTCTGTGTGTTTTTGAGGCCGTTTATTGTATTTTGCCTAGTGGTTTTCTAGTAAACTTTGTTGGACTAAGCTTCGGTGTCCTGCACCTGACTTCCACACCACACTTACATCAGCCCTTGACAGTATCACATACTTGTTCTCCCCACTCTAAACATTCTATTCTAGCTAAACATGGAAATGTAGTGTTTTGCAAAAATAAAAAATAAAACTTTTTCATACACATTTAAAATATATTGTTTTGCAATAAATAATTAAATAATCAGACAAATGTATAATCTATGAATAAAAAAATCTGAGAAAATAAATATTAGCAATAAATTATATTTAAAAAAACACAAAAGTGATATTTTGGGGGATATAGCGTTTTGGAAATAAACATAATACATTCTTCATAAAATTGTCATCTCACCTCTTAGCTTTGGTGTCATGTTCCCCAGAGAGACTCATTTTAGAGGCAGGGCCCCCCTCCTTTCTCTTCCCAGAGAGACTCATTTTAGACCACTGACCCCTAAACAGAGATGCAGCATGTTGGTTGTCGTGAACACAGTGACAACTCTAGAATGTAAATTGTTCTCTTTTACACATGATCTCTTAGAAAAAAAAACATTTACTAATAGACACATCCAAACAGTCAGGTGATTTAATTTAATCACATGAACATTGTTGCATTCCCCAACAAGAAATAAAACATTGTCTCTCAAACAGAAGAAGGAACTAACAAAGAGTCCCTAACAACAACCAAAACGAAACAGGTGGTTTTAGGAGGGGTTCTGAAAGACAGTCATGGAGGTGACCACTGGTGATGGGAAACAGAGGCTTTCTGAACGCTTTCGGGCTTTGACCAAATTGTGCCGAAAATGCCATTGATATATTTGAGTGCTAATAAACAACATTTAGTTAGAATGTGGGGTTCGCTTTTTGCCTCCAGGTTCGCTATGTTTAAAAAAATTATGCATCTGTGGTATTATTTAGGATACTAAATACAGAAGATTATCATAGGTTACACTAAATAAAACACATTATTTAAACAACAATGGGAAGATTTTCAACTATAGCAGGGATTCAATCTTGTGCCTATGTTGATGTCTGATCCAAATCCCCGTCTCTACCTGCTGAGCTACCATTCAGGGGCTATAAACTGGAAGACATCAAACTAAATGTGTAAATAAGGTGTCCAGTAGAGGTCGGTGTTTGAAAAATACTTTCCTTTGAAGAAAGCACCGGCACCAGGGCGAAATCAGTGAGATCTCTCGCATTTTGGAACACATGGCTCGAAAAAGCATGAGATCAAACGAAGCTTCGTACGTCATTATTCATCTGGTAATGTTACCTCGAAACTATCCAAGGCAGCGTTTCAAACACTTAAAAGACTCCCTCTCCCCTCAGCCTGCAAGTTAAGTGGACACTTCTGATGACGTATCATGACGTATGATGAGTTGACACTTGCAGGGCGTGGGAAATGCATGTTACATCTTCAGCCGTTGTAGGAAAGATACACTTAAAACACTCGTAACCCTGAATTCCATCGCTATTGGAAACCGGGCCCAGAGTGACTTACAATACAGTTGCCGTATTGTAGTGTATTTTAGCTTTTAAGACTTGATTTGCCCTAACAACATTTTTTTATGAATTATAATCCACATAATAATTCACATTTTCGTGTTGCTGCAGGATAATTTTTCTGCTGTGAGAAACTGGGTCAAATTAAGATATGGCATCTGTAAGTGCATTTGTCTAAAGATTGCTAAGTGTGACAACCACATATCACAGTCAAATATACAGGATACAAACATCCCATTCCAGCTAAACATTGGATACACAGCGTTTTGCAAAAAAGCACATTTTCATACACATCTAAAGTCTATTAATTAAAAATCTGAGATCAGTAATATTGAAGGTACCCAGTAATATTGAAGGTACCCAAGGCAATCATTTCTGCTGAAAGAAATTGTGGATATAGCGTTTTGGAAATGTACATAATAATTCTTAAACAAAACTGTAATCTCACCTCTTAGCTTTGGTGTCATGTCCCCCAGAGAGACTAATTTTAGAGGCAGGGACCCCCACATCTCTCTCCCCAGAGAGACTCATTTTAGAGGCAGGGCCCCCCTCTTCTCTTTCCCCAGAGAGACTAATTTTAGAGCACTGACCCCTAAACATAGATGCAGAATGTTGGTTGTGGTGAACACAGTGACAACTAATTCTTGAACGTCAATTGTTCTGCATGATTTTATATTATGTAAAGTAGGCTAGGTTATAATATATAATAGCGGTTTGTTAGTGATATGCAGATGGAGGTCTATACCTCAGCTACAGTGGGGGAAAAAAGTATTTAGTCAGCCACCAATTGTGCAAGTTCTCCCACTTAAAAAGATGAGAGAGGCCTGTAATTTTCATCATAGGTACACGTCAACTATGACAGACAAATTGAGAATATTTTTTCCAGAAAATCACATTGTAGGATTTTTTATGAATTTTATTTGCAAATTACGGTGGAAAATAAGTATTTGGTCACCTACAAACAAGCAAGATTTCTGGCTCTCACAGACCTGTAACTTCTTCTTTAAGAGGCTCCTCTGTCCTCCACTCGTTACCTGTATTAATGGCACCGGTTTGAACTTGTTATCAGTATAAAAGACACCTGTCCACAACCTCAAACAGTCACACTCCAAACTCCACTATGGCCAAGACCAAAGAGCTGTCAAAGGACACCAGAAACAAAATTGTAGACCTGCACCGGGCTGGGAAGACTGAATCTGCAATAGGTAAGCAGCTTGTTTGGAAGAAATCAACTGTGGGAGCAATTATTAGGAAATAGAAGACATACAAGACCACTGATAATCTCCCTCGATCTGGGGCTCCACGCAAGATCTCACCCCATGGGGTAAAAATGATCACAAGAACGGTGAGCAAAAATCCCAGAACCACATGGGGGGACCTAGTGAATGACCTGCAGAGAGCTGGGACCAAAGTAACAAAGCCTACCATCAGTAACACACTACGCCGCCAGGTACTCAAATCCTGCAGTGCCAGACGTGTCTCCCCGCTTAAGCCAGTACATGTCCAGGCCCGTCTGAAGTTTGCTAGAGTGCATTTGGATGATCCAGAAGAGGATTGGGAGAATATCATATGGTCAGATGAAACCAAAATAGAACTTTTTGGTAAAAACTCAACTCGTCGTGTTTGGAGGACAAAGAATGCTGAGTTGCATCCACAGAACACCATACCTACTGTGAAGCATGGGGGTGGAAACATCATTCTTTGGGGCTGTTTTTCTGCAAAGGGACCAGGACGACTGATCCGTGTAAAGGAAAGAATGAATGGGGCCATGTATCGTGAGATTTTGAGTGAGAACCTCCTTCCATCAGCAAGGGCATTGAAGATGAAACGTGGCTGGGTCTTTCAGCATGACAATGATCCCAAACACACCGCCCGGGCAACGAAGGAGTGGCTTCGTAAGAAGCATTTCAAGGTCCTGGAGTGGCCTAACCAGTCTCCAGATCTCAACCCCATAGAAAATCTTTGGAGGGAGTTGAAAGTCCGTGTTGCCCAGCGACAGCCCCAAAACATCACTGCTCTAGAGGAGATCTGCATGGAGGAATGGGCCAAAATACCAGCAACAGTGTGTGAAAACCTTGTGAAGACTTACAGAAAACGTTTGACCTGTGTCATTGCCAACAAAGGGAATATAACAAAGTATTGAGAAACTTTTGTTATTGACCAAATGCTTATTTTCCACCATAATTTGCAAATACATTCATAAAAAATCCTACAATGTCATTTTCTGGATTTTTTTCCCCCCTCATTTTGTCTGTCATAGTTGACGTGTACCTATGATGAAAATTACAGGCCTCTCTCATCTTTTTAAGTGGGAGAACTTGCACAATTGGTGGCTGACTAAATACTTTTTTTCCCCACTGTATATTAAAAAATAAATAAATAAACATTTTTGGGGGAAGCATGGCTTCCGTTGGCATCCAAGAAAACATGGCACTGCAAATACAAAGTTGCCAATGTCTCTGCGAACAAGCTAAGTGTAAAAAGATGCTTCAAATGAAATCCGAGGTGACTTTATTGAAATATAAACAGCAGGCTATAGTCCTATTTCAATCATATTGGAATATATTCAGTGTTCAATCCATTGAGTTTTATTTTGCTACTTGTAGGCTACTGTCTGTAATCTGTCTCAATATATTTCATGATGTGTAGCCTAACATGTGCCCAATGATGTGCTGAATCTGTGATTTAGCGCATTTTTATCGGGTAAGCATTAGAATAAGCTCCCTCAATATTTGCAGCCGTAGGTGGTAATATCTCTCTAGGAGCTGATCTGTCATCAGTATTGGGAACTAATTATAATATTATGGAAAGATTTGAATGGAGAAAACTGATCCAAGAGCAGCCGATCTGAGCTCTCCCTTTCTTTTGATCCTATCACTATCGACACATGACCCCAAAAGGCACTTTTATGTTACATCTCATTTGTAAGACAGACTAATCTTTAAAACACTCCTAAAACACTATCCGGAAACCGTACACAGAGCCATTTACAGTACAGATGCCGTATCTTAATTTGATAATCCTGTTGTTGCAGGAATATTCCTGCACAGCAGAAAATGCAAACTTGTAGTGTATTCGAGATTTTAAAAGGCTTCTAAAGTTTGTAATTTCCACTCTTGCACTAATAAAAAAATGAATCTACCCTACAAAAAGTGTCCATTAATTATAATCTCTCAACATAATAATTCAGAATTCCTGTTGTTGCAGGAGTATTTTCCTGCTGTGAGAAACTGGGTCAAATTAAGATATGTCATCTGTAAGTTCATTCATCTTAAGATATATTGGTGAGACAACCACATATCACAGTCAAATATACAAGATACAAACATTCCATTCCCGCTAAACAATGGATATACAAATGTATAGCGTTCATTAAAAAAAATTATATTTTCATACACATCTCAAATCTATTAATAAAACATCTGAGAACAGTAATTTTGCAGGTACCCATAAGCAACCATTTCTGAGGAAAAAACACACATAAAATATTTTTGTATATAGCGTTATGGAAATTCTTAAACAAAATTATCATCTCACCTCTTAGCTTTGATGTCATGTCCCCCAGAGAGACTCATTTTAGAGGCAGGGCCCCCCTCCTCTCTCTCCCCAGAGAGACTCATTTTAGACCACTGACGCCTAAACAGAGATGCAGCATGTTGGTTGTGGTGAACACAGTGACAACTCATTCTAGAATGTCAATTGTTCTATTTTATTCAAATGAAACATTTACTAACAGCCACGTCCAAACAGTCAGGTGGTTTAATGCGATCACATGAACATGTAGTCATGACTGATATTTTTCACCTCATCTCTATGTTTAGTGTCAATAATAATAATAATAATATAATGTGTCACTGTTTGTTAAGGCCAAACTGTTTTGCTTCATGACCAACTGAGGTGTTTTTTGAGTCGCGGCCCACCATAAGGGTTGAACAGTAAAATAACGGTAAGAAAAACACACACAGACCAAAGAATAAGTCAAAAGTATTATCTTGGCAGGGAACAGAAAATGTTTCAACGCTAATCTCCTGCAATTCCACACATCCTGCCAAGTGTAATGCAATTTTAAAGCAATTCTATGCAATTCTATGCAAGCTGAGATATTTTTTTCAGTTTTTAAGCTAATTTTCTAGAATTCATTATTATTGAAAAAATGTATAAGTCCATTATCTTTTCGACATACTTTATATTTGGTTTTAGTCGTTTAAGTTTATACTGAAAACTAGTATTTCTTTGGGCAATGTCATCCTGCGACCCACCTGGACCCACCAGTAGGTCCCTACAGTCACATAGTCTATTAGTAGCAGGACTTATCACCTTCAAATCGGTTTAAATTCTAAATAACTGAGCATGTAGTGATATTTATATTTTTTTATCCTACGGAGACCATCAGGTCATTCAGCAATATAAAGGATCATATCTCAAGGCTACTCTATTGAATGTTTGACGACCGAACTTCATAATAATTAGCCTAGACTTAAAAGAGTTTGCCTGTCTTTCCTTCAAATCAACACATTTATCTGATTTCTAATTGTGCAGAGAAATGTGTGCCACAGTTTCTACAGCCATTTTGTAACTGCGTAGGCTACAAGCTTATTTACATATTCACATATTTTGTGACGGGCACTGTTTTCTTGCAAAAGAAGTAGCCTCTATTACAGACTTCAAAAACCTTTTTATATAAATCTCAAATACACTACAAGTTTTAAATTCCCTACATTGCAGGAAAGTTCTCCTGCAACCGGATGATCAAATTCAGATCCTACTTCTGTACAGATATTGTCTTTATCCAAACCAAGGCAGTTTGAGTTAGTAGCGATGAATTTTCAACTGTCCGCTGCTGTTAACCTATGTGATTGGATGTTAGAGACCCCCATCTGAACAGTTTCTTTCCCCATGCTGTGGCCCTCACCAACTGGCCATCTGGCCCATAGAGACTAAAGGACTTTACACTCTAAGTTGCACACCACATCTCATTTCAGGGGAAGGTATTGGGAAGTTTGAAAGATAACAGTGAATATGAGACATGGGGGAGGAATTGGGAAGGTTGAAAGATAACATTGAACCCCCCCCCCCCTTGCAAGTATCGCAACGCAAACAGGAAGTTAAATTAGTGCTAACTACAGTAGTGTTGAAAAAGCCTTTCCACCCCACTCTTCCCCATCAGTCTCAAGAACAGGACCTGTGGTTTAATGAAGAAACATGTAGATACAACAGAAACAAGATGTGATACTATCAACTTCTCTTTTACCAGAACAGAGACATTTCCCAGAGGAGGCTGGTGGGAAGGGCTATAGGAGGACGGGTTCATTTTTATGGCTGAAATTGAATAAATAAATTACGTGTTTGATACCGTTCCATTAATTCCATTCCAGTCTTTACAATGAGCCTGTCCTCCTATAGCATGCAGGTGTCCATGTTGCTGTGGAGGCAAACTATATATATATATAAAAAAAAACTACCTTTAAATGTCCAATGCAGCCGTAAAAATAAAAGAAGAACATATGTGAAAATTGTGTTTTGTAGAAAATTATATAAAGTTAAAAAGACCTAATTTAAAAGTTTAAACATGTTAAAAGCAGAAATGTTCAAACCCAATCAGATTTGCAGTGGTGTGGGGAGCAATAAAATCCCCCCCATTGGACTGGAAACTAGAAACTCACTGCAGGTGGAAATCACTGGGTTTACTCCATTGGGCTGGAAAACTAGAAACTCACTGCAGGTGGAAATCACTGGGTTTACTCCATTGGACTGGAAACTAGAAAACTCACTGCAGGTGGAAATCACTGGGTTTACTCCATTGGGCTGGAAACTAGAACTCACTGGCAGGTGGAAATCACTGGGTTTACTCCATTGGACTGGAAAACTAGAAACTCACTGCAGGTGGAAATCACTGGGTTTACTCCATTGGACTGGAAACTAGAAACTCACTGCAGGTGGAAATCACTGGGTTTACTCCATTGGACTGGAAACTAGAAACTCACTGCAGGTGGAAATCACTGGGTTTTACTCCATTGGACTGGAAACTATAAACTCACTGCAGGTGGAAATCACTGGGTTTACTCCATTGGGCTGGAAACTAGAAACTCACTGCAGGTGGAAATCACTGGGTTTACTCCATTGGACTGGAAACTAGAAACTCACTGCAGGTGGAAATCACTGGGATTACTCCATTGGGCTGGAAACTAGAAACTCACTGCAGGTTTTGAAAATCACAGTTTTCTTACTTTTATGTCACAGAGAAACATTTTATAAAGACTTTTCTTCTTGTCTTTTTAACTACAGATCATAGAAACGTGCTGTTTTCACAAATATAGACACTGTTGTGGTGCTGGAGAGGATGAATATGATGTTGAAAAGTGGCGGAATTGCCTTTTAACACTAGAATCAGACCCCAAATAAACCTATGTCCTGCTCCCTGACTTTTCCTAAATGTTTGTATTTTACTGCTCATTTGTCAGAATTTTTACATCACAAACAGAAAATATTTAGAGCCTTTTTACCCGTTTTTTAACCTATTCCCAATTTAATCCGCTGTAGGACGTTGGTACCCAGCCAGGCACTAATGACTCTCTCTTTCCTCACTGAATAAATGGCAAATGGATGAATGGGCAAAATTGTGAACGTTACTTCATGAATTAATTTAAATTAGGCCCAACTGAATGATAAGGAGAGGTGGATTTAATTTAGAAAGACAATAGTGTAATGATGAGTTTGTGTTATGCCTGTTTATCAGCAGCAAATCATTTGACCGCATCTTGCAGGTTGATACCATTCTGTTTTACATTTTCCTTTGTAAAAATAAACTGAGTCTGTTTTATTTACTGTAACTCTATTACTAATCAAATGTATTGTGGGAAATGAAAACATGCTATGTGTTGCAGTCAACACAATCTCACACTCAATCCATGCAAATATGCACAAAAACGTTTTCAGCAGATTTTGTGCGTATTTGTGCATTTTTGTGTGGCTTAATCCGTGTGAAAATACACATTTTTGTACGACTTAATTCATAGGAAAATACATTTTGGGGGGGTGAATTAAGCCACACAAAAATGCACAAAATCTGCTGAAAAAGTTTTTGTGCATATTTGCACGGATTGACTGTGAGATTGTGTTGCAAAACTTATGCCTTTAGAATAATGCAAAACATATCATTGACTCTACCTAAACTAATTTCACACATAATAAGAGTTAGCCTATAGACCAGATGAAATTGACAATAGTCTGTAATTGACAGATGCAGGGAAAGGAGCATCTCTTTATCAAATCCTCCTTCAGAGTCCCATGCAGGTAAAACATTGTGATTTCTATATAGTGCTGTATCTGAACGAGCATATTCTGCAGTTTCTATGACACTTACCTTTATCAAATAACTCTCCAAATTCAAGAGGTGAAGCTCTATTTCCAAATATCATTTTTTCACCAACATCCCTGCTGTTCATTCATTTAGCACACGACCACTCTAGTGCCAGCATTGCTCTGGCAACTAAGCAACAACGAGTAACATAATATTCTGTCGTCAATGGATGAATGGCCAAAAGAAACCAGATAGAAACTGATAATGATGCATGTGACTTCTGTTTTGGTTAGCAGTGGATGTTGAAACCAACTTACTCAGTGTCTTTCCATATCTGGGGAAAGATTCAACCAGATCAGCAGGGTGAGCGACTGTCTGAGACTGTGGTTTTGAGACACGTGAGCCCAAATAAAAGACACAATGTCAAGTCAGCAGGTCCTGCTCTCCCTCTTCCCCAAGCACCACAGCTCCCACTGGGGAAAAATACACAATGTCAAGACAGCAGGTCCTGTTCTCCCTCTTCCCCAAGAACCACAGTGTCACGCCCTGGCTCTGGGGACTTTTAAATGTTGAGCCAGGGTGTGGATTTTCATGGTTTAGTTTGTCTGTGTTAGTTATTCTAGATCATGTATATATATATATATGCCATTTAGCAGACGCTTTTATCCAAAGCGACTTACAGTCATGCGTGCATAAATTTTTTCTGTATGGGTGGTCCCGGGGATCGAACCCACTACCTTGGCGTTACAAGCGCCGTGCTCTACCAGCTGAGCTACAGAGCTATCTATGTTGGCCGGTGTGGTTCCCAATCAGAGGCAGCTGTAGCTCGTTGTCTCTGATTGGGGAGCATACTTAGGCAGCCTGTTGGCACCTGGTTATTTGTGGGATCTTGTTCCGTATAGGTTTGTGTTGTGTTAACCTCAGGACTTCACGTATCGTTTTGTTGTTTGTGTAAAGTACTCATTAAAAGATGTACGCCTATCACGCTGCGCCTTGGTCCACTTCTTATAACGATCGTGACAAACAGCTCCCACTGGGGAAAAATACACAATGTCAAGACAGCAGGTCCTGTTCTCCCTCTTCCCCAAGAACCACAGCTCCCACTGGGGAAAAATACACAATGTCAAGACAGCAGGTCCTGTTCTCCCTCTTCCCCAAGAACCACAGCTCCCACTGGGGAAAAATACACAATGTCAAGACAGCAGGTCCTGTTCTCCCTCTTCCCCAAGAACCACAGCTCCCACTGGGGAAAAAGGAGACACAATGTCAAGTAAGTAAGAGCGGACGGAAAAAGCCTCATAAAACTGTGTGCAGGGCAACCGATTTGTTTGTGGGGCTTGCTCACACAAAGCCCCGAAGCTGTGTGCTGACTGTGGACCTGAAGCATAAAGAGAAGACGTGATTGGTTCATGTGTAAAGGCGCGGTACAGTGTCTGATACAATCAACACATTATTGTTTTTATATCTTGTCATTAATATATTTCCACAAATATTTATTCATGGAATTAATCCTTTATAATTGTTCATGCACTGGTGCGTTTGTTTAGAAATACACCAAATCCTTTCACCTGAACACCTGGCTAGTTATATTATTATTATTATATTTTTCATTCTACTTTGTCAAAATAAACTGTAAATTGACTTTATTAAGTACTATAACTCTATTACTAATTGAATCTACAAATAAAGTTGATCAGATGGATTATACTGTAATGTTTTTATTGTAAGGGAAACAGAAATAGGCTATAGGCCTTTTTTTATTTTACTTTGTAGAATGAACTTTTTTTTTTAGTTACAAAAAATATATATTTCCATTAATATTTCTTCATGCAATTAATCCTTTACAATAGTTTATGCACTATTTATGTATGTATCAAGCGTTTATTTATCAACCATGTTTGCACACCTTGCTATAGCACAGGGATGGGCAACTCCAGTCCTCGGGGCCTGATTGGTGTCACACCTTGCTCTAGTGCAGGGATGGCCAACTCCAGTCCTCAGGGCCTGATTGGTGTCACACCTTGCTATAGCAACAGGGATGGGCAACTCCAGTCCTCAGGGCCTGATTGGTGTCACACCTTCTCTAGTGCAGGGATGGGCAACTCCTCGGGGCCTGATTGGTGTCACACCTTGCTATAGTGCAGGATGGGCAACTCCAGTCCCCGGGGCCTGATTGGTGTCACACCTTGCTATAGTGCAGGGATGGGCAACTCCAGTCCTCGGGGCCTGATTGGTGTCACAACCTTGCTCTAGTGCAGGGATGGGCAACTCCCGTCCTCGGGGCCTGATTGGTTGTCACACCTTGCTCTAGTGCAGGAGGGCAACTCACAGTCTCTGGGCCTGATTGGTGTCACACCTTGCTCTAGTGCAGGGAGGGCAAACTCCAGTCCTCGGTGCCTGATTGGTATCACACCTTGCTATAGTGCAGGGATGGGCAACTCCAGTCCTCTGGGCCGGAATGGTTGTCACACCTGCTCTAGTTGCAGGGATGGGAAACTCCAGTCTCTGGGCCTGATGGTGTCACACCCTTGCTCATCAGTGCAATGGGCAGGGGCAAACCTCCAGTCCTCGGGGCCCTGAATTGGTGTCACAACCTTGCTCTAGTGTCAGGGATGGGCAACTCCTCCAGTTCCATCTGGGCCCTGATTGGTGTCATCACCTTTGCTATAGTGCAGGGATGGGCAACTCCAGTCCTCCGGGCCTGATTGGTGTCCACACCTTGCTCTAGTGCAGGGATGGGCAAACTCCAGTCCTCGGGGCCTGATTGGTGTCACACCTTGCTCTAGTGCAGGGATGGGCAACTCCAGTCCTCTGGGCCTGATTGGTGTCACACTTTTGCCCCAGCCCCAGCTAACACACCTGGATTGGATCTTCAGTTTAGAATGCGATTAGTTTAATCAGCTGTGTTTGCTAGGGATGGAGGGAAAAGTGTGACCACCCCGAGGATTGGAGTTACCCATCCCTAATAGCTGAAAGGCCAGGCGGTTCTAGTGTTAAGGACTGGTAGATGGGTGTTGCTCATTGCATTCACTCATGCTGACCGGCTCCAGTACTTTGTTCTTGACTAAAGCCTCCAAGTCAGCCTTAACTTATGGTCTGATAGCATAATGTACAGGTCCCTGCTTTCCAGAAATGTTGGTTTGCTGTCTGGCTTAATGCTAAGCTTCCCTGTAATGTCGTTCATACTACCCAGCTGTCCATTAAAGACTTCTCCATGTTTCTTTAAGATGGCAGGTAGATATGTGTCTCCATGTGTCATTGTATGCACTGATGGCCAGTCCAGTGTGATTTTCTCCAACTATGAACATCCCAGTAGTGATGAATAGTCTCCTTTCACAACATAGAGTGGCAGCTTTTCAGTTTGTCTGTTTACCTGACCTGTGACATCAGTGATGCCTCTCACAGCGACAGATTCACCTGTGTAAGTCTTTAACACGAGGTTCGCTGGTTGAAGTGGAAGGTGTTTCAGTGTCTTTTTTCTGACACAAGAGATACAGCTGCCCCTGTGTCAATCTCCATACCCACCGGCTGTCCCTCTAGCAAGGGGGAGGCATAGTAGCCTTGCAGCCCGCCAGGAAAAAGTCAGGATTTTCAGTGTGACTTCCTCGTCTGATGAGTCACTCACCTCAGTGTTCTCTTACTCAACAGTGTGAACATGTCTATGTGTCTTTCGTTGGAATGCCTGTTTCTTGTTTCCCGTTTTTGTGATTTCTCTGTTCTCTTTTTGTTTCTGGAGACTTGTCCGATGTTGCCCTTTTTACCACAGGCTGGACAATCCATGTCCTTACACCAGCATGTGACTTGATTTCCCGGTCTCTGATTTTCAGTTGAAACGTTTTATTTATTTGAAAGGAACACAGACAAGAACAAATAGCAGCAGGAATGGTTATACAGCTAGAGACACAATACTGTTAAAATATATATCAGAACAAATAGCAGCAGGAATGGTTATACAGCTAGAGACACAATACTGTTAAAATATATATCAGTATATTATGGAAACTAGTTATTGCAGATAAATACAATTATAATAAACCACATATACAATCACCCACCTCAGCTGCATCAACCCACCCTCCAACTCCTCCTGGGACCACCCCAACCCACCCTCCAACCCCTCCTGGGACCACCCCAACCCACCCTCCAACCCCTCCTGGGACCACCCCAACCCACCCTCCAACCCCTCCTGGGACCACCCCAACCCACCCTCCAACCCTTCCTGGGACCACCCCAACACACCCAACCTGATCTCCATTAAATTAAATACTAAATCAAGGTACACATTTGCACACAAATTATAATTAACGGTCAATCTGTTGGGTAAAACCCACTACAGGAGTTATTTTATGGTTTCAGCTGCATTTGTTGTTTGGCTAGCCCCATGGATCCTAGCAGTGGATAGTTCTAAATAAATCAATACTATAAAAGTGCTGATCCAATGAGGTGTGGTGGTTGCCATCTTAGTTCCAACATCTTTTTACCTGCTGTCCAACCTGACAACATTATACGTCTTTGCTGTAATGACAGTGGTGAATTATCATTCAGTAATAACAGTTTGGGGCAACAAGGTATGAGGATACCTCTTTCCAAAACATGTCCCCTGGTCACTCCCAGTGCATATGATTAAAGGAGCCCAAGGCACCTTGATTACATAGATCACACAGAGGAGCGGTTGTGATTTCTATTAAATGATGTTTTCTAGGTGGAAGGTTTACCCTGTGTGTGAGATTAAAATGTATCAGCTGATGATTAGAATTGTTAGATGAACCCACTAAGTTCCTGATGAACTCAACTGGTGAGCCTCTTTAGCAGCTAGTTCCATGGACACACTGATTCCAATGTCCTTTGCCAAGGTCAGATGACTTTCAGTCAACAGTCTGTTTGTGTAGCTTCACTCCGTAGCCCACAGAGCTCACACCCAGTGGCTCTCCAGGACCAGGTTCAGAGAACACCTGACTCACTGATAATAGTCTAAACACCTGGAAGGACAAGGGATTCACTAAAATTTATATTAGTGGGTTTTAATGAAGGGTTTTAATTGAAGATATTGTTTAAAGATATTGTCCCATCATGTTGTGGCAGAAAGAGGCTTTGGCCTTCTGGGCTTGTTCAATGACAAGGCCATTATGGAAGAGTTGTTCAGCTGGTAGAGACACAACAACACAGTAATTCGTATATCTGGTCCTCCATTATGGAAAGAGTTGGTTCAGCTGTATAGACACATCAACACAGTAATTCATATATCTGGTCCTCCATTATGGAAGAGTTGATCAGCTGTAGAGACAACTCAACACAGTAATTCAGTATATCTGGTCCTCCATTATGGAAAGAGTTGTTCATGCTGTAGAGACACATCAACACAGTATTCAGTATATCTGTCCTCCATTACTGGAAGAGTTGTTCCGCTGTATAGACACATCAACACAGTAATTCAGTATATCTGGTCCTCATTATGGGAAAGAGTTGTTCAGCTGTAGAGACACATCAAACAGTAATTCAGTATCTCTGGTCCTCCATTATGGAAAGAGTTGTTCAGCTATAGAGACACATCACCACAGTAATTCAGTATATCTTGGTCCTCCATTATGGAAAGAGTTGTTCAGCTGTATAGACACATCAACACCGTAAATCAGTATATCTGGTCCTCCATATGGAAAGAGTTGTTCAGCTGTAGAGACACTCAACACGTAATTCAGTATATCTGGTCCTCCATTTGGAAAGAGTTGTTTCAGCTGTATAGACACATCAACACAGTAATTCAGTATATCTGGTCCTCCATTAGGAAAGAGTTGTTCAGCTGTATAGACACATCAACACAGTACATTCAGTATATCTGGTCCTCCATTATGGAAAGAGTGTTCAGCTGTAGAGACACATCAACACAGTAATTCAGTATATTCTGGTCCTCCATTATGGAAAGAGTTGTTCAGCTGTATAGACACATCAACACAGTAATTCAGTATATCTGGTCCTCCATTATGGAAAGAGTTTGTTCAGCTGTAGAGACACATCAACACACGTAATTCAGTATATCTGTCCTCCATTATGGAAAGAGTTGTTCAGCTGTAGAGAACATCAACACAGTAATTTAGTATATCTGGTCCTCCATTAGGAAAAGTTTTCAGCGTAGAGCACATCAACAAATAATTAGTATATTTGGGCCCCCTTTTGGGAAAAAAGTTTTTCAGCTGTAGAGACCATAACAAGTTTCTAATCTGGTCCCGGTTTCCTTTACAGTAGGCCATGTTGATGAGCTACAGGGGTTTAGAAATTTTTAAAACCAAAGCTTTAAAAGAAGAGAAAAGATCCGTTTAGGTCAGGAGCGATCCACAAAATTCAGGTAGGAGTACGATCTGGGATCAAATTTTGCCTTTTTAGATCATAAGAATAAAATTATAGGGCAGGTCCCAGATCAGAATCCCACCAGAGGCCCAGATCCTGTTTTAGGTCTTTTACCTTTTTGTCGAAAAAGGAATGTTGAAACCTGAAATCATAGCTTATACAGACTTGGGTAAAAGGGGTTCACAAAGTTAGGTACGTTTTTAGATAATTGATTTCCAATATTTTGCACCTTTGGGGGCTTTCCATTCCATTTAAACAATAAATCGTAGTTTTGGGGAGATAAATTTGTGGGTTTTCGTGGCACTCTGCTCCAAAATAGGGTTCCCCCCAAAAAGAGTTTTATATGGGGACCCCCCCACCTGCCAGTCATATCAAAATGGTTGAGGGTTTTTATCCACTGGGGTTACTCAGCTCTGTGTAAGGGGTGTTTGGATTCTTTTACACTGAGGACGTCATGTCTCCTGAAGGAGCAGGTTTCTCCCCGTATCTGGGGAGCACTGTCTGCAGAAAACCCGTGTCCCCGGGAAAAGGGCTGGATCCCCCAGCATGTGACCACTCACATGGACGATCCCTTTGGGAGGTAGACCCTTTCCCCTCAGAGTAAAGGAAGAGAAGAGAGATTGTAGATTTTTATGATCCTTAACGAGTGACCATCCACTACAAGAAAAGGGGAGAGAGAGATTGTAGATTTAATGCTGTCCCCTAACAGAGTAACCTTTCCCCTACAGAAAAAGGAAAGAATTTTAGGGTTAAAATGATCCTCAAAAGAGTAGACCTTCCATACGAATAAAGGAAGGGGGAGACGAGAAAACATTCAAAGAGAAAGTTAAAAAAAAAAAATGGGAAAAACCTTAAAGATAGACCATCCAACAGAGAAAAGGAGAGGAGGGAGATTTTAATGTTATGATCCCCTAAAAGGAGACCATCACAAAAAGGGGAAAAGGAGTGGGGAAAGGGAGCCCCCTGGTTAAAAAAATGTTTTAATCACCCCCCCGGGCCCCCCAAAAAAAAAAAAAAAGAAAGAGTTAAAAAG
>LR778259.1:44373311-44471423 GCA_902810595.1 Coregonus sp. 'balchen'
CTCGGCGTCCCACTGCGAGTCCGAGTTAGTAGGTGTGCATCTGTCACGGTGCAGAGTATCGTCGCTCGAGTTGTAGGATCCTATCGTCCTGCCCGCGGACGCGCTCCTCCAAAGACACGGGCGCTGCTGCTGCTCCTGCTGACTCCATTAGATGGTGTGCAATTCTGTCAGAACGGCTGATGTGGATGTGGTGTAGGAGTCAAACGCAGGACACAGAAGCTTCGTCCAACAGACTTTACTAAACAAAAAAATAATGACACTGGGCCTCAACTAATCAGGAGGCGAGCGATTACGCAGCAGTCCGTAGAACACCTAAATACTATAGCGCACGAAATACAGTGCGACTGTCCTGAACATACAAATAGCAAAAACCAGCAGCACCAAAAGACAGGCAGAAAAATTACACACAACACATGACTAACAAAACTAGAAACTTATAGGAGACATAATTAACACTAAAAGGAAACAGGTGTACAAAGAAGACAAAACCAAACAAACATCGATAACATACAACGGTGGCAGCTAGTACTCCGGTGACGACGACCGCCGAAGCCTGCCCGAGCAAGGAGGAGGAGCAGCCTCGGCCAAAACCGTGACAAACTGTCAAAATAGATATAGTGTGGACTGTATACTCAATACAATCTAAATCTGATACCTCACTGTCTGTCTTTTGACTGATACTGCTTTTTAAACTGCTCTGGTCAGTCTACTCAAATATTTGTACTATACATTTTTCTCTCTACAATCAATACTTTGATAATTTGTCATTTCTAATAATGATACATTCATTTATGAATAGATATGGCAGGTTTCTGGACACTGACATATCTGAATATGTTGAAAAAATATACTGCCACTATTTTCACCACCAAAGAATAGCAGTGTGGTTTTAATATGATTTGACTCTTTGCAGGCTGTCAGGCTGTCTAGTCACAGAGGAAGGCTGTGCTTCTCTGGTCTCAGCTCTGAAGTCAAACCCCTCACACCTGAGAGAGCTGGATCTGAGTAACAATGACCTGAATGATTCAGGAGTGAAGCTGCTCTCTGCTGGACTGGGGAATCCCCACTGTAAACTGGAGACTCTGAGGTCAGTATTCCTGTAGTTGGTCAACAAGTGATAACTGTTCACCAGATCCACATGTGTTTACCAGGCACACATAGTCCACACCATATGTGTTTGGACAGTGAAGCATACAGTTTTACATTTGGTGCTATGCTCCAGCATTTTGGATTTGAGAAAGAATGTTTCATATTAGGTGACAGTATATAATCTCACCTTTTATTTGAGGATATTTTCATACATACAGTGGGGAGAACAAGTATCTGATACACTGCCGATTTTGCAGGTTTTTCTACTTACAAAGCATGTAGAGGTCTGTAATTTTTATCATAGGTACACTTCAACTGTGAGAGACGGAATCTAAAACAAAAATCCAGAAAATCACATTGTATTATTTTTAAGTAATTAATTTGCATTTTATTGCATGACATAAGTATTTGATCACCTACCAACCAGTAAAAATTCCGGCTCTCACAGACCTGTTAGTTTGTCTTTAAGAAGCCCTCCTGTTCTCCACTCATTACCTGTATTAACTGCACCTGTTTGAACTCGTTACCTGTATAAAAGACACCTGACCACACACTCAATCAAACAGACTCCAACCTCTCCACAATGGCCAAGACCAGAGAGCTGTGTAAGGACATCAGGGATAACATTGTAGACCTGCACAAGGCTGGGATGGGCTACAGGACAATAGGCAAGCAGCTTGGTGAGAAGGCAACAACTGTTGCCGCAATTATTAGAAAATGGAAAAAGTTCAAGATGACGGTCAATCACCCTCGGTCTGAGGCTCCATGCAAGATCTCACCTCGTGGGGCATCAATGATCATGAGGAAGGTGAGGGATCAGCCCAGAACTACACGGCAGGACCTGGTCAATGACCTGAAGAGACCACAGTCTCAACGAAAACCATTAGTAACATACTACGCCGTCATGGATTAAAATCCTGCAGCGCACGCAAGGTCCCCCTGCTCAAGCCAGCGCATGTCCAGGCCCGTCTGAAGTTTGCCAATGACCATCTGGATGATCCAGAGGAGGAATGGGAGAAGGTCATGTGGTCTGATGAGACAAAAATAGAGCTTTTTGGTCTAAACTCCACTCGCCGTGTTTGGAGGAAGAAGATGGATGAGTACAACCCCAAGAACACCATCCCAACCGTGAAGCATGGAGGTGGAAACATCATTCTTTGGGGATGCTTTTCTGCAAAGGGGACAGGACGACTGCACCGTATTGAGGGGAGGATGGATGGGGCCATGTATCGCGAGATCTTGGCCAACAACCTCCTTCCCTCAGTAAGAGCATTGAAGATGGGTCGTTGCTGGGTCTTCCAGCATGACAACAACCCAAAACACACAGCCAGGGCAACTAAGGAGTGGCTCCGTAAGAAGCATCTCAAGGTCCTGGAGTGGCCTAGCCAGTCTCCAGTCCTGAACCCAATAGAAAATCTTTGGAGGGAGCTGAAAGTCCGTATTGCCCAGCGAAAGCCCCGAAACCTGAAGGTCTGTATGGAGGAGTGGGCCAAAATCCCTGCTGCAGTGTGTGCAAACCTGGTCAAGACCTACAGGAAACGTATGATCTCTGTAATTGCAAACAAAGGTTTCCGTACCAAATATTAAGTTCTGCTTTTCTGATGTATCAAATACTTATGTCATGCAATAAAATGCAAATTAATTACTTAAAAATCATACAATGTGATTTTAGATTCAGTGAAGCTTACAGTTTTAAATTTGGTGCTATGCTCCAGCATCTTGGATTTGAGATATAATGTTTCATATTAGGTGACAGTACAGAATGTCACCTTTTATTTGAGGATATTTTCATACATATCTGTGTTACTGTTTAGAAATGAAAGCACTTTATGAATCTAGTTCTCCCATTTGAAAAAGTCTTAATAATTTGGACATATTCACTTATATTGTATTAAAGTAGTCATAAGTTTAGTATTTGGTCCCACATTCCTTACCTGCAGTGATTATATCAAGCCTGTGATTCTACAAACTTGTTGAATGCATTTGCAGTTTGTCTTGGTTGTGTTTTGGATGATGTGTTTCCCAATAGAACCTGAATGGTGAATAATGTCCTGTCATTTTGGAGTCACTTCACTTGTATTGTCAGTAAGAATAGAAGATGTTTCTGAACACTTCTACATTCATGTGGACGCTACTATGATTATGAATAATCATGAATGAATCGTGAATGATGATGAATGAGAAAGTTACAGAGGAACAAGGATCATACCCCCTCTGTTATTGGTAATGGTGAGAGGTTAGCATGTTTTGTTGTAGCCTCTGTAACTTTCTCACTCATTATTATTAATGATTCATTCATGATTTTTCTTTATCATGGCATCATCAGGATTAATTTAGTAGTGTTTAGAAACATGTTATCTACTCACTTAGACAGAAAATTACTCCAGTCATCATCCACCATTCAGTTACTATCAGGCAAAACATAACCCAAAACACAACCAAAACAAACTGCAAATGCAACCAACGAGTTTGGGACCAAATACTCAACTTTTGACTACTTTAAAACACTATAAGTGAAATGGTCAGAATACTTCTGACTTCTTCAAATGGGGGGACTAGATACATAAAGTGCTTTCATTTCTGAACAGTGAAACAGATATGTATGAAAATACCCTCAAATAAAAGGTGACATTATATACTGTCACCTCATATGAAACATTTGATCTCAAATCCAAAATGTTGGAGTACAGAGCCACATTTAAAATGTTATCTTCACTGTCAAAATAGATATGGTGTGGACTGTATACTCAATACAATCTAAATCTGATACCTCACTGTCTGTCTTTTGACTGATACTGCTTTTTATACTGCTCTGGTCAGTCTACTCAAATATTTGTACTATAAATGTTTCTATCTACAAGTAGTACTTCAATCATTTCTCATTGTTAATAATGATACATTAATATATGAATAGATATGGCAGGTTTCAGGACTCTGATCTATCTGAAAATGTTGAAAAAATATACTGCCACTATTTTCACCACCAAAGAATAGCAGTGTGGTTTTAATAAGATTTGACTCTTTGCAGGCTGTCAGGCTGTCTAGTCACAGAGGAAGGCTGTGCTTCTCTGGTCTCAGCTCTGAGGTCAAACCCCTCACACCTGAGAGAGCTGGACCTGAGCTACAATCACCCAGGAGACTCAGGAGTCAGACTGCTCTCTGCTGGACTGGAGGATCCACACTGCAGACTGGAGAAACTCAAGTATGTAGAGGGTTTATGTCAATGTTCATATCAGACATGTTGGAGTTATCAGGCTAGTTAAGACAAACATTCTTACCACCACTTGGACTAAGTTAAATAAAGACTGTGTGTGTGTGTGTGTGTGTGTGTGTGTGAGTGTGTGTGTGTGTCCAGTGTGTGTGTGTGGGTCCAGTGTGTGTGTGTGAGTGAGTGTGTGTGTGTGTGTGTGTGTGTGTGTGTGTGCACGTGTATCAGTACACACACTGGACACACACACACACACACACTGGACACACACACACACTGGACAAACACACACACTGGACACACACACACACTAGACACACACACACACACACACACTGGACACACACACACACACTGGACACACACACACACTGGACACACACACACAGGACACACACCCACACACACACTGGACACACACACACACACACACACACTGGACACACACACACTGGACACACACACACAGATTGGACACACACACACACTTGACACACACACACTCACACTGGACACACACACACACACTGGAAACACACATTCACTTGAAAAACACACACAAACACACTCACACACTGGACACACACACTTGACACTGGACGCACACACACACTGGACACACACTCACAGGACACACACACACACACACACTGGACACACACACACATACACACTGGGCACACACAAAGAGGACACACACACACTGGACACTCATACACAAACAGGACACACACACACAAACACACACACTGGACACACACACACTACACACACACTGGACACACACACACGCATACTGGACACACACACACACACACAAACTGGACACACACACACGCATACTGGACACACACACACACACAGACACACACACACTGGACACACACACACACACACTGGACACACACACACACATTGGACACACACACACAGATTGGACACACACACACACACACACACACTTGACACACACACACTCACACTGGACACACACACACACTGGACACACACATTCACTTGACAAACACACACAAACTGAACACACACACTGGACACACACTGGACACACACACTGGACACAAACTGGACACACACACTGGACACACACACAAACAGGACACACACACACAAACACACACACTGGACACCACACACAACACACACACACACAGACACACACACACTGGACACACACACTGGACACACACACACACACACACTGGACACACACACAGACAAACATTCTTACCACCGCTTGTACAAAGTTATATGCTGAATGTGTGTGTGAGTGTGTGTGTGTGTGTGTGTGTTTGTGAGTGTGTGTGTGTGTGTGTGTGTGAGTTCACGTGCATCCCTCAATGACTGTCTGTTCTTCTGCTTACCGCTACAGTGTGGAACATGGTGGAGAGAACACAATGAAACCTGGACTTAGAAAATGTGAGTGTTGACTGCTGTGAAGAATATGACTAAGAATAAGTCTTAATTCAAGTGAAGTCAAAGTCAAAGACCACCATCATTACTTACTTGGTCATATTAAATATCAGCTGTAGTTCTACAGATGCACAAATCAGGGACACCAAAGTTTACTAAGAAATTCTTTGACAATGTGTGTGTCTATGTGTGTGGCGCGTTCGTGTTACGTTAGAAATGTTTGTGTATGTTCAGGATGTGTGTGTGTGTTTTCAGGATGTGTGTGTGTTTGTGTAATTAATGGGAACAAGTGTGTTTTATATTACCATACAGTATAACATATGATCATTCAACAAGTCTCAAGTTACCTTAACTTCTCCTTTTGATACCTAGAAACATCTACATGAAATGAATTAGTGAAAAGTGAGTTAACATTCTAATGTGAATGATGATGATTTCTAATATTGTGTCTGGTTTCATCCATCAGATGTCTGTGATCTCACACTGGACCCAAACACAATAAACAGACACCTCTCTCTGTCTGAGGAGAACAGAAAGGTGACATGTAGAAGAGAGGAGCAGCCGTATCCTGATCACCCAGAGAGATTTGAGGTCTGGAGTCAGGTGCTGTGTAGAGAGGGTCTGACTGGGCGCTGTTACTGGGAGGTAGAGTGGAGTGGGAGTTGGGCTATTATAGGAGTGACATATAAAGGAATCAGCAGGAGAGGAAGGGTTAATGACTGTGGGCTTGGATGTAATGACAAGTCCTGGAGTCTGATCTGCTCTGACAACAGATACAGAGCCTGTCACAATAATAAGTCCACACATACACACTGGACACACACACACACGACGCACACACATACACACTGGACACACACACCTGACACACACACACACACAGGACACACACACTGGACAAACACACACACACACACACATGCACACAGCCCCCACAGAGTAGGAGTGTATCTGGACTGGCCAGCCGGCACTCTGTCCTTCTACAGAGTCTCCTCTGACACACTGACCCACCTGATCACATTCTACACCACATTCACTGAGCCCCTCTATCCAGGGTTTTGGGTTTGGGATGACTCCTCAGTGTCCCTGTAAATAATAAACATGGTAACACTGACACACACACACACACACAAACACACTGGACACACTGGACACAAACACCACCAACACTGGCCCCACACAACCACTTGGGACACACACACCAATGGACAACACACACACACAAACACTAGGACACACACAACTCCACCACTAGATAGCACACACACACACACGGACCCACACAACACACCACTGACACCCTGGACACACATCACACCGGACACACACATACACAGGACACACACAACACAGGGACACACAGACGCGGGACCACACACCACACACCCCTGGACACCACACAACACACACAACTGACACAACACACACACACAGGACAACACCACAGGAACACACACACACACTGGACACACACACACAACACCTGAAACCACAACACACACAGAGGACACACACACACAGGCACACACACACACAAACCCACAAATGGACCACCCAACACCACACACAACATGGTTCACACACACTCACACAACATGGACCACACACCACACACACACACACAACTGGTACACAAAACACTAACACACACTGGACACACACACACACACTGGACTAAACACACACACCACACTAGGGACAACAATACCACACACACAAGCACCACTGGGACACCACACACTCACACACACCCTGCGACACCACAACAAAACAAAAAAAAACCAAAATATGGAGAACAAAACTCATAGGGCCAAAAAAAAAACCTCCTTTCTCGCTTTTCTTTCCTGGCATAAAAACAAAAATAAGAGGGACCCCAAACATCCACCAAGGGTTCTTCACGACCCACCACACAAACATTGGAACAACAAAATGGACACACCACCACATCTGGACACACCACCACTCACACACACTGGACACACACAAAACCACACACACCATGGACGCACACCACTGGGAAACACAACACAATTATGCTGGGGACACACACACCCCGGACCACACACCACACCCCCACACTACACTGGACCACACACAGACACACTGGACCCACACACCACCAAGACGGCACACACACACCACTGGACACACACACTGACACAACACTCCCACACACAACTGGACAAACACCACACACACACACAACATGCACACCACCACTGGACACCACACACCCACACACAACTGGACACGACACACACACCACTGACAAGCACACAAACACACACTGGAAACACCCACACCAAAAAAAAAACCTGGACACATTTCCATGTGTGGATTTTGATGAAAGGAAATCCCATATAGCCTACTGGACAGGACTTTACTATGGCATCTTCTGTTTGGGTGGCTCAGGTCAGGTGTGAACCATGATCAGAATGTGTCTCTGTGCTATTTCCAGCCCTGCCATTTCTAACCTGTCCTGATCTAGTGGTTTCCCCCTGACCTCCTCACACCATCTCACTGTCCATGTCTGCTTTTAGCTCCCACCTCTACTTCACTGTGTTATAATGGACCTTATGCTTGTTATGTCACCTCTGGAATCAGTTATCAAACATACTGACCTTTCTGACCCTATCCCATGGCCCTACTTTCTACAACTGAACATTTAAATTCCTCTATGAGTTTTGTATAGTGTCCATTTACTTATCTATGTATGTGTTGTATATTGGTGTTGTGCTGCAGAGCATCATGGGAGTTTGTATGTGTTGAGATGATCACGTTCCAGATAAATGGTTGAACTGATTCCTGTCTCCTGTCTCATCATTATTGAATTGTTGTACAGACGTGGTTATGAATCCCACAAGACATAACAAAAGATTGGCGATGAGTAAGTCTGAATCTACAGGAACTATTCGGTCTGGAAGAAGTGGGTTTTTACAACTGTTTAAAACTGTTATTTTCTGTGGTCCAGAATAGGCTAATGTTAGCACAGTGTATTGCTAGCAGAGGCAAGTGCATAGTCCAGCTAGCTAAGAAAGAGTTAACATCGTCATGGACGGCAGAAAAGGACTCGAGACGGACGTCGGAGCGGGAAAACAACGTGATTAAAGGAAAGGACATTTATTCAACTGTGAAGACAAACTTTTTAATTAAATCTGCAAAATGAGCGAACTTAGGAGGTAACGTCACTGAGTGAAGTGAATGAAGATCACGTGACTGAGGAAAATATTGCCGTGGTTGAGGACAATATTGAAGTGAGTGACAATCAGGAGCTTATCAGGAGCTTATTGAGAAATGAACAATTATTGGAATTGTTGGAAACATTGGACAGTTTGATAAAAGTATTGAGCAGTGGAGCTCATATACAGAACGGTTTGAATATTTAGTTCTTGTAAATGACACGGATGAGGACAACATTGTGCCTCCATGTTTTAGTGTAATGGGGCCAAATACATTTAATTTACTAGGCAGCCTGCTACAGCCAGACAGAACAGGTAGTAAGACGTATGGGGATATTGTGGAGATACTTAAAGGACATTTTTCACCAGAACCACTAGTTACTAAGACTTTTCCTAGCTCGTTTGTGAGAACCAGTTATAGCCTTCAGTCCTAGTTTTGATTCACCTGCCTGTTTGCCTACCTGTGTATGACCATTGCCTGTCTGTGACCACGATTCCTGATGTGTTCATAGTCACCAACAGCACCTACCCGCACACACAAATGTCAACCAATCAGCATTTTTATTTATTTTATTTTTATTTCACCTTTATTTAATCAGGTAAGCCAGTTGAGAACTAGTTCTCATTTACAACTGCGACCTGGCCAAGATAAAGCACCAAGGTGCCCTGAAACCTGAACATAGAGACAATTAGTTAAACAATCACCATCCTCCTGAGTTCACCCTCCCAACCCCCCATTATATATATTTATATACACATGTACGCACACACACACAACTGTACAGCTATCAGCTAGCTGGCAATTAGGTGTCCAGCCAGTGAGTAGCTTCTCCCTGCCTCGGTATCACTAACGCTAGCATACATCTCTAACAATAAACAAGCCAGCAAACGTAATAGTAGCTAAAAATTCCCTGAAGTAATATAAACACCATAGTTAGGCTTGAAACCCAGTCAAAAGCCACATCACTATTTAACCAAACCCCACTGGACTTCTATGGGTAAAATAAAAGTATCCAGAAAGAAAATGTAACTACCTGGCATAGTGTGGCTGTAGCTATAGTAACACCCTGGTAAACTTAGCGAGCTGGCTAAATAGCGCAGGCAACATTAGCTATGATCCAACTTTACCTGGCCTGTCATTATGGTGCTAGCCATCTAGCCAACCAGCCAGCCGATCCTATGAGTCATTTGGTTGTATCCTCATGTTCTAACAGTTCACTATCCACTGTATCCAAGTTCAAAAGACAGTTCCTCCTGATGTAGTAGACGGGAACAAGTCAGGGAGTTCTTTCCTCATGTATGTTTCAGCCGTCTTCACAGAGTCAAATGTGCGCTCACCATTCTTGGTTTACGTCCACAAAGTCGTCGGGTAGCAGCAGGCCGTATGCCGAGCCAGCCTGCCGCAGAAGCCTCTTCAGTGGGGAGAAAGCCATCCTCCTCTTGTGTAGTATGGGAGAAAGATCCGGAAAGATCATGATTCTGGCATCTCCGTACTTGAGCTCTCCCTTTGCTTGGGCAGCAGAGAGGATGCGGACAGTGTCCTGGTACCGTAGAAATGTAACGACAAATGCCCTGTGTGCAACCTGGCCAGGCAGCCACCTCCATAGGGTGCGATGGGCCCTCTCCATTTCCAGTGGGTGCGCGGAAGGGGTAGATCCAGAATTTTGGGAATCCATTCCTGTAGAAAGGAGATGGCGTCTCTTCCCTCCACGGCCTCCAGGAAACCTTGAAATCTCAAATTCAAGCACTTTTGGACATTTTCATAAGAAGAATCTAATTTCTCGAGTTTAGAGATAGCGTCTTCCAACTTCTTGTGCTTTTGATCCACTTCCTCACAGACGTCCAGGATGGCAGCCTGTTGGTCAGCATGGTCTTTTTGTAACTTTGTCACTTGTTCCCTTTGTGACTTTCTGGTCTTCGTGGAGTTTATCGACCAGCACATCAATTTTGCTGAGGCATTCAGAAAGTGTCTCTTGGATTTAATTATACCCTTGTCCATCACCATTCTGAACCATGCTGGTGCTTCTTCTGAGCTAGCATCCACCGAGGCCGAAGAAGGGCTGTCAGACACTAGCGGTTCTGGGGGGGGGGGCAGTGCCCCTGTGACAACAAGCTTGGAATCCCTTGTGGCCCCCCTAAATGCGGAGTCTGATAATAATATCGTTCAAGCAAGAAGAAGGAAATAAAGAGAGGTGAGCAACTGTTATGATTTAACTGGATTAGAACCCAAATGCAGACAAGTACACCAAGCCAGAGAAGGTTTAACAGGTTTATTTACAATGTTCAATAGTCCAGGTTTCCAATAATAGGGGAAGAGCAAGTCCAGGTTACAGGGAGGGTAACAGATCCAGGTCAGGCCAGGTGTGGTACCGTAATGTCCTAGTGTCCGTGGTGAGTCCAAAAGAGAGGTCCGGTAGTGGAGAGCAGGATGGTGGTGGCAGGAGTGAAGCGGAGGCAGGAGTCAGGTTCCAAATATCTGTGGCACAGGAGAAAAAGTAAATAGAACAGGCCAAAACACAAAGAGCAAAAATAAACAGGTTGAGTCGGTAGCGAGACTAACATGGTCGTCTTGACTATGATCTGACGATGAGTGGTAAGTTTGACCGGGTCTTAAAGGCTGAGGTGATTATGGTGAATGAGCTGCAGCTGGAACCCTGACTCCCGCACACCAGACTTCACTCCTGCAATCAAGGACAGACAGAGGGGAGGGAGAGAGCAGAGAGAGAGCTACCTAGCAGCAGTAGGCCTAACAGTACCCCCCCCTCTACGGACGCCACCTGGCGGCCGACGGGGTTTATCGGGATGTAACCTATGAAACTCTCGGACCAGAGCAGGATCCACAATGAAGCTCCTGGGCATCCAGGAACGTTCCTCAGGACCATAACCCTCCCAATCCACCAGGTACTGGAAACCACGACCCCGGCGGCGAACATCCAGAAGTCGCCGGACAGTGTAGACCGGACCCCCACCCACGATCCTGGGCGGAGGAGGGGGACGAGAGGGCGGGCACAGAGGGCTAACCGACACAGGCTTAATCTGGGAAACATGAAAGGTGGAATGAACCCGTAGGGAGGCAGGAAGCTGTAGCTTAACCGCGCAGGGGTTAACAATAGACAGTATCTTGAACGGTCCTATAAAACGAGGCGCCATCTTCTTAGACTCCACCTTCAATGGAAGGTCCCGTGACTTCAGCCATACCTCTTGACCAGGAGAGTAAACGGGAGCCTGGGACCGGTGACGGTTGGCTTGCCTCTGCATGTACGCCGAAGCTCGGGACAGAGCTACCCTGGCCTTCCTCCAGACCTTGAAGCAGCGGCGCATGTGGGACTGCACCGAGGGTACCGCCAGTTCCCTCTCTTGAGAAGGGAACAGGGGAGGTTGATAACCCAGAGCACACAGAAAAGGAGACAAACCAGAGGAAGCGTTAGTCAAGGTGTTATGAGCATATTCCACCCAGGGGAGCATGGAGCTCCATGACCCAGGGTTAGACCCTGTGACACAGCGAAGAGCGGTCTCCATCTCCTGGTTCGCTCTCTCGGCTTGCCCGTTGGTCTGGGGGTGATATCCAGAGGACAGGCTGGATGTAATGCCCAAAGCTTTACAGAAAGCTTTCCACACCTGGGAGACAAACTGGGGACCCCTGTCAGAGACAATATCCGTGGGTAGACCATGAGAGCGGAACACTCCTTGTAATGCCTCGTCATTCCAACCACTCACTGCTGCTAAAGTCCGAAACTCCACTGCCATCTCCGCCACACTGCGAGCCCCCTGCCGAAGAGAAAACAACCGTTTCGCAGCCTCCTTGCCTCGTACGGGGTGGTCAAAAACCTTCCTCATCTCAGTGGTGAAGGCAACGTAAGCGTTGCAAATGTCCGACTGACTCTCCCAGACCGCGGATCCCCAGGCACGAGCGGAACCGCTAGTAGAGTTGATAAGGTAGGCAATACGGGCTCTTTCTGAGGCGTAGGTGAGGGGCTGTTGTTCAAACACTAACGAGCATTGAGTCAAAAAATCGCCACAGGTTCCCATGTTCCCGTCATAGCGCTCTGGAGCAGGAACAAAAGGCTCTCTGATCTGGGCTGAAGGGGTAGTAAGAGCAGACACTTGATTGGTGAGTAATTGAACCTGATTAAGCAGCACCTGACTGTCCTCAGCAATCGTCTTAAACAGGGTATCATGTTGGCCAAGTAAAATGCCCTGATTGGCTATGGCAGTCCAAATTTGAGTGCACTCTGGGGTGGTATCCGAGCTACTGTCTGCTGGGTTCATGTTGGTCAGATCATACTGTTATGATTTAACTGGATTAGAACCCAAATGCAGACAAGTACACCAAGCCAGAGAAGGTTTAACAGGTTTATTTACAATGTTCAATAGTCCAGGTTTCCAATAATAGGGGAAGAGCAAGTCCAGGTTACAGGGAGGGTAACAGATCCAGGTCAGGCCAGGTGTGGTACCGTAATGTCCTAGTGTCCGTGGTGAGTCCAAAAGAGAGGTCCGGTAGTGGAGAGCAGGATGGTGGTGGCAGGAGTGAAGCGGAGGCAGGAGTCAGGTTCCAAATATCTGTGGCACAGGAGAAAAAGTAAATAGAACAGGCCAAAACACAAAGAGCAAAAATAAACAGGTTGAGTCGGCAGCGAGAATAACATGGTCGTCTTGACTATGATCTGACGATGAGTGGTAAGTTTGACCGGGTCTTAAAGGCTGAGGTGATTATGGTGAATGAGCTGCAGCTGGAACCCTGACTCCCGCACACCAGACTTCACTCCTGCAATCAAGGACAGACAGAGGGGAGGGAGAGAGCAGAGAGAGAGCTACCTAGCAGCAGTAGGCCTAACAGCAACATGTTGAATATGTTGTATTTGTAACATAGTTAACTATTAAATGCATTACAGAAGTGTAACGTTAGATCAGCTAATGTTAACCTGTCCGTTTGTTACTTTCTTTGTGAATTAATGAAGGAATTGGCTTGAATCCTGGGCTATGTATTCGTTTGCATGGTTTTTGGTTTAGTTTAGCAAGAGAGAGCAGAGAGCCTGCAGAAAGAGCAGGAAGACTTGTCCATTGGAGAGACTGAGCAGGAAAGTGAGACAGATGGAGAGACTGAGGCTGAGGGGGACATAGAGGCTGAGAGTGAGACACCAACAGAGCCATGTGCGTAGAGGCTGAGAGTGAGACAGAGGAGCCATGTGCATTTACAAGCAGTGGACCATCAGGTTTGGGATGTTGAATAAATCTGTGGTTGTAAAGCTGTGCAATTAGTCTGTTTATATGGTGTATAGAAATTTGTTGGTTTATGATTGAAATGAATGATCGCATTTAACATGTTATTGGGCTTGTGATATAGATATCAGATGGATATCAGAAGTTTTCTGATGGCTATGGTATGTGTCAAAAATTACCCAAATAGATACTTTTAATTATAGTTTTTTTTTCATCGACAGATATCAGCCAATCCCGGGAGGAGCCACCGGTGCAGCCAGTGATGAACATGGACCCAAGAACTCTGATGGGGGACAGGAGGAGGAGCTTCAAGGCGGCCTGGTACCACATCCACCCCTGGCTTCAATATTCAAACAAATCAGACTCTGGGTTTTGTTACGCCTGTCTCAGAGACTGTATTGGATTCAAAATGGGGTTTCAACAACTGGAAGAAGGCAATTTACAAAGACGGGGGGATTTGCAATTCATGCAAGGGCTGAGCGGCACAAACAAGCAACGATTACGTGGAGAGTCTATCAGAAAGCTGTAAAAAGTAATGCAACACTGGTAAATGCCCTAAACAAGGAACACAACAAACAGGTTCAAGAAAATGAGGACTATATTAAAACAATAGGATAAGTACTACTACTTACAGCCACACAAAACATTGCACAAAGAGGACACGATGAGTCTGCAGAGTCTGATAATAAAGGGAACTTCATGGCAATCCTAGAAACAATAGCTAAGCATGACACAACTGTGGAAAAAAGGTTGACTTCCATTCATAATGCAAAATACACAAGCAAAGGGATTCAGAATGAGGTTCTGAGTTGTTTGGCAGACATGGTTCCAACAGAGATGATAGAAGAAGTGGAAGACAGTGAGGTCTTCAGCATAATGGCAGACGGAAAACAAAAGATGTTAAAACAAAAAGGATCAGATATCTCCAGTACTCAGGTACTCTTTCAGTGGAGCTGTCCATGAGAGCTGTCCTCCACTTTGAATCGGCTGATCCACTAGATTGCAGCAGGGCTTACTGACTAAATCATACACATATTAGAAAGTCATGGTCTTGAATACAAAAACAACCTAGTAGGCCAAGCATATGACGGTGCTTCAGTTATGAGTGGCAGCGTTCAGGCGTCCATGGCAACGCATTAAAGAACAAGCAAAGCCTTTCCTACCCTCCACTGCAGTTCACACTGTCTAAACTTAGTTTTAGTGGATACAGTCAAAGCTCTCCCTGAGGTAGGACAGTTCTTCTCCTTACTAGAAAGACTGTATGTCTTCACATCTGGGTCATACATGTGCATCAAAAATGGCTTAGCGTACAAAAGAGAGATGTACCCAGGTGCACCTAGAGAGCTTCAGAGACTAAGTGACACTCGATGGGCATGTCGATATATGGCTCTACATACTATTATGGATGGATAGATTGCCTGCCGTTAAGCGAGTCCTGCAAGACATAGTCCAGAACACAACGGTGACAGATCTGTTTGAGGCACGAGGTCCTGCTTGCACAGATAGATTTAACAATTCATTGTGTTCCTTGTTCCACTGCATAACGTTTTTGGAGAAAAGCAACATTTCTATCAGATATGCTACAGTCTTCATCACTTGACCTGTCAAAGGCTGTTGATTTAGTTGAAGCCTTAGTTCAAACTTTGAATGACTACAGGGATGAGTCATTTTTTTGATTGACCTATGGAATGAAGTGTTGAACACAGCTGAGCAATGTGATACTGCATTACAGCCCCCTGCAAAAACCTTGCCTTGGGGAGAGGTGTGCACATTTCATGGGCGGGATCTGTATCCAGGTGTCCCATGGGAAAAACCAGTGTCTTGACCATTAGACCAAGAGGTAATGCCCTCTTGACCTGAGGGTGACACTGATTTTGAAGTTGAAGGCAGGACTACCTCATTACCAGATCATGAGACAGACTCATGTTTTCTACACCACATGGGATAGTGTAAAATGAACTTTGCCTAGGAAGCCCATGCTGAGAAGTGTTAGGAGGTGGAAGTTAGAGAATTAGTCCAGTAACTGAAAGGTCACTGGTTTGAGTCCTGAGCCAGACAATAAAAACGTGGGATTTGATCTCAAACTGGCAGACTGTGGACCAACCCCCTTCAGAAAGACAAAATTCCCTTTGTTCCCTGTAACATGGGACTAATAAAGTTGTACTGTACTGTGCTGTGCTGCACTTTATTGAACAGAACCTGGAGTCCAGCATGTCAGGGGATGGGGTGGGGGGTGGGGGGTGAGAGCACAGTGGGGGATGGGTAGCTAGTCCTTGATTGGCTGTAGACCTGGGAGCCACAACTGCCAAGAGAATTCAAATCTACCCTTTTTATCAGCCAAGCCAACATACTATTTACAAAAAAAAAATGTTGGACTGTTAATGTTTTATATTTAAAATCAACACTGAGCTTTTCATGTTATAATCTGTTATTTATCAAATCTGATAGTAAAGATATTGAAACCATATACAATATGCACTAGAAATGGTTTGTAATGAAAACCTGGGACACTCCTATAGACCTATGGAATTATGAGGGGGGGGGGAAATTATGTATTTCTGAAAGATATCAAGTAATTTGAAGTCAATTCTTGCGTGTAACTGCAGTCTGGTTTGTTTGTCTGAGTGAACAGAGCAGTTGGGGAAGGGAAATACACATACAAGTGTTTCAATCTCCAAATGTCTTGTTCACAGACTCCTGTGGAGAGAGAGAATATAGTAGACGGTTCTTAAAAATGAATTTGGGTTTTTGGGGGTTTTTTTTTATTTTTTGGTTTTTCCGGGGTTTCCCCCTTTTGGGGTGCTTTAAGAAAATTGATAGTCAGGGAAGTGGGAAATGAGGGGGGTTAAGTCAAGGTGGAGAGAAAGAAAATTTTTTATTTTTTTATTTTTATAGCTGCTTACATAGAAGACTTTTTTTACTCCCCCCCTGGCTTTTTTTGGATGGTTTCCCCCCTCCGGGGGCCCCTTTGCAAGGACAGGGAAAAAAACCCCCCGGGAGCCTGGTCTCCCGGCCGGGCCTTTTCAAGGACGGGTAGAGATCCCGGAGAAAAGCCCCACCCCTGCATTTCCCGGGGGGGGGCTGGGTAAAAACCCGGAGGAAAGTAATGGAGCCCCCAGGGGTTGGGGTGGTAAAGGACAGGGTGAGTCAACGGGGAACGGTACCCCCTGGTGTCCCTCCCTGGTCTGGGCGTTAGTCAAGGACAGGGTAGAGTTTGGGGAGAAAGGAACAATGGATTAGAGATAAAAAGTGGAGAGAAAACAGGTATAGGTAAGACCTGGTAGCTCCTGCAGCTGGTTGCTGGGCGTTAGTGAAGGAATGGGATAGGATCAACTGGAGGACACAGGTAGACTGGTAGCTCCCTGAAAGCGGGTATGGGTGTAGTCAAGGACATGGGGATAGAGATCAACTGGAGGAACAGGTAGACCTGGTAGCTCCCTGCAGCTGGTCTGGGCGTGTAGTCAAGGACATGGGATAGAGATCAACTGGAGGAACAGGTAGACCTGGATTGTTTCAATTTCTCGTTGCTTCCACACAGCCACAAGAAGAAAACATGGTGGCTCCTGATCTGCCAGGGAGGGGCGTGCTTGGATGAAAAACAGAGATTGTTTTGGACAATTTGCAGAACTTATGAAGAGCTATACAAATCCTGTTGACTCTGTATTAACTTCTGCCTGCAATTGCATAACTAAGGATATTTTACATATACTCAGAAGCCGTTGTCTGTGTCATTTTCTAAAGTTTAAAGTTTGTTTTTAGAAGCCTCCTTCACTCATGCTGCCAAACATGCCCTCGTAAAACTGACTATCCTACCGATCCTTGACTTCGGCGATGTCATTTACAAAATAGCCTCCAACACTCTACTCAGCAAATTGGATGTAGTCTATCACAGTGCCATCCGTTTTGTCTCCAAAGCCCCATACACTACCCACCACTGTGACCTGTACGCTCTTGTTGGCTGGTCCTCACTACATGTTCGTCGTCAAACCCACTGGCTCCAGGCCATCTATAAATCACTGCTAGGCAAATCCCCGCCTTATCTAAGCTCATTGGTCACCATAGCAGCACCCACCCGTAGTCTGCGCTCCAGCAGGTATATCTCACTGGTCATTCCCAAAGCCAACACCTCCTTTGGCCGCCATTCCTTCCAGTTCTCTGCTGTCAATGACTGGAACGAATTGCAAAAATCTCTGAAGCTGGAGACTCTTATCTCCCTCAATAACTTTAAGCATCAGTTGTCAGAGCACCTTACCGATCACTGCACCTGTACACAGCCCATCTGAAATTAGCCCACCCAACTACCTCATCCCTATATTGTTATTTATTTTGCTCTTTTGCACCCCAGTATCTCTATTTGCACATCATCTCTTGCACATCTAGCATTCCAGTGTTAATACTATTGTAATTTTTCTGCACTATAGCCTATTTATTGCCTTACCTCCATAACTTGCTACATTTGCACACACTGTATATATATTTTCTGTTGTATTTCTGACTTTATGTTTTTTTACTCCATATGTAACTCTGTGTTGTTGTTTTTATCGCACTGCTTTGCTTTATCTTGGCCAGGTCACAGTTGTAAATGAGAACCTGTTCTCAACTGGCTTACCTGGTTAAATAAAGGTGAAAAAAAATAAATAATAATAATAATTTTATAATAATTGTTTAACAATAAGAGAATATCAGCACTGTGCAAAGAACCCTCTACAACATGTTTGAAATAAAAAGTAATGGACTGGTGATTGATGTGTCGTGTACTGACCTAGTTGAACTTAAAGTATGAACTGTTTGAAAAATTTGAAACAGTTGGGAATTTTTTGTAGTGAACTTATGGAGCTGCTGTGTAGTGAGCTTGTGACCCCTTGTAGAATGAAAAAGTAATTTCTGGGTAGGTCTGCCTGAGTATAAGTAAGTGTTAGACTTGTCCTGTGAACACTACGAGCGACAAGAAACCTCAAGAGAGATCAACCACAGAAAACTCCAGAAAACACGTCTCCTAGACCAATTCTAGGTGTGTTGTGTCCTTCATGTCTGGGCGACAAGGACAAAACCATCGATGCCATTCTTTGTGATGCACCTGATTGATTTAATGGTGGGATTGATATGAGTGGAGGCCAACCGGACGATTCAACAGTGAAGATTTTCACACACAGCTGTCTCAACAACCTTTTTCAGCCAAAACACGGGAGTTTTTCTCCTGCGTTTCGCATGAGGGAATGGCTTAAGATAAGACTTGCTCTATGTCAGATCTAAAAGGCCCTGAATGGAACATCCCTGTCTGGGTACGCACTGGAAGAGGAAGTGTGTGGGCCAGATGATTTGAAAGTCATACGAATCTCTTCAGTAGCGTATAGTCCAGACTCCAAAGTGGCAATTTTAGGTTGTTCTGAATTCGACAGCGCAAATGCCACCAAATCTGTTATTTCGTATGTATTTTCAAACGCTTGCACAGAGGTCAACTATTTTGTGCCTGTCTTTAGCTTCAAGTGGCGAGATTGGTTTTATGGTGCTTGATATGATGAAACAAGTGCAACAGTTTTTCCACCATCGTGAACATTTACGAAGATGGTCCCTTCTGTCCTCAAGACAAAACTTGGCCTTATCGGCAAGAAGGTTGATCTATCATGGAAAAGAAAACATGCAAAACCTTGAAGGCCATGGAGAGCCTGCGTGGAAGAGGCAATGTCTGAGTCCCTCACAGCTTGAAGATGGGGATTTGGAGACTGATGGGGGTGTCGGGTTACAAAAGGCCCCTGAAAAGGAGAAAAATGCTGATTCTGTTTTTTTTCTAAGAAAAACATTATTATAATAATTATACATGTATTGTTTAGTAAGGTGTAGTATTGTGTAATAATGTCCGGGAGGCGTCCGAGGATGGAATGTCCAGTGGATGTCTCAGTCAATTAAAAACAAAAAAAGGTAATTGTATTCTTTAAGATGTCCCGTTTTACTGCTGACCTAAACAGATCCATTTGACCCCATAAAAGAGCGTCCGTGGGATGTCTCAGTCAACCAAGAAAAAAGACCCAGAGGACCAGAAGGCCTGAAGACATACATCTTAAAGGGACTCCTTGAATCATTTATTCCTCATGGAGCATTTTGAAGGTGAGTTGAATTTTCAATATGATGAAAGCTTCTATATCTAACAATGCATATATATATATATATATATATATATATATATATATATATATATATATATATATATTATGTTGTATATTATAAATGAATGTTTTTAATAATGTATTGTATAAAATGATATAGTATATAATGAATGAGATGTTGTGTTATTGATTTTTTTAAACGAGAATGGACTCTACCTACATATGTATATATCCTACTGTTTATACCAAACAAATGTCAATTTTATGTGACATGTCTCAAGGTGTCTCAGAACCCATGAAAATGCATGCCAAACCAAGTCTCTACTCAAGAGTGGACCACTGGATCCACCTAGTGGATATACAGTTACATCACAGTTATTGAAAAATTACTAGTCAATTGATTATGTGTGTGTGTGTATCTAGAATGTTAGTATAATATTATATATATATATATATACCTACATTCTAGATACACACACCAAACAAATTTACCAAACAAATTTCTATTTTATGTGAAGTGTCTAATCAAGAGTGGACCACTGGCTCCACCTAGTGGATGTTCAGTTACATCACAGTTGTAGAAAAAAATTACCTATTACGATAGTATACAATTCTCTATCCCTCTCTCAATGGATAACAATTCACTCAATGGATAACAATGGTTTTTTAAATATTGAACAGTATTTCAATATTTGGTTTTTGCAGACATTTTAAGACTGGATGACATACAATTTACAGGTAACTAATATTATTATTTTATTTATTTGTTTTTTTTAAGGGGGTAGATCAGCTTAATATTGCAGATAGATTGTATCTTCCATCAATGTAATTGTCTGTATCACTTCCAGTCCCCCATGTTTTTTATATATACACACACACACATATTTACATTTACGTCATTTAGCAGACGCTCTTATCCAGAGTGAGTGAGTGCATACATTATTATTTTTTTTTTTACATATATACACACATACAGTGAGGGAAAAAGGTATTTGATCCCCTGCTGATTTTGTGATTTACAGTTATTTTGTGTTGCTTCCATTTGCGAATAATCGCACCAACTGTTGTCACATCCTCATCAAGCTACTTGGCGATGGTCTTGTAGCCCATTCCAGCCTTGTGTAGGTCTACAATCTTGTCCCTGACATCCTTGGAGAGCTCTTTGGTCTTGGCCATGGTGGAGAGTTTGGAATCTGATTGATTGATTGCTTCTGTGGACAGGTGTCTTTTATACAGGTAACAAACTGATATTAGGAGCACTCCCTTTAAGAGTGTGCTCCTAATCACAGCTCGTTACCTGTATAAAAGACACCTGGGAGCCAGAAATCTTTCTGATTGAGAAGGGGTCAAATACTTATTTCCCTCATTAAAATGCAAATCAATTTATAACATTTTTTAAATGCTTTTTTCTGGATTTTTCTGTTGCTATTCTGTCTCTCACTGTTCAAATAAACCTACCATTAAAATTATAGACTGATAATTTCATTGTCAGTGGGCAAACGTACATAATCAGCGGGGGATCAAATACTTTTTCCCTCACTGTACCATTAAAATTATAGACTGATCATTTCTTTGTCAGTGGGCAAACGTACAAAATCAGCAGGGAATCAAATAATTTTTCCTTCACTGTACATACATACAGTACATATCCTTTTTTAAAAATATATTCCCCTTTATTACTTTCCAACCCCTTCCCTAATTGGAGTAAACTAGTGAACAACAATGCTTAGGCCTCTACTTCCAGCTTATACTTACTATATACATTTTATGGACACAGTCAATTTTACAATAATTATATTTTGTTAGTTTTTTCTCCTGAACTTCTTCTACTCTCAACCTCTCCGATCATTTTCATGATGTCCATCCGGTTTGCTTCTATATGCCATATCTTTCTAACTGTGCTCTTTCCCAAAAGCTCCCAACCTACAACCTATATACTTATTATGGACTCAGTATGCTTACGTTATTAGTTATCTTGTTATTATTTGTTGTTAGTTGTTATTAGTCCGATCCTTCAACTCCATTCAACACCTCCCATCTATCAGCAAGAATGTAATATTTCTTTGTCAGAAATGTTCTAGTCAAATTACCAAAAGGTAACTGCAAAAGTTCCAAATCACTGTCACTTCCTATAATAACATGACACTTATCAGAATATTTTCTTGCAGATATCACAACACAGGCTGTCATTGTAAAATACATACAGTGAAAAGGAAAACAGCAAATCTAGGATCAAATGACTGCAGGCTGGAAATAGACTGACTTTACAGACCTTATGGAAGTGGTGAACTGGGACAATTAGTGAAAACCATGGGCAGTCAGTCACCTGATATTCAGACAGAGCAGCAATGATCCAACCCTGAGATTGCATTGAGAGAAAACGACTTAGCATTGAGTAGCATATAGAGGGACTGATCACATTATATGTGGGCAGGGATTATATTTTAAAGATTGTATACACACCTTTTGTGCTGAGGGTGGACATCTTGGATGGCTCATCTTGACTGCACTGCACAGGATGAACACAGAGGTGATATATATATATATATATATATATATATATTGAAATATATATGGCAAATAGAAATCCCATATGGATGGTGTTAAGATATAGATGGGAGGTGTTGAATGGAGTTGAAGGATGGGACTAATAACAAATAACAACAAATAATAACAAAGATAGCTAATAATGTAAGCATACTGAGTCCATAATAAGTATATAGGTTGCATGTTGGGAGCTTTTGGGAAAGAGCACAGTTAGAAAGATATGGCATATAGAAGCAAACCGGATGGACATCATGAAAATGATCGGAGAGGTTGAGAGTAGAAGAAGTTCAGGAGAAAAAACTAACAAAATATAATTATTGTAAAATTGACTGTGTCCATAAAATGTATATAGTAAGTATAAGCTGGAAGTAGAGGCCTAAGCATTGTTGTTCACTAATTTACTCCAATTAGGGAAAGGTTGGTGGGGTTGGAAATTAATAAAGGGGAATATATATATTTTTTAAAGGATATGTACTGTATGTATGTACAATGAGGGAAAAAGTATTTGATCCCCTGCTGATTTTGTACGTTTGCCCACTGACAAAGAAATTATCAGTCTATAATTTTAATGGTTGGTTTATTTGAACAGTGAGAGACAGAATAGCAACAAAAAAATCCAGAAAAAAGCATTTCAAAAATGTTATAAATTGATTTGCATTTTAATGAGGGAAATAAGTATTTGACCCCTTCTCAATCAGAAGGATTTCTGGCTCCCAGGTGTCTTTTATACAGGTAACGAGCTGAGATTAGGAGCACACTCTTAAAGGGAGTGCTCCTAATATCAGTTTGTTACCTGTATAAAAGACACCTGTCCACAGAAGCAATCAATCAATCAGATTCCAAACTCTCCACCATGGCCAAGACCAAAGAGCTCTCCAAGGATGTCAGGGACAAGATTGTAGACCTACACAAGGCTGGAATGGGCTACAAGACCATCGCCAAGCAGCTTGGTGAGAAGGTGACAACAGTTGGTGCGATTATTCGCAAATGGAAGAAACACAAAATAACTGTCAATCACAAAATCAGCAGGGGATCAAATACCTTTTTCCCTCACTGTATGTGTGTATATATGTATATATATGTATATATGTGTATATGTATGTGTATGTGTATTATCTCCCGAGTGGCGCAGTGGTCTACTAGAGATCCTGGTTCGAATCCAGGCTCTGTCGTAGCCGGCCGCGACTGGGAGACCCATGGGGCAGCTCACAATTGGCCCAGCGTCGTCCAGGGTAGGGGAGGGAATGGCCGGCAGGGATGTAGCTCAGTTGGTAGAGCATGGCGTTTGCAACGCCAGGGTTGTGGGTTCGATTCCCACGGGGGGCCAGTATGGAGAAAAAAATTAAATAATGTATGCACTCACTCACTCTGGATAAGAGCGTCTGCTAAATGACGTAAATGTAAATATGTTTGTGTGTATATATATATATAAAACATGGGGTCTGGAAGTGATGCAGACAATTACATTGATAGAAGATACAATCTATCTGCAATATTAAGCTGATCTAACCCCTTAAAAAATAAATAATAATAATATTAATTACCTGAAAATTGTATGTCATCCAGTCTTAAAATGTCTGCAAAAACCAAATATTGAAATACTGTTAAATATTTAAAAAACCATTGTTATCCATTGAGTGAATTGTTATCCATTGAGAGAGGGATATAGAATAGTATACTAACGTGCTGGGTAATTTATTTCTACAACTGTGATGTAACTGAACATCCACTAGGTGGAGCCAGTGGTCCACTCTTGATTAGACACTTCACATAAAATATAAATTTGTTTGGTAAAAACAGTAGGATAAATACATTTGTAGGTAGATATATGTATATGTATATATATTATATTATACTAACATTCTAGATACACACACACACGCGCACACACACACACACACACACACACACACACACACATAATCAATTGACTGGTAATTTTTCTATAACTGTGATGTAAATGTACATCCACTAGATGAAGCCAGTGGTCCACTCTTGAGTAGAGACTTGGTTTGGCATGCATTTTCATGGGTTCTGAGACACCTTGAGACATGTCACATAAAATTGACATTTGTTAGGTATAAACAGTAGGATATATACATATGTAGGTAGAGTCCATTCTCGTTTAAAAAAATCAATAACACAACATCTCATTCAGTATATACTATGTCATTTTATACAATACATTATTACAAATATTAATTTATAATATATAACATAAATAATATATATATATATATATATATATATATATATATATATATGCATAGTTAGATATTAAAGCCTTCATCATATTGAAAATTCAACTCACCTTCAAAATGCTCCATGAGGAATAAATGATTCAAGGAGTCTCTTTAAGATGTATGTCTTCAAGCCTTCTGGTCCTCTGGGTCTTTTTTCTTGGTTGACTGAGACATCCCACGGACGCTCTTTTATAGGGTCAAATGGATCTGTTTAGGTCAGCAGTAAAACCGGACATCTTTAAGAATACAATTCTTTTTTTTGTTTTTAATTGACTGAGACATCCACTGGACATTCCATCCTCGGACGCCTCCCGGACGTTCCCCCCCCCGAGCTATTTTTAAAAGGGTAAAGTTAAAACCGGTTTAAAACACAGTTGTTTCAAAGAGAGAGAGAGAGAGAGAGAGAGAGAGAGAAGAGAGAGAGAGAGAGAGAGAGAGAGAGAGAGAGAGAGAGAGAGAGAGAGCTGTATTTCATTGAAGGGAAATACAATTTTCTTTCAAACCTTTTATTTTCTTCTAAAATGTTGCTACAGAAATGTAAGCATTTATATACAAGTTATTAAAGTTCACTAAACAATATTGAATATTAAACTATGACACTAATGTTTACTACAAAACCTTTATATGGATCATAAACATTATTATTACACAATACTACACCTTACTAAACAAAACAATACATGTTTAAATGTATAATTATTATAATAATCATAATTTTTCTCCTTTTCAGGGGCCTTTTGTAACCCGACACCCCCATCAGTCTCCAAATCCCTGTCTTCAAGCTGTGAGGGACTCAGACGTTGCCTCTTCCACCAGGCTCTCCATGGCCTTCAAGGTTTCACATGTTTTCTTTTCCATTACAGATCAACCTTCTTGCCGATAAGCCCAAGTTTTGTCTTGAGGACAGAAGGGACCATCTTCGTAAATGTTCACGATGGTGGAAAAACTGTTGCACTTGTTTCATCATATCAAGCACCTTAAACCAATCTCGCCACTTGAAGCTAAAGACAGGCACAAAATAGTTGACCTCTGTGCAAGCATTTGAAAATACATACGAACTAACAGATTTGGTGGCATTTGCGCTGTCGAATTCAGAACAACCTACAATTGTCACTTTGGAGTCTGGACTCTACGCTACTGAAGAGATTCGTATGACTTTCAAATCATCTGGCCCACAGACTTCCTCTTCCAATGCGTACCCAGGCAGGGATGGTCCATTCAGGGCCTTTTAGATCTGACATAGATTAACTCTTATCTTAAGCCATTCCCTCATGCGAAACGCTGGAGAAAAACTCCTGCGGTTTTGGCTGAAAAAGGTTGTTGAGACAGCTGTGTGTGAAAATCTTCACTGTTGAATCGCCCGGTTGGCCTCCACTCATATCAATCCCACCATTAAAACAATCAGGTGCATCACAAAGAATGGCATTGATGGTTTTGTCATTGTGGCCCAGACATGAAGGACACAACACACCTAGAATTGGTCTAGGAGACGTGTTTTCTGGAGTTTTCTGTGGTTGATCTCTCTTGAGGTTTCTTGTCGCTCGTAGTGTTCACAGGACAAGTCTAACACTTACTTATACTCAGGCAGACCTACCCGGAAATTACTTTTTCATTCTACAAGGGGTCACAAGCTCACTACACAGCAGCTCCATAAGTTCACTACAAAAATTCCCAACTGTTTCCCATTTTTCAAACAGTTCAAACTTTAAGTTCAACTAGGTCAGTACACGACACATCAATCACCAGGCCATTACTTTTTATTTCAAACATGTTGTAGAGGGTTCATTGCACAGTGCTGATATTATCTTATTCTTAAACAAACTTTAAACTTTAGAAAATGACACAGACAACGGCTTCTGAGTATATATAAAATATCTTTAGTTATGCAATTGCAGGCAGAAGTTAATACAGAGTCAACAGGATTTGTATAGCTCTTCATAAGTTCTGCAAATTGTCCAAAACAATCTCTGCTTTTCATTCAAGCACGCCCCTCCCTGGCAGATCAGGAGCCACCATGTTTTCTTCTTGTGGCTGTGTGGAAGCAACGAGAAATTGAAACAATCCAGGTCTACCTGTTCCTCCAGTTGATCTCTATCCCATGTCCTTGACTACATACCCAGACCAGCTGCAGGGAGCTAGAGGGAACCATCCTTACCAAAAGCTATTTTCTTTTGAAAGAACAACTAGTGGGTTTGGAGTGCCTCTCCCCTATTTGGGAAGTTGGTCTGCCCGCTCCTCAGTCTGAGAGAGATATTCTGAGAGCAGGTTCGTGTTCCTCTGTATATAAAAACGGTTTAAAGCTGTATAACATAAGTGTTGTTGGAAAACTGGTTCATACATCCTAAAGTCAATAGCAAATGTGGCTATGTATATATTTATTTTGCCGTTAATGTATTGAAGACCTATTTCATGCAGGTGAACCAAGTTTTTGCTGGCTTAGCTAGCCATGTTAATATGAGCTAACTAGCACTGTTGGTCACTGCACTACAACGTCACGCTAGCTATTGCCAGCAGGTGACTTATTGAAACTAAGTGAATGTTTATTTTCTTACTACCTTAAAAGGTTTATATAAAAGGGTTGTACTTGTGCTCTGTATTTATGGATTAATATTACTTCACATTGAGGGTATGTATCACTACTGTTGCTCCTATCTAAAATATATATTGTGTCCTACCTAACCAGTGAACGTGAGGCTGTGACCGTCCTGTCAATGCCTGTCATCACTGTTTGATATCTTTTACTGCAGATAAAACCCGAGTCAACCTGAAGTGTGGGTGTCTGTGTGCCTTTCTTCTGGGGGGATATGTGAAGTTGGTTACAAAAGGAACCTGGGAAGAGAAACCATTTTTATGGCATTAATGCGCCCCATCATAGAAAGAGGCAATATTCCCCAGCTCTCTATGTTTTGTTTTAGCTTTGCAACCAGATCACTGTAGTTAAGCTTGAAGATAAACTTTGGGTTTCTAGGTATGTTTAGTCCCAGGTAAGTTAAGTGATCATGCACCACTTTAAATGGGATCCTCTCTAGCTCACTTGTTGTACAATTATCTGAGATACACGAGGTCACTTTTTCCCCAATTTATTGAATTTCCAGATAGTTTGCCAAATGAATTGATTAAGTCTAGTAGGTTAGGGACAGAGGCTACTGGGTCTGAGAGGTATAAAAGCACATCGTCTGCATATAACGAAATGATGCTTTCTATGTTTATTACTTTAAGACCTTGAATATTTGGATGATCCCTTATTTGTATCGCCAGGGGTTCAAGGGAGACAGCGAAGAGCAGAGGACTGAGTGGGCAACCCTGCTGGACAGATCTAGGTAGTTCAAAGGGACTGGATTTGTCTCTGTTGGTCAGAATAGAGGATGTTGGGCAGGCGATCTCCTCCAGTCACATGTCATTCCCTTTTGTTTTATGGCAGACTCATATGAAATAATATGACCTCTCATAACCACTTGAAAAGGTTCCTATAGTGTAGAATCAGATACCACTCCTGTGTCATTAGTCTTTGGCTTGGATGCATATTTGATGTGGTTGAAATACTGTCATCTTTTATGATGCTGATAAAGACAGGGGCCGTCTGTTAAGGTGCTAACTGCACAGTGTAGCTACAGGTTATACACTGAGTGGACTAAATATTCACAACACTGTTATGACCAGTTTCTCTGGTATCTCGTACTTCAGGATGGAAGAGAGTAGTCGACCACTTAGATGGAGAGTTGATTCATTGTTATTTAATGGTTACAGTACTGGATTCAATGACAAGCGGTACGGGCTTAGCCTCTTGTCATCTGAATGACTTCCATAGAAAACCTCTCAGTTTATATAATGCTCTCCGAGCTACTTCCATCCCACAGTTGCCAACCATTATTGAGTGTCACTCATCTCCTACAATAGGATCCCCATACATAGTATCGTGTGGCACCCTAGCCAGGCCATTCCATCACGTACTCTTTCTAAGATTAGCAACAGTGGCCCCTAATCAATCTTGGCACGCCGACTTTCTGGCCACCCCATCCGTGACCGACACAACACATGGCGTGTCCTTCTCCTCTCTCTCACCTACAGCTGATGACTTTAAAGACATTAATAAATGCTGTATCAAAAGACGTTATATCAAACACCTTCCTAATATTGAGTTACCTCCCCACTTTTGCCCTCAGAACAGCCTCAATTCATCGGGACATGGACTCTACAAGGTGTTGAAAGCGTTCCACAGGGATGCTGGCCCATGTTGACGCCAATTCTTCCCACAGTTGTGTCAAGTTGGCTGGATGTCCTTTGTGTGGTGTACCATGAGCGTGAAAAATCCAGCAGCGTTGCAGTACTTGACACAAACCGGTGTGCCTGGCACCTACTACCATAACCCGTTCAAAGGCACTTCAATATTTTGTCTTGCCCATTCACCCTCTGAATGGCACACACACACAATCCATGTCTCAATTGTCTCCAGGCTTAAACATCCTGTCCCGTCCCCTTCATCTACAAGTGACATCAATAAGGGATCATAGCTTTCACCTGGATTCACCTGCTCAGTCTGTCATGGAAAGAGCAGGTGTCCTTAATGTTTTGTCCACTTAGTGTAAATAGAACAATAATGATCCATTGATGGATTTTCTTATGTAGTCTATTGTTTTCTCTGTATTGAACCTGCCTGCCAGCCACCCGCCTGGGGACTGTGGGTTATGAGACAACCCCCGCATCACTAGCTTGCATGTTCTGCAGCCTTGTAGAGATAGGGAGGGGATGACTGGGAGGCAGGTTGGCATTTATTGTCATGAATCTTGCCCTGGAGGCAGTTCTGCAAAGTGGTCACTAGCTGGCACAGGCATAAAGTAATAATATCTGATTTTAATGCTAACCTTAACCTCACTGCTAATCCTCACCTTAAATTAAGACCATACAACACAATTATTTTCCACAAATGTTTACGATATAGCCAATTTTGACTATGCAGCTGGCATATCTAGAGGAAATTGTGCAGTTCTGCTTCCAGGGCAAGATTCATGACAAAACGTCAACCTGTGACTGGGAGAGGACAATGTAAAATCGATAACGAAATTGTTTTGACAATTAACATGCTTTTTGTTATGAAAAGTACAATATGTCCATATACAATTGTACAATTTGTTTTTCAACATAAAATACATACAAAAAAATATCACATTGGTATTTCAACAGTGTTATTGTAAGAGTTTAAATGGTTAAACAGAGGATACATCTAAAACAGTATAAAACAAGTACAGTATGTTCTGAGTATGTTACCTTAACGTCAACTCATAACGTCCCACTATAACTTCATGGGAGTCTTGTGGAAAGACTGCATGTTGCTTTGGGTGGATTCATCAACATTTGCAGAATATTCCTGTAATGTCAGATGGCATCTTGTCAGACGGCAACAGCCTAGTCGGCTGCAGACACTCATAAGGAGTTCATGTAGTTTATTTGCCATTTGCAGGTATTAAAAGTAATACATCCATTGTAATTCCTTGTTGGAGCTCATATAGGACAGAACATACCAGTGGAGGCTGCTGAGGGGAGGACGGCTCATAATAATGGCTGGAACGGAGACAATTAAATGGCATCAAACACATGGAAACCATGGAAACCATGTATTTGATGTATTTGATACCATTCCACTCAATCCGCTCCAGCCATTACAAGCCTGTCCTCCCCAACTACGGTCCCACCAACCTCCTGTGGTACGTACACACAAACAGTAAAATATATCATAAGAACATCAATAAAACATGCAAAGTGGTAAAGATCATAAAAGGAGAAAAAAAATTCAGTCATGTTCTAAAAGTCTGACGAAAACAGTTTAGGTTGCTTGATTTAACAGGCAGATAGAACTGGGATAGAAGCTGTTCTGGAACCTGGGATCCAGAAACTGCCTAGCAACCACTGGTCCTCACTAGACTGGTGCCCTGCATGTCTATTTGTTCATTGGAGTTTATCAGGTTTTGAAGTGATGTCTGTGTTTGTTGGACACTTAGTGCTGGAATGAGGTGTCTGTTTGTTCCCAATTCTATCAGAAATGATGGTCCTCATATGAAGGTCCTGTGTCAAGGTCCTCATTATTATAGGAAGATGTGTGAGTGTGTGTCCAGTGTGTGTGTGTGTGTGTGTCCAGAGTGTGTGTGTGTCCAGAGTGTGTGTGTGTCCAGTGTGTGTGTGTCCAGTGTGCATGTGTGTCCAGTGTGCATGTGTGTCCAGTGTGTGTGTGTCCAGTGTGTGTGTGTCCAGTGTGTGTGTCTGTGTGTGTGTGTGTCTCCTGTGTGTGTGTCCAGTGTGTGTGTGTGTGTGTGTGTCCAGTGTGTGTGTGTGTGTGTCCAGTGTGTGTGTGTGTGTGTGTCCAGTGTGTGTGTGTGTTTATCCAGTGTGTGTGTCCAGTGTGTGTGTGTGTGTGTGTCCAGTGTGTGTGTGTGTGTGTGTCCAGTGTGTGTTTGTGTCCAGTGTGTGTGTGTGTGTCCAGTGTGTGTGTGTGTGTGTCCAGTGTGTGTTTGTGTCCAGTGTGTGTGTGTGTGTGTGTGTGTGTGTGTCCAGTGTGTGTGTGTGTGGTGTGTGTGTGTGTGTGTGTGTGCGTGTGTCCAGTGTGTGGTGTGTGTGTGTCTCCTGTGTGTGTGTCCAGTGTGTGTGTGTGTGTGTGTCCAGTGTGTGTGTGTGTAGAGTGTGTGTATCCAGTGTGTGTATCCAGTGTGTGTCCAGTGTGTGTCTGTGTGTGTCCAGTGTGTGTGTGTGTCCAGTGTGTGTGTGTGTGTGTGTCCAGTGTGTGTGTGTGTGTGTGTGTGTGTTTCCAGTGTGTGTCCAGTGTGTGTGTGTATGTGTCCAGTGTGTGTCCAGTGTGTGTCTGTGTGTGTGTGTACAGTATGTGTGTGTCCAGTATGTGTGTGTGTGTCCAGTGTGTGTGTGTGTGTGTCAGTGTTACCATGGTTATTATTTACAGGGACACTGAGGAGTCAACATCATAAACCCTAAACCCTGGATAGAGGGGCTCAGTGAATGTGGAGTGGAATGTGTTCAGTTGGGTCAGTGTGTCAGAGGAGACTCTGTAGAAGGACAGAGTGCCGGCTGGCCAGTCCAGATACACTCCTACTCTGTGGGGGCTGGAGGAGGGGACGTCTATGGTAGTGGACTTATTATTGTGCCAGGCAGAGTAACTGTTGTCAGAGCAGATCAGACTCCAGGACTTGTCATTCCATCCAATCCTACAGTCATCACCCCATCCTCTCCTGCTGATTCCTTTATATGTCACTCCTATATCAGCCCATCTCCCACTCCACTCTACCTCCCAGTAACAGCGCCCAGTCAGACCCTCTCTACACAGCACCTGTTGATAGTCCTCAAATCTCTCTGGGTGATCAGGATACGGCTGCTTCTCTCTACTCCATGTCACCTTTCTGTTCTCCTCAGACAGAGAGAGGAGTCTGTTTACTGTGTTTAGGTCCAGTGTGAGATCACAGACATCTGATGGATGAAACCAGACACAATATTAGAAATCATCATCATTCACATTAGAATGTTAACTCACTTTTCACTAATTAATTTAATGTAGATGTTTCTAGGTATCAAAAGGAGAAGTTAAGGTAACTTGAGACTTGTTGAATGATCATATGTTATACTGTATGGTAATATAAAACACACTTATTCCCATCAATTACACACACACACACACACACACACACACACACACACACACACACACACACACACACACACCACACACACACACACACACACACACACACACACACACATCCTGAACACACACACACACTGAACACACACACATCCTGAACACACACACACACACACATCCTGAACACACACACACACACACTGAACACACACACACACGCTGAACACACACACACACACACTGAACACACACTCACACACTGTGCTGCCATCCTGTTAGAAGGTAAAATATTATTTTATTATAGTGGTTAAGAGTGACTTCCATTGTGTTTCAAGGCATTTATCTCCCCCTAGTGGAGCTTTCTGGTACTTAGGAAGACTGCACAAAAACCAGAAGTAGAGTAGAGTTGTCATTCTGCACGCAGACAAGCAGCTAGAAACAACGCTACGGTACAGTTTTTTCTGTGCAACTATTTCTTGTCACGCTTCAGTCTCTGAAAATATTTGTTTGTAAGTTCAATTCAATCCTCCCGAGTGGCACAGTGGTCTAAGGCACTGCATCGCAGTGCTAGCTGTGCCACTAGAGATCCTGGTTCAAATCCAGGCTCTGTCGTAGCCGGCCGCGACTGGGAGACCCATGGGGTGTGGTAGGGTAGGGTAGGGTAGGGTAGGGGAGGGTAGGGGAGGGTAGGGGAGGGGAGGGAATGGCCGGCAGGGATGTAGCTCAGTTGGTAGAGCATGGCGTTTGCAACGCCAGGGTTGTGGGTTCAATTCCCACGGGGGGCCAGTATGGAAAATCTAAAAATAATGTATGCACTCACTCACTGTTCAGCTGTGTGTGTGTGTGTGTGTGTGTGTGTGTATGATGTAAGCGAATTGTAAAACATACTATACTTGTTACTGTTTCTAGTGTAATATGCTTTGTTTGTACAGAGGTGTTTGCACATTATTAGAGTAATGAAAGGAGTTGGTTAGTTGCTACTCACATGGTAATTGTCTATCTGGTTTGGCATCATGTCAAATACATGGTACCTTGGCACTTGCTTTGTATTTATGCAACTTCAACTTGAAATGTAGAATGTACAGCTACAGAATGTCAATGTGAATTGAATACTAAAGTATATTCTTTTCTGTATTTTGCAGTTTCACAACATTCACAACATAGTTTTTGATACATTCGTTCAAGAAAGGTTACGCCTTGGAAGTTTTATTGAAGACTCAGTTGTTAGCTATCTGTCTAGTTTTGCATGGGAACGCAATTCCAGGGCAGAATACACACTCTGAACACACACACACATCCTGAACACACACACAAATATCCTGAACACACACACACACACCCTGAACACAAACACATTGAACACACACACACACATCCTGAACACACACACACACACACACACACTGGATACACACACACTCACACTTTCATGCATGAACGCACACACACACACACACACACACACACACATTTCTAACGTAACACGAACACGCCACACACACACACACAGACACACACATTGTCAAAGCAACTCTTTGTAAACTTTGGTGTCCCTGATTTCTGCTTCTGTAGAACTACAGCTGATATTTAATATGACCAAGTAAGTAATGATGGTGGTCTTTGACTTTGACTTCACTTGAATTAAGACTTATTCTTATTCATATTCTTCACAGCAGTCAACACTCACATTTTCTGAGTCCAGGTTTCATTGTGTTCTCTCCACCATGTTCCACACTGTAGCGGTAAGCAGAAGAACAGACAGTCATTGAGGGATACACCTGAACTCACACACACACACACACACACACACGGTCAGCATATAACTTTGTCCAAGAGGTGGTAAGAATGTTTGTCTGTTGTGTGTCCAGTGTGTGTTTGTGTCCAGTGTGTGTGTGTGTGTCCAGTGTGTGTGTGTGTGTGTGTCCAGTGTGTGTGTGTTCAGTTTGTGTGTGTGTGTCCAGTGTGTGTGTGGTGTGTGTGTCCTGAATGTGTGTCCAGTGTGTGTGTGTTTCCTGTGTGTGTGTGTGTGTGTGTGTGTGTGTGTGTGTGTGTGTGTGTATGTGTGTGTGTATGTGTATGCATGTCCAGTGTGTGTGTGTCCAGTGTGTGTGTGTATCCAGAGTGTGTGTGTCCAGTGTGTGTGTGTGTCTAGTGTGTGTATGTGTATGTGTGTGTGTGTGTGTGTGTGTGTGTGTGTGTGTGTGTGTGTGTGTGTGTGTGTGTGTGTGTGTGTGGATCCATAGTGTGTGGGTCCAGTGTTTGTGGGTCCATAGTGTGTGTGTCCAGTGTGTGTGTGTGTGTGTGTGTGTGTGTATCCAGTGTGTGTGTGTGTGTGTGTGTGTGTCCAGTGTGTGTGGGTCCAGTGTGTAGGTGTGTCCAGTGTGTGTGTGTGTGTGTGTGTGTCCAGTGTGTGTGTGTTTGTGTGTGTGCCCAGTGTGTGTGGGTCCATAGTGTGTGTGTCCAGTGTGTGTGTGTGTCCAGTGTTTGTGTGTGTGTGTGTGGGTCCAGTGTGTGTGGGTCCAGTGTGTGTGGGTCCAGTGTGTAGGTGTGTCCAGTGTGTGTGTGTGTGTGTTTGTTTGTGTGTCCAGTGTGTGTGTCCAGTGTGTGTCCAGTGTGTGTGGGTCCAGTGTGTGTGTGTGTGTATGTTTGTGTGTGTGTGTGTGTTCAGTGTGTGTGTGTCCAGTGCGTGTGTGTGTGCGTGTGTGTGACACACACACACACTGGACTCACACTGGACACACACTGGACCCACACTGGACACACACACTGGACACACAAACAAACACACACACACACACACACTGGACACACCTACACACTGGACCCACACACACACACACTGGACACACACACACACTGGACACACACTGGACACACAAACAAACACACACACACACACACACTGGACACACACTGGACACACACTGGACACACACACTGGACACACAAACAAACACACACACACACACACACACTGGACACACCTACACACTGGACCCACACACACTGGACCCACACACACTGGACCCACACACACACACACAAACACTGGACACACACACACACACACACACACACATTGGACACACCTACACACTGGACCCACACACACACACACACACACACACACACACACACACACACACACACACACACACACACATGCACACAGGACACACACACACACACACATACACACACACACACACACACACACAGTCAGCATATAAGTTAGTCCAAGTGTTGGTAAGAATGTTTGTCTTAACTAGCCTGATAACTCCAACATGTCTGATATGAACATTGACATAAACCCTCTACATACTTGAGTTTCTCCAGTCTGCAGTGTGGATTCTCCAGTCCAGCAGAGAGCAGTCTGACTCCTGAGTCTCCTGGGTGATTGTAGCTCAGATCCAGCTCTCTCAGGTGTGAGGGGTTTGACTTCAGAGCTGAGACCAGAGAAGCACAGCCTTCCTCTGTGACTAGACAGCCTGACAGCCTGCAAAGAGTCAAATCATATTAAAACCACACTGCTATTCTTTGGTGGTGAAATTAGTGGCAGTATATGTTTTACAACATATTCAGATATATCAAATCAAATCAAATCAAATCAAATTTTATTGGTCACATGCACCGAATACAACAGGTGCAGACATTACAGTGAAATGCTTACTTACAGCCCTTAACCAACAGTGCATTTATTTTAAACAAAAAAAGTAAAAATATAACAAAAACAAAAAAAGTGTTGAGAAAAAAAAGAGCAGAAGTAAAATAAAGTGACAGTAGGGAGGCTATTTATACAGGGGGGTACCGGTGCAGAGTCAATGTGCGGGGGCACCGGCTAGTTGAGGTAGTTGAGGTAATATGTACATGTGGGTAGAGTTAAAGTGACTATGCATAAATACTTAAGAGAGTAGCAGCAGCGTAAAAAGGATGGGGTGGGGGGGCAGTGCAAATAGTCCGGGTAGCCATGATTAGCTGTTCAGGAGTCTTATGGCTTGGGGGTAGAAGCTGTTGAGAAGTATTTTGGACCTAGACTTGGCACTCCGGTACCGCTTGCCGTGCGGTAGCAGAGAGAACAGTCTATGACTAGGGTGGCTGGAGTCTTTGACAATTTTGAGGGCCTTCCTCTGACACCGCCTGGTATAGAGGTCCTGGATGTTAGGAAGCTTTGCCCCAGTGATGTACTGGGCCGTACGCACTACCCTCTGTAGTGCCTTGCGGTCGGAGGCCAAGCAGTTGCCATACCAGGCGGTGATGCAACCAGTCAGGATGCTCTCGATGGTGCAGCTGTAGAATTTTTTGAGGATCTGAGGACCCATGCCAAATCTTTTTAGTCTCCTGAGGGGGAATAGGCTTTGTCGTGCCCTCTTCACGACTGTCTTGGTATGTTTGGACCATGATAGTTTGTTGGTGATGTGGACACCAAGGAACTTGAAGCTCTCAACCTGTTCCACTACAGCCCCGTCGATGAGAATGGGGGCGTGCTCAGTCCTCTTTTTTTTCCTGTAGTCCACAATCATCTCCTTTGTCTTGGTCACGTTGAGGGAGAGGTTGTTGTCCTGGCACCACACGGCCAGATCTCTGACCTCCTCCCTATAGGCTGTCTCATCGTTGTCGGTGATCAGGGCTACCACTGTTGTGTCATCGGCAAACTTAATGATGGTGTTGGAGTCGTGCCTGGCCATGCAGTCATGGGTGAACAGAGAGTACAGGAGGGGACTGAGCACGCACCCCTGAGGGGCCCCCGTGTTGAGGATCAGTGTGGCAGATGTGTTGTTACCTACCCTTACCACCTGGGGGTGGCCCGTCAGGAAGTCCAGGATCCAGTTGCAGAGGGAGGTGTTTAGTCCCAGGATCCTTAGCTTAGTGATGAGCTTAGAGGGCACTATGGTGTTGAATGCTGAGCTGTAGTCAATGAATAGCATTCTCACGTAGGTGTTCCTCTTGTCCAGGTGGGAAAGGGCAGTGTGGAGTGCAATAGAGATTGCATCATCTGTGGATCTGTTGGGGCGGTATGCAAATTGGAGTGGGTCTAGGGTTTCTGGGATAATGCTGTTGATGTGAGCCATGACCAGCCTTTCAAAGCACTTCATGGCTACAGACGTCAGTGCTACGGGTCGGTAGTCATTTAGGCAGGTTATCTTAGAGTCCTTGGGCACGGGGACTATGGTGGTCTGCTTGAAACATGTTGGTATTACAGACTCAGTCAGGGACATGTTGAAAATGTCAGTGAAGACACTTGCCAGTTGGTCAGCACATGCTCGGAGTACACGTCCTGGTAATCCGTCTGGCCCCGCGGCCTTGTGAATGTTGACCTGCTTAAAAGTCTTACTCACATCGGCTACGGAGAGCGTGATCACATAGTCATCCGGAACAGCTGGTGCTCTCATGCATGCTTCAGTGTTGCTTGCCTCGAAGCGAGCATAGAAGTGGTTTAGCTCGTCTGGTAGGCTTGTGTCACTAGGCAGCTCGCGGCTGTGCTTCCCTTTGTAGTCTGTAATAGTTTTCAAGCCCTGCCACATCCGACGAGCGTCAGAGCCAGTGTAGTACGATTCAATCTTAGACCTGTATTGACTCTTTGCCTGTTTGATGGTTCGTCGGAGGTCATAGCGGGATTTCTTATAAGCGTCCGGGTTAGAGTCCCGTTCCTTGAAAGCGGCAGCTCTACCCTTTAGCTCAGTGCGGATGTTTCCTGTAATCCATGGCTTCTGGTTGGGGTATGTACGTACGGTCACTGTGGGGACAACATCATCGATGCACTTATTGATGAAGCCAGTGACTGATGTGGTGTACTCCTCAATGCTGTCTGAAGAATCCCGGAACATGTTCCAGTCTGTGCTAGCAAAACAGTCCTGTAGCTTAGCATCTGAGTCATCTGACCACTTTTTTATTAACCGAGTCACTGGTGCTTCCTGCTTTAGTTTTTGCTTATAAGCAGGAATCAGGAGGATAGAGTTATGGTCAGATTTGCCAAATGGAGGGCGAGGGAGAGCTTTGTATGCGTCTCTGTGTGTGGAGTAAAGGTGGTCTAGAGTTTTTTTTTCCCTCTGGTTGCACATTTAACATGCTGGTAGAAATTAGGTAGAATGGATTTAAGTTTCCCTGCATTAAAGTCCCCGGCCACTAGGAGTGCTGCATCTGGATGAGCGTTTTCCTGTTGATTAATGGCCTTGTACAACTCATTCAGTGCAATCTTAATGCCAGCATTGGTTTGTGGTGGTAAATAGACAGCTATGAAAAATATAGATGAAAACTCTCTTGGTAAATAGTGTGGTCTACAGCTTATCATAAGATACTCTACCTCAGGCGAGCAAAACCTCGAGACTTCCTTAGTATTTGGTTTTGTGCACCAGCTGTTGTTTACAAATATACACAGACCGCCACCCCTTGTCTTACCGGAGTCAGCCGTTCTGTCCTGCCGATGTAGCGTATAGCCTGCTAGCTGAATGTTATCATTGTCGTCGTTCAGCCACGACTCGGTGAAACATAAGATATTACAGTTTTTAATGTCCCGTTGGTAGGATAACCGTAATCTTAAGTCGTCCACTTTATTTTCAAAAGATTGAACGTTGGCTAATAGGATTGATGGAAGAGGCAGTTTACTCGCTCGCCGTCGGATCCTTACAAGGCACCCCGATCTCCGTCCACGATATCTCGTCTCTTCCTCACGAGAATGACGGGGATTTGGGCCTTGTCGGGTGTATGTATGATATCCTTCGCGGCCGCCTCGTTGAAGAAAAAATCTTCGTCCAATACGAGGTGAGTAATCGCTGTCCTGATATCCAGAAGCTCTTTTTGGTTATAAGAGACGATGGCAGAAACATTATGTACAAAATAAATTACAAATAACGCGGAAAAACACACATAATAGTACAATTGGTTAGAGGGCTGTAAAACCGCAGCCATCTTCTCCGGCGCTGTTCTGTATGTTCTGTATATATCAGTGTCCTGAAACCTGCCATATCTATTCATAAATGAATGAATGTGTCAATCATTATTAGAAATTATCAAAATATTGGTTGTAGAGAGAAAAATGTATAGTACAAATATTTGAGTAGACTGACCAGAGCAGTTTAAAAAGCAGTATGAGTCAAAAGACAGACAGTGAGGTATCAGATTTAGATTGTATTGAGTATACAGTCCACACCATATCTATTTTGACAGTGAAGTTGACATTTTAAATGTGGCTCTATACACCAGCATTTTGATTTGAAAACAAATGTTTCATATGAGGTGACAGTATATAATGTCACCTTTTATTTGAGGGTATTTTAATACATATCTGTTTCACCATTTAGAAATGAAAGCACTTTATGTATCTAGTCCCCCTATTTGAAGAAGTCATAAGTATTCTGACCAACTAACTTATAGTGTATTAAAGTAGTCAAAAGTTTAGTATTTGGTCCCATATTCTTTGAACGCAATGCCTACATCAAGCCTGTGACTGCCATGATGAAATGAAATATGAAATATCATGAATGAATCATGAATAATAATGAGTGAGAAAGTTACAGAGGCTACAACAAAACATGCTAACCTCTCACCATTAACATCAAATAAAAGGTGACATTCTGTACTGTCACCTAATATGAAACATTCTATCTCAAATCCAAAATGCTGGAGCATAGCACCAAATGTAAAACTGTAAGCTTCACTGTCCAAACACTTATGGTGTGGACTATGTGTGCCTGGTAAACACATGTGGATCTGGTGAACAGTTATCACTTGTTGACCAACTACAGGAATACTGACCTCAGAGTCTCCAGTTTACAGTGGGGATTCCCCAGTTCAGCAGAGAGCAGCTTCACTCCTGAATCCTTCAGGTCATTGTTACTCAGATCCAGCTCTCTCAGGTGTGAGGGGTTTGACTTCAGAGCTGAGACCAGAGAAGCACAGCCTTCCTCTGTGACTAGACAGCCTGACAGCCTGCAAAGAGTCAAATCATATTAAAACCACACTGCTATTCGTTGGTGGTGAAAATAGTGACAGTATATATTTTCAACATTTTCAGATATATCAGTGTCCTGACACCTTCCATATCTATTCATAAATGAATGTATCATTATTAGAAATGACAAATTATCAAAGTATTGCTTGTAGAGAGAAAAATATAAAAGTACAAATATTTGAGTAGACTGACCAGAGCAGTTTAAATAGCAGTATCAATCAAAAGTCAGACAGTGAGGTATCAGATTTAGATTGTATTGAGTATACAGTCCACACTATATCTATTTTGACAGTGAAGCTAACATTTTGAATGTGGCTCTGTACTCCAACATTTTGGATTTGAGATCAAATGTTTCATATGAGGTGACAGTATATAATGTCACCTTTTATTTGAGGATATTTTCATACATATCTGTTTCACCATTTAGAAATTAATCACTTTATGTATCTTGTCCCCCTATTTGAAGAAGTAATAATTATTCTGACCATTTAACTTCTAGTGTATTAAAGTAGTCAAAAGTTTAGTATTTGGTCCCAATCTCGTTGGTTGCATTTGCAGTTTGTTTTGGTTGTGTTTTGGGTTATGTTTTGCCCAATTGTAACTGAATGGTTGATGATGACTGGAGTAATTTTCTGTCAAAGTGAGTAATTAACATGTTTCTAAACACTACTAAATTAATCCTGATGATGCCATGATTAAGAAAAATCATGAATGAATCATGAATAATAATGAGTGAGAGGATACAACAAAACATGCTAATTTCTCACCATTAACCTCAAATAAAAGGTGACATTCTGTTCTGTCGCCACATATGAAACATTCTATCTCAAATCCAAAATGCTGGAGCATAGCGCCAAACGTAAAACTGTAAGCTTCACTGTCCAAACACATATGGTGTGGACTATGTGTGCCTGGTAAACACATGTGGATCTGGTGAACAGTTATCACTTGTTGACCAACTACAGGAATACTGACCTCAGAGTCTCCAGTTTACAGTGGGGATTCCCCAGGACAGCAGAGAGCAGCTTCACTCCTGAATCCTTCAGGTCATTGTTACTCAGATCCAGCTCTCTCAGGTGTGAGGGGTTTGACTTCAGAGCTGAGACCAGAGACGCACAGCCTTGCTCTGTGACTAGACAGCCTGACAGCCTGACAGAGTAAAATCATTTTAAAATCCCACTGCTATTCTTCGGTGGTGAAAATATTTTATTTCAACATTTTCAGATACATCAGAGTCCTGAAACCTGGCATATCTATTCATAAATTTATATATACAGTACAGTCAAAAGTTTGAACACACCTACTCATTCAATATTTTTTTTTTAAACTAGTTTTTACATTGTAGAATAATAGTGAAGACATCAAAACTATGAAATAACACATATGGAATCATGTAGCATCCAAAAAAGTGTTAAACAAATCAAAATATATTTTATATTTGAGATTCTTCAAATAGCCACCCTTTGCCTTGATGACAGCTTTGCACACTCTTGGCATTCTCTCAACCAGCTTCATGAGGTAGTCACCTGGAATGCATTTCAATTAACAGGTGTGCCTTCTTAAAAGTTCATTTGTGGAATTTATTTCCTTCTTAATGCATTTGAGACAATCAGTTGTGTTGTGACAAGGTATACAGAAGATAGCCCTATTTGGTGAAAGACCAAGTCCATATTATGGCAAGAACAGCTCAAATAAGCAAAGAGAAATGTCAGTCCATCATTACTTTAAGACATGAAGGTCAGTCAATATGGAACATTTCAAGAACTTTGAAAGTTTATTCAAGTGCAGTAGCAAAAAACATCAAGCGCTATGATGAAACTGGCTCTCATGAGGACCACCACAGGAATGCAAGACCCCGAGTTACCTCTGCTGCAGAGGATAAGTTCATTAGAGTTACCAGCCTCAGAAATTGCAGCCCAAATAAATGCTTCACAGAGTTCAAGTCACAGACACATCACAACATCAACTGTTCAGAGGGGACTGTGTGAATCAGGCCTTCATGGTTGAATTGCAGCAAAGAAACCACTACTAAAGGACACCAATAAGAAGAAGAGACATGCTTGGGCCAAGAAACACGAGCAATGGACATTAGACCAGTGGAGATTTGTCCTTTGGTCTGGAGTCTAAATTGGAGATTTTTGGTTCCAACCGCCGTGTCTTTGTGAGAAGCGGTGTGGGTGAACGGATGATCTCGGCATGTGTAGTTCCCACCGTAAAGCATGAGGAGGAGGTGTGATGGTGTGGGGGTGCTTTGCTGGTGACACTGTCTGTGATATAGTCTCTCCCGAGTGGCGCAGTGGTCTAAGGCACTATTTCGCAGTGCTAGCTGTGCCACTAGAGATCCTGGTTCGAATCCAGTTTCTGTCGTAGCCGGCCGCGACTGGGAGACCCATGGGGCGGCGCACAATTCGTCCAGGGGGAAGGGGAGGGAATGGCCGGCAGGGATGTAGCTCAGTTGGTAGAGCATGGTGTTTGCAATGCCAGGGTTGTGGGTTTGATTCCCACGGGGGGCCAGTACGAAAAATAAAAGAAATAATGTATGAACTCACTAACTGTAAGTAGCTCTGGATAAGAGCGTCTGCTAAATGACTAAAAATGTTTTTTTTTAAATAATAATTTATTTCGAATTCAAGGCACACTTAACCAGCATGGCTACCAAAGCATTCTGCAGCGATACGCCATCCCATCTGGTTTGGGCTTTGTTTTTCAACAGGACAATGACACAACACACTTCCAGGCTGTGTAACAGCTATTTGACCAAGAAGGAGAGTGATTGAGTGCTACATCAGATGACCTGGCCTCCACAATCACCCGACCTCAACACAATTGAGATGGTTTGGGATGAGTCGGACGGCAGAGTGAAGGAAAAGCAGCCAACAAGTGCTCAGCATATGTGGGAACTCCTTCAAGACTGTTGGAAAAGCATTCCAGGTGAAGCTGGTTGAGAGAATGCCAAGAGTGTGCAAAGCTGTCATCAAGACAAAGGGTGGCTATTTGAAGAATTTCAAATATAAAATATATTTTCATTTGTTAAACACTCTTTTGGTTACTACATGATTCCATTTGTGTTATTTCATAGTTTTAATGTCTTCACTATTATTTTACAATGTAGAAAATAGTAAAAATAAAGAAAAACCCTTGAATGAGTAGGTGTGTCCAAACTTTCGACTGGTACTGTATATAAATGAAGTAATGTATCATTATTAACAGTAGATAACATGTTTCTAAACACTACTAAATTAATCATTGTGTGTGTGTGTGTCCAGTGTGTGTGTGTGTGCCCAGTTTGTGTGTGTGTGTGTGTGTGTGTGTGTGTGTGTGTGTGTGTGTGTGTGTGTGTGTTCATTGAGTGATACAGGAATACTGACCTCAGAGTCTCCAGTTTACAGTGGGGATTCCCCAGTCCAGCAGAGAGCAGCTTTACTCCTGAATCCTTCAGGTCATTGTTAGTCAGGTCCAGCTCTCTCAGGTGTGAGGGGTTTGACTTCAGAGCTGAGACCAGAGAAGCACAGCCTTCCTTTGTGACTAGACAGCCTGACAGCCTGCAAAGAGTCTAATCATATTAAAACCACACTACTATTCCTTGGTGTTGAGTCATTTTCTGTCTAAGTGAGTAGATAACATGTTTCTAAACATTACTGAATGAATCCTGATGATTCCTTGATTAATACAAATCATAAATCAATCATGAATAATAATGAGTGAGAAAGTTACAGAGGCTACAACAAAACAGCTAACCTCTCACCATTACCATCAAATAAAAGGTGACATTCTGTACTGTCACCTAATATGATTTTTTTTATCGGAAATCCAAAATGCTGGAGCATGGAACCAAATGTAAAACTGTAAGCTTCACTGTCCAAACACATATGGTGTGGACTATGTGTGCCTGGTAAACACATGTGGATCTGGTGAACAGTTATCACTTGTTGACCAACTACAGGAATACTGACCTCAGAGTCTCCAGTTTACAGTGGGGATTCCCCAGTCCAGCAGAGAGCAGCTTCACTCCTGAATCCTTCAGGTCATTGTTACTCAGATCCAGCTCTCTCAGGTGTGAGGGGTTTGACTTCAGAGCTGAGACCAGAGAAGCACAGCCTTCCTCTGTGACTAGACAGCCTGACAGCCTGCAAGAGTAAAATCATATTAAAATCACATTGCTATTCTTTGGTGGTGAAAATATATATTTTCAACATTTTCAGATGCATCAGAGTCCTGAAACCTGCCATATCTATTCATATATGTATATGTACACTGCCAGTAAAAAGTTTGAACACACTTACTCATTAAAGTTTATTTTATTTTATTTTTTACTATTTTTTCATTGCAGAATAATAGTGAAGACATCAAAACTATGAAATAACACATATGGAATCATGTAGTAACCAAAGAAGTGTTAAACAAATCAAAATATATTTTATATTTCAGATTCTTCAAATAGCCACCCTTTGCCTTGATGACAGCTTTGCATACTCTTGGCATTCTCTCAACCAGCTTCATGAGGTAGTCACCTGGAATGCATTTCAATTAACAGGTGTGCCTTCTTAAAAGTCAATTTGTGGTATTTATTTCCTTCTTAATGTGTTTGAGCCAATCAGTTGTGTTGTGACAAGGTAGGGGGGTATACAGAAGATAGCCCTATTTGGTAAAAGACCAAGTCCATATTATGGCAAGAACAGCTCAAATAAGCAAAGAGAAACGACAGTCCACCATTACTTTAAGACATGAAGGTCAGTCAATTTGGAACATTTCAAGAACTTTGATAGTTTCTTCAAGTGCAGTCGCAAAAAACATCAAGTGCTATGATGACACTGTCTCTCATGAGGACCGTCACAGGAACGGAAGACCCAAAGTTACCTCTGCTGCAGAGGATAAGTTCATTAGAGTTACCAGCCTCAGAAATTGCAGCCCAAATAAAAGCTTCACAGAGGTCAAGTCACAGCTCAACATCAACTGTTCAGAGGGGACTGTGTGAATCAGGCCTTCATGGTCGAATTGCTGCAAAGAAACCACTACTAAAGGACACCAATAAGAAGAAGAGACATGCTTGGGCCAAGAAACACGAGCAATGGACATTACACCGGTGGACATTTGTCCTTTGTTCTGGAGTCCAAATTGGAGATTTTTGGTTCCAACCGCCGTGTCTTTGTGAGAAGCGGTGTGGGTGAACGGATGATCTCAGCATGTGTAGTTCCCACCGTAAAGCATGAGGAGGAGGTGTTATGGTGTGGGGGTGCTTTGCTGGTGACACTGTCGCTGATTCATTTAGAATTCAAGGCACACTTAACCAGCATGGCTACCACAGCATTCTGCAGCGATACGCCATCCCATCTGGTTTGTGGCTTAGTGGGACTATCATTTGTTTTTCAACAGGACAATGACCCAACACACCTCCAGGCTGTGTAAGGGCTATTTTACCAAGAAGGAGAGTGATGGAGTGCTGCATCAGATGACCTGGTCTCCACAATCACCCGACCTCAACCCAATTGAGATGGTTTGGGATGAGTCGGACGGCAGAGTGAAAGAAAAGCAGCCAACAAGTGCTCAGCATATGTGGGAACTCCTTCAAGACTGTTGGAAAAGCAATCCAGGTGAAGCTGGTTGAGAGAATGCCAAGAGTGTGCAAAGCTGTCATCAAGACAAAGGGTGGCTATTTGAAAAATTTCAAATATAAAATATATTTTCATTTGTTTAACACTTTTTGGGTTACTACATGATTTATTATATGTGTTATTTCATAGTTGTAATGTCTTCACTATTATTTTACAATGTAAAAATTGTAAAAATAAAGAAAAACCCTTGAATGAGTAGGTGTGTCCAAACTTTTGACTGGTACTGTATATAAATTAATTAATGTATCATTATTAACAGTAGATAACATGTTTCTAAACACTACTAAATTAATATGTGTGTGTGTGTGTGTGTGTGTCCAGTGTGTGTGTGTTCAGTGTGTATGTGTGTGTCCAGTGTGTGTGAGTGAGTGTGTGTGTGTGTCCAGTGTGTGTGTGTGTGTGTGTGTGTGTGTGTGTGTCCTGTGTGTTTGTGTCCTGTGTGTGTGTGTCCAGTGTGTGTCCAGTGTGTGTGTGTTCATTGAGTGATACAGGAATACTGACCTCAGAGTCTCCAGTTTACAGTGGGGATTCCCCAGTCCAGCAGAGAGCAGCTTCACTCCTGAATCCTTCAGGCCATTGTTACTCAGGTCCAGCTCTCTCAGGTGTGAGGGGTTTGACTTCAAAGCTGAGACCAGAGAAGCACAGCCTTCCTCTGTGACTAGACAGCCTGACAGCCTGTAAAGATTAACATCATATTAAAACCACACTGCTATACTTTGGTGTTGAGTCATTTTCTTTCTAAGTGAATAGATAACATGTTTCTAAACACTACTAAAGTAATCCTGATGATGCCAAGATTGAGAAATATCATGAATGAATCATGAATAATAATGAGTGAGAAAGTTACAGAGGCTACAACAAAATATGCTAACCTCTCACCATTACCTTCAAATAAAAGGTGACATTCTGTACTGTCACCTAATATGAAACATTATATCTCAAATCCAAAATGCTGGAGCATAGCGCCAAATTTAAAACTGTAAGCTTCACTGTCCAAACACATATGGTGTGGACTATGTGTGCCTGGTAAACACATGTGTATCTGGTGAACAGTTATCACTTGTTTACCAACTACCTAAGAATAGTAAAGCCCCCTTTACTGGCTCAAACATTTTACTGTAATCAAATTGACAACACATTTTCAGCATGTTTATAGAGAAGGAAATTCAACAAGCACAGCACTTACACAAATGACTGATGATTGGCTGAGAGAAATTGATGATCAAAAGATTGTGGGGGCTGTTTTTTTAGACTTCAGTGCGGCTTTTGACATGATCGATCATAGTCTGCTGCTGGAAAGACTTATGTGTTATGGATTTACACCACCTGTACTGTACATAAATGAATTATATATATAAAGAGTTACTTGACTAACAGAACACAGAGGGTGTTCTTTAATGGAACCCTCTCAAACATAATCCAGGTAGAATCAAGAATTCCCCAGGGCAGCTGTCTAAGCCCCTTGCTTTTTTCCATCTTTACTAACGACATGCCACTGGCTTTGAGTAAAGCCAGTGTGTCTATGTGTGAGGATGACTCAACACTATACACGCCAGCTACTACAGCAACTGAAATAACTGCAACACTTAACAAAGAGTTGCAGTTAGTTTCAGAATGGGTGGCAAGGAATAAGTTAGTCCTGAATATTTCCAAAACTAAAAGCATTGTATTTGGGACAAATCATTCACTAAACCCTAAACCTCAACTACATCTCGTAATGAATAATGGGGAAATTGAGCAAGTTGAGGTGACTAAACTGATTGGAGTAACCCTGGATTGTAGACTGTCATGGTCAAAGCATATTGATACAACAATAGCTAAGATGGGGAGAAGTATGCCTTGGCAGCAGCTAATGGGGATCCTTAATAAATACAAATACAAATACAGGAATACTGACCTCAGAGTCTCCAGTTTACAGTGGGGATCCCCAAGTACAGCAGAGAGCAGCTTCACTCCTGAATCCTTCAGGTCATTGTTACTCAGATCCAGCTCTCTCAGGTGTGAGGGGTTTGACTTCAGAGCTGAGACCAGAGAAGCACAGCCTTCCTCTGTGAGTCCACAGAATGACAGCCTGACAAAGAAATCATCATGATTTAACACCAGTAGTGTAGAAGGACAATGGCAGATGCATTTGGTTTATTCTCTTAAACAACATATAGATTAATCTTCCGTCTCCTAGAATGGTATGGTCATATTGTTATACTAATGTGAACATCAATGCATTGATTCAATATGTTTTTCAATATATATTATGTACATATTATAATACATATTTTTCTCTAAAAACTGAATTTCTTTTTGATGTTTGGACTTAAATTATTTTATCTACCACAGAGCGCTTGGGGGGTTTGACCATGGGAGACTCCAAACCTTTTCCCTTTTCTGGAGTTTTTTTTCTTCAGGGCAAAAAACATCCAATTATAACAGTGAATAACAATGTTCTAACACTACTAAATGTATCATTGCATGTGTGTGGTGTCTCCAGTGGTGTGTGTGTATTGTTTGTGTCCAGTGTTTGTGTTGTTTGTCCAATGAGTGTGTGTCCAGTGTGTGGGTTTGTGTGTTGGGTCTAGTGTGTGTGTGTCCAGTGTGTGTGTGTGTATTGTGTGGGTGTCCTGTGTGTGTGTGTGTGTCCAGTGTGTGTCCAGTGTGTGTGTGTGTTCATTGAGTGATACAGGGTCTACTCTGGGTCTACTCTGACCTCAGAGTCTCCAGTTTACAGTGGGGATTCCCCAGTCCAGCAGAGAGCAGCTTCACTCCTGAATCCTTCAGGTCATTGTTACTCAGGTCCAGCTCTCTCAGGTGTGAGGGGTTTGACCTCAGAGCTGAGACCAGAGAAGCACAGCCGCCCTCAGTGACTAGACAGCCTGACAGCCTGTAAAGAGTACAATTTTATTAAAACCACACTGCTATTCTTTGGTGGTGAAAAATGTGGCAGTATATTATTTAAACATTTTCAGATATATCAGTGTCCTGAAAACTGCCATATCTCTTCATGAATGGATTTATCGTTATTAGAAATAACAAATTATCAAAGTATTGCTTGTAGAGAGAAAAATATAATCATTTTAAAACCACACTGCTATTCTTTGGTTTTGAGTAATTTACTTTCTAAGTGGGTAGATAACATGTTTCTAAACACTACTAAATTAATCCTGATGATGACATGATTAAGAAAAATCATGAATGAATCATGAATAATAATGAATGAGAAAGTTACAGAGGCTACAACAAAACATGCTAACCTCTCACCATTAACCTCAAATAAAAGGTGACATTCTGTATTGTTGCCTAATATGAAACATTCTATCTCAAATCCAAATAGCTGGAGCATAGCACCAAATGTAAAACTGTAAACTTCACTGTCCAAACACATATGATGTGGACTATGTGTGCCTGGTAAACACATGTGGATCTGGTGAAAAGTTATCACTTGTTGACCAACTACAGGAATACTGACCTCAGAGTCTCCAGTTTACAGTGGGGATTCCCCAGGACAGCAGAGAGCAGCTTCACTCCTGAATCCTTCAGGTCATTGTTACTCAGATCCAGCTCTCTCAGGTGTGAGGGGTTTGACTTCAGAGCTGACACCAGAGAAGCACAGCCTTCCTCTGAGACTCCACAGCCTGACAGCCTGACAGAGAGATCATCATGATTTCACAAACACACTGTTAATATAACACCAGTAGTGTAGTAGGACAATGGCAGATGCATTTGGTTTATTCTCTTAAACAACATATAGATTCATCTTCCGTCTCCTAGAATTGTATGGTCATATTGTTATACTAATGTGAACATCAATGCATTGATTCAATATGTTGTTCAATATAATATTATATACATACTATAATATATATTTTTCTCTAAACTGATGATTAATACTTAAATATACCTGTATTTACTCACAGAGCAGCTCTGGAGACTTTGACCACTGGCAGCAGCCTCAGAAGACCTTCCTCTGATCTGGAGTATTTCTTCAGGTCAAACACATCCAACTCCTTTTCTGAAGTCAGCAACACAAAGACCAGAGCTGACCACTGTGCAGGTGACAGTTCTTCTTCTGAGAGACTTCCTGAGCTCAGGTAGCTTTGGATCTCCTCCACTAGAGAATGGTCATTCAGCTCATTCAGACAGTGGAACAGATTGATGCACCTCTCTGGAGAGGGATTCTTCCTGATCTTCTCCTTGATGTACTTGACTGTTTCTTCACGGTTCTGTGAGCTGCTTCTTGTCTTTGTCAGTAGACCTCGTAAGTGCTTCTGATTGGACTCCAGTGAGAGGCCCAGAAGGAAGCGGAGGAAAAGGTCCAGGTTTCCTGTCTCACTTTGTAAGGCTTTATCCACAGCACTCTTGAAGACTGTAACTTCAGTAACTTGCGGTTCGGCCATTAGATTCTCATTGTTGTTGATGAATGAGAGGAACACATATACAGCAGCCAGAAACTCCTGAATGCTCAGATGCACGAAGCAGTACACCTTGTCCTGGTACAGCACACATTCCTCTTTAAAGAGCTGTGTGCACAATCCTGAGTACACTGAGGCTTCATTGACATCAATGCCAGCCTCTTTCAGGTCTTCTTCATAGAAAATCAGATTGCCATTCACAAGCTGTTGAAAAGCCAGTTTTCCCAGTGACAGAATGATCTCTTTATTCCAGTGTGGACCTGTCTCTTCTTTCCCAAGATACTTTTCATTCTTCTGTTTGGTATGAAAGTCCACAAGGTGTGTGTACATCTCAGTCAGAGTCTTGGGCATCTCTTCTCTCTTATGTTTCAGCATGTGTTCAAGGACTATTGCAGAAATCCAACAGAAGGCTGGAATGTGGCACATGATGTGGAGGCTCCTTGATGTCTTTATGTGTGAGATGATTCTGCTGGCCAGGTCCTCATCACTGAATCTCTTCCTGAAGTACTCCTCCTTCTGTGGGTCATTGAACCCTCGTACCTCTGTCACCTGGTCAACACACCCTGAAGGGATCTTATTGGCTGCTGCAGGTCTGGTAGTTATCCAGAGGAGAGCAGAGGGAAGCAGATTTCCCTTGATGAGATTTGTCAGCAGAACATCCACTGAGGTTGACTTTGTAACATCACAACAAATCTTGTTCTTCTGGAAGTCTAGGGGCAGTCGGCACTCATCCAGACCATCAAAGATGAACAGAACTTTGTACTTGTCGTAGTTGGAGATTCTTGATTCTTTGGATTCCATTGAGAAGTGATTGAGAAGTTTAATCAAAGTGTGTTTTTCCCCGTACATCAAATTCAGCTCCCGGAAAGGGAATGAAAATACAAATTGGACATCCTGATTTGCTTTTCCTTCAGCCCAGTCCAGAATGAACTTCTGCACAGAGACTGTTTTTCCAATGCCAGCCACTCCCTTTGTCAGCACAGTTCTGATAAGTTTGTCTTGTCCAGTTAAGGGTTTGAAGATGTCGTTACATTTGACTGCAGTCTCTGGTCTTGCTTGTTTCCTGGTTGTTGTCTCAATCTGTCTCAGCTCATGTTCATTATTGACCTCTCCTGTTCCACCCTCTGTGATGTAGAGCTCTGTGTAGATCTTATTGAGAAGTGTTGGGTTTCCTTGTTTAGCGATCCCCTCAAATACACATTGAAACTTCTTCTTTAGATTAGATTTGAGTTCACGTTGGCAAATCACAGCAAGCTCATCTGAATGAAGAAATAACACAGAGGATATTAATATTACGTCTGTTTTAATGCCTACAGTATTGTGGAACTGTTATAAAATTTTAAATTATAATAATTTCTCCGCTTAACTGACTGTATAAATGTGTAAATGTTTTCATAATGCATTACAGACTGGTGTGACTGATTATATTATTGGTTGATTATATTATCGGTATTAGCTCTCTCTCTCTCTCTCTCTCTCTCTCTCTCTCTCTCTCTCTCTCTCTCTCTCTCTCTCTCTCTCTCTCTCTCTCTCTCTCTCTCTCTCTCTCTCTCTCTTCTCTCTCTTTTCCACAACACATCCCTGCTGCTACTTGATGAGGTCACTAGGTGTTGCGTTAAGGCTGCTACAATATCACTGAGTTACACAGCTACTTTAGCTGTACTTTAGCTACAGCTTTTAAATGTTATAAAACAGCATTCAACATGAGGCAGACAGCTCTTACTTTTCTCCAGTGTGTCAGCAAGCTCCTTCTGGTTCATTTTCCTCAGGACGTGCAGTGTGATCTTCAGAGCCCCCTCTCTGGCACTGCTCTCCTGCTTCTCATCTTCAGCATCCACAACTTCCTTATCCTGCTTCTGACTCTCAAAGCCTTCTGGGAGTTCTGGACTAAGAATCCTCTTGAACATCTTCAGCTCGTTCTTCACAAATGTCATAATATTCTCTTCAAGCAACTGAAATAAATCAAGTAAATAAGTTAAGCAAGAGAAGAAATGCTTTCTCATTAACACATGAATGAATGATTGACAGATCAACTTCACTTGAGGTAAACAAAAACAAATGTACATAACAGGACCACATACACTGAATATGGAGGCCAGGTCTGTTTGATGACTCTGGGAAGACTGACCACTGAGAATCTCTGACTCTGATCTCTCCTGTTGGTTTCTGTGTACAAAACATGAGATTACATTTCCTCATCCAGGGAGTACACACACACACACACACAGACACACACACACACACACACACACAGGGAGGCAGGGAATGTTGTGTTAGTTTAATATTGTTTCAGGACTATGAAAATGGAAAAAAGGGTTAGCCTATGGATTATGAAAACAACAAAAATAAATGGGAAAATGGGAGAGGAGAAATGACTAGAGACAGTGTTGTTTAACTCACTGACCATGACCCATGAGTTCTTCTTACCTTTGTTTAGTAGAAAAGGCTCCCTCTCTAAACATTATAGGATGATTCATAGACCAGTCACTCTTCATGGACACACAGCTGGGTACAGGGGAGGCTGGTCTCTCCTGCTTGATTGGGCTTCAACACAACAGAGACAAACATTACATCTCTCATCGACTCTGAGCTCAGATTTGGAAACAAGAGTTTCATTCCAAAACGCTATATATCCATTTTCAGAAATGTTCGTAAATTAGCTTTTATAGTTTAAAGAAATTATGAAAGAGATTGGTGAGTTTTTCACTATCTAATCATGGCATGGGTTGTTCAATGACAGACATGTATGTGTTTAAATCTCTCACTTGATGGTTTCATTTCAAAGAGACAAATAATGTGTTTTTTTGGCAAAATGCTATATATCTGCCTCACTCTCAGAGAAATAAGTAGTACTGCTAGGTTTTACTCAGTAATAATATATATCTGCCTCACTCTCAGAGAAATAAGTAGTACTGCTAGGTTTTACACAGTAATAAAATATATCTGCCTCACTCTCAGAGAAATAAATAGTACTGCTAGGTTTTACACAGTAATAAAATATATCTGCCTCACTCTCAGAGAAATAAGTAGTACTGCTAGATTTTACACAGTCAAATGTAACTAATAACTACATTTTTAATGAAGAACTGTACACATACAAAATTCAATATAGTAATTTGATATCTGTATGTAAAACATTTATATTTTAGTCATTTAGCAGATGCTCTTATCCAGGGCCGGTTTCCCAAAAGCATCTTAAGGCTAATTTCATCGTTAGAATCTTCCTAGGAGCATCATAGATGCTTTTTTGCCCTTCCGCATGACTTTATACACAGAAGATATCTGGTAAACATAGAATCACATGGTTTATCCGTCTCTTTGTGACCACCGATAAATTCAGAACAAAGTTGAATACAAATACAAAGTTGCCAATGTCTTTGCAATTGATACAAACAAGGGAAGTACACAAATTATGCTTCAAATGAAAACCGAGATGACTGCATTAAAAATATAAACAGTAGGCTATAGGCCTATTTCAATCATATTGAAATATATTCCATGTTCAATATATTTAGTTATATTTTGCTACTTGTAGGCTACGGTCTGTAATTTGTCTCAATATATTTCATGATGTGTAGCCTAACATGTGCCCAATGATGTGCCGAATCTGTGATTTAGTGCATTTTTATTGTGTAAGCACTAGAATAAACTACCTCAATATTTGCAGCCGTAGGTAGTAATATCTTTCTAGAAGCTGATCCGTGGTCAGTATTGTGAAATAATTATAATGTTAAGGAAAGATTTTAATGGAGAAAACTGATCCGAGAGCAGCGCTCCCTTTCTTTCGATCCTATCAGTATCGATACATGCTCCACCGGATATGCAACCTTGTCATGCTGCTGATCCAGTTTCTACTGGTCTGCCTTAGGATATGGAACTCTGACCTGTTACTCTTGTCCGAACCTGCTGTTTCGACCCTCTCTCTCCCATCCTCTTCTCTCGTCAGCCTCTCTCTCCTCCCCCTCCGTCCTCGTCGCCCTCGCGCCTCCATGTCTCCGCTATTCTCCACCTCGTCTCTCCTCTACGCGTACTTCGGTCTCATCCTAACTCCGTCCTCCCCATCCGTCTCTCCTCTGTATCTGTTCTCCTTCAGGTCTAATCGGTCGTACTGCTCGGTTCATTCCCCCACTCCCTCGGTGCCTACCCTTCGTCGACTTCGGTGGAGTGTCTCTGAGTCTGTCTAGTGACTCTACTGTGCTCTCCTCATCAACTGTCCCTGACCAAAAAGAAAATTGAACAATAAACTTCGGCGTCTCAACACTGTAACGAACTCCGTCGTCGTTTTCCAAGATCACCTCAGACCACTCTGCGCGTAACTGGACAATATGCTGGGCGCCAAACCGTACGTGGACGCGGACAGTTCTGTACGGGGACGCGTGGCAGTTCCAGAACGCGGACATGAGCAGAGCAAGACAATAAACTAAATCCAGTCTTAACAGTGGGCTTACATTAGTAATATTCATATATTTATTTGTATATGTAAAACAAACAATTCAAAGTTTTTTTCTAACAATATTTTGAGATCTGGGCCCATATCCACAAAGTATCTCAGAGTAGAAAATTGGGTCGTATAAGTGCTGAGAATTAAGACATTTTACTCTTATGGATATAAATGAATGCAAGCATTTTGTCTTCGGTTTGGCAGATTAACTCATGCTTATTTCTGAAGATAAACTCAGGTTTTTCACCCAGCGGCTAAGGAGTTGGAGCTGTGGCAGGGAGTTGGACCTATGGCAGAAAGGTGGCTGGTTCGAATCACGGGCCCGGGCGCTGGAAAAAACGGGCGGGCTTGATCTGACCACTGGAAGGCTGCTGGGTTCACATCCTCAAAACATTCACCTTTCGTTGATCAGAGCTCTAGAGGTTCTTCTTCACTGAACACAAAAATATTCTAACTTTAGTGGGTCCATATATTAAGGAAGTGATAGAAGCCTTTTTGGTTCTATAAGGAACCTTCTTTTCTAAGTGTATATAAACACATTTTTCTTTTGATTATTTAATTACCTACATCATGTATTTCAAGTTACCCTTTGGAGCGCAACATCACGTTGTTAAAAAAATAATCATAAATGGCCATGGCTATAAATTGGGCAATGAAGGCATCTAGGGCGAAATATTGTTTCGATGAAATGAACATTGTATGCAAAGTTGTAGGCACATTATTGACAAGGGACTCGTGATGTCTACGATGCCAAAGCTATTTAGAGTTGTTAAACGGGTGTGAGAGTGTGTTGGTATAAACGGTAATATTGTCAAAATTCTGCTTGTAACAACCATCAGAATTGGTTACTAAAATCATGCATTCCATTATATTAGGCAATAATGAAGAGTAGGCAAAGTGTTTCGTGTCCTGAAAATTCTATCAAATGTCTTACATTGCAACGAGTCCTGTCAGGGTGCTGCAGAACCCCTGCAGTACCTCCACTGACCCCGGATTGAGAACTCCTGATTTAGCAGATACTCTAATCCAGAGTGATTTACAGTAAGTGCATTCATCTTAAGATAGCTATTTATTTTGCAAATAAAATTAATAATTCTTCATGAAATTGTCATCTCACCTCTTAGCGTTGGTTCATGTTCCCCAGAGAGACTCATTTTAAAGACAGGGACCCCCTCCTCTCTCTCTCCCAGAGAGACTCATTTTAGAGGCAGGGCCCCCCTCCTCTCTCTCCCCAGAGAGACTCATTTTAGAGGCAGGACCCCCTCCTCTCTCTCCCCAGAGAGACTCATTTTAGACCACTGACCCCTAAACAGAGATGCTGTCACGCCCTGGCTCTAGGGACTCTTTTATGTTGAGCCAGGGTGTGTAGAGTCTATGTTTTGTGCTCTTTGTTTTCCATTCTAGGTCTTGTATTTCTATGTTGGCCAGAGTGGTTCCCAATCAGAGGCAACGAGTGTCAGCTGTTGCTGGTATCTCTGATTGGGAACCATATTTAAACAGTCTGTTTTCCGTGAGTGTTTGTGGGATCTTTTTCCGTGTTCCTAGTAGGTTGTGTTTGAGCTAAGGACGTCACGTTATCGTTTTGTTGTTTTGTTCGTGTTATCTTTCAGATTAAATAAATATGTTTTGCATTCAACGCTGCACTTGGTCCTCTGTTCCCGACGATCGTGATAGAAGATCCCACCAAAACTGGACCAAGCAGCGTGTCCAGGAGCCATCGCCAGGGGAATCGCTAGCGGATCTCCGTGGCAACCTCGACTGGGTCAAGCCTAGTGAAGAGCAGAGAGGGTGGACTTGGGAGCAGTGGAGGAAGAGTCTCGACTGGGTCAAGCCATGTGAGGCGGAGAGAGGCTGGAGTTGGAAGGCAGAAGAGCGAGAGTTGGGCGAGAAACTATTGAGGCCTGGCCCACGGGAGGAGAGACCCCCAGAAAGTTTTAGGGGGGGGGCTCACGCCGTGGACGACCGGGGCGCAGGGAGGCCGCGATGGAGCGGGCCAGCGGGTTTGCAGAGGAGGCCGCCAGGTTAAGGGGCCATGGTCACAGGGGAGAGGGAAAGTGGGGAGGCACGGCGAGAGGTACGGGGGGGTTACCAGTGGTTGGGCCCCGTTCCTGGATAGGCGGGGTGGTGTCCCCGAGGTCCGGCTGTCCTGTTTGCATCAAAATTGGGGTGGGGGTCGTCAGCCCGGGCCCGGCTGTTCTGCTCCCCGCCCGGTAGGGTGGTTCGCCACCCCGGCCCGGGCCTTTTCCCTGCTCCCGCACCAAGCAGGTGGCGCGCCAGCCCCTGGGCCCTGCCCCTGTCCCCCCAAGCCTATGGGCGCGTCGCCCCCCCGGTCCGGCTTTCCTGCCCCCCGCACCAAGCCAGGTGGGCGCCAGTGGGCCCCGGTTTTGCCCTGCTCCCCGCACCGGGGCCATGGTGCGGTCGCCACCCCGGCCCCGGCCCTTTTTCCTGCCCCCCCCACCGAGCCAGGGTGCGCGTCGCCAGCCCGGTCCGGTGTTCCTGCTCCCCGCACCAAGCCGATGGGCGCGTCCCCCCAGTCGGCCCGGTCTTTCCTGCCCCCCGCCCAAAGTCAGTGGTGAGCGTCGCCACCCCGGCACGGTCCTTTCTTTTCCCCGCACCAAGTAGTGGTGCGCTTCGTCAGCCCGGTGGGCCGTTCCTGTCCCCCAAAACCCAGTGGTGTGCGCGTCAGCCGGCAGGCCCGTGCGTTCCACGGTGCGGGTCCGGTCCCGGGTCCGCTCAGTCGGAGTGAGAACCGCTCCCCAGTGTTCGCCAGCTGGCCAGTGGGCCCAGCCGGACCAGGGTACTGTGGGGGGTTAGAGAGGGAGTGGGGATCATGCCAGAGCCGGATCCCCCGCCAAGGCGGAGTCCCCAAACCCGGTCCCCCCCCTGTGGGTTTGTGGCGCGGTCGATCCGCGCCTTTTGGGGGGGGGGGGGGGTGGGGTTGGGTTTTGGGGGGTGTGTAGAGTCTATGTTTTTTTCTTTTTGTTTTCCATTTAGGGCTTGATTTTTGTTGGCCAGATGGTTTCCCCAATCGAGGGGAATGAGGGTCAGGTTCTGATTGTTTTGATTGGGAACCATATTTAAACAGTTTTTTTCCCTCGTGTTTTGGGGATCTTGTTTCCCGGGTTTCCCAGTGGTGTGTTTTATAAGGAGTACGTTATGTTTTGTTTTTTTGTTCGGGACTTTCAGATTAAAAAATATGTTGATTAACGCTGCGCAGGTCCTCGTTCCGACGATGTGACAGAGCAGCATGTTGGTTTGGTGGGAACCCCAGTGGGGCAACTCATTTTAGAATACCATTGTTTCTTTTTTCTTTGATCTCTATGAAATAAAACATTTACAAAGACACATCCAAAAAATCAGGTGATTTAATTTAAACACATGAAAATTTTACATTCCTCAAAAAGAAAAAAAAACATTTTCTCTCAAACGAAGAAGGAACTAACAAAGAGCATTAACAACAACCAAAAAAACAGGGGGGTTTTTGGGGGGGTTTGAAAGACACCATGGGGGGGGCCCCCTAGGGTGGGAAACAGGGTGTCACATCCCAGCAATGGGACTCTAGTGTTGGCCAGGGTTTTGTTTTTTCATGTGGGTGTTTTTATGTTGGGGGTTCTGGTTTTTGTTTTTGGTTTTCCTTTGGACTCCCCAAACAGAGGCAAAGAGTGTCAGCTGTTCGTTGGTTTTCTCTGATTGGCCAATTTAAATGTTGTTTTTCATTCGGGTTTGTGGGATTTTGTGTGTTGGTTTGTGTTTTTAACCTAGAGTCCGATTTGTTGTTTATTTTTTTGAGTGTGAATTAATAAAATAAATGTTCACCCCAAGTGCGCCTTGGGCTTTCCCTGACGATGGGACAGAAAATCCCCCCTAAAAAAAGACCAAGCAGGTGTCCAGGAGCCATCGTGGCAGATCTCCCTGGCAACTCGACTGGGGCAAGCCTGGAGAGCAGGAGGGTGGACTTTGGGGCCAGTTGGGAGGAGGAGTTTTACTGGGGAAGCCCCCTGAGGAGTAATGGGGGGAGTTGGAGAAGGGAGCGAGGTTGGGCAGAACATGGAGGGTGGGCCCCCGGGGAGGAGAAGACCCCCCCCGAATTTTTAGGGGGGGGTCACGAGGGGGGGCAGGGGGAGATAGACGGCCGCGGGTTGGCAGAGGGGGGCCCCCAGGTTACGGGGGTCATGGTCACCAGGGGGAGGAGGTGAGAGGCAGGCGAGGGTACTGGCGTGTGTTGCCAGTCCCCGGGGGCCTGTTCCTGAAAACCCACGTAGGGCCAGTGGTGTGTGTTCCCATACGGCCGGCCTTTCCTCCACTCCCCCCAAGTCAGTGGTGGTTGTAGCCGGGGCGGCCCGTTCCTGCTCCCCGCACCAAGTCGTGGTGGCGTGTCGGCCCGGTTTCCGGGCCCCTTCCTGCTCCCCGACCAAATCAGTGGTGCGCTAGTCAGCCCGGTCCGGGGCCCCCTTCCCGTCCCCGCACCAAGTCGTGGTGCGGTCGTCAGCCCGGGCCCGGGCCCCTTCTGCTCCCGAAAACCAAATCAGGGTGCGGTATCGCCCCGGGCCGGGGCCCAATTTTGGCTAACAAAAAAATGAGTGAAAAGGATCTGGCTACACTCATACTGTCCCTGACCAAAAAGAAAATTGAACAATAAACTTCGGCGTCTCAACACTGTAACGAACTCCGTCGTCGTTTTCCAAGATCACCTCAGACCACTCTGCGCGTAACTGGACAATATGCTTGGCGCCAAACCGTACGTGGACGCGGACAGTTCTGTACGGGGACGCGGGCAGTTCCAGAACGCGGACATGAGCAGAGCAAGACAATAAACTAAATCCAGTCTTAACAGTGGCTTACATTAGTAATATTCATATATTTATTTGTATATGTAAAACAAACATTCAAAGTTTTTTTCTAACAATATTTTGAGATCTGGGCCCATATCCACAAAGTATCTCAGAGTAGAAAATTGGTCGTATAAGTGCTGAGAATTAAGACATTTTACTCTTATGGATATAAATGAATGCATAGCATTTTGTCTTCGGTTTGGCAGATTAACTCATGCTTATTTCTGAAGATAAACTCAGGTTTTCACCCAGCGGCTAAGGAGTTGGAGCTGTGGCAGGAGTTGGGCCTATGGCAGAAAGGTGGCTGGTTCGAATCACGGGCCGGGCGCTGGAAAAAACGGGCGGGCTTGATCTGACCACTGGAAGGCTGCTGGGTTCACATCCTCAAAACATTCACCTTTCGTTGATCAGAGCTCTAGAGGTTCTTCTTCACTGAACACAAAAATATATCTAACTTTTAGTGGTTCCATATATTAAGGAAGTGATAGAAGCCTTTTTGGTTCTATAAGGAACCTTCTTTTCTAAGTGTATAATAAACACATTTTTCTTTTGATTATTTAATTACCTACATCATGTTATTTCAAGTTATCCCTTTGGAGCGCAACATCACGTTGTTAAAAAATAATCATAAATTGGCCATGGCTATAAATTGGGCAATTGAAGGCATCTAGGGCGAAATATGTGTTCGATGAAAATGAACATTGTATGCAAAGTTGTAGGCAACATTATTGACAAGGGACCGTGATGTCTACGATGCCAAAGCTATTTAGAGTTGTTAAACGGGTGTGAAGAGTGTGTTGGTTATAACGGTAATATTGTCAAAATTCTGCTTGTAACAACCATCAGAATTGGTTACTAAAATATGCATTCCATTATATTAGGCAATAATGAAGAGTAGGCAAAGTGTTCGTGTCCTGAAAATTCTATCAAATGTCTTACATTGCAACGAGTCCTGTCAGGGTGCTGCAGAACCCCTGCAGTACCTCCACTGACCCCGGATTGAGAACTCCTGATTTAGCAGATACTCTAATCCAGAGTGATTTACAGTAAGTGCATTCATCTTAAGATAGCTATTTATTTTGCAAATAAAATTAATAAATTCTTCATGAAATTGTCATCTCACCTCTTAGAGTTGGTGTCATGTTCCCCAGAGAGACTCATTTTAAAGACAGGGACCCCCTCCTCTCTCTCTCCAGAGAGACTCATTTTAGAGGCAGGGCCCCCCTCCTCTCTCTCCCCAGAGAGACTCATTTTAGAGGCAGGGACCCCCTCCTCTCTCTCCCCAGAGAGACTCATTTTAGACCACTGACCCCTAAACAGAGATGCTGTCACGCCCTGGCTCTAGGGACTCTTTTATGTTGAGCCAGGGTGTGTAGAGTCTATGTTTTGTGCTCTTTGTTTTCCATTCTAGGTCTTGTATTTCTATGTTGGCCAGAGTGGTTCCCAATCAGAGGCAACGAGTGTCAGCTGTTGCTGGTTATCTCTGATTGGGAACCATATTTAAACAGTCTGTTTTCCGTGAGTGTTTGTGGGATCTTTTTCCGTGTTCCTAGTAGGTTGTGTTTGAGCTAAGGACGTCACGTTATCGTTTTGTTGTTTTGTTCGTGTTATCTTTCAGATTAAATAAATATGTTTGCATTCAACGCTGCACATTGGTCCTCTGTTCCCGACGATCGTGATAGAAGATCCCACCAAAACTGGACCAAGCAGCGTGTCCAGGAGCCATCGCCAGGGGAATCGCTAGCGGATCTCCGTGGCAACCTCGACTGGGTCAAGCCTAGTGAAGAGCAGAGAGGGTGGACTTGGCAGCAGTGGAGGAAGAGTCTCGACTGGGTCAAGCCATGTGAGGCGGAGAGAGGCTGGAGTTGGAAGCAGAAGAGCGAGAGTTGGGCGAGAACTATAGAGGCCTGGCCCACGGGGAGGAGAGACCCCCAGAAATGTTTTAGGGGGGGGGCTCACGCCGTGGACGACGGGGCAGCAGGAGGCCGCGATGGAGCGGTCCAGCGGGTTTGCAGAGGAGGCCGCCAGGTTAAGGGGGCCACTGGTCACAGAGGAGAGGGAAAGTGTGGAGGCACGGCGAGAGGTACTGGGGTGTGTTACCAGTCCGGTTCGGCCCGTTCCTGATCCCTGCATAGGGCCAGTGGTGTGTGTCCCCAGTACGGTCCGGCCTGTTCCTGTTCCTCGCATCGAGCCTGTGGTGCGAGTCGTCAGCCCGGCCCGGTCTGTTCCTGCTCCCCGCACCGAGCCTATGGTGCGTGTCGCCAGCCCGGCCCGGCCTGTTCCTGCTCCCCGCACCAAGCCTATGGTGCGCGTCGCCAGCCCAGTCCGGCCTGTTCCTGCTCCCCGCACCAAGCCTATGGTGCGCGTCGCCAGCCCGGTCCGGCCTGTTCCTGCTCCCCGCACCAAGCCGATGGTGCGCGTCGCCAGTCCGGCCCGGTCTTGTCCTGCTCCCCGCACCGAGCCTATGGTGCGCGTCGCCAGCCCGGCCCGGCCTGTTCCTGCTCCCCGCACCGAGCCTATGGTGCGCGTCGCCAGCCCGGTCCGGCCTGTTCCTGCTCCCCGCACCAAGCCGATGGTGCGCGTCGCCAGTCCGGCCCGGTCTGTTCCTGCTCCCCGCACCAAGTCAGTGGTGAGCGTCGCCAGCCCGGCACGGTCCATTCCTGTTCTCCGCACCAAGTCAGTGGTGCGCTTCGTCAGCCCGGCTCGGCCTGTTCCTGCTCCCCACACCAAGCCAGTGGTGTGCGTCGTCAGTCCGGCACGGCCCGTGCCTGTTCCACCGGTGTCTGGTCCGGTACCGGTCAGCTGCTCCACGTCGGAGCTAGAGCAATCCGCTCCACCAGTGTTCAGTCCAGCTCCGGCCAGTAGGGCCAGTCCGGACCAGGGGTACTGTGGGGGGTTAGAGAGGGAGTGGGGATCATGCCCAGAGCCGGATCCGCCGCCAAGGCGGAGTGCCCACCCGGTCCCTCCCCTGTGGTGTTCTGTTGGCGCGGTCAGAGTCCGCGCCTTTGGGGGGGGGGGGGGGGTACTGTCACGCCCTGGCTCTAGGGACTCTTTTATGTTGAGCCAGGGTGTGTAGAGTCTATGTTTTTTGCTCTTTGTTTTCCATTCTAGGTCTTGTATTTCTATGTTGGCCAGAGTGGTTCCCAATCAGAGGCAATGAGTGTCAGCTGTTGCTGATTGTCTCTGATTGGGAACCATATTTAAACAGTCTGTTTTCCCTCAGTGTTTGTGGGATCTTGTTCCGTGTTCCTAGTAGGTTGTGTTTGAGCTAAGGATGTCACGTTATCGTTTTGTTGTTTTGTTCGTGTTATCTTTCAGATTAAATAAATATGTTTGCATTCAACGCTGCGCATTGGTCCTCTGTTCCCGACGATCGTGACAGATGCAGCATGTTGGTTGTGGTGAACACAGTGACAACTCATTCTAGAATATCCATTGTTCTCTTTTACTTATGATCTCTATGAAATAAAACATTTACTAACAGACACATCCAAACAATCAGGTGATTTAATTTAATCACATGAACATTGTTACATTCCTCGACAAGAAATAAAACATTGTCTCTCAAACAGAAGAAGGAACTAACAAAGAGTCATTAACAACAACCAAAACGAAACAGGTGGTTTTAGGAGGGGTTCTGAAAGACACTCATGGGGGTGTCCACTAGTGGTGGGAAACAGAGGCTGTCACATCCTAGCAATGGGACTCTAGTTGTTGAGCCAGGGTGTGTTTTGTTCTATGTGGTGTGTTTCTATGTTGGGGGTTCTGGTTTGTTGTTTTCTGTGTTTGCCTTAGTGACTCCCAATCAGAGGCAACGAGTGTCAGCTGTTCGTTGGTTGTCTCTGATTGGTTGCCATATTTAAACTGTCTGTTTTTCATTCGGGTTTGTGGGATTTTGTTCGTGTTGGTTTGTGTTGTAACCATAGACGTCACGCATTCGTTGTTTATTGTTTTGATCGTGTGATCATTTAATAAATATAATATGTTCACCCGCAACGCTGCGCCTTGGTCTCTCCATGACGATCGTGACAGAAAATCCCACCTAAACCAGACCAAGCAGCGTGTCCAGGAGCCATCGCTGGCAGATCTCCGTGGCAACCTCGACTGGGTCAAGCCTAGTGAGGAGCAGAGAGGGTGGACTTGGGACCAGTTGAGGAGGAGCTTTGACTGGGTCAAGCCCATTGAGGAGCTGAATGGCGGGAGTTGGAGACAGAGGAGCGAGAGTTGGGCGAGAACGATGGAGGCCTGGCCCACGGGGAGGAGAGACCCCCAGACATTTTTTAGGGGGGGGCTCACGACGTCGGGGCAGCAGGAGGCCGCGATAGAGCGGTCCAGCGGGTTGGCAGAGGAGGCCGCCAGGTTACGGGAGTCACTGGTCACCAGGGGGAAGGAGGTTGTAGAGGCACGGCGAGAGGTACTGGCGTGTGTTGCCAGTCCGGTCCGGCCTGTTCCTGAATCCCACGTAGGGCCAGTGGTGTGTGTTCCCAGTACGGTCCGGCCTGTTCCTGCCACTCCCACCAAGTCAGTGGTGCGTTTCGTCAGCCCGGCGCGGCCCGTTCCTGCTCCCCGCACCAAGTCAGTGGTGAGCGTCGTCGGCCCGGTCCGGCCCGTTCCTGCTCCCCGCACCAAGTCAGTGGTGCGCGTAGTCAGCCCGGTCCGGCCCATTCCTGCTCCCCGCACCAAGTCAGTGGTGCGCGTCGTCAGCCCGGTCCGGCCCATTCCTGCTCCCCGCACCAAGTCAGTGGTGCGCGTCATCAGCCCGGTCCGGCCCATTCCTGCTCCCCGCACCAAGTCAGGGGTGCGCTTCGACAGCCCGGCTCGGCCCGCTCCTGCTCCCCACACCAAGCCAGTGGTGTGCGTCGTCAGTCCGGCACGGCCCGTGCCTGTTCCCCGCACCAAGTCAGGGGTGTGCTTCGACAGCCCGGCTCGGCCCGCTCCTGCTCCCCACACCAAGCCAGTGGTGTGCGTCGTCAGTCCGGCACGGCCCGTGCCTGTTCCCCGCACCAGGTCAGGGGTGCGCTTCGACGGCCCGGCTCGGCCCGCTCCTGCTCCCCACACCAAGCCAGTGGTGTGCGTCGTCAGTCCGGCACGGCCCGTGCCTGTTCCACCGGTGGCTGGTCCGGCACCGGTCAGAGGCTTCACGTCGGAGCTAGAGCAATCCGCTCCACCAGTGTTCAGTCCAGCTCCGGCCAGCAGGGCCAGACCGGACCAGGGGTACTTTGGGGGGTTAGAGAAGGAGTGGGGGTCAAGCCCGGAGCCAGAACCGCCGCCGAGGAGGTATGCCCACCCAGCCCTCCCCTGTTTTGCTCTTTTTGAGGGTTTGTGGGATTTTGTTCGTGTTGGTTTGTGTTGTAACCATAGACGTCACGCATTCGTTGTTTATTGTTTTGATCGTGTGATCATTTAATAAATATAATATGTTCACCCGCAACGCTGCGCCTTGGTCTCTCCATGACGATCGTGACAGAGGCTTTCTGAACGCTTTGGGGCTTTCACCAAATTGTGCCGAAAATGCCATTGATAGATTTGAGTGCTAATAAACAACATTTAGTTAGAATGTGGGGTTCGCTTTTTGCCTCCAGGTTCACTATGTTTTCAAAAACGATGCATATGTGGTATTATTTAGGATACTAAAGACAGAATATTATTATAGGCTACACTAAATAAAACACATTATTTAAACAACAATGGGAGGAATCAGTGAGATCTCGCATTTTGCAACACATGGTTCGAAAAAGCATGAGACCAAACGAAGCTTCGGACATTATTGATCATGTGGTAATGTTACTTCGAAACTCTCCATGGCAGCGTTTCAAACACTTCAAAGACTCCCTCTCCCCTCAGCCCTCAAGTTAAGTGGACACTTCTGATGACGTATCATGACGTATGATGAGTGGACACTTCTGATGATGTATCATGACGTATGATGAGTTGACACTTGCAGGGCAAAGGGCGAGGGAAGAATGAATTAATTTTAAATGGACCGCCCTTGCCCAGAAATGTGTCACTCGTTTGTCCCACGGTTGTGTTTTCAGTCATCATAGCGACCGTTCTCTCTGCGTGGTGCGTGGGAAATGCATGTTACATCATCAGCCGTTGTAGGAAAGATACACTTAAAACACTCGTAACCTTAAATTCCATCGCTATCGGGAAACCGGGCCCAGAGTGACTTACAATACAATTGCCGTATTATAGTGTATTTTAGCTTTTAAAAGACTTGAGCATTTCCTGTTGCTGCAGGATAATTTTCCTGCTGTGAGAAACTGGGTCAAATTAAGATATGGCATCTGTAAGTGCATTCATCTTAAGATATCTAGGTGAGACAACCAGAAGTACATTCATTTCCAATGGAACGCTGTGTTTGCCTTGCAGCATTGCGTTGCAGAGGCAGTTGCAGTGCGTTCTGTGTGGTGCGTATGTTGGATTTATCGAACGTATGCGTCAAACTGTGTACATAGACGGCTTGACAGAAATGGTAGCAGAAAGTGAAAGTTTAACTTTTGTTGCACACATTTAGATGATGCTGCATACTATTTTGCGCAATGACGCAGTCGGTGTGTTCAAAGTGTAATATTTTACGTACCCATAAGCAATAATTTGAAAAAATTGTGGACATAGAGTTTTGGAAATGTACTTAATAATTCTTAAACAAAACTGTAATCTCACCTCTTAGCTTTGGTGTCATATTCTCCAGAGAGACTCATTTTAGAGGCAGGGCCCCCCTCCTCTCTCTCCCCAGAGAGACTCATTTTAGAGGCAGGGCCCCCCTCCTCTCTCTCCCCAGAGAGACTCATTTTAGAGGCAGGGACCCCCTCCTCTCTCTCCCCAGAGAGACTCATTTTAGAGGCAGGGACCCCCTCCTCTCTCTCCCCAGAGAGACTCATTTTAGACCACTGACCCCTAAACAGAGATGCAGCATGTTGGTTGTGGTGAACACAGTGACAACTAATTCTAGAATGTCCATTGTTCTCTTTTACTCATGATCTCTTAGAAATAAAACATTTACTAACAGACATATCGAAACAGTCAGGCTATTTAATGCAATCAGATGAACATCTGGTTGTGACATCTCTTCTCCATGTTAACTGTTAATAATAATAATAATAAGTCACTGTTTGTTAAGGTAGTTATAGACAGTGCAGCAACACAAGGCCATGTCTCACACTTATGTTTATTAATTAAAAGTCGGCTATTTGTTGTCTTTGAATCTGAGAATGTAGACAGAAGGGCTAAAACGGGCATGATTGATCTGAGGGGAAATCATTGATACATTCAGAAAGTATTTTTTGCAACAAGTAAGAGATGTTATATTATGTAAAGTAGGCTAGGTTATAATATAAACTCAGCAAAAAAAGAAACGTACCTTTTTTCGTACCTTTACCTTAGGAATGCTGCAAGGAGGCATTAGGACTGCAGATGTGGCCAGGGCAATAAATTGCAATGTCCGTACTGTGAGACGCCTAAGACAGCGCTACAGGGAGACAGGACGGACAGCTGATTGTCCTCGCAGTGGCAGAACACGTGTAACAACACCTGCACAGGATCGGTACATCCGAACATCACACCTGCGGGACAGGTACAGGATGGCAACAACAACTGCCCGAGTTACAACAGGAACGCACAATCCCTCCATCAGTGCTCAGACTGTCCGCAATAGGCTGAGAGAGGCTGGACTGAATGCTTTTAGGCCTGTTGTAAGGCAGGTCCACACCAGACATCACCGGCGCTGGTCGCTGGACCAGACAGGACTGGCAAAAAGTGCTCTTCACTGATGAGTCGCGGTTTTGTCTCACCAGGGGTGATGGTCGGATTCACGTTTATCGTAGAAGGAATGAGCGTTACACCGAGGCCTGTACTCTGGAGCGGGATCGATTTGGAGGTCGAGGGTCCATCATGATCTGGGGCGGTGTGTCACAGCATCATCGGACTGAGCTTGTTGTCATTGCAGGCAATCTCAGGGAAGACATCCTCCTCCCTCATGTGGTACCCTTCCAGCAGGCTCATCCTGTCATGACCCTCCAGCATGACAATGCCACCAGCCATACTGCCCGTTCTGTGCGTGATTTCCTGCAAGACAGGAATGTCAGTGTTCTGCCATGGCCAGCGAAGAACCCGGAACTCAATCCCATTGAGCACGTTTGGGATCTGTTGGATAGGAGGGTGAGGGCTAGGGCCAATCCCCCCAGAAATGTCTGGGAACTTGCAGGTGCCTTGGTGGAAGACTGGGGTAACATCTCACAGCAAGAACTGGCAAATCTGGTGCAGTCCATGAGGAGGAGATGCACTGCAGTACTTAATGCAGCTGGTGGCCACACCAGATACTGACTGTTACTTTTGATTTTGATCCTCCTTTTGTTCAGGGACACATTTTTCAATTTCTGTGGAACTTGTTCAGTTTATGTCTCAGTTGTTGAATCTTGTTATGTTCACACAAATATTTACATATGTTAAGTTTGCTAAAAACAAACGCAGTTGACAGTGAGAGGACGTTTCTTTTTTTGCTGAGTATATAATAGTGGTTTGTTAGTGATATGCAGATGGAGGTCTATACCTCAGCTATAGCCTACATATCCTAGATGACCAGCCTAAACCTGTTCAGATCAGTTCCCATAACGTTACAGGCCTACCAGTAGCAGGACAGAGCATGTAGCCTAGGCATGATATGTTTCACATTTCCAACAGAGACCTTCAGGTTGGTCCGCATGATAAGTGATCATATATCAAACCTACTCTGACTATTGAATGTCTGTAAACGACCTAACTTTCTAATATAATAGTTCTATGTAGCCTAGACTTACCAGAATCTGCCCGTCTTTCCTTCAAATCAACACATTTACCCTAATTTTAATGTTGCCGAGAAATGTGCCCCACAGTTTAAACAACCATTTTGTAAGTGCGTAGGCTACACACTTACTTTTAATTTCATATGAGGAAACTGGTGCGGCCGCCTGTTTTCTTGCAGATGAAGTAGCCTCTTATAGGGAACTCATTCAACCAGCCTAAACAACAGTAAATAAAATATGTAAAATGGTCAAAAAACAATGGTCTAAAGAGAATCCTGTCCTCCTAATATAGCCATGTACATTAAAGACAGGTATATTGCTACAGATGTAGGATCTTAATTTGAGCCGGTTTGCTACAGCAGGAAAATATTCCTGAAGCAACACGACATTTTAAATATTATGTGGATTATAGTTAATGGTCATTTTTCAAAAGGGAAAGGTGGAAAAATTTTAATTACAAACTTCAGAAGCCTGTTTAACCCTCAAATACACAACATGTTTTAGTTCTCCTGCAACAGGCTGATTAAATTAAGATCCTACATCTGTACAGAGCTTGTCTTTATCTAAACCAAGGCAGTTTGCATTATTAGCAATGATGTTGCAACTGTCAGCTGCTGTAAACCTATGTGATTGGATGTTATAGACCCATCTGAACAGTTTCTTTCCCCATGCTGTAGCCCTCACCAACTGGCCATCTGGTCCATAGAGACTAAAGGACTATACACTCTATGCTGCTCACCACATCAAGCCATCTCTGAACTGTACACTACCATCTGGTCCATAGAGACTAAAGGACTATGCACTCTATACTGCTCACCACATCAAGCCATCTCTGAACTGTACACTACCATCTGGCCCATAGAGACTAAAGGACTATACACTCTATGCTGCTCACCACATCAAGCCATCTCTGAACTGCACACTACCATCTGGTCCATGGAGACTAAAGGACTATACACTCTATGCTGCACACCACATCAAGCCATCTCTGAACTGTACACTACCATCTGGTCCATGGAGACTAAAGGACTATACACTCTATGCTGCACACCACATCAAGCCATCTCTGTGTGGAAAAGTATTGGGAAGACAGAAAGATAACAGTGAATATGAGACATGGGGGAAGGTATTGGGAAGGTAGAAAGATAACATTGAATTTCCCCCAAGTATCGCAAACAGGAAGTAAAATTAGTCACAAGGTTGTGCTAACTACAGTAGTGATGAAAAAGCCTTTCCACCCCACTCTTCCCAATCCGTCTCAAGAACAGAACATGTGGTTTAATGAAGATACATGTAGATACAACAGGATGTGATACTATCTACTTCTCTTTTACCAGAACAGAGACATTTCCCAGAGGAGGCTGGTGGGAAGGGCTATAGAAGGACGGGTTCATTTTTAAAGACTTTTGTTTTTATCTTTTTACATTTAACAGACGCTCTTATCCAGAGCGACTTACAGTTAATGAGTGCATACATATATATATATATTTTCTCATACTGGCCCCCCGCGGGAATCAAACCCACAACCCTGGCGTTGCAAACGCCATGCTCTACCAACATCCCTGCAGGCCATTCCCTCCCCTACCCTGGACGACGCTGGGCCAATTGTGCACCACCCCATGGGTCTCCCGGTCATGGCCTGCTACGACAGAGCCTGGATTCAAACCAGGATCTCTAGTGGCACAGCTAGCACTGTGATGCACTGCCTTAGACCACTGCGCCACTCGGGAGTTAATGACAGTTTTTAATGACAGATCATAGAAACATGCTGTTTTCACAAACAGAAAAGTATTTTGAGCCTTTTCCCCACTTAATCTGCCAAGACAATGCGCCACTAATGAGTCTCTCTTTCCTCACTGAATAAATGACAAATGGATGAATGGGCGATAGTTTTGCACCTTAATTCACAATTGAATTTAAATTAGGCTTAACTGAATGATAAGGAGGGTGCAGATGTTGAATTCATTTAGAACAATAGTGTAATGATGAGTTTGTGTTATGCCTGTTTATCAGCAGCAAATCATTTGACCACACGCCTTGTGGGTTGATACATTTCTCTTTTATGTTTTACTTTGTAAAAATAAACTGTTACAGGTCTGTTTTATTTACTATAAGTCTATTACTAATCAAATGTATTGTGGGAAACGAAAACATGCTATGAGTTGCAGTCAACACAATCTCACACTCAATCCGTGTAAATATGCACAAAAAGCATGTATTTTTGTGTGGCTGATTATGTGTGAAAATACAAATTTTTGTACGACTGAATTCATAGGAAAATACATTTTTTGGGGGGCGAATTAAGCCACACAAAAATGCACAAAATCTGCTAAAATACTTTTTGTACATATTTGCTCGAATTGAGTGTGAGAATGTGTTGCAAAAAGAAGGCCTTTAGAATTACGCAGAACATATCCTTGACTACCGAAGTTGATGAGTGAACAAATGATGGCAGTCAGCCTGCACAGCCGGCCCATCAAAACTACACCTAAACTATACCTCAACTCATTTCACACATAATAAGAGTTAGCCAATAGACCAGATTAAATAATCTGATGAGTGACAATATTATCAGTTGTCAAATTGTACATGAAGAGATGGACGCATCTTGTAATTGACAGATGCAGGGAAAGGAGCATCTCTTTATCAAATCCTCCTTCAGAGTCACATGCAGGTAAAACATTGTGATTTCTATATAGTGCTGTATCTGAAAGAGCATATTCTGCAGTTTCTATGACACTTACCTTTATCAAATAACTCTCAACATTCAAGAGGTACAGCTCTATTTCCAAATATCATTTTTTCACCAACATCCCTGCTGTTCATTCATTTAGCACATGACCACTCTAGTGCCAGCATTGCTCTGGTTACTAAGCAAAAAACTAGTAACATAATATTCTGCCGTCAATGGATGAATGGCCAATAGAAACCAGATAGAAACTGATAATGATGCATGTGACTTCAGTTTTGGTTAGCAGCGGATGTCGAAACCAACTTGCTCAGTGTCTTACCATATCTGGGGAAAGATTAAACCAGGCCAGCCGGGTGAGCGACTGTCTGAGACTGTGGTTTTGAGACACGTGGAGCCCAAAAAAAAAGACACAATGTCAAGTCAGCAGGTCCTGTTCTCCCTCTTCCCCAAGCACCACAGCTCCCACTGGGGAAAAATACACAATGCCAAGACAGCATGTCCTGCTTTCCCTCTTCCCCAAGCACCACACCTCCCACTGGGGAAAAAGGAGACACAATGTCAAGACAGCAGGTCATGCTCTCCCTCTTCCCCAAGAACTACAGCTCCCACTGGGGAAAAAGGAGACACAATGTCAAGACAGCAGGTCATGCTCTCCCTCTTCCCCAAGCACCACAGCTCCCACTGGGGAAAAGGAGACACAATGTCAAGACAGCAGGTCCTGTTCTCCCTCTTCCCCAAGAACCACAGCTCCCACTGGGGAAAAGGAGACACAATGTCAAGACAGCAGGAAAAAGTCCCATAAAAACTGTACAGTGTCTGAAACAATCAACAAATGTTTTTTGTATATCTTGTCATTAATATATTAACACAAATATTTATTCATGGAATTAATCCTTTATAATTGTTCATGCACTGGTGCGTTTGTTTAGGAATACAGCAAATAATTTCACCTGAACACCTGGCTGGTTATATTATTATTATTATTATTATATTTTTCATTCTACTTTGTCAAAATAAACTGTAAATGCACTTTATTAAGTACTAAAACTCTATTACTAATTGAATCTACAAATAAAGTTGATCATATGGATTACACTGTCATGTTTTTATTATAAGGGAAACAGAAATAGGCTATAGGCCTTTTTTTATTTTACTTTGTAGAATAAACTTTTTTTTTAAGTTACAAAAAATATATATTTCCACTAATATTTCTTCATGCAATTAATCCTTTACAATAGTTTATGCACTATTTATCAAGCTTTTATTTATCAACCATGTTTTCACACCTTGCTCTAGTGCAGGGATGGGCAACTCCAGTCCTCGGGGCCTGATTGGTGTCACACCTTGCTCTAGTGCAGGGATGGGCAACTCCAGTCCTCGGGGCCTGATTGGTGTCACACCTTGCTCTAGTGCAGGGATGGGCAACTCCAGTCCTCGGGGCCTGATTGGTGTCACACCTTGCTATAGCACAGGGATGGGCAACTCCAGTCCTCGGGGCCTGATTGGTGTCACACCTTGCTCTAGTGCAGGGATGGGCAACTCCAGTCCTCTGGGCCTGATTGGTGTCACACCTTGCTATAGTGCAGGGATGGGCAACTCCAGTCCTCTGGGCCTGATTGGTGTCACACCTTGCTCTAGTGCAGGGATGGGCAACTCCAGTCCTCTGGGCCTGATTGGTGTCACACCTTGCTCTAGCCGCAGCTAACACACTTGACTCCAATAATTAACTAATCATAATCTTCAATTTAGAATGCGATTAGTTTAATCAGCTGTGTTTGCTAGGGATGGGGGAAAAGTGTGACACCCCGAGGATTGGAGTTACCCATCCCTACTAGCTGAAAGGCCAGGCGGTTCTAGTGTTAAGGACTGGTAAATGGGTGTTGCTCATGCATTCACTCATGCTGACTGGCTCCAATACTTTGTTCTTGACTAAAGCGTCCAAGTCAGCCTTGACTTTTGGTCTGATAGCATAAGGTACAGGTCCTGCTTTCAGAAATGTTGGTTTTCTGTCTGGCTTAATGCTAAGCTTCCCTGTAATGTCGTTCATACTACCCAGCTGTCCATTAAAGACTTCTCCATGTTTCTTTAAGATGGCAGGTAGGTCTGTGTCTCCATGTGTCATTGTATGCACTGATGGCCAGTCCAGTGTGATTTTCTCCAACTATGAACATCCCAGTAGTGATGCATAGTCTCCTTTCACAACATAAAGTGGCAGCTTTTCAGTTTGTCTGTTTACCTGAACTGTGACATCAGTGATGCTTCTCACAGCGACAGATTCACCTGTGTAAGTCTTTAACACGAGGTGCGCTGGTTGAAGTGGAAGGTGTTTCAGTGTATTTTTTCTGACACAAGAGATACAGCTGCCCCTGTGTCAATCTCCATACCCACCGGCTGTCCCTCTAGCAAGGGGGAGACATAGTAGCCGTGCGACCCGCCAGGAAAAAGTCAGGATTTTCAGTTTGACTTCCTCGTCTGATGAGTCACTCACCTCAGTGTTCTCTTACTCAACAGTGTGAACATGTCTATGTGTCTTTCGCTGGAATGTCTGTTTCTTGTTTCCCGTTTTTGTGATTTCTCTGTTCTCTTTTTGTTTCTGGAGACTTGTCCGATGTTGACCTTTTTACCACAGGCTGAACAATCCATGTCCTTACACCAGCATGTGACTTGATTTCCCGGTCTCTGATTTTCAGTTGAAACTCTGTTGAAACATTTTATTTATTTGAAAGGAACACAGACAAGAACAAATAGCAGCAGGAATGGTTTTACAGCTAGAGACACAATACTGTTAAAATATATATCAGTATATTATGGAAACTTGTTATTGCAGGTAAATACAATTATTATAATAAAATCAATAAGGTACACATTTGCACTAAATGATCATGAATGGGCAATCTGTTGGGTAAAACCCACTGCAGGAGTTATTTTATGGTAACCAGCTGTCAATAGTTCTTTGCTACATATGAATATGCATAAAGGAGCCAAAGGCACTTTGATTACATAGATCACACAGAAGAGAGGTTAATATGTTCATTAAATGATGTTTTCTAGGTGGAAGGTTTACCCTGTGTATGAGATTACAATGTATCAGCTGGTGATTAGGATTGTTAGATGAACCCACTAAGTTCCTGATGAACTCAACTGGTGAGCCTCTTTAGCAGCTAGTTCCATGGACACACTGATTTCAATGTCCTTTGCCAAGGTCAGATGACTTTCAGTCAACAATCTCTTTTGTGTAGCTTCACTCCGTAGCCCACATACTAGTCTGTCTCTAATGATGTCATTTAGAACAGCATTAAACACAGTGTTCTGGTAGTTTCTTTAATGCAGCAGCAAACATTGTTACTGATTCTCCCTCTTCCTGATGTCTCCTGTGGAACCTGAACCTTTCAGCATTAACTACTGGTTCTGGTGAAAAATGTCCTTTAAGTATCTCCACAATATCCCCATACGTCTTATTACCTGTTCTGTCTGGCTGTAGCAGGCTGCCTAGTAAATTACATGTCTTTGGCCCCATTACACTAAAATGGGGCCAAAGCTCCTGATTGTCACTCACTTCAATATTGTCCTCAACCTAAGCAATATTTTCCTCAGTCACGTGATCTTCATTCACTTCACTCACTGACGTTTCCTCCTAAATTCGCTCATTTAGCAGATTTAATTAAAAGGTTTGTCTTCACAGTTGAATAAATGTCCTATCCTTTAATAACTGTATATTCCTCCTTTTTAATCACGTGGTTTTCCCGCTCCGATGTCCGTCTCGAGTCCTTTTCTGCCGTCCATGACGATGTTAACTCCAGTGGTGGAAAAAGTACCCAATTGTCATACTTGAGTAAAAGTACTTAAGTATCAAAAGTAAATGTCATTACTAAAATAACAAAAGTAAATGTATAAGTATAAATCATTTCAAATTCTTTACATAAAGCAAACCAGATGATTTTCTTGTTTTTAAAATGTACGTTCATCCAGAGATACACTCCAACACTCAGACAATTTACATAACGATGTTAACTCTCTTTCTTAGCTAGCTCGACTATACACTTGCCTCTGCTAGCAATACACTGTGCTAACATTAGCCTATTCTGGACCACAGAAAATAACAGTTTTAAACAGTTGTAAAAACCCACTTCTTCCAGACAGAATAGTTCCTGTAGATTCAGACTTACTCATCGCCAATCTTTTGTTATGTCTCGTGGGTTTCATAACCACGTCTGTATAACAATTCAATAATGATGAGACGGGAGACAGGAATCAGTTCAACCATTTATCTGGAACGTGATCATCTCAACACATACAAACCCCCATGATGCTCTGCAGCACAACCCCAATATACAACAAATACATAGATAAGTAAATGGACACTAAACAAAACTCAGAGGAATTTAAATGTTCAGTTGTAGAAAGTAGGGCCATGGGATAGGGTCAGAAAGGTCAGTATGTTTGATAACTGGTTACAGGGGTGACATAACAACCATAAGGTCTATTATAACACAGTGAAGTAGAGGTGGGAGCTAAAAGCAGACATGGACAGTGAGACGGTGTGAGGAGGTCAGGGGTGAAACACTAGATCAGGACAGGTAGAAATGGCAGGGCTGGAAATAGACACAGAGACACATTCTGATCATGGCTCAGACCTGACCTGAGACACCCAAACAGAAGATGCCATAGCAAAGTCCTGTCCAGTAGGCTATATGGGATTTCCTTTCATCAAAATCCAACACATGGAAATGTGGCCAGTGTGTGTGTGTGTGTCCAGTGTGTGTGTGTGTCCAGTGTGTGTGTGTTTGTCCAGTGTGTGTTTGTGTATCAAGTGTGTTTGTGTGTGTGTGTCCAGTGTGTGTGTGTATCCAGTGTGTGTGTGTGTGTGTCCAGTGTGTCTGTGTATCCAGTGTGTGTGTGTTCAGTGTGTGTGTGTGTGTGTGTGTCCAGTGTGTGTGTGTGTGTGTGTGTGTCCAGTGTGTGTGTTTGTCCAGTGTGTGTGTGTGTGTGTGTGTGTGTGTGTGTGTGTGTGTGTGTGTGTGTATGTGTGTCCCAAGTGTGTTTGTTGTGTGTGTGTGTCCGGTGTGTGTGTGTGTATGTTTGTCCTGCGTGTGTGTGTCCGGTGTGTGTGTTTGTCATGCGTGTGTGTGTCCAGTGTGTGTGTGTGTGTGTGTGTCCAGAGTGAGTGTGTCCAGTGTGTGTGTGTGTCCAGTGTGTGTGTGTGTGTGTGTGTTCAGTGTGTGTGTTGTGTGTTTTGTCCAGTGTGTGTGTGTCTAGTGTGTGTATGTGTGTCCCAAGTGTGTTTGTGTGTGTGTGTCCAGTGTATGTGTGTGTGTGTGTGTGTGTCCGGTGTGTGTATGTTTGTCCATGCGTGTGTGTGTACCAGTGAGTGTGTGGTGTGTGTGTGTGTCCATGTGAGTGGTGTCCAGTGTGTATGTGTCCAGTGTGTGTGTGTGTACAGTGTGTGTGTGTTCAGTGTGTGTGTGTGTGTGTGTGGGTGTCAAGTGTGTGTGTGTGTCCAGTGTATATGTGTGTGTGTGTGTGTCCGGTGTGTGTGTGTCCAGTGTGTGTGTGTGTGTGTCCAGTGTGTGTGTGTGTCCAGTGTGTGTGTGTGTGTGTGTGTGTGTGTCCAGTGTGTGTGTCCAGTTTTGTGTGTGTGTCCAGTGTGTGTGTGTGTGTCCAGTGTGTGTGTGTGTCCAGTGTGTGTCCAGTGTATATGTGTGTGTCTGTGTCCAGTGTGTGTCTAAGTCCAGTGTGTGTGTGTGTACAGTGTGTGTATGTGTGTGTTCAGTGTGTGTGTGTGTGTGTGTGTCAAGTGTGTGTGTGTGTCCAGTGTATATGTGTGTGTGTGTGTGTGTCCGGTGTGTGTGTGTCCAGTGTGTGGGTGTGTCCAGTGTGTGAGTGTGTCCAGTGTGTGTGTTTGTGTGTGTCCAGTGTGAGTGTGTCCAGTGTGTGTGTGTCCAGTGAGTGTGTGTGTGTGTTTTTCCAGTGTGTGTCCAGTGTGTGTGTGTGTCCAGTGTGTGAGTGTGTCCAGTGTGTGAGTGTGTCCAGTGTGTGTGTGTCCCCAGTGTGTGTGTGTGTGTATGTCCAGTGTGAGTGTGTCCAGTGTGTGTGTTTGTCCAGTGTATGTGTGTGTGTGTGTGTGTGTGTGTGTGTGTGGTGTGTGTGTGTGTGTGTGTGTGTGTGTGTGTGTGTGTGTGTGTGTTTGTGTGGGTGTGTGTGTTTATGTGTGTGTGTGTGTGTGTGTGTCTGTGTTCAGTGTGTGTGTGTGTGCCCAGTGTGTGTGTGTGTCCTGTGTGTGTGTCCAGTGTGTGTTGTCCAGTGTGTGTGTGTCCAGTGTGTGTGTCCAGTGTGTGTTGTGTGTGTGTGTGTCAGTGTTACCATGGTTATTATTTACAGGGACACTGAGGCGCCATCAAACCCAAAACCCTGGATAGAGGGGCTCAGTGAATGTGGAGTGGAATGTGTACAGGTGGGTCAGTGTGTCAGAGGAGACTGTAGAAGGACAGAGTGCCGGCTGGCCAGTCCAGATACACTCCTACTCTGTGGGAGCTGGAGGAGGGGACGTCTATGGTAGTGGACTTATTATTGTGCCTGGCTCTGTAACTGTTGTCATAGCAGCTCAGACTCCAGGACTTGTCATTCCATCCAATCCAACAGTCATCACCCCTTCCTCTCCTTCTTATTCCTTTATATGTCACTCCTATATCAGCCCTTCTCCCACTCCACTCTACCTCCCAGTAACAGCGCCCAGTCAGACCCTCTCTACACAGCACCTGTCCACAGTCCTTAAATCTCTCTGGGTGATCAGGATACGGCTGCTCCTCTCCCCTCCAACATGTCACCTTTCTGTTCTCCTCAGACAGAGAGACAAGTCTGTTTACTGTGTTTGGGTCCAGTGTGAGATCCCAGACATCTGATGGATGAAACCAGACACAAATTAGAAATCATCACATCCTAACACACAAAAAAACACCACCAAATACACCCACCCTCACATCCTGAACACCACACACCTTCATGCATTTTTAATTGACCAAGTAAGTTGATGGTGGTCTTTGCTTTGCTTTTACTTGAATTAAGACTTATTCTTGTCATTTCTTTAAGCATCAACACCAATTTTTAAAAATCCGGTTTTTATTTGTTCTCTCCCCAATTCCACCTTAGCGGGAAGCAAAGAACAGACAGTTTGGGGATACCCCTAAAAAAAAACCCCCAAAAAACACCCCCCCAAAACAACCCCCACCACACACAACCCCCAACACACAAAAAAACCCCCTAATTATACTTTGTTTAAAATTTTTTGTGTGGGGTCCCTTGGGGGTGTGGTCATGGTGTCCGTGGTTTGTGGTGCGGGTTTGGTTTTCCCGGTGTGTTGGGTGTGTGTGTGTGTGTGTGTGTGTCCATTGTGTGTATGTGTCTAATGTGTGTGTGTGTATGTCTAGTGTGTTGTGTGTCTAGTGTGTGTGTGTGTCCAGTGTGAGTGTGTTGTGTGTGTCCAATGTGTGTGGTTTGTCCCAGTGTGTGTGTGTGTGGTGTGGTGTGTGTGTGTGTGTGCGCGTCCTTTGTGTGTAATGTGTCCAGTGTGTTTGTTTACAGTGTGTGTGTGTGTGTGTGTCCAATGTGTGTGTTTGTCCAGTTGTGTGTGTGTGTGGTGCGCGTCCTTTGTGTGAATGTGTCCAGTGTGTGTGTGTGTGTGTGTGTGTGTGTGTGTCCAATGTGTGTGTTTGTCCAGTGTGTTTGTGTGTGTGTGTGTGTGCGCGTCCTTTGTGTGTATGTGTCCAGTGTGTTTGTTTACAGTGTGTGTGTGTGTGTGTGGTGTGTCCAATGTGTGTGTTTTGTACAGTGTGTGTGTGTGGTGTGTGTGTGTGTGTGTGTGTGTGTCCAGTGTGTGTGTGTCCAGTGTGTATGTGTGTCCAGTGTGTGTGTGTCCAGTGTGGTGTGTCCAGTGTACTGGACACACACAGACACACACACACACAGGACAAACACACCGGACACACACACACTGGACAAACACACACACACACACACACACACACACAGGACACACTGCACACAGACACACACACACACATACACACAGTCTTTATATAACTTAGTCCAAGTGGTGGTCAGAATGTTTGTCTTAACTAGCCTGATAACTCCAACATGTCTGATATGAACATTGACATAAACCCTCTACATACTTGAGTTTCTCCAGTCTGCAGTGTGGATCCTCCAGTCCAGCAGAGAGCAGTCTGACTCCTGAGTCTCCTGGGTGATTGTAGCTCAGGTCCAGCTCTCTCAGGTGTGAGGGGTTTGACTTCAGAGCTGAGACCAGAGAAGCACAGCCTTCCTCTGTGACTAGACAGCCTGACAGCCTGCAAAGAGTCAAATCATATTAAAACCACACTGCTATTCTTTGGTGGTGAAAATAGTGGCAGTATATTTTTTCTATATATAGTATATTTTTTCGATTCCCACGGGGGGCCAGTATAAAAAAATATATATATGTATTCACTAACTGTAAGTCGCTCTGGATAAGAGCATCTGCTAAATGACTAAAATGTAAATGTATGTAAAATGCAATATCAATGGCTAAATTAAATGTGTTTTTTTTTAAGTGCAAAATAAAGTGCCTGTAACACGACAGTAAGCGCGTAAACCTAAAGTTGCAGCAACACGGCTGCTTAAAATATCCGGTAATCAGCCTACCAGAAAAGTCATTAATCCTCGTCTTCATCTTTTAGGCTAAGGTGCAGTACACGGCTGTAACCAGAAAAGTCAAGTCATTAATCCTCATCTCCGTCTTCTTCCTGCGTACTAAAACCACCAAAGTCCTCATCTTCAGTGTCGGAAACGAACAGGCTCAGGGTGGCTTCGTCAGCCACTCTCCTCTCTCCTTCATTGACGCTCTCAAAACCAACGAACTCCTCTTCGTCACTGTCGGAATCGAACAGCCTCTGAAGGGCCTCAGCTGTGGCGGCGTCCTCCTCTTCATCACGCAGCAGTCCACCCTTTCGGAACCCGTTAATGATCGTGGATGTTTTGACACTCCTCCACGCTATCAGGATCCACTCGCAAACTTGAGCGAAAGTTGCTTTTCGCATGCGACCAGTTTTGGTGAATGATTTATCGCCGCTAGTCATCAACACCTCCCACTGAACGCGTAGTGCCACTTTGAACGCACGATTGACACTGATGTCGAGTGGCTGCAGATGCTTCGTTGTGCCCCCAGGAATCACAGCTGGAATCGAGTTTGTGCTCTTGATGGCTGCTTTCACATAATCCGTTATATGGGCCCTCATGCTGTCCAAAACGAGCAAAGCTTTTTTTGGGCAAAATAATCCTCCGGGGCGCTTGACGTAGCACTCATTCAGCCACTCATTCAGCCACTCATTCATTACGCTTTCCATCATCCATCTTGTTGACTTTAAAGGAGATGCCGTTCAGGATCTTTTCTTTTGGCATTGTAATCCGCTTAAAAATCACCATTAGCGGAAGCTTTAATCCAGATGCTGTGCAGCCAAGGACACAAGTGAAATTCGTTCTCTCGTGGCCAGTGTTTCTCAACGTGATGGACGATTCACCTTTCTTGTTAACAGTCCTAGTGAGAGGCAGGTCAAACGTCAAAGGCATTTCATCCATATTTATGATCTGGTCCGGTCCGATGGAATATTCCTCTATCATTCTTTGTGTGAATTCGCCGAAGTTTGTTATTTTTTCCTGCTAGTCGGGAGGGAGTTGCTGACACACAGTCGTCCACGCCCTGATGGAGAGTCCCTTTCATCTCATAAATCTGAAACACCAGGATGGTCCACCTCTAAAATGTTCAATGTTCATTTCAGTGGCGACTGTTTCAGCTTTCAGTCGGATCTGCACGGTGGAAACACCTCGGCCGTCTGCTCTCTGTGTGTTCACCCAATCTTCAAGAAAGTCTTCAAGTTCGGGCCATCTGCTTTTATTACCTCTGAAAGCTTTTTTTGACTTTTTGCATTGAGACAGTTCTTCCCGCTGGCGTCTCCAACGTCTCACCATTGACTCATTGATGCCAAGGCTACGTGCAGCAGCTCTATTTCCTTCTTTTACAGCCAGATTGACTGCCTTTAAGCTGCATCATACGCATTTCTACGTTTGTTTTCCATAATGAGGGTTTGTGCATGAAAACTTCCTTTGCACAAACTGTCTCGCTCTCGTAATGTCTGTCTGTCTTGCTCTCGTTCTGTCTCTCGTACCACTCTCGGTTCCACTTTTACTTTTGCGCGCTACCCGTCTCACTCTTTTCCGGCCTCCAGCTTTTCCTGCTGGAGCCCGCCGCTTAAAGGTGGGGGGCGCGGACCGGTCATAGAGCCCATAGAGTTAAAGTTGGTGGACTGCAACCTGTAAAATCCATAGATTTAGGAGGTCTTCTAGTGGCGGTTAGCTGTAAAAATCCATAGATTAGCCGCACCGTTATATAAGCCGCAGGGGTCGAAAAATTGGAAAAAAGGCGCGGCTTATAGTCCGAAAATTACGGTAGATTGTATTGAGTATACAGTCCATACTATATCTATTTTGACAGTGAAGCTAACATTTTAAATGTGGCTCTATACTCCAGCATTTTGGATTTGAGATCAAATGTTTCATATGAGGTGACAGTATATAATGTCACCTTTTATTTTAGGGTATTTTCATATATATCTGTTTCACTGTTCAGAAAAATCAAAGCACTTTATGTATCTAGTCCCCCCATTTGACGAAGTCATAAGTATTCTGACCAATTCACTTATAGTGTATTAAAGTAGTCAAAAGTTTAGTATTTGGTTGTGAACTCATTGGTTGTATTTGCAGTTTGTTTTGGTTGTGTTTTGGGTTATGTTTTGCCCGATAGTAACTGAATGGTGGATGATGACTGGAGTAATTTTCTGTCTAAGTGAGTAGATAACATGTTTCTAAACACTACTAAATTAATCCTGATGATGCCTTGATTAAGAAAAATCATGAATGAATCATGAACAATAATGAGTGAGAAAGTTACAGAGGCTACAACAAAACATGCTAACCTCTCACCATTACTAATAACAGAGGGGGTATGATCCTTGTTCCTCTGTAACTTTCTCATTCATCATCATTCACCATTCATTCATGATTATTCATAATCATGGTAGCGTCCACATTAATGTAGAAGTGTTCTGAAACATCTTCTATTCTGACTTACAATACAAGTGAAGTGACTACAAAATGACAGGACATTATTCACCATTCAGTTTCTATTCGGAAAAACATAATCCAAAACACACCTAAAACAAACTGCAAATGCATTCAACAAGTTTGTAGAATCACAGGCTTGATGTAATCACTGCAGGTAAGGAATATGGGACCAAATACTAAACTTATGACTACTTTAATGCAATATAAGTGAATATGTCCAAATTATTACAACTTTTTCAAATGGGAGAACAAGACACATTACCTGCTTTCATTTCTAAACGGTAAAATATATATATATATATGAATACCTTTAAATAAAAGGAGACATTCTGTACTGTTGCCTAATATGAAACATTATATCTGAAATGCTAAATGCTGGAGTATAGCACCAAATGTAAAACTGTAAGCTTCACTGTCCAAACACATATGGTGTGGACTATGTGTGCCTGGTAAACACATGTGGATCTGGTGAACAGTTATCACTTGTTGACCAACTACAGGAATACTGACCTCAGAGTCTCCAGTTTACAGTGGGGATTCCCCAGTCCAGCAGAGAGCAGCTTCACTCCTGAATCCTTCAGGTCATTGTTACTCAGATCCAGCTCTCTCAGGTGTGAGGGGTTTGACTTCAGAGCTGAGACCAGAGAAGCACAGCCTTCCTCTGTGACTAGACAGATTGACAGCCTGCAAAGAGTCAAATCATATTAAAACCACACTGCTATTCTTTGATATGAAAATATATTCTTTCAACAATTTCAGATACATCAGAGTCCTGAAACCTGCCATATCTATTCATATACAGTGGGGGAAAAAAGTATTTAGTCAGCCACCAATTGTGCAAGTTATCCCACTTAAAAAGATGAGAGAGGCCTGGTACACGTCAACTATGACAGACAAAAAATCCAGAAAATCAGATTGTGGGATTATTAATGAATTTATTTGCAAATTATAGTGGAAAATAAGTATTTGGTCAATAACAAAAGTTTCTCAATACTTTGTTATACCCTTTGTTGGCAATGACACAGGTCAAACGTTTTCTGTAAGTCTTCACACACTGTTGCTGGTATTTTGGCCCATTCCTCCATGCAGATCTCCTCTAGAGCAGTGATGTTTTGGGGCTGTCGCTGGGCAACACGGACTTTCAACTCCCTCCAAAGATTTTCTATGGGGTTGAGATCTGGAGACTGGCTAGGCCACTCCAGGACCTTGAAATGCTTCTTACGAAGCCACTCCTTCATTGCCCGGGCGGTGTGTTTGGGATCATTGTCATGCTGAAAGACCCAGCCACGTTTCATTTTCAATGTCTAAGTGAGTAGATAACATGTTTCTAAACATTACTAAATTAATCCTAATGATGCCATGATTGAGAAAGATCATGAATGAATAATGAATAATAATGAGTGAGAAAGTTACAGAGGCTACAACAAAACATGCTAACCTCTCACCATTAACATCAAATAAAAGGTGACATTCTATAATGAAACATTCAATCTGAAATCCAAAATGCTGGAGCATAGCACCAAATGTAAAACTGTAAGCTTCACTGTCCAAACACATATGGTGTGGACTATGTGTGCCTGGTAAACACATGTGGATCTGGTGAACAGTTATCACTTGTTGACCAACTACAGGAATACTGACCTCAGAGTCTCCAGTTTACAGTGGGGATTCCCCAGGACAGCAGAGAGCAGCTTCACTCCTGTATCCTTCATGACATTGTTACTCAGATCCAGCTCTCTCAGGTGTGAGGGGTTTGACTTCAGAGCTGAGACCAGAGAAGCACAGCCTTCCTCTGTGAGTCCACAGAATGACAACCTGCAAAGAGATCATCATGATTTCACAAACACACTGTTAATTTAACACCAGTAGTGTAGAAGGACAATGACAGATGCATTTGGTTTATTCTCTTAAACAACATATAGATTCATCTTCTGTCTCCTAGAATTGTATGGTCATATTGTTATACTAATGTGAACACCAATGCACCGATTCAGTAAGTTTTTCAATGTAATACTATATATTATATACATATTATAATACATATATTTCTCTAAACTGAATATTTCTTCCTGATGATTAGTACTTAAATGTCATTTTATGTACTCACTGAGCAGCTCCGGAGGCTTTGACCATTGGCAGCAGCCTCAGAAGACCTTCCTCTGATCTGGAGTATTTCTTTGGGTCAAACACATCCAGCTCCTTTTCTGAAGTCAGCAACACAAAGACCAGAGCTGACAACTGTGCAGGTGACAGTTTGGCTTCTGAGAGACTTCCTGATCTCAGGTAGCTTTGGATCTCCTCCACTAGAGAATGGTCATTCAGTTCATTCTGACAGTGGAACAGATTGATGCACCTCTCTGGAGAGGGATTCTCCCTGATCTTCTCCTTGATGTACTTGACTGTTTTTTCATGGCTCTGTGAGCTGCTTCTTGTCTTTGTCAGTAGACCTCGTAAGTGCTTCTGATTGGACTCCAGTGAGAGGCCCAGAAGGAAGCGGAGGAAAAGGTCAAGGTTTCCTGTCTCACTTTGTAAGGCTTTATCCACAGCACTCTTGTAGAAAGTAACTTCAGGCTTGTCTCTGAACAGCACAAAAAAGTATTTGGACAATGATTGAGGTTCATCCATTAGATTTTCATTGTTGTTTATGAATGAGAGGAACACATATACAGCAGCCAGAAACTCCTGAATGCTCAGATGGACGAAGCAGTACACCTTGTCCTGGTACAGCCCACATTCCTCTTTAAAGAGCTGTGTGCACAATCCTGAGTACACTGAGGCTTCATTGACATCAATGCCAGCCTCGATCAGGTCTTCTTCATAGAAAATCAGATTGCCCTTCACAAGCTGTTGAAAAGCCAGTTTTCCCAGTGACAGAACGCTCTCTTTATTCCAGTGTGGACCTGTCTCTTCTTTCCCAAGATACTTTTCATTCTTCTGTTTGGTATGAAACACCACAAGGTGTGAGTACATCTCAGTCAGGTTCTTGGGCATCTCTTCTCTCTTGTGTTTCAGCATGTGTTCAAGGACTATTGCAGAAATCCAACAGAAGACTGGAATATGGCACATGATGTGGAGGCTCCTTGATGTCTTTATGTGTGAGATGATTCTGCTGGCCAGGTCCTCATCACTGAATCTCTTCCTGAAGTACTCCTCCTTCTGTGGGTCATTGAACCCTCGTACCTCTGTCACTTGGTCAACACACCCTGAAGGGATCATATTGGCTGCTGCAGGTCGGGTAGTTATCCAGAGGAGAGCAGAGGGAAGCAGATTTCCCTTGATGAGATTTGTCAGCAGAACATCCACTGAGGTTGACTCTGTGACGTCCCAACAGATCTTGTTCTTCTGGAAGTCTAGGGGCAGTCGGCACTCATCCAGACCATCAAAGATGAACAGAACTGTACTTGTCGTAGTTGGAGATTCTTGATTCTTTGGTTTCCTTTGAGAAGTGATTGAGAAGTTCAATCAAAGTGTGTCCCATTTCATCAAATTCAGCTCCCGAAAAGGGAATGAAAATACAAATTGGACATCCTGATTTGCTTTTCCTTCAGCCCAGTCCAGAATGAACTTCTGCACAGAGAAGGTTTTTCCAATGCCAGCGACTCCCTTTGTCAGCACAGTTCTGATAAGTTTGTCTTGTCCAGTTAAGGGTTTGAAGACATCGTTACATTTGATTGCAGTCTCTGGTCTTGCTTGTTTCCTGGTTGTTGTCTCAATCTGTCTCAGCTCATGTTCATTATTGACCTCTCCTGTTCCACCCTCTGTGATGTAGAGCTCTGTGTAGATCTTATTGAGAAGTGTTGGGTTTCCTTGTTTAGCGATCCCCTCAAATACACATTGAAACTTCTTCTTTAGATTAGATTTGAGTTCACGTTGGCAAATCACAGCAAGCTCATCTGAATGAAGAAATAACACAGAGGATATTAATATTAAGTCTGTTTTAATGCATAAAGTATTGTGGGACTGTGTTTTAAAGTTTGAAGAGGTCACTGATTTATCATTATTGGTATTATTGATGGTATTATTAATGTTCTCCTCTCTCTCTCTCTCTTCTTCTCCTCTCCTCTCCTCCCCCCTCTCTCCTCTCCTTCTCAAATCTCTCTCTCTCTCTCTCTCTCTCTCTCTCTCCTCTCTCTCTCTCTCTCTCTCTCTCTCTCTCTCTCTCTCTCCCATCTCCTCTCTCTCTCCCTCGTCTCCTCTCCTCTCTCACTCTCTCTCTCTCTCTCTCCCACTCTCTCCTCATCTCTTCTCTCCTCTCACTCCTCCTCTCTTCTACTCTCTCTCTCTCTTCTCTCCTTCTCTCTCATCTCTCTCTCTCCTCTCTCCCTCTCTCCCTCTCTCCCTCCCTCTCTCCTCTCCCTCCCTCCCCCTCTCTCTCTCTCTCTGTCCCTCTTCCTCTCTTCCTCTTCTCTTCCTTCGCTCTCTCTCCTCTCGCTCTCCTCTCTCTCTCCTCTCACCTCTCTCCTCTCTCCTCTCTCTCTCCCTCTCACCTTCGCTCCTCCTCCTCCTCTCTCCTCCTCCTCCACTCTCTCTCTCTCTCTCTCTCCTCCTCTCTCTCTTCTGCTCCTCTTCTCTCTCCTCTCTCTCCCTCGTCCTCTCCCTCTCGTCTCTCTCTCCTTCTCTCCCTCCTCTCCTCTTCTCTCTCTCTCTCCCTCCTCCTCCCTCTTCTCTCCTCCGTCCCTCCCTCTCTCTCTCTCTCTCTCGCTCTTTCCTCTTCTCTGTTCTAAATTCATCAACACAACACTCTGCTGCTTACTTGACAAGGTCACTAGGTTTTGTTGTTAATGATGTACAATATCATTGAGTTACACCGCTACTTTATCTGTACTTTAGCTACACTTTTAAATGTTGTTATAAAACAGCATTCAACATGAGGCAGAAACAAGCTCTTACTTTTCTCCTGTTTCAGCAAGCTCCTTCTGGGTTCATTTTCCTTTTTCCTCAGGACGTCAAGTGTTTCAGAGCCCCTCTCTGGCACTGCTCTCCTTCTTCTCATCTTCATCATCCACCACTTCCTTATCCTGCTTCTGACTCTCAACGAAAGCTTCTGGGAGTTTTCTGGCCTAAAATCCTCTTGAACATCTTCAGCTCGTTCTTTCACAAATGTCATAATATTCTCTTCAAGCAACTGAAATAAATCAAGTAAATAAGTTAGCTGGAGACAAAAGCTTTCTCATTAACACATTAATGAATGATTGACAGATCAACTTTACTTGAGGTTAATAAAAACAAATGTACATACAGACCACATACACTGAATATGGAGGCCAGGTCCTGTTTGATGACTCTGGGAGACTGACCACGGAGAATCTCTGACTCTGATCTCTCCTGTTGGTTTCTGTGGACAAAACATCCAAGGAGTTAGCACACACACACACACACACACAACACACAACACACCACACACACACACCACACACACACCACACACACACACACACACACACACACACACACACACACACACACACACACACACACACACACACACACACACACACCACACACACACACACAACACACACACAACACAGGGAGGGAATGTTGTGTTTGTTTAATATCGTTTCAGGACTATGAAAATGGAAAAAATAATTAGCCTAAGGATTATGAAAACAACTAAAAGAAATGGGAAAATGGGAGAGGAGAAATGACTAGAGACAGTGTTGTTTAACTCACTGACCATGACCCATGAGTTCTTCTTACCTTTGTTCAGAAGAAAATTCTCCCTCTCTGAAGTTTATAGGTTGACCCATAGATGTGTCAGTCTTCATGGACACACAGCTGGGTACAGGGGAGGCTGGTCTCTCCTGCTTGATTGGGCTTCAACACAACAGAGACAAACATTACGTCTCTCATCTACTCTGAGCTCAGATGGGGAAACATAAGAAGAGTTTCATTCCAAAACGCTATATATCCATTTTCAGAAATGTTGGTAAATTAGCTTATATTGATTAAATAAATTATTAAACCACTACAAGGCTTTATAAAGGCTTCTTATCCACTTAAAAATGTCAGACTTGATTTGCCCTAATGAAAAATGGATCAGCCCTTACAGAAAATGTCCCTTAATTATAATCCACATAAAAATGCACATTTGCTGTTACTGCAGGATTATTTTCCTGCTGTGAGAAACTGGTTCAAATTAAGATATGGCATCTGTAAGTGTCTGTGTATACATTGATCCATTTGCGCTAAACTGAAAACGCAAACCACCGCATTTAACCATGGCAAGGTGACTGGGAATATGGCCGAATACAAACAGTGTAGTTATTCCCTCTGTAAGACAATCAAACAGGCAAAACGTCACTACAGAGACAAAGTGGAGTCGCAATTCAACGGCTCAGACACGAGACGTATGTGGCAGGGACTACAGACAATCACGGATTACAAAGGGAAAACCAGCCATGTCGCGGACACCGACGTCTTCCTCCCAGACAAGCTAAACACCTTCTTCGCCCGCTTTGAGGATAACACAGTGCCACCGACGTGGCCCGCTCACAAGGACTGTGGGCTCTCCTTCTCCGTGGCCGACGTGAGTAAGACATTTAAGTGTGTTAACCCTCGCAAGGCTGCCGGCCCAGACGGCATCCCTAGCCGCGTCCTCAGAGCATGCGCAGACCAGCTGGCTGGAGTGTTTATGGACATATTCAATCTCTCCCTATCCCAGTCTGCTGTCCCCACTTGCTTCAAGATGTCCACCATTGTTCCTGTACCCAAGAAAGCAAAGGTAAATGAACTAAATGACTATCGCCCCGTAGCACTCACTTCTGTCATCATGAAGTGCTTTGAGAGGCTAGTTAAGGATCATATCACCTCTACCTGACCTCTACCTTACCTGACACCCTAGACCCACTTCAATTTGCTTACCGCCCCAATAGATCCACAGACGATGCAATCGCCATCACACTGCACACTGCCCTATCCCACCTGGACAAGAGGAATACCTATGTAAGAATGCTGTTCATTGACTATAGCTCAGCATTCAACACCATAGGACCCTCCAAGCTCATCATCAAGCTCGGGGGGCCTGGGTCTGAACCCCGCCCTGTGCAACTGGGTCCTGGACTTCCTGACGGGCCGCCCCCAGGTGGTGAAGGTAGGAAACAACACCTCCACTTCACTGATCCTCAACACAGGGGCTCCACAAGGGTGTGTGCACCCATGACTGAGTGGCCAAGCACGCCTCCAACTCAATCATCAAGTTTGCAGACGACACAACAGTAGTAGGCCTGATTACCAACAATGACGAGACAAGCCTACTGGGAGGAGGTGAGGGCCCTGGCGGAGTAGTGCCAGGAAAATAACCTCTCACTCACGTCAACAAAAAGAAGGAGCTGATCGTGGACATCAGGAACACAGAGTATCACCCCTATCCAAATTGACAGACGCATGAAGTGGAAATCAGGAAAAACAGGGTTTTAAAAAAATTTTAAAGGGAGGCCCCCCGGGCACCCCCTCCCCCCCCCCCTCCCCCCCCCCAAGGGGAGCCCTCATTTTTTAAAAACCCAGGGGCCCCCAGGGCCCATTTCCCCCTCCCCTCCCCCTCCCCCTTTCTCCCAAAAAAAAAAGAAGCCCCAATTTTTTGACCCCCCCCCCCCCCCCCCCCCCCCCCCCCCCCCCCCCCCCCCCCCCCCCCCCCCCCCCCCCCCCCCCCCCCCCCCCCCCCCCCCCCCCCCCCCCCCCCCCCCCCCCCCCCCCCCCCCCCCCCCCCCCCCCCCCCCCCCCCCCCCCCCCCCCCCCCCCCCCCCCCCCCCCCCCCCCCCCCCCCCCCCCCCCCCCCCCCCCCCCCCCCCCCCCCCCCCCCCCCCCCCCCCCCCCCCCCCCCCCCCCCCCCTTTTAAAAATTTTAACAAAAGAAAAATCCCCCAAAGGGCAGTTGGTTGGGGTTTAAACAGTGACAACTAATTTTAGAAGTCAATTGTTCTCTTTTTATTCTTATCTTTGAAATAAACATTTAGTAAACAGACCATCCAAAAGTCGGGTTTTTTAATGAATTACTTTTTTGCCCAAACTACTAAAAACCCACCAACAAGCTAAAAAAACAGGCCAAAAAAATAACCCTAAAAGGTACGGCCTTTGGGGAAATAGGCTATGAGAAGGGGTGTAATTTCAAAAATGAATGAAATTTTAAAAATTTGGAATAATAAATGGGCCCAGCTTGTAAAAAACAGCCAGGTTTTATTTGTTACTGTAGCCAATTTTTTCTCTTCTTTTTTTTTTCCCCTTTCCTCTCTCCCCCCTTTCCTCCTCTCTCTTCCCTCTCTTCCCCCTCGCCCCCCCCCCCCGTGGGTTTAGCCTATGGTTTGAAAAAAACCCAAAAAAAAATGGAAAAAATGGAGAGGGAAATACTAGAGACAGCGTTTTTTTAATCATGACCGCCCCATGAGTTCTTCTTCCCTTTTTCACGAAAGTCTCCCTCTTAAACATTATAGGTATATCCTAGCCCAGTCATTTAGGGGACACACGGGGGACGGGGGGAGGGGGTCTCTCCGCTTTTGATTGGGCTTCAACACAACAGGACAAACTTTACGTCTTATCACTTGAGCTAGAGGGCGAAACAAGTTTAAATTTCCCAAAAACGCATATATCCATTTTAAAAATGTTGGTAAATTTAGCTTTTGTTTAAAAAAAGTTTTTAAACCAACAAGGCTTTATAAAGGTGTCAAAGTGGAATTTCCACTTAAATGTAGATTTGATTTCCCTGAGAAAAAGATGAACCCCTACAGAAAAACCCCCCCTTAAAATTTTTTTCCCCACTAAAATAAACATTTCTTTTGCTGCGGGGTTTTATTTTCCCTGCTGGAAAAAAGGGGTTTCAAATTAGATATGGCATTGAATGCTTTAATTTTAAAGGTAGCAGGTGGAAAACCCACGATAACAGTAAAAAAACAGGATCGAACTTACATTCCGCAAAACAATGGTTTTAGATCACATCAAAACTAACCCCTATATAGCGTTTTGGAAACATAAATTTTTAAAAATTTTTTCAGCTCACTTTTAGTTTGGTGTCAGTTCCCAGGGGAGATCATTTTTAGAGGCGGGGCCCCCTCTCTCTCTCCCAGAGAGCTCATTTTCGAGGCAGGGCCCCCCCCTCTTTCCCCAGGGACTCATTTAGGGCAGGGCCCCCCCTCCTTTCCCGAGGATCTTTTTAGCCCATGACCCAAAAAAAGGATGCAGATTTTGGGTTGTGGAAAACACATAAACAATTTAAAGTCAATTGGTCTTTTTTTATTTTATTTTTCAAAAATTTACACTAAAAAACAGACAATAAAAAACAGTCGGTTTTTTAATGAATTTACTTTTCTACCCCAAGATCCTCAAAACCCGTCAAAAGGGCCTAAAAAACTAGGAAAAAAACTACCCCCTGAAGGCCAAATGATTTCAGATAGCCCCAGTGCGGGGAAGAGGTGGCAAGATGAAAAATGAATGTTTTTAGCGCTTGCTTAGTTCAAATTGAAGACAATTTTTAACATAAACGCAAGGGATTTTGAGGGAGGGGGTTCTTTGCCCAGTAGCCTTTTTGGAAATGGTTACTGAGAATGGGTCTAATTTAATCAATGAATCAAAATTAATGGGGATATGAAATGAATAGGTCCTGTTTTGTCAACAAAACCGGTTTTTTTTACCTGTAGCCTAACGGTAGTTACCTTAAAAGCATTTAACATCGATAGAAATTTTGAAAAAAAAAATGTGACCATGGTGCCCCTGATAACCCCCAATTTAAATTTAAACCCTAAAAAGGGCCTTTAAAAAACCAAATAAAAAAAGGCACAAAAACAAAAAAAACTAAATTTTTTAAAAGGATTTATTACTTTGGGGTTGCCAGCTCCAGGTGGCTAAAAGTGGCACAAAATGTTTTTGAAAAAAACTCCAGCTTTTAAACAATTTTTAGATAAAAGGGGGCTACAGTACCCTAGATAGGAAACAATGAATAGGCTACAAATTTTCATTTTAGTCTTTAGCAGAGTTTACCCAAAGCGCTTACATTTGGCAAAATACTTTTTTTTTTATTTTTTTTTACCCCCCGGGGGAAACGAAACCCACAACCCCTGGCGTTGCAAAGCCTGTCTACAAAAATGAGCTACACCCCCTGCCGGGCCCATTAGTTTCTGTAGATAAGTTGGATTAAGGATAAAGACGGGACACCAATGTTCTTTTCAATAGCCTTGTAACCTGTACAACCCCCTACGCCTGGATTTGGGCAACAGTCCAACTAGTCGTTTACCTTTCAACTGACTCCGTAAATCGTCCTTTCAATAGAAAGTGCAAAAATAACGGCATAACATTGGTTTTTAAAAGTCAAGTAAACAATGAAAAAGCATGACATTTTTTTTTTACTCAGCGTCATCTTTCCCTTTTTAAAAATATTAATTTTTTTTTGAAAAATTTTTTTTTAAATTTAAAAGACAACAGTTAAATCTATTTCTTTCAGAGTAAGCCTGTCCGGTGGCTTGCACAGCCACCCACCCCTGAGTAAGTATTTGGCCCCCTGCAGGGGGGGGATTAGGGCCCCGAGTGGAGGTTTGGTGGGTAGGGGAAAACTTCACCTTCAGTTGGCATTCCAATCTGCACCCCTACCTTAGGCCCGGATGTGATCCAGCCATCTAAGTGAGTGAGGAGTTTTGGTTTGTCTGTTGCTAGCGCAGATCCCCGATTGGACGTAGGGGAGCCCCAAATCCCCAGGGAAGACGTGGGCAAAATTGGGGGCATGTGCCCAGCCTCCAAAGTCCTGGTGGTCTCCCCGGGCCGGGTTTTACCTATAGTTTCACCCCCCTCCAGCTTGGAGGGTTTGACAGTCCCGGGCGTAGAAAATTAGCGGGGCTTCTGGGAGCGTTGTCCCTGACGCCAAACCCTGGCCAGGCCCAAAAATAGCTGTTGTAGGGGGGAAGTAGTCTAGACGCTGGACGAAGGCGTTTTTGCTGGGCGCTGTCCATGTTTTTGGGGGGGTTGTTCCTCCACGTAAAATCGCTTTCCCTGGGGGGTTGTGCGGAAAGGCCCTGTTTAACGGTTTTTTTCAATTTGAAGTGATTCTGCCTTGCCATTTTCTTTTGGGGTTTGGAGAGGAGGGAGTGGTCAAAAAACCCTTCTGGGGAAACGCTTGAAGGCAGTGAATTGTGGGCCATTGTCCGTGATTACCTTGTCAGGCTGACTTCCGCAAATGCCCCTTGCAGCGCTTTTGCCGTCTCTGCGGACAAGTCAGGGAGCGTTCAATTTCCCAAAAAACGGAAAGATCAAAAGGGGGAAGATAGTTTTTTTTTGTGGTGAATAATCAGCTGGATTGCCAGGCCCTGTGGGCATTCGTGTGAAATCTGGTTTTTCCCTTTTTGTTTAGAGCGTATCGTGAGTGGTAAGTTGTGACAAAGTCTTTAATTTTCTGTTTCTGTTTGGCCAGGATAAAGTTTTACGAGCGACGGTAGCAGGTCACCTCCGCTGATGGAGGAGGGGGTAAGCATCTCTGGAGTAGGATTGGGAATAATGACCTTTTTACCCCGAACAAGAGCCCTTTGCACACTGATTCATCTGAAAGGTCCCTATTCTCTCATGTGAAAGGTGTTCCTCTTTCAGTTGGCCCAAACCCGCAGAGCCCCTGGGCTTCAGGATGTAGGTGTTGTCCTTTTCAGTATGTGCCTGTTGGGCTAGGCGGTGATTGTCCGTTTTAAATAGTGCGATTTATCTGTTTGGGGAAAATCTTGTGTTCCTGCTGAGCGAACAGATGGGGGCCCGCCGCTGATGGGGTGCCTCTACCGTAATTTTGCTGTTTCCTGCTCAGTGTGTCGCTGAGACATCTCAGGCTGGCTTGTAATGACCCCCAGGCGGGAGTTTTGCAGGTCAGGAGCAATTTGAAACCTCTTTGGGGCGTTTAGGAGGGTTTACTGAATATGGAATGATGGTTTTGGGTTCAGCGGGACCAGCTTGACCATTAAGGTGATGGAATCGTGGAGGGAAGACGATGGAGGCACTCTTTCAATTTTTGGCATAGTTTGGGGTTTGGTGGGGGGAGCGCCTTTGAGGCAAACGCAACGGGTGGCCCTTTCCCGCATAAGGCAGATCCCCAAATCCCCTTTTGGGTAGAGCGCTCTGGATTTTGACAGGGTTTGTGACGTCGGTAGCGCAAACTGGATGGTGAAGCCAGAGATTTATCTCCTGCACGCGGCCCGTGCTTGGGTAGCCAGTGCCATGGTGGCTTTTTTCAGCAACCGGCGCAGAGCTCACAGACTGCTGATGGTGTGGTTGAAATTTGCAAATAGTTTGAAAAACCCCATGGACCTTTTTACCCCTTTTTCACAGACGGGTTTGCCCGTCGAGGGCGCTTGGACCCTTTTTGGGTCCCGGGTTAGGCCTTTTGCGGAGATGTGGGATGGAAGTGGACGTCTTTTACCTTGAATGACTTCTTCGGCCCAAAACGAAGTAATGATCGGAGCGCCCTTTGTGCCCGGAGCTTCACATGTGGTCGTTCGTTCTCGTTGTTTCACCACGCTACTCAGGATATCATCGGCGGGGTTCAATCCCTTTAGCCCCGCCAAAAACTCTGCTGTTGGTGGTATACCTCGGCGCCAAAGGGACCCAAACGGGAGGGTTGGCCCGCGTTTCCACCCCCGGGGGTCCGAAGGTATCTGGGTTTTTTGTCCCGCTTTCATTAAGGAAAAACCACCCCCCAAAAAAAATCGGGCCAACAAGGGAACATCCTTTTCCAAAAAACCCCCCCAAACCCCCCACAGACCCCAACCCCACATGACCAAAATTGCGACCATCACACACAACATGGGCCCCCTTATTGTCCCCCCTTAAAAAACCCCCACAAAAGGGCACATTCAACCAAAAAACTCCCACTCAAGGTACCCCCCCAGGCACGACAACCCCAAAAACACGCAAAACCAAGGGCTTTACAGGGGCCTCTACATACCACAAGGGAATTTAAAACCATCACCCAAAGGGGACCAGGGGGAAAATTTTCTGGCCACACCGAACCCAACTTTTTTCCCCCCAAAAAACGGGCCAAAGGGGCCCAAACCATTATTCTTGATCAGTTAGCTAACCGGGGGAAAAGATTGTACCAATTTATTTTTTTTTATAATTACGGTGATTTTGCAAAGAATCCATTGCATTTTTTTTGGGAAAGTAGTTCAACAAAACCCCCCCTTAACACCCCAATATTTAAAGCATTTAAAACTTTTAAATTTTGGTCAAAAAAACAAACCCCCAAACATAACTCCCCCACCACCCCCTTTGGGACACACCCAAAGTGGGGATTAGTTTCCAAAATTCTGGTTTTCCAAGCGGGCAAACCGCCCCGTTGGGATTTCCCGAAAAACACGGGGCCTCTTTCACCGCAAAAAGTGTTGGGTTTTAACCCACAAACGGGGAAAAATATCAAAACAGCGGGGGGCCCCAACCCACCACAGGCCCAGATGCGGAATTTGATGGGCAGCAAAAATTTAATTTCCCCCCAAAACGCCCTACCCTTTCAATTCCGACTATTTTCCACAACACACAAAAACCCCCAAAACAAAACGGCCCTCAAAACCAAAAAAAACACCACCCTCCCCACCAAAAAACCCAAAACTTTTTGGGGTTTTAAAAAGAATTTTTCCCAACACCCAAAAAAGCCCAAAAAACCCGGTCGTCCAAAAATTTTCCGGGAAAAAGCCGCTTCGGCCAAAACCCCAGAAAATTTTTTTTCCCTTTAAGTGTACAGCCCAAGGATCATGCATGTAAATGCCACTTTCCTGTTCGGATCTGAACATTGAGAACATCATCAACACAGTGAATCTTGCCCTCACTCACCCTTCTTTTGCTTTTGAGACACACTTTTGCAAAGTGGATTATTAGTTCCACAAGTTGCATGGTTTTCCATAGGCGGGCAGTGCTCTTTGCCACGTGTGTGTGGTATTCCAAGTTTTTAAATGCTACGGGGCTCTCTGTGTTCACCGTTCGTGGTGAATTACTTGCCTCGATTGGTTTGTTTGAATGTCTGCCTAGCAACAGCGGGGGAACCCAGTATCAAGTCGGAGCGGGGGGTGTTCCGTTTCATTGCTCTCATTCTCATGTCAGTGACTTCAGCAGTGCGGCACATTTCGATGGCGGGTTACAAAATTTTTAAGCCCCCTCTCCCCTCAGTAGACGCCGGCGCGTATTTCATTTGCAATTCCCAGTACTATTTTGTCACGAATCAGTTCACTTTCAATCCCCGTTTTAACAAGTGGCGGTTTCTCTCTCAAACGGGTTACAAAGTTGTTACTGACTCCCCCTCTTCCTGTTTGCAGTTTCCCGAAAACAAAACCGCCGTAAATTACGTTTCTGGCGGGGGTTTGAAGTAAGTAATTTCTCCAATGCATCCAATATAGCCTTTGCATCACACTGTTGTCGTGCCGTGGGGGTTTGAGATTTTGCCGGGGTAGATATTGCCTTTGCATTCGCTGCCCATTAAAACTCCTCAGAGTTGCCGTTGTACTCGTTGGGTTTTCATGTAGACCGGTCGCCAGCGCATAGTCCTCGAATTCATCCCTGAAGTTTTCCCAATTAGTATCCAGTCCCCTGTGAGAACCATGTGATTGGTGGCGGAAAAGTTCGCTGCCATAGCAATGGAATGGGAAAGATTTCTTTTTTTCAGTCATGGAGGTAAGGTAGTGATGTTTGCTAGCCAGCTAACACGAGTTTATCAGTGTTTTTGAGTAGGAAACGGCTTGTGTTCGCATATGGAACGTAACTGCGCCTATACTGTACTTAGCTACCAAAAATAACAAACGTGTGTTTTCCGAGCCACTTCTGAAATGATAAGTTGGATTAAAGGAATAAAAAACAGACACCAATGTTCAGTTCAAAGCCTTGTTAAGCCTTGTACAATCTACGCCTGGGAGTCTGGGCAACAGTCCAAATAGTCGATTACCTATCAACTAGACTCCGTAACAATTACCTCCCTACCCTAGACGACGCTGGGCCAATGTGCCGCCGCCCCATGGGTCTCCCGGTGCGGCCCGGGTACAAAAAGAGCCCGGATTCGAACCAGGATCTCTAGTGGCACAGCTAACACTGCGATGCAGGGGCCTTAGACCACTGTGCCACTCGGGGAGTATTGATGGCCAACAGATCTAACATTCTCCACATTTTACAGAGGACATGGCCGGCAGGGATGTAGCTCAGTTGATAGAGCATGGCGTTTGCAAAAGCCAGGGTTGTGGGTTCGATTCCCACGGGGGGCTAGTATAAAAAAAATATGTATTCACTAACTGTAAGTCGCTCTGGAAAGAGCGTCTGCTAAATGACTAAAATGTAAATGTTAAAAAATGTGCTTAGGGGCGCCCCTAAGTAGTTTTCCTGTGATTTTGTCACCTTATTCTTGATGTGCATCAGTTCTACAGCGTTAATATGTTTCATGGGGAAAATGGGTTGTAAAAAATAGGTGTCTCCATAATGACAATGATAATATCCCTACCTGAAACACATAGACCTATGATTTTTTCCACTTTGAAAAACGCTGTCTGTCAGCAACTAAGCTCAAGAGCGTTCTACTAATAGTACTTTTTCATTCAGGTATTTAACTTTCTCGTCCATTAGAAAATTTTTTTAAAAAAATTAATTTTCAGAAATTTTTTT
>LR778259.1:44471523-44505505 GCA_902810595.1 Coregonus sp. 'balchen'
GACACAACTAGACAACACACACACCACACAACCCACTAGATTCACACACACACTGGACACACACACACACACACACACGGGACACACACACACATGGGGGGCCACACACATGGACACACACACCCCACTGGACACACACACACAGACACACGGACACACACACACACTGGACACACACACACACATACTGAAAACACACACCGGACAAACACACACTGGACACACACACACACACAAACACACACACACACACACTGATCACACACACACACACACACTGATCACACACACACACACTGATCAACACACACACACACTGGACAACACTGGACAAACACACCCCACATGGACAAAACACACACAATGGACACACACCACACTCGGGACACTACACACACTGGACACACACACACTACACAGAGGACACACACACAGAGGAACACACACAATGGAAACACACCTGAACACACACACCCCACACACAGGACAACACACACATACACACTGGAAACACACACACACAGCACAAAACAGGACACAACACACACACACTGGACACAAACAAACAAACATGACACACACACACACCTGACACACACAAAACACAAAACACACAGGACACACGCACACACTGGACACACACACACACCACTGGACACAAAAAACACACACCTGAAACACACACACACACACAGGACACAAACACTGGACACACACACACCTGACATACACACACATACACACAGGACCCACACACCAGGAACACACCAACTGGACACACACACTGGACACACACACACACACACACACACACACAACAAACACAACACACACACACCACCACACAAACCCCAAACACACAGGACACAAACACATACACACCCCCACACCACACGGACACACCACACTCACACACACTGGACACACACACACCTGACACACCACACACACAAAACACACACACACAGGACGGACACACAGGACACAAAAACACACACTGGACACACACTGGAACACACACACACAAAAACACACACAAACTGGACAAAAACACAGCACAACTGGACACAAACAACAACACTGGAAACACACCACAAAACCGAAACACACACAACACACACAGGACACAAAACTGGACAACACACACCTGACACACACACACATACACACAGGACCCACACAAGGACACACACACACAATGGGGAAACACCACACACAACACTGGACACACACACAGGACACACACACGGACAAAAAAAAACAACACACACAACACACACACACCGACAACCAACAACACAACACACACACACAAACACACAACAGGAACAAACAAAACAAAAACACATGGACACCAAAACACTCACACTCACTGGGGCACACACACACCTGACACAAACACACACACAAACACACACACACACACACAGGACACAACACATGGAAACACACACGGGACACACACACACACACACACCCCGACATACACACTGGACACACACAACCCTGACACCATACACACACAGGACACACACACTGGACACAACACACACACTGGACACAACACACCTGACACAACACACAGGACAAAAACACTGGACACCCAAAACTCACACACACTGGAACACACACAAAACACACTGGAAATACAATAAAAAACAAACACACTAAAAAAACAATGGACAACACAAAGGGACACACAACACAACACACAAACCACACACACACACAACAGGAACAAAACAAGGACACACACACACACAACAACCAAAACACCGACACACACACACACAACACACACACACACAAGACACAAACAAATACACACACCCCACACACTGGACACAACACACTCACACACACTGGACACACACACACCTGACACACACAACACACACAACACACAGGACGGACACAGAGGAAAAACCCCACACCACCCCTGGACACACACACTGGACACACACACACACAAACACACCACACACACACAAAACACACACACACACACACACACACACACTCACACACAGGACCCCACACAAACCACAAACACCCACTGGGGCACACCACACGCACACACTGGACACACACACACACATGGACACACACCCCACACACCTGGAAAAACCACACACACACAGGACACAAACACTGGACACACACACACCTGACACACACACACATTTCACACAGGACCCCCCCCCAAAGGACACAAACACCACATGGACACACACACACACACACTGGACACACAAACAGGACACACACACTGGACACAAACAACACACACAACACAACAACACACATACACACACACACCTGGGCACACACACACACACACACACACACACCCCACCACACTGGAAACACACCAAAAGCACAACCCACAACAGGACACACACCACACACACTGGACACACCCCAATCACACATGACACAAAACACACACCTGACAAAACCAAACCCAAACACACACACAACAAACAGGACAACACACACACAGGAACAAAAAACACACTGGACAACACACACACACTGGAACCACACACACACACCTGAAACACACACACACACACAGACACAAACACTGGACACACACACACGACCCCACACACATACACACAGGACCCACACACAGGACAAACACACACACTGGACAAAACACCAACACACACACTGGACCACACACACAACAAAAACCCAAACACACACAAGACACAAACGGACACAAACAACACACACACAAAACACACAACCATGACACACACAAACAAAACAACACACCAACACAACACAAACACACACACACACCACAAACACACACCACACACATGGACACAACACTACACACACAAAACACACACACACAGGGGGCAACAACACACACACATACACACACTGGACACACACACACACACACACACCACACAAAACTGACACACACACAGACACACACACACACACAGACACAACACTACACACACCACACACACTGGACACACACACTTTCACACAACATGGACACACACACACCTGACACACACACACCCCACACACACCACACACCGGAGGACACACCCCCCGACCCCCCGGGGACAACACACACACACTGGACAACAGAACTGGACCCACACACACCCACCCACACACACACACACACACACACACAACCACACACAAACACAATCACACACAATGGACAACACCAAAACACACACACACACTGGACACACACACGCACACCCACTGGAAGACCACACACACCCACTGGACACACCACACACACACCTGAAAAACACACACACAACACACAGGACACAAAACACTGGACACAACAACCGACACACACACACATAAACCACAGGACCACACACAGGACACACACACAAACTGGACACACACACCCACAAACACTGGACAACACACAGGAACACACACACTGGACACAAACACACACACACACACACACAACACACAATAAAACACACCACCTGACACACACACACACACACACACACACACACACACATGGAAACACAACACACAGCACACACACAGACACACACACACACACTTGGGGACCACAACCACAATCACACCCATGACACCAAAACACACCTGATGACACACACACACACAACACACACCCACAAACAGGAACAACACCCACAGGACAACAAGCCACACTGGAACACACACCACACCACCAATGGACACACACACATCACACACCTGACAACACCACACCAACACAGGACACAAACAATGGACACACACACACCTGACACACACACCACATACACAAGGACCCACACACAGACAAAAAACACCACAACCACTGGGACCCACACCACACTGGACCACACAAACTAGGAGACACACCACACACACACACACAAACACAAACACCACACCCCCGGCACACCACACTGGACACAACCACACACACACACCACCACACACACCACTGGACACCACACAACACACAACACACACACAGGACACAAACACATTTACACACACAACACACACTGGACACACACACTTCCACACACTGGACACACACACACCTGACACAACACAAACACACACACAACACAGGACGGGACCACACAGGACACACACACACACTGGACCACCCAATCACTGACAACCACACACACACACCAAACAACACACACACACACACACTAAAACACACGGGACACACACAAACAAAACACACAAACTGGACACACACACGCACACCACTGACACCACAAACACAACTGGACAGACACACACACACATTGAAAACAACACACACACACCAGGACAAAAAACTGGACACACACACACATGACACACACACACATACACAAAGGCCACACAAATAACAGGACACACACACACACTGGACACACACACCACACACACCACTGGACACACAACACAGGACACACACACTGGACCCAAACACACACCACACACACACACAAACACACACACACACACACACAACACACAGGACACAAACACATTACCCCACACAACACTGGACAACACACTCACCCTCACTGGGACACACAAACACCTGACACAACAACAACACCCACAAAGGACACAACACTGGACACCACACACGGACACACACACACACACACGACATCCACATGGGACCACACCCACACATGACACACTTTACCCAAACAGGACACACACACTGGACACACCACACTCACAAAACTGGACACACCACCACACACACACTGGACACACAACACATACACAAACCACACACTCCCACACACTGGACACACACACTGGACCCACACACACACACACACACACACACACCCACACCCACAACACAGGCACCACACAATGACACCACACACACCACACCACCCCCCCCCCCCCCTCCCCCCCCCCCCCACAAACACCACACACTGACACACAACACAACACACACAAAAAGGACACAAACACATACACCACACACACACACTGGACCACCACACACTCACCACACACTGGCACACACCCACACCTGACACACACACACACACACACACACAGACGGACACACAGGAAACCACACACAACATGGAAACCACACACCCACCCACCCCCCAATGGACCCACACACACACACACACACAACACACTCACACACACTGGGACACACACAAAAACAAACACAACACAACTGGACACAACCCGCCACACACTGGACACACACACACACCAATGGACACACACACCACACCCTGAAAACACACAACAACACACCACAGGACACAAACACTGGACACACACACACCCTTGAAACACACACACACATTTACAAACGGACACACACAAAGGACACAAACACACCTGGACACACACAACACCACACGGACACCAACACTGGACACAACACACACAAACACACACAAACCACACACACACACACACCACACACACCAAAACTGACACACCAAACACACCACACACAACACACACACACACCCACAGGGACACAAACACATACACACACAACTGGACACACACACTCACACTCACTGGACACCACACAACCGACCACACACACACACCACACACAGGACACACCACACTGGACACACACACGGGAACACACACACACACACACGACATACACACTGGACACACACACACCTGACACACATACACACACAGGACACACACACTGGACACACACACACACACTGGACACACACACACCTGACACACACACACAGGACACACACACTGGACACACACACTCACACACACTGGACACACACACACACACTGGACACACACACATACACACACACACACTCACACACACTGGACACACACACACCCACACTGGACACACACACACCTGACACACACAGACACACACACAGGACACACACACACACTGGACACACACTGGACACACACACTCACACACACTGGACACACACACACACACACACACAATGGACACACACACTTACACACACACACACTGGACACACACACACACACTGGACACACACACACTGGACGCACACACTGGACACACACACATACGCTGGACAAACACACACTGGACACACACACACACCACACACACACTGGACCCACACACATACACACTGAACACACACACACATACACACTGGACACACACACCTGACACACACACACACAGGACACACACACTCACACATACTGGACATACACACACACTGGCCACATTTCCATGTGTTGGATTTTGATGAAAGGAAATCCCATATAGCCTACTGGACAGGACTTTGCTATGGCATCTTCTGTTTGGGTGTCTCAGGTCAGGTCTGAGCCATGATCAGAATGTGTCTCTGTGTCTATTTCCAGCCCTGCCATTTCTACCTGTCCTGATCTAGTGTTTCACCCCTGACCTCCTCACACCATCTCACTGTCCATGTCTGCTTTTAGCTCCCACCTCTACTTCACTGTGTTATAATGGACCTTATGCTTGTTATGTCACCTCTGGAAGCAGTTATCAAACGTACTGACCTTTCTGACCCTATCCCATGGCCCTACTTTCTACAACTGAACATTAAAATTCCTCTATGAGTTTAGTTTAGTGTGCATTTACTTATCTATGTATTTGTTGTATATTGGGATTGTGTTGCAGAGCATCATGGGGGTTTGTATGTGTTGAGATGATCACGTTCCAGATAAATGGTTGAACTGATTCCTGTCTCCTGTCTCATCATTATTGAATTGTTGTACAGACGTGGTTATGAATCCAACGAGACATAACAAAAGATTGGCGAAGAGTAAGTCTGAATCTACAGGAACTATTCTGTCTGGAAGAAGTGGGTTTTTACAACTGTTTAAAACTGTTATTTTCTGTGGTCCAGTCTAGGCTAATGTTAGCACAGTGTATTGCTAGCAGAGGCAAGTGCATAGTCCAGCTAGCTAAGAAAGAGCGTTAATATCGTCATGGACGGCAGAAAAGGACTGGAGACGGACGTCGGAGCGGGAAAACAAAATGATTAAAAGGGAGGAACATACAGTGATTAAAGGAAAGGACATTTATTCAACTCTGAAGACAAACCTTTTAATTAAATCTGCTAAATGAGCGAACTTAGGAGGAAACGTCAGTGAGTGAAGTGAATGAAGATCACGTGACTGAGGAAAATATTGCTTTGGTTGAGGACAATATTGAAGTGAGTGACAATCAGGAGCCTGTTGAGAATTGAAGTCAGTGACATTGAAATCAGTGTGTCCATGGAACTAGCTGCTAAAGAGGCTCACCAGTTGAGTTCATCAGGAAATTAGTGGGTTCATCTAACAATCCTAATCACCAGCTGATACATTTTAATCTCATACACAGGGTAAACCTTCCACCTAGAAAACATAGTTTAATGAACATATTAACCTCTCTTCTGTGTGATCTATGTAATCAATGTAAGGTTCTGTATTAATTTTTCTCAGTTCACCTTGTGTTCCTGAACGTAGCCCTGTTTCTTTGTGTTCTTGAACGTAGCCCTGTTTCTTTGTGTTCTTGAACGTAGCCCTGTTTCTTTGTGTTCTTGAACGTAGCCCTGTTTCTTTTGTTCTTGAACGTAGCCTTGTTTCTTTGTGTTCTTGAATGTAGCCCTGTTTCTTTGTGTTCTTGAACGTAGCCCTGTTTCTTTGTGTTCTTGAACGTAGCCCTGTTTCTTTGTGTTCTTGAACGTTGCCCTGTTTCTTTGTGTTCTTGAACGTAGCCCTGTTTCTTTGTATTCTTGAACGAAGCCCTGTTTCTTTGTGTTCTTGAACGTTGCCCTGTTTCTTTGTGTTCCTGAACGTAGCCCTGTTTCTTTGTGTTCTTGAACGTAGCCCTGTCTCTTTGTGTTCTTGAACGTAGCCCTGTTTCTTTGTGTTCTTGAACGTAGCCCTGTTTCTTTGTGTTCTTGAACGTAGCCCTGTTTCTTTGTGTTCTTGAACGTAGCCCTGTTTCTTTGTGTTCTTGTACGTAGCCCTGTCTTTCATTTTTGTTCATTGATTTCACCTGTGTTAGTTACTCACCTGGTCTCATCAGCTCCTTATTTAGTTCAGTTCATTCTGTTTGTGCCTTGTGAGGTATTGTTTGTTTTGACTCTACTAAGCCTTTTCCTAGCTCGTTTGTGAGAACCAGTTATAGCCTTCAGTCCTAGTTTTGATTCACCTGCCTGTTTGCCTACCTGTGTATGACCATTGCCTGCCTGTGACCACGATTCCTGTCTTCTGTAAAGGCGTAATACACACCTGCTGCGCTCTGGGCGTGAATCTACACCTTTTTCTCCCTGAGTATTCATTACAGTACCCTAATGTTAAGTGTCATAAATGTATAGTTATTAGGAGCAGACATCTTTAAAGATAATAAGAAAGAGGGAAAAATATAGAAACTAAATGAAATGATGAAAGTATAAAATAGTAACCATCTGGTGAGCTAATACCCTGACCCTACCACAAACCCACCAACCCCCTCCCCAACTGAGGGAGTTAATAAACCATACCCTTAGACGCTAGTCTTTAAGCTAGATGTACCTGCTATGCATAGCATCGCCCCAAAGAGGTTCATTCTAAATGATATGGATATGGCATTAGAAGTGCATTGACTGTTCCCTGTAACATGAATATATTGTTAGTCGAGTCACAAAATACAATTTGAATCAAAGAGACAAACATCGGCAACAATAATGACTGGACTATTTAGCCCCACTTGAGCATGTCTCAACAACAACAACAACAACAACAACAGAGGATGTGTTCATAGTCCCCAACAGCGCCTACCCGCACACACAAACGTCAACCAATCAGCATTTTTATTTATTTTATTTATATTTCACCTTTATTTAACCAGGTAAGAAGCCAGTTGAGAACAAGTTCTCATTTACAACTGCGACCTGGCCAAGATAAAGCACCAAGGCGCCCTGAAACCTGCGCTGTGAAACAAACGCACCCAAGCAGCACAGGAAAAAAGACATCAAGCTATGATGAATAAATGAAAACCTTTACCAGACGATAACTATTATCCCTCAAATATAAAATAGAGACAATTAGTTAAACAATCACCATCCTCCTGAGTTCACCCTCCCAACCCCACCATTATATATATTTATATACACATGTACACACACACACAACTGTCCAGCTATCAGCTAGCTGGCAATTAGGTGTCCAGCCAGTGAGTAGCTTCTCCCTGCCTCGGTATCACTAACGCTAGCATACATCTCTAACAATAAACAAGCCAGCAAACGTAATAGTAGCTGAAAATTCCCTGAAGTAATATAAACAAAGCAGTTAGGCTTGAAACCCAGTCAAAAGCCACATCACTATTTAACCAAACCCCACTGGACCTCTATGGGTAAAATAAAAGTATCCAGAGAGAAAATGTAACTACCTGGCATAGTGTGGCTGTAGCTATAGTAACACCCTGGTAAACTTAGCGAGCTGGCTAAATAGCGCAGTCAACATTAGCTATGATCCAACTTTACCTGGCCTGTCATTATGGCGCTAGCCATCTAGCCAGCCAGCCAGTCAACATTAGCTATGATCCAACTTTACCTGGCCTGTCATTATGGCGCTAGCCATCTAGCCAGCCAGCCAGTCAACATTAGCTATGATCCAACTTTACCTGGCCTGTCATTATGGTGCTAGCCATCTAGCCAGCCAGCCAGTCAACATTAGCTATGATCCAACTTTACCTGGCCTGTCATTATGGCGCTAGCCATCTAGCCAGCCAGCCAGTCAACATTAGCTATGATCCAACTTTACCTGGCCTGTCATTATGGTGCTAGCCATCTAGCCAGCCAGCCAGTCAACATTAGCTATGATCCAACTTTACCTGGCCTGTCATTATGGCGCTAGCCATCTAGCCAGCCAGCCAGTCAACATTAGCTATGATCCAACTTTACCTGGCCTATCATTATGGCGCTAGCCATCTAGCCAGCCAGCCAGTCAACATTAGCTATGATCCAACTTTACCTGGCCTGTCATTATGGCGCTAGCCATCTAGCCAGCCAGCCAGTCAACATTAGCTATGATCCAACTTTACCTGGCCTGTCATTATGGCACTAGCCCACTGGACCTCTATGGACCTCTTTGGGACTTTCTGGTCTTCGTGGAGTTTATCAATCAGCACATCAATTTTGCTGAGGCATTCAGAAAGTGTCTCTTGGTTTTTTGTTATACCCCCCCCCCCCCCCCCCCCCATTTTGGGAGGGGGGGGGGGGGCAGTGCCCCTGTGACAGCAAGCTTGGACCCCCTTGTGGCCCCTCTAAATGCGGAGTCTGATAATAATATCGTTCAAGCAAGAAGAAGTAAATAAAGAGAGGTGAGCAACATGTTGAATATGTTGTATTTGTAACATCATTAACTATTTAATGCATTACAGAAGTGGAATGTTAGATCAGCTAATGTTAACCTGTCCGTTTGTTACTTTCTTTGTGAATTAATGAAGGAATTGGCTTGAATCCTGAGCTATGTATTCGTTTGCATTGTTTTTGGTATAGTTTTGCAGCTAATTCTAACATTCAGGCATCGAAAATGTATGGCAATATGAAAAAGGGTATAATATTTGATCAAAAACGCATGTTGCTGAGTGCTTTTACTTAAACCACACTCAGTAAACGCATTGTAACGTTAAAAGGTTAGACATGTGTCACGATCGTCATGATAAGGAGTAGACCAAGGCGCAGCGTTGCAAGCAAACATCTTCTTTAATAAATGACACGATCAAAACAAACAAAGACGATAACGTGACAGTACACGGTGAAACTAAACTACCTAGAAACAAGAACCCACAAAACACAAAGGAAAACCGACAGTTTAAATATGGCTCCCAATCAGAGATAACGAGCCGACAGCTGACACTCGTTACCTCCGATTGGGAGTCACTCAGGTACACATAGAAAAGCACAACTAGACTACCCAACATAGAAAACGAAAAACACACCGAAACAAACACACCCTGGCACAACAACACGAGTCCATAGCCAGAGTGTGACAGTACCCCCCCCTAAAGGCGCGGACTGCGACCGCGCCTAACTACGAGCAAACAAGGGAGGGTTGGGTGGGCATTCCTCCTCGGCGGCGGCTCCGGCTCCGGGCTTGATCCCCACTCCCTCTCCATCCCCCCAAAGTTCTCCTGGTCCTGTCTAGCCCCGCTGGCCGGAGCCGGACTGACGACACGCGCCCCTGGCTTGGTGCGTAGAGCATGAATGGACCGGACTGGTCTGGCGACGCGCACCACCGACTTGGTGCGGAGAGCAGGAACGAGCCGGACAGGGCTGACGAGACGCACCACAGACTTGGTGCGGGAAGCTTGGACGGACCGGACCTGGCTGACGATACGCACCCTCGGCTTGATGCGTGGAGCCGGAACGGACCTCACCAGGCTGACGACTCGCATCCCTGGCTTGGTGCGAGTAGCAGGAGTGGGCTGGATCAGGCTGACGTCTCGCACCCTTGGCTTGGTGCGAGTAGCAGGGACGAGCTGAACCAGGCTGACGACTCGCACCCTTGGCTTGGTGCGAGTAGCAGGAACGGGCTGGACCAGGCTGACGCCTCGTACCCTTGGCTTGGTGCGAGTGGCAGGAACAGGCCGGGCCGGGCTGGCGACGCGCACCGTAGGTTTGGTGCGAGTGGCAGGAACAGGCCGGGCCGGGCTGGCGACGCGCACCGTAGGTTTGGTGCGAGTGGCAGGAACAGGCCGGGCCGGGCTGGCGACGCGCACCGTAGGTTTGGTGCGAGTGGCAGGGACAGGCCGGGCTGGGCTGGCGACGCACACCGTAGGCTTCGTACGTGGAGCAGGAACAGGCCGGGCTGGGCTGGCGACGCACCCCGTAGGCTTGGTGTGTGGAGCAGGAACAGGCCGGGCTGGGCTGGCGACGCACCCCATAGGCTTGGTGCGTGGAGCAGGAACAGGCCGGGCTGGGCTGGCGACGCACACCGTAGGCTTCGTACGTGGAGCAGGAACAGGCCGGGCTGGGCTGGCGACGCACCCCGTAGGCTTGGTGCGTGGAGCAGGAACAGGCCGGGCTGGGCTGGCGACGCACACCTTAGGCTTAGTACGTGGAGCAGGAACAGGCCGGGCTGGGCTGACGACGCACACCACTGACTTGGTGGGAATGGCAGGAACAGGCCGGACCGTACTGGGGACACACACCACTGGCCCCACGCAGGGATCAGGAACGGGCCGGACCGGACTGGTAACACACCCCAGTACCTCTCGCCGTGCCTCCACACTTTCCCTCTCCTCTGTGCCCAGTGGCCCCCCTAACCTGGCGGCCTTCTCTGCCAACGCTTTGCACCACTCTAACCCGTACACCTGCTGCCCCGACGTCGTGAGCCCCCCCCTAAAAATTTCCTTGGGGTCTCTCCTCCCCGTGGCCCAGGCCTCTCTCCCTCTTGCCAGACTCGCAATCATCTCCTCCCACGTCCATCCTCTCTCCTCGTCACGCTGCTTGATCCAGTCGAGGTTGCCACGGAGATCTGCAAGCGATGGCTCCTGAACACGCTGCTTGGTCTGGTTAAGGTGGGTTCTTCTGTCACGATCGTCATGATAAGGAGTAGACCAAGGCGCAGCGTTGCAAGCAAACATCTTCTTTAATAAATGACACGATCAAAACAAACAAAGACGATAACGTGACAGTACACGGTGAAACTAAACTACCTAGAAACAAGAACCCACAAAACACAAAGGAAAACCGACAGTTTAAATATGGCTCCCAATCAGAGATAACGAGCCGACAGCTGACACTCGTTACCTCCGATTGGGAGTCACTCAGGTACACATAGAAAAGCACAACTAGACTACCCAACATAGAAAACGAAAACACACCGAAACAAACACACCCTGGCACAACAACACGAGTCCATAGCCAGAGTGTGACAACATGAAAGCTAGCTACCTAGCGAGTCAGTTATTTTCAGTAAATGAATGAATAAGCTTGGTCCCCATTGCTTTTGCTCTATAGTTGTCACCAACATGAAGAGAAAAAAGGACTTCATGTTTCTTCCAAAGAAAAGACAAGGCAGAAAGTCAGACAGAGCCAGAGGGTTCAGGTGTGGAGAGAGCAAGAGAGAGCAGAGAGAGACAGCAGGAAGACCATTGGAGAGACTGAGAGTGATGTCAGCCAATCCCGGGAGGAGCCACCGGTGCAGCCAGTGATGAACATGGACCCAAGAACTCTGATGGGGGACAGGAGGAGGAGCTTCAAGGCGGCCTGGTACCACATCCACCCCTGGCTTCAATATTCAAACAAATCAGACTCTGTGTTTTGTTACGCCTGTCTCAGAGACTGGATTGGATTCAAAAGTGGGTTTTAACAACTGGAAGAAGGCAACTTACAAAGAGGGGGATTTGCAATTCATGCAAGGGCTGAGCGGCACAAACAAGCAATGATTACATGGAGAGTCTATCAGAAAGCTGTAAAAAGTAATGCAACACTGGTAAACACATTAAAGAACAAGCAAAGCCTTTTACCTCCACTGCAGTGCACACTGTCTACACTTAGTTTTAGTGGATACAGTCAAAGCTGTCCCTGAGGTAGGACAGTTCTTCTCCTTACTAGAAAGTCTGTATGTCTTCACATCTGGGTCATATGTGCATCCAAAATGGCTTAGCGTACAAAGAGAGATGTACCCAGGTGCACCTAGAGAGCTTCAGAGACTAAGTGACACTCGCTGGGCATGTCGATATATGGCTCTACATACTATTATGGATAGATTGCCTGCCGTTAAGCGAGTCCTGCAAGACATAGTCCAAGAACACAACGGTGACAGATCTGTTGAGGCACGAGGTCTGCTTGCACAGATAGATTTACAATTCCTTGTGTTCCTTGTTCCACTCCATAACGTTTTTGGAGAAGCAACATTTCTATCAGAGATGCTACAGTCTTCATCACTTGACCTGTCAAAGGCTGTTGATTTAGTTGAAGCCTTAGTTCAAACTTTGAATGACTGCAGGGATGAGTCATTTTCTGATGACCTATGGAATGAAGTGTTGAACACAGCTGAGCAATGTGATACTGCAATACAGCCCCCTGCAAAACCTTGCCTTGGGAGAGGTGTGCACATTTCATGGGCGGGATCTGTACCCAGGTGTCCCATGGGAAAAACCAGTGTCTTGACCATTAGACCAAAAGGTAATGCCTTCTTGACCTGAGGGTGACACTGATTTTGAAGTTGAAGGCAGGACTACCTCATTACCAGATCATGAGACAGACTCATGTTTTCTACACACATGGGATAGTGTAAAAGGAACTTTGCCTAGGAAGCCCATGCTAGAAGTGTTAGGAGGTGGAAGTTAGAGAAATACTCCAGTAACTGAAAGGTCACTGGTTTGAGTCCTGAGCCAGACAACAAAACGTGGGATTGGATCTGAACTGGCAGATCTGTGACCAACCCCTTTCAGAAAGACAAATTCCCTTTGTTCCCTGTAACATGGACTAATAAAGTTGTACTGTGCTGTGCTGTGCTGCACTTTATTGAACAGAACCTGAGAGTCCAACATGTCAGGGGATGGGGTGGGGGGTGGGGTGTGGGGGGTGAGAGCAGCAGTGGGGGATGGGTAGCTAGTCCTTGATTGGCTGTAGACCTGGGAGCCACAACTGCCAAGAGAAATTCAATCTACCCTTTTTATCAGCCAAGCCAACATAATGTTTTACACACCCTTTTTGTGGACTGTTAATGTTTATATTTAAAATCAACACTGAGCTTTTCATGTTATAATCTGTTATTTATCAAATCTGATAGTAAGAGGTTAACTGATTTAATAGTTCAATATTGAAACCGTATACAATATGCACGAGAAATGGTTGTAATGAAAACCTGAGACACTCCTATAGACCTATGGAATTATGAGGGGGGGAAATTATGTATTTCTGAAAGATATCAAGTAATTTAGGATTTGAAGTCAATTCTTGCGTGGGAAACTGCAGTCTGGTTTGTTTGTCTGAGTGAACAGAGCAGTTGGGGGAAGGGAATACACATACAATGTTTCAATCTCCAACTGTCTTGTTTCACAGACTCCTGTGAGAGAGAATATAGTAGACGGTTGCTGTCAAAAAGTGATTGGTGAGTTTTCCTGTGTCCTGTGTTTATGACCTTTTAAGGACATCCTGTCCGGATGTTCTCTACACTATTTAGGGTGTGTGCTTATGTAACTTGATAGTGCAGCTGTTTCAGTGAAGTAAAGCACATGTTTGAAATAAAAAGTAATGGCCTGGTGATTGATGTGTCGTGTACTGACCTAGTTGAACTTAAAGTTTGAACTGTTTGAAAAATGTAAACAGTTGGGAATTTTTTGTAGTGAACTTATGGAGTTCTGAACCTTTCTATTAATTAATATTATTACTATATTGTATTTTATGTTCAATATCTGTATTTTTAAGTAAAACATGTATATTGTAATATAATGTAAATTCTACAGGTTACCCTACATTTATGCAGGAGGTACCCGAAGTAATTGATGTGGATCAAGAAGCAACACCACAAACAGAAGTGATTGTTATAGAGGATAACGAGTTTGAGGAACAACAGACAGAAGCTGTATCTTTACTCAGTCACTCGCCATCAAGATATTTTAGACGTGAGTCAACATTTAAATGGGTAATAATCTTTATATAATAAGCAATAAAACAAAAGGTGTACTATGTTTTAAAAACCTAATCTTGTGTTTACAGCTGACACTCCATGTAGAAGCGTGTACAGCGTTCAACCCAGGCATTATGGACTCCTCCGTTGAATGACTGCTTGAATGATTGTGAAAACGACGTTCTCCTCTCTTTCTGTACAGCAGGCTTTGACATAGACGAAACTCAAACCAACCCAAGAACAGAGGGATTGTCATACCTAGACACGCCTCCAAACCCCCCCGAGCCGTTCAGTATATAATAGGGCACCGACACTATTTCAAAGTCCAGCACGGCTCCACAGACACATAGTTCAAGTTGACAGAATGGCTTCACCTTTGACCGAGGAGAACGATTGGTCTGAAAAGGACTGGATTGAAGAACATGCTCTTTATGGATATGGCCTGTTTTATTATAGATATAACTTTTAATGACTATGTTAAAAACATTATTATGATTATTATTTTTGTAAAAAGACAGACTCAGACAATGGACAACGGGAAGAAAACACGCCTTCCATGACTCCACAGAAAAACAGGTTTAGTCAACAAACAGACAGCTATTTCCCTGGAACCCAAGTCCAAACAGTGAGAAACAGAAACAGTGAGTTAGGATATATTGATATGTTAACACATAATAAATTAACTGTTTAAAAAAGCATTATATATTTTTTGTTATTATTTAAAAAATAAAATATTTGTTTTTATGTATTCTTATAATTTATTTATTATTATTATTATTTTAATACACTATTTCTTATATTTTTTGTATTTTATTGTTTTTTGGGGCTCCTCCAAGGCCTATACAAGCATAGCAGACCCAATACAACAAGAGGAAGAGGAGGAAGAGGAGGAAGAGGAGGAAGAGGAGGAAGAGGATGATGATGATGATGATTATACTGATTACTGCATCTAAACAGGTCCATACATTCAATGATGATAGTGTCAATGATGTTGATGATGAAGATGATGTGTTGAGGTATGATGAGGATGATGTGTTGAGGTATGATGAGGATGATGTGTTGAGGTATGATGAGGATGATGTGTTGAGGTATGATGAGGATGATGTGTTGAGCTATGATGAGGATGATGTGTTGAGGTATGATGAGGATGATGTGTTGAGCTATGATGAGGATGATGTGTTGAGGTATGATGCGGCTAATCAGCTTGATACAATCCATTCTGAGGTAGAGCCTATACTGATTGAGGACAGCGTCAGTGAGGACGAGGATCAGGATATAGATCTTCAAGATAGGTTTCTCACAGCCTTTTACAGGGCTCTGAAACCCAGAAAGGTCCAGTTACACACACGTATGGTTGCTTTGCTAAAACGTCAGTACATCCAAGACATAGCCTTCTGGAAGAAAAACACGTCAAATTTGATAAGCAGCAATCTGATGACAATAACAGAAACTTCACTTTTATAGCTCACAATTCTAGATCCTGTGATTCATATCTTCTTTCCAATCCCTTGATCAAATCAAATCAAATTGTATTTGTCACATGCACCGAATACAGCAGGTGTAGACCTTACAGTGAAATGCTGACTTACGAGCCCTTAACCAACAATGCAGCTTTAAGAAAGTATTTATTAAAATAAACAGAAGTAAAAAATAAAAATATCTTCCATGGTTGTAAATCTTGCTTTCTGCCCCAGGCCATGTGTGTCTTAACCCAGAAGACTTTGGGGGAAATGTACCAGGAGTTCCAAGACAAGTGGTCCTCTTTCCAGGCTGCTGATGGGGTGAAAGGGAAGGTGATGTGGGAGTACGAGGGGACAGAACTCACAAGGTCTGATCCTCATGTTCCAGCTTTCCTTTCCACCTTTGACCCCAACCCCTGGAGCCCCACCAGGCCTTGTTTGGGGGGTCGTACCAATGCTTTGACCTTACGTTATATAGCTGATGAGGAAATTGGATATATAGATTATACTTCCCTTTATCCTCAAGTAATGAGTTCCTCTTGTTATCCTTTGGGACATCCTGAAATTATTCACTGTGACTTTGACTTACCGCAAAACTATTTTGCTTTGATAAAAGCAACTGTTTACCCTCCCTGGGGCTTATTTTTGTCAGTGTTGCCTTACAAAGGACCTCAAGGAAAACGTTTCTTTCCCCTTCACCTGCAGTGAAAACAACAACCAGGAAAAGCCTTGTGATCATTCAGATCAAGAAAGAGCCCTGACCGGTGTATGGGTCACCGTTTCATTCTCTAAGGCTATAGAGAACGGGCATCGTGTGGCCAAAATCTTTGAAGTGTGGAACTTTCCCAGGAAACCAGAGAAGCAATATGTTAACAACATCTATCATTAAAGATCCCGAAGAATTTATGGGATTGTTTTTTTCAGACCAATCTGACATTTCAAATGTTTTGTTCTTGAATCAAGACATAGCTCTGGTGTAATGTTTTCCCTCTCCTTCAGCCCTAATCACAGGTGTCCCTTGTTTTCCTGATTGGTGGTCGTTGGGGTGTCCCACCTGTCCGACATCCGTTCGTCTGCTGATTGCTGAGGTGGAAGAAGTGGGTTCTACCCCCGAGTAATGGAAACGTGTTTCTAGCAGCTTTTACCATGGCCTATGGGCGACTTGAACTACACACCCTCATGGAGCAGCTGCAGAGTCGGGTTCTTTACCATGACACAGACTCTGGGGTCTATGGAAGCAAACCTGGTGATTGGAACCCCCCCTCTTAGCAACTATCTGGGAGGTTTAACGAGTGAACTCGAAGATGGTGACCATATCATAGAGTGGTCATCCTGTGGACCCAAACGCTTTTAGGACTAAAAACAATCACGTAGTGTTGAAAGCCAAAGGTGTGACACAAAACTATGATAATTCCCTGCGTGTAAACTTGGAATCAATCACACGCTTAGTCGAGGGTTTTATAAACGACCTAAATAGTGTTTTAGAAATGTTGAAACTCCTACAAAAAGATTGTTAGGGATTAAAAGGGGTTCCATCTACGTAATGCCCCACTTACTAAAAGATTCCGGGTCGTCTGTGACAAGAGATGACTTTTACCTGACGGGACCACCTTACCCCTTTGGTTACTGACTTTATGTTCCAATCCCTTTTACCTGACGGGACCACCTTACCCTTTGGTTACTGACTTTATGTTCCAATCCTTTTACCTGACGGGACCACCTTACCCTTTGGTTACTGACTTTATGTTCCATCCTTTAACCTGACGGGACCACCTTAACCCTTTGGGTTACTGACTTTATGTTCCAATCCTTTTACCTGACGGGACCCACCTTACCCTTTGGTTACTGACTTTATGTTCCAATCCTTTTAACCTGACGGGACCACCTTACCCTTTGGTTACTGACTTTATGTTCCCAATCCTTTTACCTGACGGGGACCACTTTACCCTTTGGTTACTGACTTTATGTTCCAATCCTTTTACCTGACGGGACCCCACCTTACCCTTGGTTACTGACTTTATGGTTCCAATCCTTTACCTGACGGGACCACCTTACCCTTTGGTTACTGACTTTATGTTCCAATCCTTTTACCTGACGGGACCACCTTACCCTTTGGTTACTGACTTTATGTTCCAATCCTTTTACCTGACGGGACCACCTTACCCTTTGGTTACTGACTTTATGTTCCAATCCTTTTACCTGACGGGACCACCTTACCCTTTGGTTACTGACTTTATGTTCCATCCTTTTAACCTTGACTGGACCAATCCTTGACGGGACCACCTTACCCTTTGGTTACTGACTTTATGTTCCAATCCTTTTACCTGACGGGACCACTTTACCCTTTGGGTTACTGACTTTATGTTCCAATCCTTTTACCTGACGGGACCACCTTACCCTTTGGTTACTGACTTTATGTTCCAATCCTTTTAACCTGACGGGACCCACCTTACCCTTTGGTTACTGACTTTATGTTCCAATCCTTTTACTGACGGGACCACCTTACCCTTTGGTTACTGACTTTATGTTCCAATCCTTTTACCTGACGGGACCACCTTACCCTTTGGTTACTGACTTTATGTTACAATCCTTGTGTCTTAACACTGAAGATACAATGGATGCTGTAGAAGGTTTTGATCCTAGGTTGCAACTACCATTTCAGCCTTAATCGCAGGACCATCCAATAGCGGTAAAACTTGTTTTGTAAAAAGGATTTTAGAGAATTCTGAACATGTATTATCTCAGAAACCTGACAATGTTGTGTGGTGTTATTCATGTTATCAAATTTTGTATGATGAGTTGTTGAAGAAAATAAAAATCTAATTTGTTGAAGGGATACCAGCATCCCTGTCTGATGATGAACTCTTACCTCCTCATTAAAAAAAAATCTGCTGGTTTTGGATGATATGGTTTTTGCCGGTAGTGAACATCCTGAAATAGCTCAAGCTTTTATTCAATACACTCATCATCGAATCTTGTCAGTACTTTACTTGGTACAAAATGTGTTTCACCAAGGTAAAATAGCCTACCATTAGCTTGAACGCCAATTACTTGGTTTTGCGCAAAAACCCTAGAGACAAACTACAAATAAACATTCTAGCTCAGCAGAATTCCTACTTTATGGAAAGCTATGAGGATGCTACCAAAGCACCATTTTCTTATTTAATCGTGGATTTAAAATTGAATACTCCAGAACACCTGAGGCTCAGAACAGGATTGTTTCTGTGGGAGTGGCCGACAGTTTACATTCCGATTTTTATTTATTTTAATCTGCATTTAAAAAGAAACCAACCGCTCTTGAGATCCCTAGTTGTGGCTACCCATAAATGACGTAAAGCCATCTTGGGCCGTTGTTCTTCAGATCTCATATTATCCCTATGTGAGGTTGCTTTGGATCTTCTCAAAGGACGCATTCCACTCACCCCGACCCAATTAAAACAGTCTAAGAGACCAAAGGCAGCGATCCAACTCTTTGCCAATAAAAGGGCTTCAGTCTTCAGAAGAAAAGACCATACAACAGTCTGGAGGTTTTCTTCTACCTTCACTCAGTATAGCCCTGCCCTTCATCACCAGCCTTACTGGGGGGGGGGAGCCCTGCCCTTCATCACCAGCCTTACTGTGGAGGGGAGCCCTGCCCTTCATCACCAGCCTTACTGTGGAGGGGGAGCCCTGCCCTTCATCACCAGCCTTACTGTGGGGGGGGAGCCCTGCCCTTCATCACCAGCCTTACTGGGGGAGGGGGAGCCCTGCCCTTCATCACCAGCCTTACTGGGGGGGGGGAGCCCTGCCCTTCATCACCAGCCTTACTGGGGGGGGGGGAGCCCTGCCCTTCATCACCAGCCTTACTGGGGGGGGGGAGCCCTGCCCTTCATCACCAGCCTTACTGGGGGGGGGGGGAGCCCTGCCCTTCATCACCAGCCTTACTGGGGGGGGAGCCCTGCCCTTCATCACCAGCCTTACTGGGAGGGGGAGCCCTGCCCTTCATCACCAGCCTTACTGGGGGAGGGGAGCCCTGCCCTTCATCACCAGCCTTACTGGGGGGGGGGAGCCCTGCCCTTCATCACCAGCCTTACTGGGGGGGGGAGCCCTGCCCTTCATCACCAGCCTTACTGGGGGGGGGAGCCCCTGCCCTTCATCACCAGCCTTACTGGGGAGGGGAGCCCTGCCCTTCATCACCAGCCTTACTGTGGCCAGGGGGGGGGAGCCCTGCCCTTCATCACCAGCCTTACTGGGGGGGGGAGCCCTGCCCTTCATCACCAGCCTTACTGGGGGGGGAGCCCTGCCCTTCATCACCAGCCTTACTGTGGCCAGGGGGGGGGAGCCCTGCCCTTCATCACGGGCCCACACCAGCCTTACTGTAGCCAGGGGGGGGGAGCCCTGCCCTTCATCACCAGCCTTACTGTGGCCAGGGGGGGGGAGCCCTGCCCTTCATCACCAGCCTTACTGTGGCCAGGGGGGGGGAGCCCTGCCCTTCATCACCAGCCTTACTGGGGGGGGGAGCCCTGCCCTTCATCACCAGCCTTACTGTGGCCAGGGGGGGGGGAGCCCTGCCCTTCATCACCAGCCTTACTGTGGCCAGGGGGGGGAGCCCTGCCCTTCATCACCAGCCTTACTGTGGCCAGGGGGGGGGAGCCCTGCCCTTCATCACCAGCCTTACTGTGGCCAGGGGGGGGGAGCCCTGCCCTTCATCACCAGCCTTACTGTGGCCAGGGGGGGGGGAGCCCTGCCCTTCATCACCAGCCTTACTGTGGCCAGGGGGGGGGGAGCCCTGCCCTTCATCACCAGCCTTACTGTGGCCAGGGGGGGGGGAGCCCTGCCCTTCATCACCAGCCTTACTGTGGCCAGGGGGGGGGGGTTGAACACAGAGTGTGATGGCCAGGCGTGGGGGTTGAACACAGAGTGTGATGGCCAGGCGTGGGGGTTGAACACAGAGTGTGATGGCCAGGCGTGGGGGTTGAACACAGAGTGTGATGGCCAGGCGTGGGGGTTGAACACAGAGTGTGATGGCCGGGCGTGGGGGTTGAACACAGAGTGTGATGGCCGGGCGTGGGGGTTGAACACAGAGTGTGATGGCCAATAAAATGTACTCATTGCCTCAACAAGATTTGGATAGACTTAAACAACAATTACAGGGCCCTGAAAATATCAGACAAACAGCAGGAAATGATTTGGATACGGCCATGAAGGATATTTTGAACAGAAAAGGGTTGAATCCCTATGATAAGGTTCAAAAATACACAAATCTCTTTGCAAAGGTATTTGGCCTTGGTAAAACAAGGTGAGAGAGAGACCAACCATTTATCGCTTTCCCTACCGGAACTCTTAAAGGAGGAAGAGCACAGAGAGAGGCCTGCCCTGGTAATGCCTGGACCGGAGACCTTACAGGTTGAAGATCAAATACATGTTGAAGACAATGTTCTGCATGACATGTGGACACATGTTCCAGCACGTAACCGGAGAAATGTTAGATACATTATGAACAAAATAAAAGACTCACCAGTAGTTGGGTCTATGGCTTCCATAGAAGCTCCAGCAGTATTTTACATTTACAGTCATTTAGCAGACGCTCTTATCCAGAGCGACTTACAGGAGCAATTAGGGTTAAGTGCCTTGCTCAAGGGCACATCGACAGATTTTTCACCTAGACGGCTCGGGGATTAGAACCAGCGACCTTTCGGTTACTGGCACAACGCTCTTAACCACTAAGCCACCTGCCACCCCAGTATCCTTTCTAAACAGCCCAGCGCTGAACTGTGTCTTCAAAGTGTCTTCGGAGTAGTTTAGTAAACATTCCAGGATAGCCCTGTAAGGATAGGTGGCACTGCTTTGACTGATAAGGCGTTCACCCAAAGTCACATCCACTTGGGAGAAGATGGTAGCCAAGGGGTAATTAATGAGGCTCAACTTGGCATCATTTGCAATATTGGTCCCATCTCTTTAGGCCACTCTGAGACGCAAATGTAATAAGGTATTGTTGAGGTCCAGGTAGTTGTCACCATGGCCTGGGATGGACAACTCTATAGGTCCATTGTCTGTGTTGTTGAGGTCCAGGTAGTTGTCACCATGGCCTGGGATGAACAACTCTATAGGTCCATTGTCTGTGTTGTTGAGGTCCAGGTAGTTGTCACCATGGCCTGGGATGGACAACTCTATAGGTCCATTGTCTGTGTTGTTGAGGTCCAGGTAGTTGTCACCATGGCCTGGGGTGAACAACTCTATAGGTCCATTGTCTGTAATGGCAGAGAGTGGGGCTATCTCCACATAACAGGACCTATCTATTGGAAACTGGGTTAAGGGGTCCGTGAAAAGATGGAGCTCTGTCTTTATAGCTTCAGAGGACATGCGGTGTAAAAGAGACATGTTGATTGTTCTTTTAGAAAACGCTTCTGAGTTTATATTTTAGCAGTTTTTTGGTCGAGACCTCCTCACTTTACGTCGTCTTTGACTTACTGACTTTCTTCCAGCGGTTAACCTCCGCTTCTTAAGGGAGGACATACGTCTTCTACCCAGAGGTCTCTTTTTAAGGGAGGGCATACGTCTTCTACCCAGAGGTCTCTTTTTAAGGGCGGGCATACGTCTTCTACCCAGAGGTCTCTTTTTAAGGGCGGGCATACGTCTTCTACCCAGAGGTCTCTTTTTAAGGGAGGACATACGTCTTCTACCCAGAGGTCTCTTTTTAAGGGCGGGCATACGTCTTCTACACAGATGTCTCTTTTTAAGGGAGCACATACGTCTTCTACCCAGAGGTATCTTTTTAAGGGAGGACATACGTCTTCTACCCAGAGGTCTCTTTTTAAGGGAGGACATACGTCTCATACCCAGAGGTCTCTTTTTAAGGGAGGACATACGTCTTATACTCAGAGGTCTCTTTTTAAGGGAGGACATACGTCTTCTACCCAGAGATCTCTTTTTAAGGGAGGACATACGTCTTCTACCCAGAGATCTCTTTTTAAGGGAGGACATACGTCTTCTACCCAGAGGTCTCTTTTTAAGGGAGGACATACGTCTTCTACCCAGAGGTCTCTTTTTAAGGGAGGACATACGTCTTCTACCCAGAGGTCTCTTTTTTGGTCTTTGAGACAACAGCATGAGGCCTGATCCTTCTTGATGGTCAGGATCTGATGACCCACGTCTAGTCATAGCATTAGCCACCACTTCACTTACTATGTTTTTGGCTGCTGATTTTAAATGAGGTTTGGCTATGCTAATGCCTCTCTTCATAAAGGGTATAACCATCCTAAAGAGGTTACGATATATACCCCCTATCCCCGAACCATACATGGTCTGGGTTCCATAATAACCAGGAAATCCATTACCCACTTGATCAACATAGGATGATACATAGTGGTTAGGATCGAGAATGTATTTGTCTACCATAACCATTTTATTTTTGTATTGAAATATATATATATTTTATTATTATTATTATTATTGTTATTATTATTATTATTATTATTATTATTGTTTTTGTTTTTTATTAGATATGTAGAGAAGCTTTGACAGGTCTAAAGTGGAGTTTTACAATCACTTTTCCAGAAGTAAACTCTATATTTTGGTTCTGATCCATTTTGATCTCAAGCTGAATGTTATAAAATATATTTATTTCTTACAGTTACATAGTGTGGCTTGTCATAGTTAACACTGACTACATCCCCATCCTTGCCATCTATATGAACTGTTCTCAGGAGGGGTACATAACTGTCTCCTACCCTTTGATAGGATATGATGTCGGTATGCACAAACATGGTGTAAAGCCCTGCATGTATATCCACAGGGTATGGGAATAATCTATCTGTCACAGCCACCCCTTTATTGGGCGTCGTCCCCAACATGGAGGATAAATGACCACTGGTCTGTATAGCTAGCTCATCACCCCCTGTGATTTATACACGTTGTTGAATAATAGGGTTGTAGGTCAACACTATTTTCATATGATTCAGGGCTAGGAGGCCGTTCATCTCAAAGACCATCCTCTCTACAGTTCTACAGAATCCTTTTTTTTAAGCTTAACAGGTTTAGGGGGTTCAGATATCCTTTAAAAATAAAAATCACCGTCTTTTTCCTTGACATTATACCAACTATGGGGGTATGTAATCTCGCTGAGACCTACTTCCCAGGCCTCTGATAACTCGATAGGTTTTGGAAAATTGGTTGTAAAATCCAAACTTGTGTTATTCCTATATATATCTGCAGACGAATTACTGGGGAGAGTCGGGTAAAATCCATTGTGCTCCATGATGCACTCCAGTGTACACTGGAATGGAAGTGTGTTTATCATGCGTGAGGGGTTAAGTTTACTCCCCCTGCCTCCACGACCTCTTCCTCTAATACCCAAATGTTGAACTTTTTGGGGCCAGTTTTTCCAACGGACCAACACCCATGTTTTCCCCTTTTCTCTCTTTTGATCCAGAATCTTCTCAACATGAACGACTTTGTCTATACCCATCTGTCACGGTTTCGGCCGAGGCTGCCTCTCTCCCTTGTTCGGGCAGGCTTCGGCGTTCGTCGTCTCCGGAATTCTAGCTGCCACCGTTGTATGTTTCATGTTCGTTTGCTTTTGTCTGTTTGTTTTCACACCTGTTTCTCATTTGGCGTAATTAGTGTCCTATAAGTTTCTCGTTGTGTTTGTCTAGTGTTGTGTGTTATTGGATTTTGTCAGTCATGTGTAGGGTTTCTACATGTTCGCTCGGTTGAGCTTCCCTCCACTGTTTTGGAGAGTTTACGCACTTGTCTGGTGCGCTCTTGGTTTCGTTTTGCCTTTGTGCGTATTTGTTGCGCCTTTGGATATTGTATTAGTATTTTCCGTGTTGGATTTATACTAAAGTCTTGTGGACTATACTCCGGTGTCCTGCGTCTGATTCCACCACATCACCCACCTACACTTGCGTGACAGAATAACACACCCTACATGGAATCAGCAGGAGCCGAAGCAGCCCCGACGAGGCTGGAGGCCCAGGTTCGGGAACAACAGGACCAGATACTTCAGATGGGGACCGCCCTGCAGGAGGTGATCACCACCCTCCGAGGCTGGGGAACGCCTCCACCACCTCCCTCCCTGCCAGCACCATCGGCCAGTCCGCCCATTCCAGCGCCAGAACCCCGAGGAATCCGACTCTCTCTCCCGAGGGCCTACGACGGAACCGCGGCTGGGTGTCAGGGATTCCTCCTCCAGGTGGAGCTGTACCTGGCCACCGTACACCCGGCACCCTCGGGGCATGAGAGCGTGTCCGCCCTGATCTCCTGCCTGTCCGGGAAGGCGTTGGAATGGGCCAACGCGGAGTGGAGGAAGATCGACGCCGAGACTATCACATACAACGAGTTCTCCCGCCGCTTCAAGGCGGTGTTTGACCATCCCCCGGAGGGGAAAGCGGCGGGGGAGCGTCTGGTCTTCCTCCGGCAGGGGAGGAGGAGTGCCCAAGAATTCGCTCTTGAATTCCGTACTCTAGCGGCAGATGCAGGGTGGAATGAGCGGGCCCTCGTCGATCTATACAGATGTAGCCTACGAGAGGACGTCCGTCGGGAGCTGGCTTGTAGGGACACCAGCCTCTCTTTCGACCAGCTGGTCGACATGTCCATCAGGCTGGATAACCTACTGGCTACCCGCGGACGTCCTGAGGAGGGTCCGTCCATTTCACCCTCCAGCGCCTCCGAGCCGTGTCCTATGGAGCTCGGGGGCGCTGGCGCTAGAGAGAGGAGGAGTCGGTTGGCTAGGGGGTCCATCCACTGCACCAACTGTGGTCGGGGAGGACACACCGCGGCTAGGTGCTGGGGATGGCCTCCTAGGGGGGATGACGACAGGTCCCGCACTGGGGATTCCCTCCAGGTGAGTAGGCGCCCCACTCACCCAGATCTCACTGTTGCCCATTTTTGTATGCCTGTGCGTTTTCCACAGGTAGCACCTCATTCCCAGCATAAGGCGCTGGTAGATTCAGGCGCGGCTGGGAATTTTATTGATAAAACGTTTTGTTTAGCGTTAGGGATTCCCCTTATTCCTGTTGATGTTCCTTTCCCCGTTCAAGCCCTAGATAGCCGTCCGTTGGGTACGGGCTTAATCAGGGAGGTCACGGCGCCACTTAGGATGTGTGCGCAGGGGGATCATCAGGAGATGATTCAGCTGTTCCTGATTGACTCTCCTGCGTATCCGGTGGTGCTGGGCATGCCCTGGTTAAGTACCCATAACCCATCTATTTCGTGGCAGGAGAGGGCTCTGATGGAGTGGTCTGCTCAGTGTGTGGGTAGATGTTTGGGCGTTTCCGTAGGGGCTACCTCGGTGGAGAGTCCAAACCAGGTGCCCGCATTGCACGTTCCCCCTGAGTATGGGGATTTGGCTATTGCGTTTAGTAAGGCGAGGGCGACGCGGTTGCCGCCCCATAGGCAGGGAGATTGTGCGATAGATCTCCAGGCAGGAGCTGCGCTCCCACAGAGCCATGTGTATCCTCTGTCTCAGGAGGAGAAGAAAGCTATGGAGACTTACATAGACGAATCTCTGAGACAAGGATACATACGGCCTTCCACTTCCCCTGCGTCCTCGAGTTTCTTTTTTGTGAAGAAAAAGGATGGTGGTTTGCGCCCGTGCATCGATTACCGTGGTCTCAATCAGATTACGGTGAAGTACAGTTATCCACTCCCGCTGATTGCGACCATGACTGAGTCGTTGCATGGGGCGCGTTTCTTCACTAAATTAGATCTCAGGAGCGCGTACAACTTGGTGCGCATCAGGGAGGGCGATGAATGGAAGACAGCCTTTAGTACCACCTCGGGCCATTACGAGTATCTGGTCATGCCATACGGGTTGATGAACGCTCCGTCAGTTTTCCAATCATTCGTGGATGAGATCTTCAGGGACATGCAGGGGCAGGGGGTGGTTGTGTACATTGATGACATTCTCGTGTACTCGCCTACCCGTGTCGAGCATGTGGCCCTGGTGCGTAGAGTGTTGCGGAGGCTGGTGGAGCACGACCTGTATGTGAAGGCAGAGAAGTGTCTGTTTTTCCAGGAGTCGGTCTCCTTTTTGGGGTATCAGTTGTCTGCGTCAGGGGTGAAGATGGAGGTAGACCGGGTGTCGGCCGTGCGTAATTGGCAAACACCAACCACTGTGAAGGAGGTGCAGCAGTTTTTGGGGTTTGCGAATTACTACCAGAGGTTTATCCAGGGTTTTGGACAGGTGGCAGCTCCCATCACGTCTCTTTTGAAGGGTGGTCCGGTGCGTCTGCAGTGGTCGGCCGAGGCGGACAGGGCGTTTGGGAGGCTGAAGGACCTGTTTACCTCGGCCCCGGTGCTGGCGCATCCGGATCCCTCTTTGCCGTTCCAGGTAGAGGTGGACGCGTCAGAGGCCGGTTTAGGAGCCGTGCTTTCACAACGGTCTGGCGCGCCACCTAAACTCCGCCCCTGTGCTTTTTATTCTAAGAAGCTCAGTCCGGCGGAGCGGAACTATGACGTAGGGGACAGGGAGCTGTTAGCCGTGGTACAGGCTCTAAAGGTGTGGAGGCACTGGCTTGAGGGGGCTCAACACCCTTTCCTCATTTTGACGGACCACCGTAACCTGGAGTACATCCGGGCGGCGAGGAGGCTGAACCCTCGCCAGGCAAGATGGAGTATGTTCTTGACCAGGTTTACTTTTAAGATCACGTACATCCCTGGGTCACAGAATGGTCTCGGCGGTATGACACGGAGGAGAGGTCCGTGGAGCCCACTCCCATACTGCCGGAGTCGTGTCTGGTGGCACCGGTAGTGTGTGGGAGGTCGATGCTGAACTCGAGCGGGCGTTACGCACCGACCCTAGTCCACCACAGTGCCCGGAGGGTCGGAAGTACGTTCCGCTCGAGGTTCGGGATCGATTGATCTATTGGGCTCACACGTCACCCTCCTCTGGACATCCGGGTATCGGCCGGACAGTGCACTGTCTTAGTGCCAAGTACTGGTGGCCCACGTTGGCAAGGGATGTGAGGGTTTATGTTTCCTCCTGCTCGGTGTGCGCCCAGTGTAAGGCGCCTAGACATCTGCCTAGGGGTAAGTTGCTACCCCTGCCCGTTCCACAACGACCATGGTCCCACCTCTCTGTGGATTTTATAACAGACCTTCCCCTCTCCCAAGGGAATACTACCATCCTGGTCGTTGTGGACCGGTTCTCTAAGGCCTGTCGTTTGCTCCCCATGCCGGGTCTTCCTACTGCCCTACAAACTGCCGAGGCACTATTCACCCATGTGTTCCGGCACTACGGGGTACCCGAGGACATTGTGGCTGATCGAGGTCCCCAATTCACCTCCAGACTCTGAAGAGCGTTTATGGAGCGGTTGGGGGTCTCGGTGAGCCTCACCTCGGGTTACCACCCGGAGAGTAATGGGCAGGTGGAACGCGTAAACCAGGATGTGGGTAGGTTTCTCAGAACATACTGCCAGGACCGGCCGGAGGAGTGGTCAAGGTACGTTCCCTGGGCCGAGAGTGCCCAGAATTCCCTACGCCATTCCTCCACTAACCTAACTCCATTTCAATGTGTGTTAGGTTACCAGCCGGTTCTGGCACCTTGGCAGCAGAGCCAGATCGAGGCTCCTGCGGTGGATGAGTGGGCGCGGCGCTCGGAGGAGACTTGGAACGCTGCACACGTCCACCTGCAGCGGGCCCTCCGACGTCAGAAGGCGAGCGCTGATCTCCACCGCAGTGAGGGACCGGTGTACGCACCTGGTGATCGAGTCTGGCTCTCTACCAGAAACCTGCCCCTCCGCCTGCCCTGTCGGAAACTGGGTCGGCGGTTTGTAGGGCCATTTAAAGTCCTGAGAAGGTTGAACGAGGTATGTTATAGATTACAGCTACCTGTGGAGTATAAGTGTATTAACCCCTCGTTCCATGTGTCCCTTCTCAGGCCGGTGGTAGCGGGCCCACTCCAAGAAAATGAGATAGGGGAGACTCCTCCGCCCCCACTGGACATCGAGGGGGCACCGGCGTACTCCGTGAGGTCCATCTTGGATTCGAGACGTCGGATGGGGGGTCTCCAGTATCTAGTGGAGTGGGAGGGGTACGGTCCGGAGGAGCGGTGCTGGGTGCCGAGGAGAGACATTTTGGACCCGTCGCTCCTGACGGAATTCCATCGGGGGCATCCGACGCGCCCTGCTCCACGTCCTCCGGGTCGTCCCCGAGGCCGGAGTCGGCGCACGTCTGGAGCCGCGCGTCAAGGGGGGGGGTACTGTCACGGTTTCGGCCGAGGCTGCCTCTCTCCCTTGTTCGGGCAGGCTTCGGCGTTCGTCGTCTCCGGAATTCTAGCTGCCACCGTTGTATGTTTCATGTTCGTTTGCTTTTGTCTGTTTGTTTTCACACCTGTTTCTCATTTGGCGTAATTAGTGTCCTATAAGTTTCTCGTTGTGTTTGTCTAGTGTTGTGTGTTATTGGATTTTGTCAGTCATGTGTAGGGTTTCTACATGTTCGCTCGGTTGAGCTTCCCTCCACTGTTTTGGAGAGTTTACGCACTTGTCTGGTGCGCTCTTGGTTTCGTTTTGCCTTTGTGCGTATTTGTTGCGCCTTTGGATATTGTATTAGTATTTTCCGTGTTGGATTTATACTAAAGTCTTGTGGACTATACTCCGGTGTCCTGCGTCTGATTCCACCACATCACCCACCTACACTTGCGTGACACCATCTTTACCCTCTGGAGTTCCTTCTCGTAAAAGGACCCCTCTATATGCTCCCCATCATCATCTTTTAACTTGTAGACAGGAGGTATACGGGGTGAACATTCTGTAACTGTGAACAGCTCATCGCTGTAACCTTGCTCATATGTTTTGTCTAAAAACACCCCTCAACTTGGAGATACATACCAAGTAACCAACTATGACTTTAAAATCAATGTCTTTCTTACGGTGAAGGGGATCAACCCATACAGATTTTTAATGACATGAAAAGAGTTATCCAAAGACACCTCACAGGGCTTCATACGGACACTCTTGTGGTAGCTGTAGTTATACCCCTTTACTAAATCTTGAACTATAGCCACATATATACGGGTGTTGTGAGCCGTAAAGTATTTCCCCATCCTCTCCTTCAAAGTCCTGTTAAAGCGTTCGACCACTGAAGCTTTCAAATCCGAGCCTGTAGCAAAATGCACGATATTGTGCTTCTTCACGAGTTTCTGAAAAATTATTTACCACCGTCAGTCTGTACTTTCTTGGGTGCTCCTCCTTCCTCCAAGATAGAGTCAAAGGCCCGAGTCTCCTCTGCCCCACTCTTATTTTTTAAGACAAAAGCTATTTTAGAGTAAAACGTCTATAACCGTTAGCATGTATCGATCTCCATCATTTTTATCGGCAAGTGCCTGCATGTCACATAGATCAGCCTGAAACTGTGACAAGGGATGAATAGAAAAAAACTATATTTCGATGAAAAAATTTTTTCGCACAGGTTTATGCAAAGTGTAAGCATCCTGCTCTGCTAGCCAATCGGTCACTTGGTCATCGTTTAACCTGCGGCCTGTTTCTTCAGCTGCAGCTGTCTGGAACCTCTCCTTCCCACCCAAAGACCCTGGGTTAGAGGGGGTATAATACATTACCCTGGGTTAGATGGGGTATAATACATGACCCTGGGTTAGAGGGGGTATAATACATGACCCTGGGTTAGAGGGGGTATAATACATGACCCTGGGTTAGAGGGGGTATAATACATGACCCTGGGTTAGAGGGGGTATAATACATGACCCTGGGTTAGAGGGGGTATAATACATGACCCTGGGTTAGAGGGGGTATAATACATGACCCTGGGTTAGAGGGGGTATAATACATGACCCTGGGTTAGAGGGGGTATAATACATGACCCTGGGTTAGAGGGGGTATAATACATGACCCTGGGTTAGAGGGGGTATAATACATGACCCTGGGTTAGAGGGGATATAATACATGACCCTGGGTTAGAGGGGGTATAATACATGACCCTGGGTTAGAGGGGGTATAATACATGACCCTGTGTTAGAGGGGGTATAATACATTACCCTGGGTTAGAGGGGGTATAATACATGACTCTGGGTTAGAGGGGGTATAATACATGACCCTGGGTTAGAGGGGGTATAATACATGACCCTGGGTTAGAGGGGGTATAATACATGACCCTGGGTTAGAGGGGGTATAATACATGACCCTGGGTTAGAGGGGGTATAATACATGACCCTGGGTTAGAGGGGGTATAATACATGACCCTGGGTTAGAGGGGGTATAATACATGACCCTGGGTTAGAGGGGGATATAATACATGACCCTGGGTTAGAGGGGGTATAATACATGACCCTGGGTTAGAGGGGGTATAATACATGACCCTGTGTTAGAGGGGGTATAATACATTACCCTGGGTTAGAGGGGGTATAATACATGACCCTGGGTTAGAGGGGGCTAAATACATGACCCTGGGTTAGAGGGGGTAAATACTGACCCTGGGTTAGAGGGGGTATAATACATGACCCTGGGTTAGAGGGGGTATAATACATGACCCTGGGTTAAGGGGGGTATAATACATGACCCTGGGTTAGAGGGGGTATAATACATGACCCTGGGTTAGAGGGGGTATAATACATTACCCTGGGTTAGAGGGGGTATAATAATGACCCTGGGTTAGAGGGGGTATAATACATGACCCTGGGTTAGAGGGGGTGTAATACATGACCCTGGGATAGAGGGGGTATAATACATGACCCTGGGTTAGAGGGGGTATAATACATGACCCTGGGTTAGAGGGGGTATAATACATGACCCTGGGTTAGAGGGGGTATAATACATGTTTTTAATCAGCTGCTCAGCCATCCTTCTGGCCTCTTTGATGACCATAACAATAATTCACCCATTTCAAATAACGAGAACATTTCATTTGCATTTTTGCATTTTATTTCTGCGAACATTTTTATGTATTACGTATCCATTCAGTTTAGGTTGTAAAGACATATCTAGGATGATCAATGGAAACAGGATGCACATGAGCTCAATTTCCAGTCTCAAAGCAAAGGGTCTGAATACCTTTGTAATAAGGCATTTAAGTTTTTTATTTTTAGTACATTTGCAAACATTTCTAAAAACCTGTTTTCGCTTCACCATTATGGGGTATTGTGTGTAGATATTTTTTTTTTTTTTTTAATAAGGCTGTAACGTAACAAAATGTGGAAAAAGGGAAGGGGTCTGAATACTTTCCGAATGCACTGTATTTGGGAAATGCCATTTAGAAGATATATTCTTGTTTTACTGAACCATCACAATAATAAATAGAATGTTAGACCACACATTTTGGACATGCTTGGACATTGTCCCAGGTCATTGAGAACGTTCCGTACATCACAGTTTCTGTCACGGGTTACAAAGCCAGAACCCAGAAGCAGACCAGGACAAGGTGAGTTGAAACGAAGGTGAGTATTTATTTAACAGAGTCAAAAGCGATGCTGAATAATCCAGGGAACAGAGCGGGCGGCGGAGATGAGTTGGTGGGGGTGCAGTGGCAGATCCAATAATGGCTCGGCAGCCGCCGACCACCAGGCAGGGGTTGGGTGAAGGTTCCGGGTGAGTGACTGCAGATAGAACAAAACGGAGGTAAGTACACAGCAAGCCAACAAGGTGCAAAACAACAAAACTAACGCTAGAAGCTCCAAGGCTGATACACTGACAAACATACTGTTCATGGCTAACGATCCGGCAGGGAATGGATGTCAGGTCAGAGCTTATGAAGGTGATGATCAGGACCAGGTGTGCAGATCGCTGATGAGATGCAGGTGCGGTTAATCGGGAGATCTCCCGCCTAGCAACGTCGCCCGGCAACCAGGCAGGGAGCGTTCAAGAACCCTCAGAAAACTGGAGATTCCGAGCGGAAAAATGGCAACACAGGCAGGAACCGACTCAGGATGCAGGGTTCATGACAGTACCCCCCCCTCCGACGAACGCCACCGGGCGGAACCCCAACCCGGGGGGGAGAAGCACGGG
>LR778259.1:44505605-44561486 GCA_902810595.1 Coregonus sp. 'balchen'
ATCGTACGACATACTCCTCATCTACTTGAGCTCACATGGAAACATAAGAATAGTTTCATTCTAACACGCCATTTTCAGAAATGTTGGTGAATTAGCTTTTATTGTTTAAAGAAATTATGAAAGAGATTGGTGTGTTATTTCACTAGCTAATCATGGTATGCGATTGTTCGCTGACAGACATGAATTTGTTTAAAATCCATCACTTGATGGTTTCATTTCAGAGACAAATAATGTGTTTCTTTTGTAAAATGCTATATATCTGCTTCACTCTCAGAGAAATCAGAAGTATTGCTAGGTTTTACACAGTAATAAATGTAACAAATAACTACATTTGTAATAAAGAACTGTACACATGTACAACATTCAATACAGTAATATGAGATATGTATGTAAAACATTTACATTTTAGTCATTTAGCAGATGTTCTTATCCAGGACTGGTTTCCCAAAAGCATCTTAAGGCTAAGTTCATCGTTAGAATCTTCCTAGGAGCATCATAGATGCTTTTTTGCCCTTCCGCATGACTTTATACACAGAAGATCTCCAGTAATCATAGAATCACATGGTTTACCCGTCTCTTTGTGACCGCCGATAAATTCAGAACAAAGTTGAGTACAAATACAAAGTTGCCAATGTCTTTGCAATTGATTCAAACAAGGGACGTATAAAAATGATGCTTCAAATGAAAACCGAGATGACTGCATTACAATATAAACAGTAGGCTATAGGCCTATTTCAATCATATTGGAATATATTCCATGTTCAATATATTTAGTTTTATTTTGCTACTTGAAGGCTACTGTCTGTAATTTGTCTCAATATATTTCATGATGTGTAGCCTAACATGTGAACAATGATGTTCCAAATCTGTGATTTAGATTAAGGCGCCTCAATATTTGCAGCCGTAGGTGGTAATATTTCTCTAGGAGCTGATTAGTCATCAGTATTGTGAAATAATTATAAGGAACGATTTGAATGGAGAAAACTGATCTGAGACCAGTGCTCCCTTTCTTTCGATCCTATCAGTATCGATACATACTCCAACGGACGTAATACCTTGTCATGCTGCTGATCCAGTTTCTACTGGTCTGCCTGCGGATATGGAACTCTGACCTGTTCACCAGACGTGTGACCTTGTCCCGAACCTGCTGTTTCGACCCTCTCACTCTCTCCCTCTCCTTCTCTCTCTCTACAACACCTGCTGTCTCGACCTCTGAATGCTCGGCTATGAAAAGCCAACTGACATTTACTCCTGAGGTGCTGACGTGTTGCACCCTCTATACCCACAGTGATTATTATTTGACCCTGCTGGTCATCTATGAACATTTGAACATCTTGAAGACTTATCTGGCCTTAATGGCCATGTACTCTTATAATCTCCACTCGGCACAGCCAGAAGAGGACTGGCCTCCCCTCAGAGCCTGGTTCCTCTCTAGGTTTCTTCCTAGGTTCCTGTCTTTCTAGGGAGTTTTTCCTAGCCACCGTGCTTCTACATCTGCATTGCTTGCTCTTTGTGGTTTTAGACTGGGTTTCTATATAAGCACTTTGTGACAACTGCTGATGTAAAAAATTTACTCTGGGAATATATATGAAGCAGACCAGGCCAGGTTTTGGGGTTTGAGAAGTCAATGAGAGGTAAAAATGACTTCCTTAGTTGTTAATTTTGAAAATGTTCTGTCTTAAGTAGTTTAACAAACTGACACATTTTCATGTTAGTCATAAACAACTTTATATGGAAGGAGTGCCTTTGATTTGACGGCCTGCACATGCGCAGTTCGGCACAAGACGACCATTAGACCCAATGACGTATTTCTGCGCATGAGCTTCAAATGAAATCAAATTGTATTTCTCACATGCGCCGAATACAACAGTGGTACACTTTACCGTGAAATGCTTACTTACGAGCCCTTTCCCAACAATGCAGAGTTAGAAAGTCAAAAAAAAAAAGCTAAATAAAAAAGGAAATAGTAACATAATAAAATAACAATAATGAACATAATAAAATAACAATAAGGTAGTTGAGGTAATTTAGGAAATATGTACATGTACGTAGGGGTAAAATGACTAGGCCAGGGGTGTCAAACGTACGGCCCGCGGGCCGGATCAGGCCCGCAAACGGGTTTATATCCGGCCCGCGAGATGATTTCAAAAAATAAAAAATAAAAAATATATATATAATTATTAATTTTTTTAAGTATAAAAATGCGCTGCAATTTTTCAATAAAATAAACTGCTGTTCCAATTGCGTCCACTGGATGGCGCAATTGTGTTAAGCAAGCAAACTGTTTATACCGGGGCAGAGCAAGTAGGTCAAGCACATGCAGCCAATGAGCTACTTTGTTTTGCCCGCGATATTTATTACGGCTTCTACTTTTAACATTATGTGCTTTGGCACCCTCATTGCCCCAATATGTCTCTGTCAAAAAAGAGAAAAGTGGACGCAGAGTGCAGAGTGTTCCAAGAAAAATGGTCATCCTATTTAATCACGGAATTGAATGGGAAAGCTGTATGTTTGGTGTGTTCAGAGCATGTTGCAGTGCTGAAAGAATATAACCTTCGTCGCCACTATGTGAGTCTTCATGCCGACAAATATTACAACTTTCAAGGACAGCGGAGATGAGAGAAGGTGAATGAACTGTTGGCGGGTCTGAAGAAACAGCAGTCTGTGTTTACTCACAGCCGAGACATCAGTGACGCTGCAGTGAAAGCTAGCTACCTCATTGCTAATGAAATCGCAGTGGCTTCAAAACCATTTAGTGAGGGTGAATTTGTAAAAACATGCATGATGAAGGCAGCGGAGATTGTGTGCCCTGAAAAGCGGCAGGCTTTTGCAAATATCAGCCTGACAAGAACCACAGTTGCAGACAGGATTTCCGATCTTTCAGTGGATTTGGACAGCCAGTTGAAGCAAAAAGTAAAGTCATTTATTGCGTTTTCGGTTGCAATTGATGAAAGCACGGACATTACAGATGTTGCACAACTGGCCATTTTTAGATCCGCGGAGTTGATGACACATTGACCGTCACCGAGGAGTTGGTGGAGTTGGTGCCGATGACAGCTACAACGACAGCAGCTGATATTTTTACCACACTCGTCGGCGCGCTGGACAGGGTCGGAGTGGACTGGTCCCGCGCTGTCAGCCTGGCTACAGATGGTGCGCCCTCAATGATCGGGAAAAACGCAGGCGTTGTGACAAAGTTCAGAGAGAAAGTGCAATCTGCAAATGGAGGACGTGATTTTTTGACTTTTCACTGTATTTTGCAACAGGAGGCTTTGTGTTGCAAGTCATTAAAGATGGATAACGTCATGAAGGTGGTCATCCAAACTGTTAATTTCATCCGATCCAGAAGCCTGAATCACCGTCAGTTTGACAGCCTTCTCAGAGAGAAAGACCACATCTATGGCCTGCCATACCACACTGAGGTAAGATGGTTAAGCCGAGGTGCTGTGCTGAGGCGTTTCTTTGATTTACGAGAAGAAATTGAACAGTTCATGGAAGAAAAGGGCAAACCAGTGTTAGAATTTCATTCCGCAGAATGGATGCCGGACCTTGCATTTATGGTGGATGTTACAGAGCACCTGAATAACTTGAACAAACAGCTGCAAAGGCGCAACAAAGTTGTCACGCAGTATTATGACAGCATACGTTCTTTCAAGTTGAAGCTGTCATTGTGGGAGACGCAACTTGCCGGTGGTGATGCAGCTCACTTCCCCTGTCTGAAAAATGTGTGCGCGACCCAACATGTGGCAGACATGAAGCGGTTCAAAGATAAAATAACTGGACTGTTACGGGAGTTTGAGCAACGCTTTCAGATTTATGTTTATATGTTTCTTTGTTGATGTGCTATTGTTTTTAATTGATTTTATTTTATTTGTATATTTAACCTATTCTTGACTCTGTGGTTCTTGCACTTGTTTGGGGAACAGGATTTAATTATTTTTATCTACATTTCTGCCTGAGAAATGACACCCTGATATAGTTCTGTGATCTGTGATATGCTTCTGTGAATCACTGAGGCATTGTGTGTTTGTGTGTTCTTTGTCCTCAGAACTTTCAAATAACTTGGTGTTTTATGATTAATAGTGATGTTGTGCTTTTGGACACTGTCCTCAGGCTCCAGCTTTATGTTGTATGTTGATCGTATTAAAACAAAGAAAACAATCTGAAGTTGTTGTTTTTAAGTTATATATACCATGATTTTTCCGGTCCGGCCCACTTGGGAATAGATTTTCCTCCATGTGGCCCCTGAGCTAAAATGAGTTTGACACCCCTGGACTAGGCAATCAGGATAGAGATTACATCTCCTCATCCAGGGAGTGCACACACACTCACTGAAAGACACACACACACACACACACACACACACACAGGGAATGTTGTGTTTGTTTAATATTGTTTCAGGACTATGAAAATAGAAAAAAAAATGTAGCCTATGGATTATGAAAAGAACAAAATTAATTTGGAAAATGGGAGAGGAGAAATGACTAGAGACAGAGTTGTTTAACTCACTGACCATGACCCATGAGTTCTTCTTACCTTTGTTCACTAGAAAAGTCTCCCTCTCTAAACTCTATAGGAGGATTCATAGACCGGTCACTCTTCATGGACACACAGCTGGGTACAGGGGAGGCTGGTCTCTCCTGCTTGATTGGACTTCAACACAACAGAGACACACATTACGTCTCTCATCTACTCTGAACTCAGATGGGGAAACATAAGAAGAGTTTCATGCCAAAACACTATATATCCATTTTCAGAAATGTTCGTAAATTAGCTTTTATTGTTTAAAGAAATTATGAAAGAGATTGGTGTGTTTCTTCAGTAGCTAATCATGGTATGTGATTGTTCAATGACAGACATGTATTTGTTTAAAACCTATAACTTGATGGTTTCATTTCAGAGAGACAAATATTCATGTTTTTTTGCACAATGCTATATATCTGCCTCACTCTCAGAGAAATAAGTAGTACTGCAAGGTTTTACACAGTAATAATATATATCTGTCTCACTCTCAGAGAAATAAGTAGTACTGCTAGGTTTTACACAGTAATAATGTATATATCTGCATCACTCTCAGAGAAATAAGTAGTACTGCTAGGTTTTACACAGTAATAATATATATATATATATATATATATATATATATATATATATATATATATCTGCCTCACTCTCAGAGAAATAAGTAGTAATACTAGGTTTTACACAGTAATAATATATATATCTGCCTCACTCTCAGAGAAATAAGTGCCTCACTCTCAGAGAAATAAGTAGTATTGCTAGGTTTTACACAGTAATAATATATATCTGCCTCACTCTCAGAGAAATAAGTAGTACTGCTAGGTTTTACACAGTAATAATATATATCTGCCTCACTCTCAGAGAAATAAGTAGTACTGCTAGGTTTTACACAGTAATAAAATATATCTGCCTCACTCTTAGAGAAATAAGTGGTACTGCTAGGTTTTACACAGTAATAATATATATCTGCCTCACTCTCAGAGAAATAAGTGCCTCACTCTCAGAGAAATAAGTAGTATTGCTAGGTTTTACTGTCACACCCTGGTGCTGGGACTCATTATTGTTTATCCAGGGTGTGTGCAGTCTATGTGTTTATGTTCTAGGTTGGGTGTCTAGGTTGTTGTTTTTCTAGGTTTGTTCAATGACTCCCAATCGGAGGTAACGAGTGTCAGCTGTTCGGCTCGTTATCTCTGATTGGGAGCCATATTTATTCTGTATGTTTTCCTGTGGGGTTTGTGGGTTTTTGTTTCTTGGTTACATGTTCCGTATGTCAGTGATTTGTAACTTGAGAACTTCACGTATCGTCTTTTGTTTTGTTTTCGTGAGTACGTTTATTAATAAATTATGTTCACTCGCAACGCTGCGCTTTGGTCCGCTTCCTCATTGGTAGACGATCGTGACAGAAAAACCCACCACAACAAGACCAAGCAGCGTGTGAAGCGGCAACAGGACCTACCTACGCAGGATTTATGGGAGCCTCCTAAGGACTTTTGGACATGGGAGGAGATACGGGCTGGAAAGGGTCCTTGGGCACAACCAGAGGAGTACCACCGCCCTCGTGAAGAGCTGGAGGCAGCTGCAGCCGAGAGGAGGTGGTATGAGGAGGCAGCGCGGAGTCGAGGCTGGAAGCCCGTGGTTACTCCCCAAAAATTTCTTGGGGGGGGGCTAAAAGGGAGTGTGGCGAAGGCAGGTAGGAGACCTGCGCCTACTCCCTGGACTGACCGTGGAGAGCGGGAGTACGGGCAGACACCATGTTACGCAGTAGAGCGCATGGTGTCTCCTGTACGCAGGCATAGCCCGGTGCGGTACATTCCAGCTCCTCGTATCGGCCGGGCTAGATTGAGTGTTGAGCCGGATGTCATGAGGCCGGCCCCACGCAGCAGGCCACCAATGCGTCTCCTCGGGCCGGCTTACATGGCACCAGCCCTACGTATGGTTTCCCCGGTTCGCCCACATAGCCCGGTGCGGGTTATTCCTCCTTCCCGTACTGGTCGGGCGACGGGGAGCATACAACCAGGTAGGGTTGGGCAGGCTCAGTGCTCAAGGGAGCCAGTACGCCTGCACGGTCCGGTATTTCCGGCGCCACCTCCCCGCTCCAGCCCAGTACCACCAGTGCCTACACCACGCACCGAGCCTCCTGTGTGTTCCCAGAGTCCTGTGCGTCCTGTTGCTTCTCCCCGCACTAGCCCTGAGATGCGTGTCCTCAGCCCGGGACCACCAGTTCCGGCACCACGCACCAGGCCTACGATGCGCCTCAGACGGCCAGAGTCTGCCGTCTGCCCAACGGGGCCTGAACTGTCCGTCTGCCCAACGCCGTCTGAACTGCCCGTCTGCCCAACGGCGCCTGAACTGCCCGTCTGCCCAACGCCGTCTGAACTGTCCGTCTGCCAAGCGCCGCAGGAGCTGCCCGTCTGCCATGAGCCTGCAAAGCCGCCCGTCTGCCATGAGCCTACTGAGCCGTCCGCCAGACCGGAGCCGCTAGAGCTCTCCGCCAGACAGGAGCAGCCAGAGCCTTCCGCCAGACAGGATCAGCCAGAGCCTTCCGCCAGACAGGATCAGCCAGAGCCTTCCGCCAGACAGGATCAGCCAGAGCCTTCCGCCAGACAGGATCAGCCAGAGCCGTCCAGCCGGGATCCGCCAGAGCCGTCCAGCCGGGATCCGCCAGAGCCGTCCAGCCGGGATCCGCCAGAGCCGTCCAGCCGGGATCCGCCAGAGCCGTCCAGCCGGGATCCGCCAGAGCCGTCCAGCCGGGATCCGCCAGAGCCGTCCAGCCGGGATCCGCCAGAGCCGTCCAGCCGGGATCCGCCAGAGCCGACCAGCCAGGATTCGCCATTCAGCCTGGTACTGCCCCTTAGTCCGGTACTGCCCCTTCGTCCGGTACTGCCCCTTAGTCAGGTGCTGCCCCTTAAACCGGTGGGGGTCATTTGGAGGAGGCTACATAAGCGGGAAGTGACTATGGTGGGGTGGTGGTCTAGGCCGGAGCCAGAACCGCCACCGAGGAGGTATGCCCGCCCAGCCCTCCCCTGTTTGGGGGTTTTGAGGCGCGGTCGCAGTCCGCGCCTTTAGGGGGGGGTACTGTCACACCCTGGTGCTGGGACTCATTATTGTTTATCCAGGGTGTGTGCAGTCTATGTGTTTATGTTCTAGGTTGGGTGTCTAGGTTGTTGTTTTTCTAGGTTTGTTCAATGACTCCCAATCGGAGGTAACGAGTGTCAGCTGTTCGGCTCGTTATCTCTGATTGGGAGCCATATTTATTCTGTATGTTTTCCTGTGGGGTTTGTGGGTTTTTGTTTCTTGGTTACATGTTCCGTATGTCAGTGATTTGTAACTTGAGAACTTCACGTATCGTCTTTTGTTTTGTTTTCGTGAGTACGTTTATTAATAAATTATGTTCACTCGCAACGCTGCGCTTTGGTCCGCTTCCTCATTGGTAGACGATCGTGACATTTACACAGTAATAATATATATATCTGCCTCACTCTCAGAGAAATAAGTAGTACTGCTAGGTTTTACACAGTCAAATGTGACCGACCGGCTCGATTTTATGTAGTAAAATTTGAAATTGTGTTTCTTTACATTGGATGAAAAGTAGAGACTCAGCTATATCAGACACTATTGTTGAGGAACAATGGGAAAGTAATTCTGCTTTGAAAGATGATAAACTTGTAACCTCACTTTTGAGAAAATGGCCTTTAAATTTTTTGGTACACCTACTGGAGAGCTCATCTTTATCTACAGTGGTATTACTTTGGCAGATAATGTCACCCATCTAAATAAATAGTATATATATATATATATATATATATATATATATATATAGTTATCTAAATGTATGGTGTTTCTGGTTTATGTCAGTTTCATTGTTTGTTATGCTATAAATTGTTATGTTATGGTTGTAAGTGGTTAAATGAACTAGAAAATGTCATATTTTGCAATTCTGAGTAATTACTACTTTAGTAGGGATATATACTTTATTCAGTACTACTGCAGTTACTAAATAATTCCAATAGATGGCAGCATAAGACCATGAATGACATTTCAGAAGGTTAGTTTAGTTTTCTCCCTGGATACACCACCACTCCCCCTCACAGGAAAACTCCTGCACACACTTTTTACTGTCCCTTTCCACACTGCTAACGCAAGAGGAACAACTGAAAAAGCATTTAACACATTACTGTGAAATAATATAATGATGATTCATGTTTATTATTAGCTGTTTTTATGCTCATGTTTTGAAATTATACTTAATTATTATAACGATTATCAATAAGCCTGAACATTAATTTAGTCACCTCTGGTTGAGAAAAATGTATTTTCCTCGTACATTCATTGTCAGATTCATTAACCAGCAGCGAGCACTCTGTCTTCTAGCACAGGCGAGGGGCATGTTGAGGTACATTTGCTAACCGCGAGGGTTGCATGATGTAATTTATTGGCGGGCTGGAAGACGCACTCTTGTCTTATCTATTCCGAGGTTGTTTAATCGCAATATTAGATATTTAAAAATGCATGTATACTAGGGTTGAGGTTGGAGCGTCTGACTAGTGATTATTTACCTGGGGTTCAACACTTGCTATAGTCACTATTTAATTGCTCTTCCAAAAGCATCACAGGCCTAATACGAGATATATAGCTAACTAAAGTAATGAGTGACCATTTTAGAAAATCATGGGACACATAGTATTTGGTTGCATGCTATTTTATGTCAATCATATTGCTGCTTGTAGCCTAAAACTGATGCTTCGTGGTCTTATGCTGCCATCTATTGGGAATATTTAGCAATTAAAAGTTATTAATTCACGTACAGACATTGGTGTGGCAGCTGAGAAATAAAGTGTATTAGATCAGTCTCAAACCTGCCCCACGCCAATTGCTGGACTTTCACACAGAGGTTACTAGGTCACCCAATTCAAACCACATTTGAAAAATAAAACGAATGTGTCTTATTGATAAATTTTTCTGTCTTGCAATTATACATATAATAAAATAACAATAAAATAATCAAAACACTATTTAATCCTATAATTGTATTTACTAAGATAATATTATTACTAAAATAGTTTCTAAAAGTGTTCTAGGCTACCCTACCCTAGAATTAGGGGTTAGGGTTACGGCTAAAATAGGTTATAAGTAGGGTAAGAGTTTCTGTATAGCACTTTGTGACATCTGCTGCTGTAAAATGGGCTTCATAAATACATTTGATTGATTGTTAGGTTTAGGGTTTATATGGCAAAAAACAGCATGGGTTTATGGCACTCTTGCTCCTCCTTGTGGCCGTATGTGGGTACTACATAAATAATTCATGACACTTGCTTAGGCTGATAATAATAATATAATATGCCATTTAAACAACATATAATAAGCCATTTAGCAGACACTTTTATCCAAAGCAACTTACAGTCATGTGTGCATACATTTTTACATATGGGTGGTCCCGGGGATCGAACCCACTACCCTGGCGTTACAAGCGCCGTGCTCTACCAATTGAGCTACAGGTAGCAACTGCATCAGTACTACAAATCCATTAGCTAGACCACCCGATTAGACAACAATCACCCCATTATACCCATTTGGTTTGCATCTCAGTGAACCTGCTCAGCATTCACTCAATTTGATGCCTACAAACGAAGATTTCGATGCATATCAAATTACCCAGCAGCCATTTAGAAACAACAAGTCGTCCAAAAAATTGTTATTTCTTAATTAAAAAATGTCTTCTGGCTGTTTAAATCGGCCACATCTTGAAAAAGAGGACAGGGACATGCGTTTTGTTTAGATTGTACACTTTTTTCTTAAAACAAATATGGTTAACCATGACCAGAAAACGTTTAATGTTTGATGGCTATCCGCCTTCCATCACTTGCACTACAAGCAATGACCACAACATGTACTCAGGTGAACAGTGTTTGTGCTCACCAAGTAGCTGTAACCTTGTAAATAATAAGTTATCTGAGGTAAACCTACAGGGTTAATGCTCACCTAGTAGCTGTAACCTTGTTAGTAATAAGTTAACTGAGGTAAACCTACAGGGTTAACACCTATCAAGTAGCCATAACCTTGTTAATAATAAGTTACCTGAGGTAAACCTACAGGGTTAACGCAGGCAGGTCTCATTGATAACAATAGTGAAGCTGGCATTATGATGCAGAACAATGGGCTGGGAATAGAACGTTCTGAAGGCGAGTTGGTGTCACGGAGCTCAATAGAACTAATAGGAGCTGGTAGGGTGAAAAATGACCAAACACAAGGCCTGTTTTTTCGCGATTACTTCATAACTAGGGACAGAAGGTAATATTATGAAACTGGGCTCCATGGCGGATGCAATGAACTAATTCTATCAGAAATAAATGTTGTAAAAAATGTCACTTGAGGCTCCCTGAAAATAATATTCAAAAGTTCAGTCCTTGGACACAGAGGGGTTAAACACTAAAGTTACCGTCCATCTAGTGAAGAGAGGAGAACCGGACATAGGGAGCGTAGGAAGCCAGCATCCGTCAACGAGAGAGGGAGAAGCCCTCCACGGTATTTAACAGGTGGAAGAAACAACCCGGGAGCTCCATCGGTCAACAAGAAATGCAGGCAGCCGGTGATGATGTAGTGGTAGCTAGGATAACTAGGATGCTGCTGGTAGAGTAGCTAGCTTAGCTAGCTGTACCGACTAGCTTGGCTAACTAGCAGGTCGTTCGTCTGTCCCTCGAGGATGATGACGAATCCGGTGAACCACACAATTAAACAAGAATAGCGAGTGAAAAGGATCTGGCTACACTCATACTGTCACTGACCAAAAAGGAAATTGAACAATAAACTTCGGCGTCTCAATACTGTAACAAACTACGTCGTTATTCCCCAAGATCACCTCAGCCCATTCCTGTACGGGGACACGGACAGTTCCAGAACGCGGACATGAGCAGAGCAACACAATAAACTAAACCCAGTCTTTACAGTGGCTTACATTAGTAATATTCATTTATTTATTTTTATATGTAAAACAAACATTCAAAGTTTTTTTTATAACAATATTTTGAGATCTGTCTGGGCCCATATCCACAAAGTATCTCAGAGTAGAAAATTGGTCGTATAAGTGCTGAGAATTAAGACATTTTACTCTTATGGGTATAAATCAGGGGTGTCAAACTCATTTTAGCACAGGGGCCACATGGAGGAAAATCTATTCCCAAGTGGGCCGGACCGGAAAAATCATGGTATATATAACTTAAAAACAACAACTTCAGATTGTTTTCTTTGTTTTAATACGATCAACATACAACATAAAGCTGGAGCCTGAGGACAGTGTGTCCAAAATAGTACAAGCACAACATCACTATTAATCATAAAACACGTCAAGTTTATTTGAAAATTCTAAAGAAAAAGAACACACAAACACACAATGCCTCAGTGATTAACAGAACTGTTTCACAGATCACAGAACTATATCAGGGTGTCATTTCTCAGGCAGAAATGTAGATACAAATAATGAAATCCTGTTCCCCAAACAAGTGCAAGAACCACAGAGTCAAGAATAGGTTAAATATACAAATAAAATAAAATCAATTAAAAACAATAGCACATCAACATAAAAACATATACACATAAACTGGAGCCTGAGGACAGTGTCCAAAAGCACAACATCACTATTAATCATAAAACACCATGTTATTTGAAAGTTCTGAGGACAAAGAACACACAAACACACAATGCCTCAGTGATTCACAGAAGCATATCACAGATCACAGAACTATATCAGGGTGTCATTTCTCAGGCAGAAATGTAGATAAAAATAATTAATTCCTGTTCCACAAACAAGTGCAAGAACCACAGAGTCAAGAATAGGTTAAATATACAAATAAAATATAAAATCTATTAAAAACAATAGCACATCAACATAAAAACATATAAACATAAATCTGAAAGCGTTGCTCAAACTCCCGTAACAGTCCAGTTATTTTATCTTTGAACCGCTTCATGTCTGCCACATGTTGGGTCGCGCACACATTTTTCAGACAGGGGAAGTGAGCTGCATCACCACCGGCAAGTTGTGTCTCCCACAATGACAGCTTCAACTTGAAAGAACGTATGCTGTCATAATACTGCGTGACAACTTTGTTGCGCCTTTGCAGCTGTTTGTTCAAGTTATTCAGGTGCTCTGTAACATCCACCATAAATGCAAGGTCCGGCATCCATTCTGCGGAATGAAATTCTAACACTGGTTTGCCCTTTTCTTCCATGAACTGTTCAATTTCTTCTCGTAAATCAAAGAAACGCCTCAGCACAGCACCTCGGCTTAACCATCTTACCTCAGTGTGGTATGGCAGGCCATAGATGTGGTCTTTCTCTCTGAGAAGGCTGTCAAACTGACGGTGATTCAGGCTTCTGGATCGGATGAAATTAACAGTTTGGATGACCACCTTCATGACGTTATCCATCTTTAATGACTTGCAACACAAAGCCTCCTGTTGCAAAATACAGTGAAAAGTCAAAAAATCACGTCCTCCATTTGCAGATTGCACTTTCTCTCTGAACTTTGTCACAACGCCTGCGTTTTTTCCCGATCATTGAGGGCGCACCATCTGTAGCCAGGCTGACAGCGCGGGACCAGTCCACTCCGACCCTGTCCAGCGCGCCGACGAGTGTGGTAAAAATATCAGCTGCTGTCGTTGTAGCTGTCATCGGCACCAACTCCACCAACTCCTCGGTGACGGTCAATGTGTCATCAACTCCGCGGATCTAAAAATGGCCAGTTGTGCAACATCTGTAATGTCCGTGCTTTCATCAATTGCAACCGAAAACGCAATAAATGACTTTACTTTTTGCTTCAACTGGCTGTCCAAATCCACTGAAAGATCGGAAATCCTGTCTGCAACTGTGGTTCTTGTCAGGCTGATATTTGCAAAAGCCTGCCGCTTTTCAGGGCACACAATCTCCGCTGCCTTCATCATGCATGTTTTTACAAATTCACCCTCACTAAATGGTTTTGAAGCCACTGCGATTTCATTAGCAATGAGGTAGCTAGCTTTCACTGCAGCGTCACTGATGTCTCGGCTGTGAGTAAACACAGACTGCTGTTTCTTCAGACCCGCCAACAGTTCATTCACCTTCTCTCATCTCCGCTGTCCTTGAAAGTTGTAATATTTGTCGGCATGAAGACTCACATAGTGGCGACGAAGGTTATATTCTTTCAGCACTGCAACATGCTCTGAACACACCAAACATACAGCTTTCCCATTCAATTCCGTGATTAAATAGGATGACCATTTTTCTTGGAACACTCTGCACTCTGCGTCCACTTTTCTCTTTTTTGACAGAGACATATTGGGGCAATGAGGGTGCCAAAGCACATAATGTTAAAAGTAGAAGCCGTAATAAATATCGCGGGCAAAACAAAGTAGCTCATTGGCTGCATGTGCTTGACCTACTTGCTCTGCCCCGGTATAAACAGTTTGCTTGCTTAACACAATTGCGCCATCCAGTGGACGCAATTGGAACAGCAGTTTATTTTATTGAAAAATTGCAGCGCATTTTTATACTTAAAAAAATATATATATATATCTTTTTTTTTTTTTTTTTAATTTTTGAAATCATCTCGCGGGCCGGATTAAACCCGTTTGCGGGCCTGATCCGGCCCGCGGGCCGTACGTTTGACACCCCTGGTATAAATGAATGCATAGAATTTTGTCTTCATTTTGGCATATTAACTCATGCTTATTTCTGAAGATATCTCAGGTTTTCGCCCAGTGGCTAAGGAGTTGGAGCAGTGGCAGGAGTTGGACCTATAGCAGAAATGTGGCTGGTTCGAATCCCGGGCCGGGTGCTGGAAAAAACGGGTGGACTTGATCTGACCACTGGAGGGCTGCTGGGTTCACATCGTCAAAACATGCACCTTTTTTTGATCAGAACTCTAGAGGTTCTTCTTCACTGAACCCAAAAATATATCTAACTTTTAGTGGTTCCATATATTAAGGAAGTGATAGAAGCCTTTTTGGTTCTATAAGGAACATTCTTTTCTAAGTGTATAATAAACACGTTTTTCTTTTGATTATTTAATTACCTACATCATGTTTTTTCAAGTTATCCCTTTGGAGCGCAACATCACGTTGTTAAAAATTGAATAATAAATTGGTCATGGCTATAAATTGGGCAATTGAAGGCATCTAGGGCGAAATATGTGTTCGATGAAAATGAACATTGTATGCAAAGTTGTATGCAACATTATTGACAAGGGACCCTGATGCCTACGATGCCAAAGCTATTTAGAGTTGTTAAACGGGTGTGAAGAGTGTGTTGGTATAATGGTAATATTGTCAACATTCTGCTTGTAACAACCATCAGAATTGGTTAAAGAAATATGCATTCCATTATATTAGGCAATAATTAAGAGTAGGCAAAGTGTTCGTGTCGTATTAAAATTAAAATTCTATCAAATGTCTTCCATTGCAACGAGTCCAGTCAGGGTGCTGCAGAACCCCTGCAGTACCTCCACTGACCCCGGATTGAGAACTCCTGATTTAGCAGATGCTCTTATCCAGAGCGATTTACAGTAAGTGCATTCATCTTAAGATAGCTATTTATTTTGGAAATAAATGTAAATAAAATTGTCATCTCACCTCTTAGCTTTGGTGTCATGTTCCCCAGAGAGACTCATTTTAGAGGCAGGGCCCCCCTCCTCTCTCTCCCCAGAGAGACTCATTTTAGAGGCAGGGCCCCCCTCCTCTCTCTCCCCAGAGAGACTCATTTTAGAGGCAGGGCCCCCCTCCTCTCTCTCCCCAGAGAGACTCATTTTAGACCACTGACCCCTAAACAGAGATGCAGCATGTTGGTTGTGGTGAACACAGTGACAACTAATTCTAGAATGTCAATTGTTCTCTTTTATCCATGATCTCTTAGAAATAAAACGTTTACTAACAGACATATCGAAACAGTAAGGTTATTTAATGCAATCAGATAAACATCTCTTAGAAATCTAAAATCTATTAACTTAAAATCTGAGATCAGTAACGCTTTGAACACACCGACTGCGTCTTTGGATTTTGGTACACCAGAAGTACATTCATTTCCAATGGAACGCTGTGTTTGCCTTGCAGCATTGCGTTGCAGAGGCAGTTGCAGTGCGTTCTGTGTGGTATATAATTTGGATTAATCGAAAGTATGCGTCAAACTGTATGCGTAAACAGGTTGACAGAAATGGTAGCAGAAGGTGAATGTTTAACTTTTGCTGCACACATATTTAAATGATGCTGCATACTATTTTATCAATGACACAGTCGGTGTGTTCAAAGCGTAATATTGAAGGTACCCAGAATAAATAATTTCTGATGAAAAAACGAATGTAAAAAAATTGTCGACAAACTCACCTCTTAGTTTTGGTGTCAGGTTCCCCAGAGAGAGTTATTTTAGAGACAGGGCCCCCCTCCTCTCTCTCCCCAGAGAGACTCATTTTAGACCACTGACCCCTAAACAGAGATGCAGCATGTTGGTTGTGGTGAACACAGTGACAACTAATTCTAGAATGTCCATTGTTCTCATTTAATAATTATCTCTTAGAAATAAAACATTTACTAACAGACATCGAAACAGTCAGGCTATTTAATGCAATAAGATGAACATCTGGTTGTGACATCTCTTCTCCATGTTAACTGTCAATAATAATAATAAGTCACTGTTTGTTAAGGTAGTTATAGACAGTGCAGCAACACAAGGCCATGTCTCACACTTATTTGTATTCATTAAAAGTCGGCCATTTGTTGTCTTTGATTCTGAGAATGTAGACAGAAGGGCTAAAACGGGCATGATTGATCTGAGGGGAAATCATTGATACATTCAGAAAGTATTTTTTGCAACAAGTAGGAGATTTATATTATGTAAAGTAGGCTAGGTTATAATATATAATAGCGGTTTGTTAGTGATATGCAGATGGAGGTCTATACCTCAGCTATAGCCTACATATCCTAGATGACCAGCCTTAACCTGTTCAGATCAGTTCCCATAACGTTACAGGCCTACCAGTAGCAGGACAGAGCATGTAGCCTAGGACTGATATGTTTCACATTTCCAACAGATACCATCAGGTTGGTCAGCATGATAAGTGATCATATATCAAACCTACTCTGACTATTGAATGTCTGTAAACAACCTAACTTTCTAATATAATAGTTCTATGTAGCCTAGACTTACCAGAGTCTGCCCGTCTTTCCTTCAAATCAACACATTTATCCTCATTTTAATGTTGCTGAGAAATGGATCACACAGTTTCAACATTAATTTTGTAAGTGCGTAGGCTACACACTTACTTTTAATTTCATATGAGGAAACTGGTGCGGCCGCCTGTTTTCTTGCAGATGAAGTAGCCTCTCATAGGGAACTCATTCAACCAGCCTAAACAACAGTAAATAAAATATGTCAAATGGTCAAAAAACAATGGTCTAAAGAGAATCATGTCCTCCTAATATAGTCATGTACATTAAAGACAGGTATATTGCTACAGATGTAGGATCTTAATTTGAGCCAGTTTGCTACAGCAGGAAAATAATCCTGAAGCAACACAACATTTGAATTATTATGTGGATTATAATGAATTGACATTTTTCAAAAGGGAAAGGTGGAAAAGTGGAAATTACAAACTTCCGAAGACTTTTTAACCCTCAAATACACAACAAGTTTTAGTTATCCTGCAACAGGCTGATTAAATTAAGATCCTACATCTGTACAGAGCTTGTCTTTCTCTAAACCAAGGCAGTTTGCATTATTAGCAATGATGTTGCAACTGTCAGCTGCGATAAACCTATGTGATTGGATGTTATAGACCCCCATCTGAACAGTTTCTTTCCCCATGCTGTAGCCCTCACCAACTGGCCATCTGGTCCATAGAGACTAAAGGACTATACACTCTATGCTGCTCACCACATCAAGCCATCTCTCATCTGTACACTACCATCTGGCCCATAGAGACTAAAGGACTATACACTCTATGCTGCTCACCACATCAAGCCATCTCTGAACTGTACACTACCATCTGGTCCATAGAGACTAAAGGACTATACACTCTATGCTGTTCACCACATCAAGCCATCTCTGAACTGTACACTACCATCTGGCCCATAGAGACTAAAGGACTATACACTCTATCATACTATTTCATCCTTCCACAAGATATAGTCCCGAGCCGGCTGGTCGTTCATTCTATCGGTTCGGTTATCATTAGTTAAGTCTTTTCGTTCTAAATGTTCCAAATTAAGATCCTACGTATGTATGTTTAAATGTACTTGGTGAATAAAGGTCATTTATTGATTTAGCAAAAGTTGAGTCTCTAGATTCCCTTGCTGCTCTGGGGAAATAATGAAATGGTTGTCATAGTGATTTAAACTGGGACTGGTTATCTCCAAACTCTGAGACCATGTCATTTATTACATTTCACCCAATTGATAAAGGCAGCTAGAAGGCTGAACCCAGAAGACAACTCTAAATCAACACTAACTGATATTATCCTCAAATCCTTTCGCTCATATTATAGTGTCTCTGTGTTCAACAGGTAGTCTATGACATCAGTAGTGTATCAAACAGGGCAGGGAAGAGAACCCAGGTCGATGGTGAGAAAGGCAAACACCCTACGCATCGCACCAATAGGGTTAACCCACATGGGGGGAATTGGAATGTGGCTCACACTGCCCCCTCCGACCAGGAAGTCGACTACTCACACGTCCGGGCCGTGCATTCTGATGGCCTCACAGCCGCCATTCCAATTCTGACACCAATGTAGCAAACAGCAGGGCAGGGAAGCAAACCAGGGTTGCTCGTGTGAAAGGCAATCACCCTACGCATCGCTCCATTGGCACCAATAGGGTTACAGTCACCCTACGCATCGCTCCATTGGCACCAATAGGGTTACAGTCACCCTACGCATCGCTCCATTGGCACCAATAGGGTTACAGTCACCCTACGCATCGCTCCATTGGCACCAATAGGGTTACAGTCACCCTACGCAATCGCTCATTGGCACCAATAGGTGTTACAGTCCACCCTAGCATCGCTCCATTGGCACCAATAGGTTACAGTCACCCTACGCATCGCTCCAGTTGGAACCAATAGGGTTACAGTCACCCTACGCATCGCTCCATTGGCACCAATAGGGTTACAGTCACCCTACGCATCGCTCCATTGGAACCAATAGGGTTACAGTCACCCTACGCATCGCTCCATTGGAACCAATAGGGTTACAGTCACCCTACGCATGGCTCCATTGGCACCAATAGGGTTACAGTCACCCTACGCATCGCTCCATTGGCACCAATAGGGTTACAGTCACCCTACGCATCGCTCCATTGGCACCAATAGGGTTACAGTCACCCTACGCATCGCTCCATTGGCACCAATAGGGTGACTTGGTTGGAATTGTGACCAATGTTCCCTCTAAGCTGCGTCCGTGCGCAGGCTCACAGCTCCCCCTGGACTGCCACACAGAAGAAATATCAGCGTGCACAGAGAAGCACGAGATTTCTAGAGATTTCACCGTTAGTTATCACTATCAACGTGTCCCTTTACTGTGGGAATTGTGATCGTATCAATGCAATATTAGCCACTCAAAAGTTTGGACACACCTACTCATTCAAGGGTTTTTCTTTATTTTTTACTATTTTCTACATTGTAGAATAATAGTGAAGACATCAAAACTATGAAATAACACATATGGAATTATGTAGTAACCAAAAAAGTGTTAAACAAATCAAAATATATTTTATATTTGAGATTCTTCAAAGTAGCCACCCTTTGCCTTGATAACAGCTTTGCACACTCTTGGCATTCTCTCAAACAGCTTCATGAGGTAGTCACCTGGAATGCATTTCAATTAAGAGGTGTGCCTTGTTAAAAGTTAATTTGTAGAATTTATTTCCTTAATGCGTTTGAGCCAATCAGTTGTGTTCTGACAAGGTATGGGTGGTATACAGAAGCTAGCCCTATTTGGTAAAAGACCAAGTCAATATTATGGCAAGAACAGCTCAAATAAGCAAAGAGAAACAACAGTCCATCATTACTTTAAGACATGAAGGTCAGTCAATCCGGAAAATTTCAAGAACTTTGAAAGTTTCTTCAAGTGCAGTCGAAACTGGCTCTCATGAGGACCGCCACAGGAATGGAAGACCCAGAGTTACCTCTGCTGCAGAGGATAGGTTCATTAAAGTTACCAGCCTCAGAAATTGCAGCCCAAATAAATGCTTCACAGAGTTCAAGTCACAGACATATCTCAACATCAACTGTTCAGAGGGGACTGTGTGAATCAGACCTTCATGGTAGAATTGCTGCAAAGAAACCACTACTAAAGGACACCAATAAGAAGAAGAGACTTGCTTGGGCCAAAAAATATGGGCAATAAATATTAGACCGGTGGAAACTGTCCTTTGGTCTGATGGGTCCAAATGTGAGATTTATGGTTCCAACCGCCGTGTCTTTGTGAGACGTGGTGTGGGTGAACGGATGATCTCTGCATGTGTGGTTCCCACCGTGAAGCACGGAAGAGGAGGTGTGATGTTGTGGGGTTGCTTTGCTGGTGACATTGTCTGTGAATTATTTAGAATTCAAGGCACACTTAACCAGCATGGCTACCACAGCATTCTGCAGCGATACGCCATCCCATCTGGTTTGCGCTTAGTGGGACTATAATTTGTTTTCAACAGGACAATTACCCAACACACTTCCAGGCTATGTAAGGGATATCTGACCAAGAAGGAGAGTGATGGAGTGCTGCATCAGATGACCTGGCCTCCACAATCACCCGACCTCAACCCAATTGAGATGGTTTGGGATGAGTTGGAACGCAGAGTGAAGGAAAAGCAGCCAACAAGTGCTCAGCATATGTGGGAACTCTTTCAAGACTGTTGGAAAAGCATTCCAGGTGAAGCTGGTTGAGAGAATGCCAAGAGTGTGCAAAGCTGTCATCAAGGCAAAGGGTGGCTACTTTGAAGAATCTAAAATCTAAAATATATTTTTATTTGTTTAACACTTTTTTGGTTACTACATGATTCCATATGTAGAAAATAATAAAAATAAAGAAAAACACTTGAATGAGTAGGACATTTGTTCATATCCTTTGCTAGTTAGTGAGTTATTATCCCAGTTATAGATCATTTGTTCATATCCTTTGATAGTTAGTGAGTTATTATCCCAGTTATAGATCATTTGTTCATATCCTTTGCTAGTTAGTGAGTTATTATCCCAGTTATAGATCATTTGTTTTATATCCTTTGATAGTTAGTGAGTTATTATCCCAGTTATAGATCATTTGTTAATATCCTTTGCTAGTTAGTGAGTTATTATCCCAGTTATAGATCATTTGTAGTCAGCAATAGGGGAGTGATTGCTTCCTACAACAGCACAAAACGTGTACATTTCTAGACATCTTTAAAAAGTGAGTCAGGTAAAGAGCTTTTTTTGTCTTAAAGGGGCAATGTTTTATTTTGAGACATGCTTGAATAAACTAAGTCGCCAATAGGCAGAGGGTAGCATAATTTGTCTGATTCTCTGTAATAATGGTATTGGAATAATGATGCATTTTATTTAGTAAAGTGGTTTCTTGCATCAAACACAACAACATTTTCAGTCACCTCCTCCTTGTGTGAAGGACAAGTAGATAAACAGGTTCATGTCAAGCTCTGCATGTTTTTTTCAAAAGTCTCATGGAATGTAGGCCTACATTGAACACCACACATTGGCTGTTACTGTAGGCTGAATGGTAGAACAGCTATTTCCACGTTAAATGTTATTGGAGGCCTTTTTTACATTATGATCAAATAGCCTACTTGGTCTCTGTTAAAACTGTAACTTAAAGTGGGTACAGCCTCAGTGTTCACAGTAAACTCACGCCGGAAGTTGCACAGATCGCTACACTATAGTAGAACTATGATACAATTACATTTATCATACGAAATGGGAAATGTAGAACTATGACGAATGAATATTGATATATTGAATTCACAGGAGGTTGGTGGCACCTTAATTGGGGAGGACGGCCTTGTGGTAATGGCTGGAGCGGAATAGGTGGAATGGTATCATTAATATGAGCCGTCCTCCCCTCAGCAACCTCCACTGATTGAATTTGACTTGCCCACGTCCAGTTAGCGCCATTTTGTATGATTAAACTGTCAAGTCATTATATATTTTCCGTTCTGCTGAGAGAGCACCTTCCTGATGACTGGCACTCTGTACATTCCTATGGATGAGGCCTGAGCTGGAATGTGAAGCTAACTGAAGCTAACTTTAGAAAACCAGTATATCTAGCTTGCATCATAGTACACCCCTCAGGCTAAGTTCAGGTTTCAGCATGAGGCAGACATCAACAGCCGAGTTGTAGGCTACAACCTGGGTTGTATTCATAAGTTTACTCCGCAGCCAACAGTTTTAAAATGTTGCATAAACAGTTTACTCCAAACGCTGTCCAACGTGACCTAAACGGTTTCTGTTGCCAAACGTTTTGCTACGGTGGGCACTAGTGAACACACTCAACCTGTTTTGAGGAAGTGTAAGTTGTTGTTAGTCTTTCCACAGTATTTATTAGTCTCTCTTTCAAACAACATGCCTTCCTGAGTGAAAAGAGCTAACAGTAGATTAGAAAGAGAAAATGTTGTTGCTTGTTGTGTTTTAAGCCTGTTTTGAGAAGACAAGTCTATAGACCTATGATACATTACACTCTTAGAAAAAATAGTTCCAAAAGGGTCCACTGGCTGTCCCCATAGGAGAACGCTTTTGGGTTCCAGGTAGAACCCTTCTGGCTTCCATGTAGAACCCTCTGTGGAAAGGATTCTTCATGGAACCCAAAAGGGTTCTACCTAGGACCAAAAAGGGTTCTACAAAGGGTTCTCCTATGGGGACAGCCAAAGAACCCTTTTAGATTCTAGATAGTGTAGGAGCGATCACCCTGGGGCACTCAGATGGAAACAGAATGAATTCATCCCACGCATCTAATTTATATCCAAAACATTTTAAGGAGAGTAGGCCTATTATAACACTGTCCACAAAACATATTCAACTATATGAATACACATAACAATATCATCAACTATATGAATACACATAACAATTTCATCAACTATATGAATACACATAACAATATCATCAACTATATTAATACACATAACAATATCATCAACTATATGAATACACATAACAATATCATCAACTATATTATTACACATAACAATATCATCAACTATATGAATACACATAACAATATCATCAACTATATTAATACACATAACAATCGTCGTCTTACCTTTTATATGTCTCTCAATAGAAGTAGAGTCTGGAATGATCATTCGGTGGTGGAAAGTTCCTTTAGTTTGTTCTGCTCATTTCCATATCAGGTTCTACCTGTTCTCTCTCCCACTCCCTGTCTCTTTATAGCTCTTCCAATGTGCCTTGGCATACATTCTACAAGTGTCTGGAACTCCAAATGTAGTTCTGATTTAGTGTTCCAAATGAAAACAATTTGATTAAACTGGTTAATATGGTTAAAATACATTAAGACTGAGTAATGCTGTGATTGTTTTTATTATTTTGTTATGTATTGAAATGTTTGACTTTATTTTCCCTATGTCCTTTCAATATAGGAACAATTTGTGAAATGACAGCCTTCTGTAAATATGGACAAAAGTCTATGGATTAATTTGATGGTATGTGTCTTGCAACATTATGTAAAATGACAGGTTGAGAAACACTGCATCTTCCTAGGTGCATATGTGAGAAGGAACACAAACTGTCTCCCTATGTGTGTGCCATCCCTAAACATCAAGTGTTTGTGGTTCATTAAAGTGTTTATTGTCAAGGTTGAAAAATTAAAAATAAGAAAATAAAAGTGGCTTGAACTCCATTGGAGGGATGTGACATCATTCTTCCACAAGAAATTCCATAATTTAGTGTTTTGTTGATGGTTGTCTTCAATTGGGTTGAGACCTGGTGACTGAGACGGCCATGGCATATTTGTGAAACATCAGCAAGTTCAGCAGTCTTCATCACTGAAGCTCCTGCCAAACGTGCCCCAACAATCACCAATCGTTAAGCTCTTCCTGAGCAGGGTCGCAGTCTCTCCTGGTAGCAGCTCCTCACTCCCCAGGGGTAGCAGCTCCTCTCTCCCCAGGGGTATCAGCTCCTCTCTCCCCAGGGGTATCAGCTCCTCTCTCCCCAGGGGTAGCAGCTCCTCTCTCCCAGGGGTAACAGCTCCTCTCTCCCCAGGGGTAGCAGCTCCTCTCTCCCCAGGGTGAACAGTTTTCTCTCTCCCCGGGGAGCAGCTCCCCTCTCCCCAGGGGGAACAATTTCCTTTCTCCCCCGGGGGGAGCCCGTTCCTCTCTCCCGGGGGGAAAGCTCCCCTTCCCCCGGGGGGGAAAAGCCCTTTTTCCCCAGGGGTAGAGCTAAACCCCTCTCCCCAGGGGGAAAAGTTCCTCCCCCTCCCCAGGGGGGGGGAAAAGCTCCTCCTCCCCCGGGGGAAAACTCCTCTCTCCCCAGGGGGGGATCAGCTCCTCTCTAACCCCGGGGGAGCAGCCCCCCCTCTCCCCCCGGGGGGAACATCCTCCTTCCCCCGGGGTTCCCCTCCTCTCTCCCCCGGGGGGGAACAGCTCCTCTCTCCCCCGGGGGGGATCAGCTCCTCTTTTCCCCAGGGGGGAAAAAAGCTCCTTTTTCCCCCGGGGTAACAAAAAGCCCCTCTCTCCCCGGGGTAGCAAAACCCGTCTCCCCCGGGGTAGCGCTCCTCTCTCCCCAGGGAAACAATTCCCCTCTTTCCCCCGGGGTAAAAAAAAAAAAACTCCCTCTCCCGGGGGGTAAACTCCTCTCTCCCGGGGGGACAGCCCCCTCCCCCAGGGGGGAAAAAACTCCTCTCTCCCCCGGGGTGCAACCCCCTCTTCCCCCCGGGGGATCACTCCCCCTACCCAGGGGGAGAAACTCCTCTCTCCCCAAAAAAAAAAAGGGGGGAGCAGCTCCTCTCTCCCCGGGGTATTCAGTTCTTACCCGGGGGTTTGCAGCTTTCCCCCTCTCCCCAAGGGGAAAAACTCCTCTCTCCCCGGGGGAGCCGGGTCCTTTCTCCCCCGGGGGAACACTCCTCTCTCCCCCGGGGTAAACAGCTCCTCTCTCCCCCGGGGGGAACCCGGGTCCTTCTCCCCGGGTAAAAGCCCCCTCTCCCCCGGGGGGAGGGAAATCCCGTCTCCCAGGGGTTAAACAAACTCCTCTCTCCCCAGGGGGGTAAAAAGCCCCCTCCCTCCCCGGGTTTAGAACCTCTTCCCCCCAGGGGAACAAACTCCTTTTCCCTTCCCCAGGGTAGCAAACTCCCTCTCCCCAGGGGTAAAAACTCCCTCTCCCCAGGGGTTTGCAACCCCCTCTCTCCCCAGGGGGTTTAGCTTTCCCCTCTTTCCCCAGGGGGGTCAAGGGTTTCCCCTCCCCCCCAGGGGGTAAATTTTCTCTCCCCAGGGGTTTCCCGCTCCTCCCCCCCAGGGGACAGCTCCTCCTCCCCCGGGGGAACACTCCCTCTACCCGGGTAAGCAGTTCCTCTCCCCCAGGAAAATCAATTTTTTTTCCCCAGGGGGGAAAAACTCCTGCCTCCCCCCAGGGAAAAGCAGCTCCTCCCCCCCAAGGGGGGTAACAGCTCCTCTTCCCCCAGGGGGTAGCGTTCCTCTCTCCCCGGGGGGGAGCAGGGTTTCCCCTTTTCCCCAGGGGTAGCAGCTCCTCTCTCCCAGGGGGAGGAGTCCTCCCTTCCCCCGGGGTAACAGCTCCCCCTCTCCCCCCGGGGGGCAGCTCCTCTCTCCCCGGGGTAACGCCCCCCTCTCTCCCGGGGTTTTCAGCTCCTCTCTCCCCAGGGGTAGCAGTTCCCCTCTCCCCAGGGGGGAGCGCTTTCCCCTTTTCCCCCGGGGGGGGAAAAGCTCCCCTTTTCCCCAGGGGAGCCCGCTCCTCTCTCCCCCGGGTTGAAGACATCGGGGGTTACCCCCAGCCAGTAGGAGGGTCCCGGGGGAAAGGAAATTTTAAAACAAAAACCCTGAATACATCACTGTTATTTAAAAAAAAATAAAAAATTAAAAAAAGAAAGGGGTGGAAAAAGAGAAAAAAAAATAATAAAAACCAAAAAAAATTTTTTGGGTTGTGGCCCTTGGGGTTTTTTGGGGTTTTTGGGGTTTGGGTTTGGGTTTGGGGGGGTTTTTTTTTTTTTAAAAAAAGGGGGGGGGGGGGAGGGGGAAACTGGGGGAGGTTGGGGATTCCCCAGAGGGGAAGGGGGGGGAGGGGTGGGGGAAGGGGGAGAGGGGAAGGGGACAAGGGGGGGGGAGGGGGCCCGGGAAAAGCAAATTTGGAGACAGAAAGCAAAAATAAAACGCAAAACGGCTCCCCGTTGCTACGGGGGATTCCGGGGGGGGGGATCCCAAAGGGGTTTGGGGTTCAAACCATACCTCACGATTGGTCTTGGGGGCTTTTTCGGTTTTAAAGGGGGGGGTTTTAGGGAAATAACCCTCCTTCCCCACCACAAACATTTCCTAATTTTAGAATTTTTCCCTTATCGGGGTTTTGTGATAGTTTAAAGGTGGGCTTCTCCCCTTGGGCTGCTCCATCCCGGTCTCTGCTCTATTGCTTTTTCTTCCTTTCCGGGTTTCCTCCTTCAATCCCCCTTTCTTCTCTTCTCTGTTATTTATTTGGTTGTCCTCTTTCCCCCCTTCTTTTTCTCTGTCTTTTCCCCTGAGTTTTCCCTATATCCTTTTTTGTTGTTTCCCCACTTTTGTGGTTGTTCTTTCTTTTCCTCCAAACATTTCTTGTTCGTCTATTTTGTTTTTTGTCTGGTGGGCCCCCTCCCCATACCTATTTTCTGTTCGTCTCTGTGTTTTGTCTGGTGTCCTCTCCATATACCTTTTTCTGTTGTTTCCGGGTTCTTTTTGGGTGTCTCTCTCCATCATATCATATTCTTCTGTTGCTGTCTCTGTGTCTTGTCTGGTGTCTCTCTCCATCAAATCCTATTCTTCTGTTGCTGTCTGTCACGACATGGCTCTGGGGACTCTCATAGGGCGGCAGGTAGCTTAGTGGGTAAGAGTGTTGTGCCAGTAACTGAAAGGTCGCTGGTTCTAATCCCCGAGCCGACTAGGTGAAAAATCTGTCGATGTGCCCTTAAGCAAGGCACTTAACCCTAATTGCTCCTGTAAGTCGCTCTGGATAAGAGCGTCTGCTAAATGACAAAAATGTAAATGTATATGTTGAGCCAGGGTGTGTAGAGTCTGTGTTCTATGTTTCAGTTTTTAGTTCATGTGTTTCTATGTTGGCCGGGGTGGTTCTCAATCAGAGGCAACGTGAATCAGCTGTTGCTTGTTGTCTCTGATTGGGAACCATACTTAGGCAGCCGTTTGGGCAGTTGTGTTTAGTGGGATCTTGTTCCCTTCTGTTGCTGTCTCTCTTGTCTCCCCCCTTCTGTTGCTGTCTCTATTGTCTCCCCTCTTCTGTTGCTGTCTCTCTTGTCTGCCCTCTTCTGTTGCTGTCTCTCTTGTCTCCCCTCTTCTGTTGCTGTCTCTCTTGTATGCCCTCTTCTGCTCAACCAACCTTGGTTCTCTCTCCATCTGCCCTCTTCTGTCACTTTCTCTGTGTCTTGTCTGTTGCTGTCTGTAAATTGAATTTTGCTGTCTGTGTCTTGTCTGTTGCTGTCTGTGTCTTGTCTGTTGCTGTCTCAGGTTCCAGTTTGTTACTGTCTCCTGTGTCTATTTTCTTCTTCTGTCTCTCTCCATCATATCCTGTTCTTCTATTGCTGTCTCTGTGTCTTGTCTGGTGTCTCTCTCCATCATATCCTGTTCTTCTGTTGCTGTCCCTGTGTCTTGTCTGGTGTCTCTCTCCATCATATCCTATTCTTCTGTTGCTGTCTCTGTGTCTTGTCTGGTGTCTCTCTCCATCATATCCTATTCTTGTGTTGCTGTCTCTGTGTCTTTCTGTTGCTGTCTCGTGTCTTGTCTGGTGTCTCTCCATCATATCCTATTCTTCTGTTGCTGTCTCTGTGTCTTGTCTGGTGTCTCTCTCCATCACCAGAAATATTGGTGAGGGTTAGGCCTACTCCAATACAACATTGAAAACATGAAAACCCGACTACATAACACCATTAAATACAGTTGGAATATAGTTACAACACTCAAACTCTTTCCATCAAACAGAAAAACAACAAGAAAGCTGGATAAACACATTTAGATTTCTACATACTGCACTTTGCTTCTGCATTACCCATACAGCTGTTTAAGGTCATAAAAAGGCAGAGTGCAGTATCAGCATTTAAGGGGTCATAGGTCAGATCATTGGTCATGGTTGATATGCATGGACCAAAAAACCCAACTTTAAAGCCATTTTTCTCAGATTCACTGTTTGCGTAGACTGCTCTTTGCCTTTGTAGGGCAGTAGTTCAGGTGGCTTCCCTTGCCCTTAGTCTGCCTCCTGTCCCTCCTATTGCCATGGAGACACCTTCCTGAAAACAATGACTCCATACTTTGCTGAAACCTGTTCTGCCAGTTCATGTCCTTAAAGATGAATGTTGGAATGTTCCAATGTGGTTACCCCAAAAAGATGCCAAGATAGATCACACATCCATAACTGGTTTCCTGCTTGTAGCAGGCCGCATTCACAGGAATCCTTTTCTCTAACTATGAGTCATATGATTTCATGAGAATATTTTTCTGGAGTGAGAGTGTAATGCAAGTCAAGGTGTCCTTGGATGAATGTCAACAAGATTTATAACCAGCATTGTTAAATTAACTGTTGTAATAAATAAATACAATATTTGTAAATGTATTGTCACAGACACCGGATAGATGCAGTGAAATGTGTTGTTTTACAGGGTCATAGTAGTACGCCGCCCCCTGGAGCAAATCAGGTGTAAGTGCCTTGCTTAAGGGCACAGACAGATTTTTACCTTGACGGCTCAGGTATTCGAACCAGCAACCTTTCAGTTACTGACCCCACTAGGTAATCTTACCATACCAGTTCACGCCCTCAAAGAAGACACTGTTCAAGTGCTCAAATGTAGTCCATGAAGAGGTATTAGGATTATGTGCACAGCTATTCTGAAAACACAACTACATAACACCATTAAAAACAACAAGAAAGCTGGATAAACACATTTAGATTTTTTAGATACTGCACTTTGTTTTTGCATTACCCATACAGCTGTTTAAGGTCATACAAAGGCAGAGTGCAGTATCAGCATTTAAGGGGTCATAGGTCAGATCAGTGGTCATAATAAGATGATACATCAGTGCATTTACACTTATCTACCTACGACATATTTGGCTGAACAGCAAAAACAACTTTAAAGCCTTTTTTGTCTTCAGTTGTACTGTTTTCTAGTTGATGCTCTTTGCCTTTGTAGGGCCGTTTATTCAAGCAGTCAACGGACAACAACTCTTAATGCAATCACGGGGAAAACACTTTTGAAAGCAGTTTTGACCTTTGTTTAAAAAAAGAGGGGGATCCAATCTTTCCATTGATAACATGTTTATTTCTATACTCCTACAATTGTGCTAAAGCATTGTTTTAAAAATGCAGTTACAACCGGAGTGTCAAGCATGGTTTAGGCACATTTGCAACAGAGCTCTTAAAGGGGCAAAAGCATCTTAAAACCGGAGTATCAAGCATGGTTTAGGAACATTCACAACAGAGCTCTTAAAGGGGCAACGGCATCTTAAAAACGGAGTATCAAGCATGGTTTAGGAACATTTGCAACAGAGCTCTTAAAGGGGCAACGGCATCTTAAAAGGGCAACTTTGTAATAGAAACCCCCCCAACAACAATTCTGAGTGAATAATAATAATAATAAATAATAATAATAATCAGGAAGTTGTGTCCAATGGGGTAAATGCAGATGGACAAACCCCATGCTTCATTTATAGCCACTATGCTGCATCCGTTGGGCTACAGGTGATCATGCTTATTGCTAATAGCACATCTGATAATAGACCATGAATATAGGATATATGGTTCAATATGTTAAAATCATTTACCATCTGATAATAGACCATGAATATAGGATATATGGTTCAGTATGTTAAAATCATTTAACATATGCTAATAGACCATGCATACAGGCTATATGGTTCAATATGTTAAAATCATTTAACATAATCTTGACCAATATCTTATTGGGCTCATTTTTTTTACACAGGTTCTTCTGGTGACACGTACAGCGGTTAAGGTTAAAGGTCAACCGCAGTGGATACATGCGTCCAGGCTTAAAGGAGCACCTAGGACACAGACACCAACTTCGGAGGAGTTGGGGAAGGACTGAACTCAAGGGGAGATTTGTATAGACTTCGATTGTTATTATAGTGTTGTATTATTCATATATTCATTATTATTTATTTGTTTGTTTTTGTGTATTTGTTTTTCTTTTATCAAACCTAGGTGGTGGTGGAGAGAAAAGTGGGAGTTTCTGGAGGGATCATGGAGAAGACCATGACGAGATGCAAACTCCTTGGAAGGATGAGTGGAGATGTTGCATCAGGGACATTTATCAGAGTCCTTATAACTCTGACAGAAGTTATCTCTGGGGGGGCTAGTGATTGACAATTTTAAGATGAGGGAGAAGATGGTTAAGGACAATACCGACTTCAGCAAATCTGACAATGAAAATAGAAGGTTAAATCATGACTATATGAACAGTAATGTAAAAATGAGACTTAGCGACAAGGACCAGCACCCTGAGCGTACACAGATACAGGTTAGTCAGACGGACCAGCACCCTGAGCATACACAGAGACAGGTTAGTCAGACGGACCAGCACCCTGAGCGTACACAGAGACAGGTTAGTCAGACGGACCAGCACCCTGAGCGTACACAGAGACAGGTTAGTCAGACGGACCAGCACCCTGAGCGTACACAGAGACAGGTTAGTCAGACGGACCAGCACCCTGAGCGTACACAGAGACAGGTTAGTCAGACGGACCAGCACCCTGAGCGTACACAGAGACAGGTTAGTCAGACGGACCAGCACCCTGAGCGTACACAGAGACAGGTTAGTCAGACGGACCAGCACCCTGAGCGTACACAGAGACAGGTTAGTCGGACGGACGTCTACATAGAAATGGAGGTGATGGAACACGTTCCTGTATCTGAGAATTACATGCATTGTTTGTATAATCATCTCAGAGCTACATTGAGTAAAAGCCTTTTTATGTTAATAATGTTACTTTTGTGGTTTTAAGGGAGGAATTGACAAGGGTTAAGGTTGAATATGAATCGGTTGAAGGAGAGGAAGTCTTAATACTCATAATGTCATTAGCGGCAACAGGTGCTAGCACACCAACCGTAGAATATTGTAATGGGTTATGGAAAGGGTTGACACCAAAATGTTTGGTTCAGAGAGATTCGCTAGCTTATGCAAGTATGCAACCAGTAGCAATCAGGACTAAGCAGAAGGCAGTACCTCTAACCAGCATGACTTCTATAGCTAGTCATACAATGCTATATAAAATGGGGATTACACAGTGATGTCCAGATAAGAAGATTTTTTTGGATACTAATTTGCCCTGGCCAGCAACTGGTTACATGGTATGGTATTGTGGTGATCACTCATATACCGACCTTCCACAATATTGGCAAGGGGTTTGTGCTCCTTATTGGATACCAAGGAAAGTGGTATTTGGGGGTATAAATGATCCAATCACACGGCCAGCGACTTTACCTGAGGATAAGACTGCTGAGTGGTAGAGAATGGGGAAATTATTATTTATGAGAATATGGATTCACAAGTGAATTCTATTCACCCCACAGCGTCTAATTTGTGGTACAAAACCCTTAAGCAGAAAGTTAGGCAGTTGACTCCATATTCCTGTTCTGTGTGTTCACTGATTCCCAAATGGACTGAGGATGTATTTCCTTATTGGGCGGTTCCTCTGCAAGGGTCAGAAGGATTGCCGACCCTATGCATTATTGCTTATCAGTATGTATTGAACACTCATCCTGAGATGGGATCACAATCAGTCAGACCGATAATTTGGCCGAAATAACATTTACATTGGTAAAAACCAATACCATGATCATCAAGGTTAATGGGATTCTTCACAAGATGTCTCAGTATGTTATTTATACTAATCTATCTGTAAGACAGGAGAATGGGAGGGATCTGAATAAGGTCCAGTCAACCATTTATGCGATTCAGGAACATTGGCCATCCGTTACTAGATGTCCGATCTTTTATGATCAGCATATCATTCAAGTACCGAGTGATTTATCAATTACACCCACTAACGTCTCAGCTATGGTAAATGCGTCTTCTGTATTTGATGTGTGCGTAAAAGGAAGGCAGAGAGGAGAGTTATCAGTAATAGATAAAGGGAAGACAGAGAGGAGAGTTATCAGTAATAGATAAAGGGAAGACAGAGAGGAGAGTTATCAGTAATAGATAAAGGGAAGGCAGAGAGGAGAGTTATCAGTAATAGATAAAGGGAAGACAGAGAGGAGAGTTATCAGTAATAGATAAAGGGAAGGCAGAGAGGAGAGTTATCAGTAATAGATAAAGGGAAGGCAGAGAGGAGAGTTATCAGTAATAGATAAAGGGAAGGCAGAGAGGAGAGTTATCAGTAATAGATAAAGGGAAGGCAGAGAGGAGAGTTATCAGTAATAGATAAAGGGAAGGCAGAGAGGAGAGTTATCAGTAATAGATAAAGGGAAGACAGAGAGGAGAGTTATCAGTAATAGATGTTGGTTTTCTGAGAGCTTCTCAATGTCTCATGATGTTTAAGGATATGGGGGAAAAGGATCGCATTTCAAAAGTGGGAACATTACCGATTCAAGTTTTTTTTTTTATGTTGTGGAAATAATATATGGACTACTCTTCCTCCACTGTTCAGGGGAATATGTGGAGTCTGTACTTTAAACAACCTTCTCTATGTTGTTCAGCCTGTTGAATTGGTTGATAAGAATCTTACTGGACGTTTTAGGAGGGATACTTCGGAACTTATGGGATATGCACATTTAAAGAATACAAATCCAATTGATTTGGCTACTAGATACAAAGCAATACCCCAAAATTGTAAGATATTTACACGTACTCAGTTAATTTTTAAGACTATTTTTGTAAATACAGAATTGCAATAATCTAATTATTATCTCATATCATTGACATGTCATGATGTTGCTAGAGTGGTTAATGCTACTGTCATGGGTTTTCAAGCTATTGGTTCTGAGTTGGCTCTCATTAGACAGTATGCTACTGATAATCGCATAGCATTGGATGCTATTACGGCTGCTCAAGGAGGTGTGTGTGCGATTGTTGGAGGAGATACTTGTACATACCTACCGTAAGTCGCTCTGGATAAGAGCGTCTGCTAAATGAGGAAAATGTAATGTAAATGTCTTGGGAATGTAACTACAGCTATGGGTAATAATAGCTGGGCTTTACGGAAGAGTGGCCAGAAAATAGCCATTGCTTAAAGAAAAAAAATAAGCAAACACGTTTGGTGTTCGCCAAAAGCCATGTGGGAGACTCCCAAAACATATGGAAAAAGGTACTCTGATCAGATGAGACTAAAATGTAGCTTTTTTGCCATCAAGGAAAATGCTATGTCTGGGGCAAACCCAACTCCTCTCATCACCCCGAGAACACCATCCCCACAGTGAAGCATGGTGGCGGCAGCATCATGCTGTGGGGATGTTTTTCGTCGGCAGGGACTAGGAAACTGGTCAGAATTGAAGGAATGATGGATGGCGCTAAATACAGGGAAATTCTTGAGGGAAACCTGTTTCAGTCCTCCAGAGATTTGAGACTGGGATGGAGGTTCACCTTCCAGCAGGACAATGACCCTAAGCATACTGCTAAAAAAACATTTGAGTGGTTTAAGGATAAATATTTAAATGTCTTGAGGAGTCTCCTGTGACAGTATTCATAAAGAGTAGGAGTACTGATCTGGGATCAGTTTTTCCTTTTAGATCATAATGAAACAGATTAGATGGACAGGGGGGACCTGATCCTAGATCAGCACTCCTCCTCTGAGACACTGCCTTTATGAATAAGGGCCCAGGAGTCACCAGGACCAATGTAACGAATTAAGGGATAGCTCCAACCGGGACTCAAACCCGGGTCCAGCGACTATCAAGCCAACACCTTATCCATTCCACCAAGAGATCAGAAGGTGGTAATTGGTAGGTGTTGGGTTCAGCTTGCTACAGTATATACTTATATAGGGCAATGTGTGATCTGGGAGCGGCAGCACTACCACTAGTGCTCCTGACACAGCCTAACACAATCTTTACCTTCTGAACCTTAAAAACTGAGCTAAAGTCAGATACATTGAGACAAACCACCATGTGAGCAGCAAGTGTAGGGTTAATGGAGTGAAGTGGGGGATGGGTAGGACCACCAGTATCAACTATATGTCTATGAATGCATTACTATTAATGCAGTACTAAAACGGATGGATGCTCTTCATCAACACCATCTCACCTGTGAAACTAGATATCAGCAATCAATCAACAAGACTAATGAAATGGAGCAAATGAAGACATTAGAACTGCTAAAGGTCAGATATTATTATCTGACACCAATTTCCTACTGGTAGATTTTGTACATGATCTGTCAATCCTGAGAGCAACGCTCTCTCTCCTCCTCTTCCCCCATCTCTCTTTGCTGGGGTGAAGTTTCCCCTAGATACAGATCTAGGATCAGCTTCCCCTCCCCCAAACCTAACAAGGATCATTAGTGGGGGGAATTTAAACCTGATCCAAAGCCAGTGTCTATTTGGGAAACTTGTCCCCTCCCCCACAACTCTACATGTGGATGCGGCTTCCTCCATCTCACCATGTTCACAAAGAAAACGGCAGTGTATTTCAGCTGTAAGTATTTTGAAGTTACTAGCTATATTATTTGAATTGAATTTACCGAGCATCATTAATATTCAACAATAACTGGGCCAATGTAGCCGTAGCAGCAGTGGTGGTTCTAGAACATTCCCAGTGGGAGGGGCCAGGCTGGGGCCAGTTGTACTGTTAGAGGGGCCAGTTACATCACACATTATTGTTGTCATGTCGTTTTCTTCACTGCATTGCAGGCATCAATGGACAAATGACCATGTTTATAATCATTCAACTATTTATTATTTGCATTTACATTTTGTCATTTGCATTACATATTCACTATCATTTACATCAACTGTATTCTGCGGTTTTTGTGGTTTCTTACAAAAAGATCAGCAAATTCATCTGGATTCAAGGCCTTTGCCTTCCTTGACTGTCACGCCCTGACTCTGGGGACTCGTATATGTTGAGTCAGGGTGTATGTTCTATGTGGTGTTTTCTATATTGATATTCTATTATGTGTAGATCTATGTTGGCCGGTGTGGTTCCCAGTCAGAGGCAGCTGTCGCTCGTTGTCTCTGACTGGGGATCATACTTAGACAGTGTCACGGTCGTCTATGTCGTCTAAGTATGACCAATACGCAGCGCGTTGAGTGAACATGATGACTTTAATGAGTACAGCACATAAATACAAAACAAAAGACGATAGTGAAGTCCAACAGTGACAATGACTGAACTTGGAACAAAAACCCACAACCACAAGGTGAAAACACACAGTATAAATATGGCTCCCAATCAGAGATAACGAGCCGACAGCTGACACTCGTTACCTCCGATTGGGAGTCACTGACCAAACAAAGAAATACAACACATAGAACCACCCAACCAAACAAAACACCACGAAACGAACATACCCTGGCTCAACACACAAAGTCCTGGAGCCAGAGCATGACAGACAGCCTATTGGCACTAGTGGGTTGTGGGATCTTGTTACAGTTAAGGTATGTTCTGTTGTGCTGCCTTGGACTTCACGTTTCGTTTTTGTTTGTTATTTTGTCATTGTGTTTAATATTTAATAAACATGTACGCATATCACGCTGCGCCTTGGTCCGTCCCATCTGTAAGCGATCGTGGCATTGACTCAATACTTAATACACCTAAATTGCTAATCTCTCATCTGACATTGTGGACCTAAGATACGTTTTCACCAGCTTTAGTGCAGAAAAACTCTGTTCACAAGAAGCGGTACTAACAGGGATTTAAACAGATATTCTGCACAGTTTAAAGAGCTGAACGAAAACGTATTTATAAGGCTGAATGAATAATGCTATCTCTACTACACTGGAGGGTCTCTGCATGCCACTCTGGATTATCCTTTGTCAAATTCTTCTGAACTGATGTAGTTCATGCCCCAAGTCCTCAATATTTGATTCAAACATTCTAGCAAATGGAAACAGGGACTTCTCTTTGAGAAATGCATCACTTTTGGGGTTTAGAGTTTGGACGCCATTCATTATGTCACAGTTTTTGCTAGAGAATCATCTGTTAAGCTCGTTGAGCATCTGATCTAAGACAGGGTAGAAAAAGGTTGTACGAAAACTGTCTTTAATCTATTTCTGGATCTGACCTCTGACCTACTGTACTGAGTAGACAGTCTCCATTAAATTGAGAGCTTAGCTTTTTTGGTGGTTTTGCAGGGGGCTGTATTGCAGTATCACATTGCTCAGCTGTGTTCAACACTTCATTCCATAGGTCATCAGAAAATGACTCATCCCTGTAGTCATTCAAAGTTTGAACTAAGGCTTCAACTAAATCGACAGCCTTTGACAGGTCAAGTGATGAAGACTGTAGCATATCTGATAGAAATGTTGCTTCTCCAAAAACGTTATGCAGTGGAACAAGGAACGCAATGAATTGTAAATCTATCTGTGCAAGCAGACCTCGCGCCTCAACAGATCTGTCACCGTTGTGTTCTTGGACTATGTCTTGCAGGACTCGCTTAACGGCAGGCAATCTACCCATAATAGTATGTAGAGCCATATATCGACATGCCCAGCGAGTGTCACTTAGTCTCTGAAGCTCTCCAGGTGCACCTGGGTACATCTCTCTTTGTACGCTAAGCCATTTTTTATGCACATGTATGACCCAGATGTGAAGACATACATTCTTTCTAGTAAGGAGAAGAACTGTCCTTCCTCAGGGACAGCTTTGACTGTCTCCACTAAAACTAAGTTTAGACAGTGTGCACTGCAGTGGAGGTAAAAGGCTTTGCTTGTTCTTTAATGCGTTGCCTGGACGCCTGAATGCTGCCGCTCATAACTGAAGCACCGTCATATGCTTGGCCTACTAGGTTGGTTTTGTATTCAAGACCATGACTTTCTAATATGTGTATGATTTAGTCAGTAAGCCCTGCTGCATCTAGTGGATCAGCCGATTCAAAGTGGAGACAGCTCTCATGGACAGCTCCACTGAGTACTGGAGATATCTGATCCTTTTGTTTTAACATCTTTTGTTTTCCGTCTGCCATTATGCTGAAGACCTCACTGTCTTTCACTTGTTCTATCATCTCTGTTGGAACCATGTCTGCCAAACAACTCAGAACCTCATTCTGAATCCCTTTGCTTGTGTATTTTGCATTATGAATGGAAGTCAACCTTTTTTTCCACAGTTGTGTCATGCTTAGCTATTGTTTCTAGGATTGCCATGAAGTTCCCTTTATTATCAGACTCTGCAGACTCATCGTGTCCTCTTTGTGCAATGTTTTGTGTGGCTGTAAGTAGTAGTACTTCTCCTATTGTTTTAATATGGTCCCCATTTTCTTGAACCTGTTTGTTGTGTTCCTTGTTTAGGGCATTTACCAGTGTTGCATTACTTTTTACAGCTTTCTGATTGACTCTCCACGTAATCGTTGCTTGTTTGTGCCGCTCAGCCCTTGCATGAATTTCAAATCCCCCGTCTTTGTAAGTTGCCTTCTTCCAGTTGTTAAAACCCCATTTTGAATCAAATCCAGTCTCTGAGACAGGCGTAACAAAACACAAGAGTCTGATTTGTTTGAATATTGAAGCCAGGGGTGGATGTGGTACCAGGCTGCCTTGAAGCTCCTCCTCCTGTCCCCCATCAGAGTTCTTGGGTCCATGTTCATCACTGGCTGCACCGGTGGCTCCTCCCGGGATTGGCTGACATCACTCTCAGTCTCTGCAATGGTCTTCCCGCTGTCTCTCTCTGCTCTCTCTTGCTCTCTCCACACCTGAACCCTCTGGCTCTGTCTGACTTTCTGCCTTGTCTTTTCTTTGGAAGAAACATGAAGTCCTTTTTTCTCTTCATGTTGGTGACAACTCTAGAGCAAAAGCAATGGGGACCAAGCTTATTCATTCATTTACTGAAAATAACTGACTTGCTAGGCAGCTAGCTTTCATGTCTAACCTTTTAACGTTATAATGCGTTTACTGAGTGTGGTTTAAGTAAAAGCACTCAGCAACATGCGTTTTTGATCAAATATTATACCCTTTTTCATATTGCCATACATTTTCGATGCCTGACTGTTAGAATTAGCTACAAAACTAAACCAAAAACAGTGCAAACGAACACATAGCCCAGGATTCAAGCCAATTCGTTAATTAATTCACAAAGAAAGTAAAAAATGGACAGGTTAACATTAGCTGATCTAACGTTACACTTCTGTAATGCATTTAATAGTTAACGATGTTACAAATACAACATATTCAACATGTTGCTCACCTCTCTTTATTTCCTTCTTCTTGCTTGAACGATATTATTCGCGGCGAATTTCTTTCAACTTCTGAATAGAAAATAACTTGCAGATCCATGTGGTACGATACTGTTGTGTTCCGCCTAAAGGAGTCCTACTTGGAAGATGCCATCTCTAAACTCGAGAAATTAGATTCTTACGAAAATTTCCAAAAGTGCTTGAATTTGAGATTTCAAGGTTTCCCGGAGGCCGTGGAGGGAAGAGACGCCATCTCCTTTCTACAGGAATGGATTCCCAAAATTCTGGATATACCCCCTTCCCCGCACCCACTGTAAATTGAGAGGGTCCACCCAGGGCATTTGTCATTACATTTCTACGGTACCAGGACACTGTCCGCATCCTCTCTGCTGCCCGAGCAAAGGGATAGCTCAAGTACGGAGATGCCAGAATCATGATCTTTCCGCATCTTTCTCCCATACTACAACAAGAGGAGGATGGCTTTCTCCCCCACTGAAGAGGCTTCTGCGCAGGCTGGCTCGGCATACGGCCTGCTGCTACCCGACGACTTTTGTGGACGTAAACCAAGAATGGTGAGCGCACATTGACTCTATGAAGACGGCTGAAAACATACATAAGGAAAGAACTCCCTGACTTGTTCCCGTCTACTACATCAGGAGGAACTGTCTTTTGAACTTGGATACAGTGGATAGTGAACTGTTAGGAACATGAGGATACAACCAAATGACTCATAGGATCAGCTGGCTGGCTGGCTAGATGGCTAGCACCATAATGACAGGCCAGGTAAGTTGGATCATAGCAATGTTGACTGCTGGCTGGCTAGATGGGCTAGCACCATATGACAGCCAGGTAAAGTTGGATCATAGCTAATGTTGACATGGCTGGCTGGCTAGATGGCTAGCACCATAATGGACAGGCCAGGTAAAGTTGTATCATAGCTAATGGTTGACTGGCTGGCCTGGCTAGATGGCTAGCAACAATAATGACCAGGCCAGGTAAGTGGATCATAGCTAATGTTGACTGGCTGGCTGGCTAGATGGCTAGCGCCATAATGACAGGCCAGGTAAATTTGGATCATAGCTAATGTTGACTGGCTGGCTGGCTAGATGGCTAGCACCATAATGACAGGCCAGGTAAAGTTTGTATCATAGCTAATGTGACTGGCTGGCTGGCTAGATGGCTAGCACCATAATGACAGGCCAGGTAAAGTTGGATCATAGCTAATGTTTGACTGGCTGGCTGGGCTAGATGGCTAGCGCCATAATGACCGGCCAGTGTAAAGTTTGGATCATAGCTAATGTTGACTGGCCTGCTGGCTAGATGGCTAGCACCATAATGACAGGCCAGGTAAAGTTGTATCATAGCTAATGTTGACTGGCTGGCTGGCTAGATGGCTAGCACCATAATGACAGGCCAGGTAAAGTTGGATCATAGCTAATGTTGACTGGCTGGCTGGCTAGATGGCTAGCGCCATAATGACAGGCCAGGTAAAGTTGGATCATAGCTAATGTTGACTGGCCTGCTGGCTAGATGGCTAGCACCATAATGACAGGCCAGGTAAAGTTGGATCATAGCTAATGTTGACTGCGCTATTTAGCCAGCTCGCTAAGTTTACCAGGGTGTTACTATAGCTACATCCACACTATACCAGGTAGTTACATTTTCTTTCTGGATACTTTTATTTTACCCATAGAGGTCCAGTGGGGTTTGGTTAAATAGTGATGTGGCTTTTGACTGGGTTTCAAGCCTATCTATGGTGTTTATATTACTTCAGGGAATTGTAGCTACTATTACGTTTGCTGGCTTGTTTCTTGTTAGAGATGTATGCTAGCGTTAGTGATACCGAGGCAGGGAGAAGCTACTCACTGGCTGGACACCTAATTGCCAGCTAGCTGATAGCTGGACAGTTGTGTGTACATGTGTATATAAATATATATAATGGGGGGGTTGGGAGGGTGAACTCAGGAGGATGGTGATTGTGTAACTAATTGTCTCTATTTTATATTTGAGGGATAATAGTTATCGTCTGGTAAAGGTTTTCATTTATTCATCATAGCTTGATGTCTTTTTTCCTGTACTGCTTGGGTGCGTTTGTTTCACAGCGCAGGTTTCAGGGCGCCTTGGTGCTTTATCTTGGCCAGGTCACAGTTGTAAATGAGAACTTGTTCTCAACTGGCTTCTTACCTGGTTAAATAAAGGTGAAATAAAAATAAAATTAATAAAAATGCTGATTGGTTGACGTTTGTGTGTGGGGGTAGGCGCTGTTGGTGACTATGAACACATCCTCTGTTGTTGTTGTTGTTGTTGTTGTTGTTGTTGTTGTTGAGACATGCTCAAGTGGGGCTAAATAGTCCAGTCATTATTGTTGCCGATGTTTGTCGCTTTGATTCAAATTGTATTTTGTGACTCGACTAACAATATATTCGTGTTACAGGGAACAGTCAATGCACTTCTAATGCCATATACATATAATTTAGAATGAACCTCTTTGGGGCGATGCTATGCATAGCAGGTACATCTAGCTTAAAGACTAGCGTCTAAGGGTATGGTTTATTAACTCCCTCAGTTGGGGAGGGGGTTGGTGGGTTTGTGGTAGGGTCAGGGTATTAGCTCACCAGATGGTTACTATTTTATACTTTCATCATTTCATTTAGTTTCTATCTTTTTCCCTCTTTCTTATTATCTTTAAAGATGCTCCTAATAACTATACATTATGACAGTTAACATTAGGGTACTGTAATGAATACTCAGGGAGAAAAAGGTGTAGATTCACGCGCAGAGCGGCAGGTGTTTATTACGCCTTTACAGAAGACAGGAATCGTGGTCACAGGCAGGCAATGGTCATACACAGGTAGGCAAACAGGAGTGTGAAACAAAACTAGGACTGAAGGCTATAACTGGTTCTCCAAATGAGCTAGAAAAAGTCTTAGTAGAGTCAAAACGAACAATCTCACAAGGCACAAACAGAAAGAAACTGAACTAAATAAGGAGGAGCTGATGAGACCAGGGGGAGTAGTAACTAACCACAGGCGAAATCAATGAACACAAAATGAAAGGACAGGGCTACGTTCAAGAAACACAAAGAAAACAGGGCTATGTTCAAGAAACACAAGAAGAAGAAAAACCAGGAGGGCTAACGTTGCAAAGAAAACACCAAAGAACAGGGGCTACGTTCAGGAAACACAAAGAACAGGGCAGTTTCAGAACCCCACGAACGGGCTACGTTCAAGAACACAAAGAAACATTGGCTACGTTCAAGAACACAAAGAAACAGGGCTATCGTTCAGGAACACAAAGAAGAAACAGGGCTACGTTCAAGAACCACAAAAAACCAGGGCTACGTTTCAAGAACACAAAGAAACAGGGCTACGTTTTAAGAACCAAAAAAAAAAAGGCCCCGTTTTAAAAACACAAAGAACAGGGCCACTTTTTAAAAACCAAAGGGAAAAAGGGACGTTTAAGGGAAAACCCCAAAAACAGGGGTTCGTTCAAGGGAAAACCCCCGAAAAGGGTCCCTTCAAGAAAAACAAAGAAAAAGGGGTACCCTTCAAAAACACAAAGAAAAAAGGGGTCCGTTCAAGAACACAAAGAAAAAAGGGGTTGTTTAAAAATAAAAAAAATAAATAATAAAATGGGCCCTTTAGCAGACGCTTTTATCCCCAAAGGGTTACGTCCCTGCGTGCATTTCATTTTTTTTGGGGATGGGTTGGGGGGCCGGGGGTGCCCCCCTACCTTGGGGTTACAGCGCCGTGGGTCTACCCCCTGAGTTTCAGAGGAACCCCACAAAGAAAAAAAGGGGGCGTCCCAAAAAACAAAAAAAAGGGCACGTTCAAGAAAACAAAAGGTGAAGAGAAAAAAAATACCGAAACCTTGGTTGGTAAATACAGAACCATGGTGACAACTACCTGGACCTCAACACATACAATGGACCTATAGAGTTGTTCATCCCAGGCCCATGGGTGACAAACTACCTGGACCTCAAACAACACAGCAAATGGACCTATAGAGTTGTTCATCCCAGGCCATGGTGACAACTACCTGGACCTCAACAACACCTTATTACATTTGCGTCTCAGAGTGGCCTAAAGAGATGGGACCAATATTGCAAATGATGCCAAGGTGAGCCTCATTAATTACCCCTTGGCTACCATATTCTCCCAAGTGGATGTGACTTTGGGTGAACGCCTTATCAGTCAAAGCAGTGCCACCTATCCTTACAGGGCTATCCTGGAATGTTTACTAAACTACTCCGAAGACACTTTGAAGACACAGTTCAGCACTGAACGCTGAACTCCTGAGTGGCGCAGTGGTCTAAGGCACTGTATCGCAGTGCTAACTGTGCCACTAGAGATCCTGGTTCGAATCCAGGCTCAGTCGCAGCCGGCCGCGACCAGGAGACTCATGGGCGGCGCACAATTGGCCCAGCGTCGTCCAGGGTAGGGGAGGGAATGGCCGGCAGGGATGTAGCTCAGTTGATAGAGCATGGCGTTTGCAACGCCAGGGTTGTGGGTTCGATTCCCACGGGGGGCCAGTATAAAAAAAAATGTATTCACTAACTGTAAGTCGCTCTGGATAAGAGCGTCTGCTAAATGACTAAAATGTAAATGTTTAGCAAGGATACTGCTGGAGCTTCTATGGAAGACATAGAGCCGACGACTGGTGGAAACAAAGGACTGGAGGATACTGCTGGAGCTTCTATGGAAGACATAGACCCCACGACTGGTGGAAACAAAGGACTGGAGGATACTGCTGGAGCTTCTATGGAAGACATAGACCCCACGACTGGTGGAAACAAAGGACTGGAGGATACTGCTGGAGCTTCTATGGAAGACATAGACCCCCACGACTGGTGAAAACAAAGGGACTGGAGGATACTGCTGGAGCTTCTATGGAAGACATAGACCCCACGACTGGTGGAAACAAAGGACTGGAGGATACTGCTGGAGCTTCTATGGAAGACATAGACCCCACGACTGGTGAAAACAAAGGACTGGAGGATACTGTTGGAGCTTCTATGGAAGACATAGACCCCATGACTGGTGAGTCTTTTATTTTGTTCATAATGTATCTAACATTTCTCCGGTTACGTGCTGGAACATGTGTTCAACATGTCATGCAGAACATTATCTTCAACATGTATTTGATCTTCAACCTGTAAGGTCTCCGGTCCAGGCATTACCAGGGCAGGCCTCTCTCTGTGCTCTTCCTCCTTTAAGAGTTCCGGTAGGGAAAGCGATAAATGGTTGGTCTCTCTGTCACCTTGTTTTACCAAGGCCAAATACCTTTGCAAAGAGCTTTGTGTATTTTTGGACCTTATCATAGGGATTAAATCATTTTCTGTTCAAAATACACTTATTTTTTAGAGACAGTAAACCAAACCTTGTATTAAGGACCTAACATTGAGACAGGTAAAACCAAACCTTGTATTAATGGACCTAACATTGAGACAGTAAACCAAACCTTGTATTAATGGACCTAACATTGAGACAGTAAACCAAACCTTGTATTAAGGGACCTAACATTGAGACAGTAAACCAACCGTCGTAGTAAGCGACTCCGGGGCACGTGCCCTGAGTGCCTGTTTGATAAAATATACTGTAATGACCTGACTAGATCATAAAAGAACAACTGTCCAGACAGAGGATTGAGTTTACGAATGGACGGTTTATTAAACCGACTTTACACAGGCTACTGTTTGGCCGTAGCCCACGCCAAATAAATAAAAGATAACCCACAAGCCAATCGTGACCTTCTCTTGTGAAGCCCAGACATAAAGAGAGAGAACAAAGGCTAAACCTGGTCTTAACTTTCAATGCTCCATCCCCCTGCCCAACCCCCCTCCACACCACTCCGCCAACCGCCAGGATGCCCGCATCAGAACATTCCTGGCATTCCCGTGATTGGCAGATAGCAGGTTGATTGACATGGTCGACCCCCCGCGAACACTGGGTACTGGTAGGTACAACACAACCATCTACTAGCCTAACACATAACACAACAGCTGTCCTGTGCGGGTCGCTACACAGCCCCCCCCACCACAAAGTCCCCTCTCCCCGAGGGAACAAACAAAGTCTCTGAAAGCGACCCGGAGGTCTCCTTTGCCTGCGTGGCTGTGATGGCCGCAGAGTGCCCCTCTGGGAAACCAGGGGATGAAGGCAAGGACATGGGGGGACACGGAAGCGGAAAGGGTAATACAGTCCGTGGCTCTTGGGAACCACGCGGTGACACAGGGGGAGTGGGCCTGGTCTGGAGCCTTGTCTGCGGCACCTGGGGTTGGGTGCCTGGAGAATGTCATTGCCAGAGAGGGGAATTGTGGGGGTTCCTGGGGTTTGGGGAGAAGAGGCCCCTCTATATGGGGCTAACCTGTCCCGGTGCAGTGTCACCTTTCTCCCCCTGGGAGGAAGCTGCACCCGGTAAAACAACCTCCCTACCCTCTCCAGGACACTGCAGGGTCCCACCCAGTGACTGTCCAACTTGGGCATCTGCCTTTTTTCCTTAGCTGGCTGTAGACCCAGACCAGCTCCCCAGCCACAAAGTGCCTTCCCCCGGGTGTGCACGTCATAGTTCCTCTTCTGCCTCACACCTTCATTCAGCAGCTGCTCTCTGGCGAAGGTTGTGGGGCTGTCTCCAGGCGGTCCTGGAGTCTCCGGGCATACTCCGGCCCCGGGGAAACATGAGGGCTATCCAGGGGGCCGACCAAACGCCATCTCCGCAGGGGTACGGATTCTCTCTCCCCAGCATGAGGAGGGCAGGCGTGCAGGAGGTGGAGTCTTGGACAGCGGAGCGGCATGCCATGAGGACCATAGGCAGGTGCTTGTTCCCAGTCACGCTGGTGTTTGGAAGAGACGATGGCCAGCTGCTGTCCAATCGTTTTGTTGAAGCGCTCCACAAGGCCATCACTTTGAGGATGGAGAGGAGTAGTGCGGGTCTTGTGCATACCCAGCCTCTCACACATGGTGGCGAACACACGGGACTCAAAGTTTTCTGCCTTGGTCGCTGTGGATGGACTCTGCAGCTCCAAACCTGCTGAATATCCCCGCTGTCAGGGCGTCGACGATGGTCCTCTGCCTCCTGGTCAGGCAGAGCATAGGCCTCGGGCCATTTTGTGAAATAGTCCATGGCCGTGAGCACCCCAGCGGTTTTCCACTGTCTGTGGTGGGGAACGGCCCCACTACATCCACTCCCACCCTCTCCATGGGAGCCCCCACTGGGAACTGTTGGAGCTGAGCATGAGAGCGGCCTGGGGGGGCCCTTTCTCGCTGTGCAGTTGTCACAGCGGCGGCAAAAGTCTTCCACATCCCTCTTGTGCTGCCCCCAGTAAAAAGCCCTGACGGAGGCGGCGCAGTGTTTTTGTGACCCCAAAGTGTCCAGTCCCCACCCCCCCATGAGTACTCTGGAGCACAGCCTCCCGCAATACTTTTGGGACCACCCACCTGCCACCCTCTCCTCCCCCGTAGCTGACTCCTTCCATGCCCGCTGTAACACGCCATCAGCCAGCCGCAGTCGCTCAAACTTTGACCACAACCCTTTGGTCGCGAGTGAGAGCGCTGTCACCCTCTTCCCATGGTGGCCTCACCTGCGCCTCTACCCCACTGTAGCACTGGCTGTAGGTCTGTGTCCCGTCCCTGCTGCTGCCCCCATTCAGCCACGTCGACAGTCTGCAGCCTCACAGCTCTCTCTCCCGTCCCTCTCTCCGTTCACAGTGGCGGCAGCCGTCTGCAGTACAGGGCCGACGGGACATGCGTCGGCGTTGGAGTGGCGTGCCCCTGCCCCTGTGCACCACCGTGAAGTCATACGGCTGAAGCTCCTCCAACCAGCGTGCCCACCTGCCCCTCTGGCTCTCTGAAAGACATTGAGCCACTGGAGAGCAGAGTGGTCAGTCCTTACAGTAAAAGGGCAGACCACCCAGGTAGTACTTGAAGTGTTTGACGGAGCCACAACAGCCAAGAGCTCCCGCCGGGTGACACAGTAGCGGCGCTCATGTTTGTCAAATGTTTTGCTGAAGTACGCCACCGCTCTCCTCCCCCTCTGGCCCCACCTGGGCCAGCACCCCACCCCATGCCCACATTGCTCGCGTCTGTGTCCAGGATAAAGGGCAATGTGAGGTCAGGGGGGCGAGCACGGGGCCTCGATCAGTGCACGTTTTGAGGGTGTTGAACGCCTCCTCACACTCCACTGTCCAAGTGAAAGCCTTGTCCTTCGGCAGCAGGCGGTTCAGTGGAGCAGCAACGCTTGAGAAGCCCCGTACAAACCTCCTGTAGTACGAGGCCAGGCCCAGGAAGCTCTTCAGCTGACGCTGGTCGGTGGGGTTGGGCCAGTCTCTGACAGCCGCTACCTTGTCCTCCATGGTGCTGATCCCCTCCTTCCCCACTCGGTGGCCCAAGAAGGACACCTCTCTCCTCATGAAGTGGCACTTCTCGGGGTGGAGCTTCAGACCTGCGGCAGCCACCCTCTCCAGCACACACCGTAGCGCCCCCAGGGCTGACTGGAAGGAGCTGCCATGGGCCAGGATGTCTCGAGGTATACCAGACACTGCTTCGTGGGGATGCCATCCAGCACCCTGTCCATCAAACGCTCAAAAGTAGCTGGGGCGTTGCACAGGCCAAAGCACCAGGACCTTGAACTGCCAGTGTCCCTCTGTTAGTGGAGAACGCAGTTTTGGCTCTGGCCTCTGGGGAGAGGGGCACCTGCCAGTAGCCACTGCGGAGGTCTAGTGAGGAGAACCAGGAGGACCCCCTAACCAGGTCCAGCGACTCATCGATACGTGGTATGGGGTATGAGTCCTTCCTGGTTACCTCATTCAGCCGCCTGTAGTCCGCACAGAACCTCAGCTTGCCCCCCTTCTTCGGAACCATGACGACTGGCGCCGCCCCAGGGGCTGTCTGAGGGCTCAATGAAGTCTGCCCGCTGCATCTCCAACACAGCCTTGTCTGCCGCCTCCTGGCGTGCCAGCGGGATACGGCGGGGACGCATCTTGATAGGTCGAGCATCAACCTGTGTCGATCTCATGCTGCACAAGATGAGTCTGACCCACCCTCTTCCTCACTCAGCGCAAAGCTGTCTCTGAATTCAAACAGCAACTGCCTCAACCGTTCCTGCTGCTCGGGGTCAAGACCAACACAGTTTCCTCCCCCCTATCTCCCTCACTGCAGACAGTGTCCTCTCCCCTCCCATCTGGGGTAGCTGGGTGGGGGGGCGCGGCCCGGGGTCACGAGGGCTGTTCGTGGGGGTGCGGGGGGTTTAACACAAAACCCCTAGGGACGGGGGGCTGGGGGAAAAGTCACCCCCAGAGGGGGGGAGGGGGGCAGCCATGAGTCTCTGCTGCTTTAATGAAAGTTTGTTTTGGGTTAGTGAATGTGACATTGGGCCCCCTGGTACCCTCCGGCCCCCCGGAAAATCATTTTTGCCCCCATTTAGGTCTAACTGGCAGCCTGGCTCCTAGAAGTCCCAACCCCCGGAAAAAGGGTCCTCACAGCCGCCAACCCCCCAGGGGAAAGCACAGTCCTGCCCCCCCACTGTCAGATCATTTTCCCTTCCCTTTGGTGCCACTCACCTTGGACTGTGCGGAGCTCACAGTTGTGGCCCCAGTCCAACCCGGCACAAAAATCGGCCCCAGGGGGGAGCAGGGACCCCCTCCCCATGACAGGGGCTGACAAAATCCCCAAAAACCGGTCCGGCCCACCAAACAAAAGTCCATCCGCTTGCCCCGTCTCTTCTGGGGGGAAGTGGAGCCTTGCTTCCCCCCCTTTTCCGTGGGGCTCCTCCCAAAAGATGGGGGGTTTTGGGATGAAAGCCAGGGGGGCCCCACACCCGGGGCTATGCGGGGACCCCCAGCCGTTTCCCTACTCTGGGGGGGGATGGGGCAACTCGGCGCGTTTCCTGGCTGGCCCCAACCCCAGCAGACCCTGGGGCCAGGGGGTTTGTTTTTGTGCCGCCCCCTTTGCGACACGCACAAATGAGTTCTGTCATTTCAGCCACCCCTGCAGGCTTTTCCGGGGCCCCGGGTCCTGCCCCCAGTTCCCCAAAGGGGCGTCCCCCCCTGCACCCCCCAAAAACCCCAGCTAAGCCCCAGCCCCCACCAGCTCCCTCTCCAAACCCTCTCCCGGCTACCTCAATGACTCAGGATGACCGCTGGGTCTGATGCGCAGCTCCGTAGGAGAGCGCCTGTATGAAATGGGCCCCGGGCAGCTCCTTGACGGAGGGGGGGCATGTGACAATGCCCGCCCAGGAGGCCTCCCAAATTTATTGCTGCCCCGAAAGGTTCCGGGTGCCTGCGCTATTACTCAGTTTGGAGCGCAGTGCCCGGGCTTACACACTGTCCATAGCGGGCCCCCTCAGGCTCCCCCAAAGCACCATAAAACAGTCTGTCCCCGGGGTAATCAATATCAACAGGCCAGACTTTTAATCCGTTTGGCTAAAGCCAACTGCAGTGCCCCACTTCATCCCCACCCCCTAAAATACTAACATTCAAACTGAGCATGAAAGCTTTCCCCCTCCACCCTTCCGGAATACTTCGGGGGTTTAAAAGGATACGGACGCACCGGGGCTGGGCCCGCCCTGTTTTTTTACTTGAGCCCCAGATTCCCCCCCGCCGCTCGACGCACCCCTTCGGGCCCCCAGAATCTGCGCGAAACAACGACGAACCTCATGCCCGCTTCGCCCCATCATCTTAAGTCCCCCCCTCAAGCGGCCCCTGGGGTCCATGCCCCGGCGATCTCCTCACCAGAACCCCCCACGTCCATGCACACGCACCCCTTGGCCCTAATCTCCCTCCTCCCCTTTACTTTCGATTCCCTGAACAGTGGCGGCTCCTGAAAAAATTCTCAGGGGGGGCAATTTTTCTGATGATTTAGGTGACCCTACACACATTTTTAAAAAGATATGTCCAGCAACAACATGAAGACAGGGGCAGCATATAAGTCAATACCAGAAGCATTTATTGACTGATCTCAAAAGTGTTGGCTTACAAAGCAAAATAAGTTATCACAGTAAAAATAATCAAGGGTGTTCTTTCACATTCCTCAACACGCATAAACAATATGCATTTCCATAACAAATGAAATATCAGCTGAAAATACAGCATCTTGGTATTTGTTCAGATTGCAGGATCAACAAGAGCTTTTACCACATTTTTTTGCCTCATGGTTGAATTGGAAATATGTGCACCTGAGCATAATTCACAACAAGCAAGCAGGAGCTTTTGATAGAGGCTACTGAAAACATTGATGCAAGTTATTGGTAATAAGAAATTTTTATAGACTTCCATATCTGCCCTCTTGTATAGATTTGTGAAAATGAACAGTGATAGACATTTCGCCTGAAAACAGAATTTGAAAGTAATTTCTAGAAAAGGTAAACACAGCTATCTGTATGGCTTTTGTAAAAATGAAACAACCATATTTCTGGCCAATTGTATAGATTTGTAATATGAACAACCATATTCTGGCCAATTGTATAGATTTGTAAAAATGAACATGAACAGATTTTTTATTTTTTTGAATGGCAAGTACCTTTCAAACATGTCTGCTTGCAGTAAGGTAGCACTCACAGGTGGCCAGAGAAAGAGAACCTTTCTTTGGTGTGATCCAGGATGGTGTTGCAGACCTCTTCAGACAGCCTCTGCTTCTCCTCTTCTCTCAAAGCTGTCCTGGGTCTTTTGGCTCCTGTTGCTTCTTGCAGCTGCTGTTGAGAGGAGTCCCTGAAGACAAACAGACCAATGTGTTTGTTGGCTTTGTACAGTATTGTTGTCTATGTGAATGAACCCGTGAATGAATGAACCCGTCTGGATGGCTTCAAAACATTCTATGAGGTCGTCTCGATTCTCGTAGACAGTGTTCACGACTCTGCTGTTGCTAACCTCATCGTTGTGGCGGCGGACAGCTAGTGTCGTAGTAAATATATTCACTCTCCCCAAAGCAGACAATCTCAAACAGCTATCCATGTGGGTCTTTGACAGCTCATTTTTCTTAATCTTTTCTGAAAGATGGTGCATGTCGGTTACACCAGTCGCTGTCCAAGTGGTGCTGTCTGCCGTGCCGCCTTCAGGGTGAAAGAGTAGTTTCTTAGTTACGTTCATGGTTACGTTACGTTACGTATGACGAAAGCGCGTAAGTGCAAGCCCTCAGAAACCCATAGAGATTGTATTGAAAGCTCAGATATTTGAAAAAAAAATATTTTACATTAGAGGCTATGAGAGACTTCTGGGCGATTTTCAACCTGACTGAAATCGCCCCAAAACGGGCGGGGACATTTGAAGCACGACTTTAGCCTGATTGGACATTTAGTGGCAGTCTGGCAGATCAGACGTCTAGATTAGAACACTGAACTACTGTTGCCGTGATATAATTGATTAGAAAAAAAATCCCTTCCTTTTCCCGTTTGGCAGTGCGTCGCCCATATCGCCCTAATGAACACACCGCCCCTGCCCTCGAAGCATCTTCAACCCCCGTTCTCACCTACGGTAGCTAGCCACAGAAGTCAGCTAGCTAGCTGGCTAACTTTTATCAATGTTTTTACTTCTGACACCAATGTAATGACCTGACTAGATCATAAAAGAACAACTGTCCAGACAGAGGTTTGAGTTTACGAATGGACGGTTTATTAAACCGACTTTACACAGGCTACTGTTTGGCCGTAGCCCACGCCAAATAAATGAAAGATAACCCACAAGCCAATCGTGACCTTCTCTTGTGAAGCCCAGACGTAAAGAGAGAGAACAAAGGCTAAACCTGGTCTTAACTTCCAATGCTCCATCCCCCTGCCCAACCCCCCTCCACGCCACTCCGCCAACCGCCAGGATGCCCGGCATCAGAACATTCCAGGCATTCCCGTGATTGGCAGATAGCAGGTTGATTGACATGTCGGACCCCGCGAACACTGGGTACTGGTAGGTACAACACAACCATCTACTAGCCTAACACATAACACACAGCTGTCTGTGCGGGTCGCTACAATACACTACCGTTCAAAAGTTTGGGGTCACCTAGGAATTTCCTTGTTTTCGAAAGAAAAGCAATTTTTTTGTCCATTAAGATGACATCAAATTGATCAGAAATACAGTGTAGACATTGTTAATGTTGTAAATGGCTATTGTAGCTGGAAAAGGCTGATTTTTTATGGAATATCTACATAGGCGTACAGAGGCTCATTATCAGCAACCATCAGTCCTGTGTTCCAACGGCACGTTGGGTTTGCTAATCCAAGTTGATCCTGTTTCCATTTATTATCCTTGAGATGTTTTTACAATTTGATTGGAGTCCACCTGTGGTAAATTCAATTGATTGGATATTATTTGGAAAGGCACACACCAGTCTACAGTGAGGGAAAAAAGTATTTGATCCCCTGCTGATTTTGTACGTTTGCCCACTGACAAAGACATGATCAGTCTATAATTTTAATGGTAGGTTTATTTGAACAGTGAGAGACAGAATAACAAAAACAAAAATCCAGAAAAACGCATGTCAAAAATGTTATAAATTGATTTAGCATTTTAATGAGGGAAATTTTACTCAGGGAAACTCCGGGACGTTTAGTAAAGCTCAAACCAAGTTTATTCACCCATTGGATCATACAGCTGCATAAGACGAACATATTCACACAAGCACTGGTATTTAACCCTTTCTCCTATGCTGAGCCCCTCCTTCCACATCGGAACAGCCAATACACCTCTGTTGCTATCCAGAAGATTAGTGATACAGTGGGGGAAAAAAGTATTTAGTCAGCCACCAATTGTGCAAGTTCTCCCACTTAAAAAGATGAGAGAGGCCTGTAATTTTCATCATAGGTACACGTCAACTATGACAGACAAATTGAGGGAAAAAATTTCAGAAAATCACATTGTAGGATTTTTTATGAATTTATTTGCAAATTATGGTGGAAAATAAGTATTTGGTCATCTACAAACAAGCAAGATTTCTGGCTCTCACAGACCTGTAACTTCTTCTTTAAGAGGCTTCTCTGTCCTCCACTCGTTACCTGTATTAATGGCACCTGTTTGAACTTGTTTATCAGTATAAAAGACACCTGTCCACAACCTCAAACCAGTCACACTCCAACTCCACTATGGCCAAGACCAAAGAGCTGTCAAAGGACACCAGAAACAAATTGTAGACCTGCACCAGGCTGGGAAGACTGAATCTGCAATAGGTAAAGCAGCTTGGTTTGAAGAATCAACTGTGGGAGCAATTATTAGGAAATGGAAGACATACAAGACCACTGATAATCTCCCTCGATCTGGGGCTCCACGCAAGATCTCACCCGAGGGATCAAAATGATCACAAGAACGGTGAGCAAAAATTCCAGAACCACACGGGGGGGACCTAGTGAATGACCTGCTGAGAGTTGGGACCAAAGTAACAAAGCCTACCATCAGTTAACACAACTACGCCAACCAGGGACTCAAATCCTGCAGTGCCAGACGTGTCCCCCTGCTTAAGCCAGTACATGTCCAGGCCCGTCTGAAGTTTGCTAGAGTGCATTTGGATGATCCAGAAGAGGATTGGGAGAATGTCATATGGTCAGGATGGAAACCAAAATATAACTTTTTGGTAAAAACTCAACTCGTCGTGTTGGAGGACAAAGAATGCTGAGTTGCATCCAAAGAACACCCTACCTACTGTGAAGCATGGGGGTGGAAACATCATGCTTTGGGGCTTGTTTTTCTGTGCAAAGGGACCAGGAACGACTGATCCGTGTAAAGGAAAGAATGAATGGGGCCATGTATTGTGAGATTTTGAGGTGAAAACCTCCTTCCTCAGCAAGGCCATTGAAGATGAAAACGTTGGCTGGGTCTTTCAGCCATGACAATGATCCCAAACACAACCGCCCCGGAGCAACGAAGGAGTGGCTTCGTAAGAACGCATTTCAAGGTCCGGAGTGCCCCGTCTCCAGATTAAACCCCCATAAAAATTTTTGGGGGAGTTGAAATTTGGTTCCCCAGAAAACACCCCAAAAAACATCACTTCTAGAGGAGATCTGCAGGGAGGAAGGGCCAAAAAACCAGCAACAGGGTGAAAACTTTTAATTTTACATTTGGTCATTTTGCAGCGTCTTTTCCAGAGCGTTTTACAGGAGCAATTAGGGTAAGTGCCGTCAAGGGACATGACAGGTTTTATCCCTAGTGGGCCCCGGGGATTTTTAGAACCGCCCCTTTGGGTTTTACGGCACAACGTTAACCACTAAGCTACCTGCCCCCCCCCCCGGCCTGGTGAAGACTTACAGAAAACGTTTGCCCTGTGTCATTGCCAAAAAAGGGTAAAAACAAGATGGAAAAACTTTTGTTTTGGGACCAAATATTTTTTTCCCACCAAAAATTTGCAAATAAATTATTAAAAATCCTACAATGTGTTTTCGGTTTTTTTTTTCTTTTTGTTGTCATAGTTGACGGGTGGTCCCCTATGATAAAAAATTAACGGGGCCCTTCATCTTTTTAAGGGGAAATTTGCACAATGGGGGGAACTAAATTTTTTTTCCCACGGGTATTTCTTCCTATTCACAACCGACCTTCCCAAAAATTGCTACTCCTCCCCCCAGGCTGTCTTTTGACTTTACCAGACTGTGTTCTTCCCCCAAGGATCCCTGAGGCTAACAAAAAAATACCTGAAGAAGGAAACGTTACATTCCTCCCTCAGTGAAGAATAAGTCTATTTTGTTTTAGAAGTCAGAACCCAACAAGCGCTACGCCAAAAAGGTCCGAACCTCCGATGATGTGCTAGGGTTGGGAAAATCGCTCATTACCCCCCTCTTTGGGGGAGCATGCCCCCACCTTCTTTATAGCAAAATCTTCACGTGAATGCCTTTGTGGCCTCCAGGAACTACCACTTCTGAACCAATGAAAGAATTAGGGATAGCTCCATCGGGACTGAACCCGGGTCCCGTGAAAACAAGCCCAACACCTTTCCCCTTAACCAAGAGATCAGAAGGTGGGAATTGGAGGTGTTGGGTTTAGCTTTCTACGTATATTAAAGGGCCAAGTGGATTGGGAGCGGGGAGCACTACCCTAGGCCCCCCGACAAGCCAAACAATTTTACCTTCGAAAATTAAAAAAAGGACCTAAAGTCAGATACATTTAGCCAAACCCCGTGAGCAGCAAGTGTAGGGTAAGGAGTGAAGTGGGGGGGGTAGGCCACCAGTATCAACTTATGCTATGAAAGCATTTTCTATTAATGCAGTATAAAACGGATGGAGCTCTTCATCAACACATTCACCGTGAAAAAATAGATATAGAAACCCTAAACAAAATACATGAAAAAGGAGCAAATAAGACTTTTGAACTGCTAAAAGGGCAAAATATATATTTTACACCAATTTTATGGTAGTGTTGTAAGATTGTCAATCTGAGAGCAAAGCTCTCTCTCCCCCCTCTTCCCCCATCTTCTTTCTGGGGTGAAATTCCCCCGATCAGAAATTTGGATCAGCTTCCCTCCCCAAACCAACAAAGGGTCATTGTGGGGGGGGTTTAAAAACCCGACCAAAGCCAGGTTTGGGGGAAATTGTCCCCCCCCCCACAACTCAAGTGGATGCGGCTTTCCCCATCTCACCATGTTCACAAAGAAAAGGCAGTGGGTTTTTAGCGTAAGATTTTTAAGTTTCTGCTATATTTTTTGAATTTGACCTAGCTCATTTTTTGTCACAACCGGGCTAGAACCCGGTTGATGTGGAGACTGGGGGACTACCCTTAGCCCCAGAGGGGGGGAGGACCCAAATGAAAACACCCAAGGGAAAACCCGGCAATAGATTTAAGTTCCAAAAAGGAGGGAAAACAAAAAAACCCCCGAGGGGGGGGAAAAACAAAATAAAGAAACTTCGAACAACTTAAGGAAGAACGGGGGACAAAAGCAGGAGGAACCCCAAAGTCAGGACCAAACAAGTGAGAAACAAGGGGAAAAAAAAAAGCTAAAATATAAAGGGAAAACAAGGGACAGGGACTGGACAAAAATGAGGGGCACACGAGGAAGAACTAAGGCAGAGGGGAAACAAAATGACCCCCTAGAGGCCCGGAACAAAAGGGAAAGCAGGGGAAGCTGACAGGACCCCCCCTTGGAACGACTCCGACGTTCCCTTCCCGAAACCCCCTGGCCTCAGGGTGCGAAAATCCGGTCCCAACCCCGGGGCCAGGATTTTCCTGGTGGAAACCAGGAGCGTCCTTGGCCCGTAGCCCTCCCGTCACCGATACTGCAGAGGTTTGGGCCCCCCGGGAGGGCCAGATCCCCGGGGGACTGGTGGTGGCTGGCCCTCAAAATCGGGGGTGGCGGGGGTTGGTGGGGGGGCAAAGGGAGAAAACAAAAAGGTTAATAAGTGAAAAAAGGAAAGGGGGTTTTAAACGAAGGGAGCGAGGGAGAACCAAAAGATAAAAACAGGGTTTAAATTTCGAATCGGAAAGGGGGCCCATTTTATCCTGGGAAAGTTCTTGGATTGGGCCCGGAGGGGAGGTTCTTAGGCCAACCAAAATCTTGACCGTCGGAAAATAGGGGCGTCCGGCGGGGTTTGGGGATTTGCCGACTTGGGTACTGGGAGGCCGAAGGAGGGCAAACCCCCGGGTTTTAGGGCGCTAAGCGTTGGGCCCAAAAACGTGGGCCGAGGGACACCAAATTGCGCCTCCTCCCCGGAAATAATGGAGGGTTGAACCCAACTGGGATTCGAAGGGGGACAATCGGGGGGCTGAGGACTGGAGGGGTTGTGGGCATATTCAGCCCCAAAAGATAAGGTGGGGCCAAAACGGGGAAATTTGGCCCCCAACACCCGAGGGGGGTTCCCGATCCCGATTAATCCGTTTCCCTTTTGGCCCTAGACTTTGGGGGAACCCCGACGATAGGGGCAGTGGCCCAACAAAACCTGAAAGAAGGCCCCCCAAAACCGGGGGAATTGGGGGAATG
>LR778259.1:44561586-44589876 GCA_902810595.1 Coregonus sp. 'balchen'
TTTTCTTTTGTAATCCTTCGGACCAAATGTTTTTTCAGGTCACTGCGGAACACAAGAAAAACGTAACCCAGTTCACTTGGCTACCTCGCTGCAACAAAAAAACGTAACAGCTCAATGGTCACCAGTTACATTACAACAGCTCTACTTCTTACTTGGATGCTCAACCAGCTAACACATTTAGCCGATAGCGAAATAGCTAGGTTATGCTTCCCCCCCATTAACAATAAACGTGTCCACGAATCATAATAACCACCTGCAAATACATTTCGAGTCGATCTATTTAACCTACACGTGTGTCCCGAATCATTAAATAGTAGCACACCTGGCTAACATGAAATTACCCCGCCTACCAACTTTTGATGGGTCAGTTTTACAGTTTTAAGTAATTCAGGAAGCACTCCAACGCAGGACCATGAAATGTAAATGTAAATAGTGAAATTATTATATATTTTTTTACATAAAATGAATCGGTATTTGAATTAATTAATGACACATTTAATAACACATTTATGTATTTAATTATAATTTTAATTAATTAATGACACATTTAAGTAATTATTTAATGGTGTATTTATTTATTTAATTGTGGCACTTTTAGTCCTCCATAATAACCATCCTAAAGAGGTTACGATATATACCCCCTATCCCCGAACCATACATGGTCTGGGTTCCATAATAACCAGGAAATCCATTACCCACTTGATCAACATAGTATGATACATAGTGGTTAGGATCGAGATGGTATTAGTCTACCATAACCATTTTATTTTTGTATTGAAATATATATATATTATTATTATTATTATTATTATTATTATTATTATTTTTGTTTTTTATTAGATATGTAGAGAAGCTTTGACAGGTCTAAATTTGAGTTTTACAATCACTTTTCCAGAAGTAAACTCTATATTTTGGTTCTGATCCGTTTTGATCTCAAGCTGAATGTTTTCAATATATTTCTTGCCTACAGTTACGTAGTGTGGCTTGTCATAGTTAACACTCACTACATCCCCATCCTTGCCATCTATATGAACTGTTCTCAGGAGGGGTACATAACTGTCTCCTACCCTTTGATAGTATATGATGTCGGTATGCACAAACATGGTGTAAAGCCCTGCATGTATATCCACAGGGTATGGGAATAATCTATCCGTCACAGCCACCCCTTTATTGGGCGTCGTCCCCAACATGGAGGATAAATGACCACTGGTCTGTATAGCTAGCTCATCACCCCCTGTGATTTATACACGTTGTTGAATAGGGTTGTAGGTCAACACTATTTTCATATGATTCAGGGCTAGGAGGCCGTTCATCTCAAAGACCATCCTCTCTACAGTTCTACAGAATCCTTTTTTTAAGCTTAACAGGTTTAGGGGGTTCAGATATCCTTTAAAAATAAAAATCACCGTCTTTTTCCTTGACATTATACCAACTATGGGGGTATGTAATCTCGCTGAGACCTACTTCCCAGGCCTCTGATAACTCTATAGGTTTTGGAAAATTGGTTGTAAAATCCAAACTTGTGTTATTCCTATATATATCTGCAGACGAATTACTGGGGAGAGTCGGGTACAATCCACTGTGCTCCATGATGCACTCCAGTGTACACTGGAATGGAAGTGTGTTTATCATGCATTGGGGTTTAAGTTTACGCCCCCTGCCCCCACGACCTCTTCCTCTAATACCCAAATGTTGAACTTTTTGGGGCCAGTTTTTCCAACGGACCAACACCCATTTTTTCCCCTTTTCTCTCTTTTGATCCAGAATCTTCTCCACATGAACGACTTTGTCTTTACCCATCTTTACCTTCTGGAGTTCCTTCTCGTAAAAGGACCCCTCTATATGCTCCCCATCATCATCTTTTAACTTGTAGACAGGAGGTATACGGGGTGAACATTCTGTAACTGTGAACAGCTCATCGATGTAACCTTGCCCATATGTTTTGTCTGAAAACACCCCTCAACTTGGAGATACGTACCAAGTAACCAACTATGAATTTAAAATCAATGTCTTTCTTACGGTGAAGGGGATCAACCCATACATATTTTTAAAGACATGAAAAGAGTTATCCAAAGACACCTCATAGGGCTTCATACGGATACTCTTGTGGTAGCTGTAGTTATACCCCTTTACTAAATCTTGAACTATAGCCACATATCTACGGGTGTTGTGAGCCGTAAAGCATTTCCACATCCTCTCCTTCAAAGTCCTGTTAAAGCGGGTGTCCTCTGCCCCACTCTAATTTTTTAAGACCCTTACAAAAGCTATTTTAGAGTAAAACGTCTATAACCGTTAGCATGTTTCGATCTCCATCATTTTTATCGGCAAGTGCCTGCATGTCACATAGATCAGCCTGAAACTGTGACAAGGGATGAATAGAAAAAAAACTATATTTCGATGAAAATTGTTTTTCGCACAGGTTTATGCAAAGTGTAAGCATCCTGCTCTGCTAGCCAATCGGTCACTTGGTCAGCATCCTGCTCTGCTAGCCAATCGGTCACTTGGTCATCGTTTAACCTGCAGCCTGTTTCTTCAGCTGTAGCTGTCTGGAACCTCTCCTTCCCACCCAAAGACCCTGGGTTAGAGGGGGTATAATACATGACCCTGGGTTAGAGGGGGTATAATACATGACCCTGGGTTAGAGGGGGGTATAATACATGACCCTGGGTTAGAGGGGGTATAATACATGGCCCTGGGTTAGAGGGGGTATAATACATGACCCTGGGTTAGAGGGGGTATAATACATGACCCTGGGTTAGAGGGGGTATAATACATGACTCTGGGTTAGAGGGGGGTATAATACATCACCCTGGGTTAGAGGGGGTATAATACATGACCCTGGGTTAGAGGGGGTATAATACATGACCCTGGGTTAGAGGGGGTATAATACATGACCCTGGGTTAGAGGTGGTATAATACATGACCCTGGGTTAGAGGGGGTATAATACATGACCCTGGGTTAGAGGGGGTATAATACATGACCCTGGGTTAGAGGGGGTATAATACATGACCCTGGGTTAGAGGGGGTATAATACATGACCCTGGGATAGAGGGGGTATAATACATGACCCTGGGTTAGAGGGAGTATAATACATGACTCTGGGTTAGAGGGGGTATAATACATGACCCTGGGATAGAGGGGGTATAGTACATGACCCTGGGTTAGAGGGGGTATAATACATGACCCTGGGTTAGAGGGGGTATAATACATGACCCTGGGTTAGAGGGGGTATAATACATGACCCTGGGTTAGAGGGGGTATAATACATGACCCTGGGTTAGAGGGGGTATAATACATGACCCTGGGATAGAGGGGGTATAGTACATGACCCTGGGTTAGAGGGGGTATAATACATGACCCTGGGTTAGAGGGGTATATACATGACCCTGGGTTAGAGGGGGTATAATACATGACCCTGGGTTAGAGGGGGTATAATACATGACCCTGGATTAGAGGGGGGTATAATACATGACCCTGGGTTAGAGGGGGGTATAATACATGACCCTGGGTTAGAGGGGGTATAATACATGACCCTGGGTTAGAGGGAGTATAATACATGACTCTGGGTTAGAGGGGGTATAATACATGACCCTGGGATAGAGGGGGTATAGTACATGACCCTGGGTTAGAGGGGGTATAATACATGACCCTGGGTTAGAGGGGGTATAATACATGACCCTGGGTTAGAGGGGGTATAATACATGACCCTGGGTTAGAGGGGGTATAATACATGACCCTGGGTTAGAGGGGGTATAATACATGACCCTGGGATAGAGGGGGTATAATACATGACCCTGGGTTAGAGGGGGTATAATACATGACCCTGGGTTAGAGGGGGTATAATACATGGCCCTGGGTTAGAGGGGGTATAATACATGACCCTGGGTTAGAGGGGGTATAATACATGACCCTGGGTTAGAGGGGGTATAATACATGACCCTGGGTTAGAGGGGGTATAATACATGACCCTGGGTTAGAGGGGGTATAATACATGATCCTGGGTTGGAGGGGGGATAATACATGACCCTGGGTTAGAGTGGGTATAATACATGACCCTGGGTTAGAGGGGGTATAATACATGACCCTGGGTTAGAGGGGGTATAATACATGACCCTGGGTTAGAGGGAGTATAATACATGACCCTGGGTTAGAGGGGGTATAAATACATGACCCTGGGTTAGAGGGGGTATAATACATGACCCTGGGTTAGAGGGGGTATAATTCATGACCCTGGGTTAGAGGGGGTATAATACATGACCCTGGGTTAGAGGGGGTATTATACTGACCCTTGGTTAGAGGGGGTATAATACATGACCCTGGGTTAGAGGGGGTATAATACATGGCCCTGGGTTAGAGGGGGTATAATACATGACCCTGGGTTAGAGGGGGTATAATACATGACCCTGGGTTAGAGGGGGTATAATACATGACTCTGGGTTAGAGGGGGGTATAATACATCACCCTGGGTTAGAGGGGGTATAATACATGACCCTGGGTTAGAGGGGGTATAATACATGACCCTGGGTTAGAGGTGGTATAATACATGACCCTGGGTTAGAGGGGGTATAATACATGACCCTGGGTTAGAGGGGGTATAATACATGACCGTGGGTTAGAGGGAGTATAATACATGACCCTGGATTAGAGGGGGTATAATACATGACCCTGGGTTAGAGGGGGTATAATACATGACCCTGGGTTAGAGGGGGTATAATACATGACCCTGGGTTAGAGGGGGTATAATACATGACCCTGGGTTAGAGGGGGTATAATGCATGACCCTGGGTTAGAAGGGGTATAATACATGACCCTGGGTTAGAGGGGGTATTATACATGGCCCTGGGTTAGAGGGGGTATAATACATGACCCTGGGTTAGAGGGGGTATAATACATGACCCTGGGTTAGAGGGGGTATAATACATGACCCTGGGTTAGAGGGGGTATAATACATGACCCTGGGTTAGAGGGGGTATAATACATGACCCTGGGATAGAGGGGGTATAATACATGACCCTGGGTTAGAGGGGGTATAATACATGACCCTGGGTTAGAGGGGGTATAATACATGGCCCTGGGTTAGAGGGGGTATAATACATGACCATGGGTTAGAGGGGGTATAATACATGACCCTGGGTTAGAGGGGGGTATAATACATGACCCTGGGTTAGAGGGGGTATAATACATGACCCTGGGTTAGAGGGGGTATAATACATGATCCTGGGTTAGAGGGGGTATAATACATGACCCTGGGTTAGAGGGAGTATAATACATGACCCTGGGTTAGAGGGGGTATAATACATGACCCTGGGTTAGAGGGGGTATAATACATGACCCTGGGTTAGAGGGAGTATAATACATGACCCTGGGTTAGAGGGGGTATAAATACATGACCCTGGGTTAGAGGGGGTATAATACATGACCCTGGGTTAGAGGGGGGTATAATTCATGACCCTGGGTTAGAGGGGGGTATAATACATGACCCTGGGTTAGAGGGGGTATTATACATGACCCTGGGTTAGAGGGGGTATACTACATGACCCTGGGTTAGAGGGGGTATAATACATGACCCTGGGTTAGAGGGGGTATAATACATGACCCTGTGTTAGAGGGGGTATAATACATGACACTGGATTAGAGGGGGTATAATACATGACCCTGGGTTAGAGGGGGTATACTACATGACCCTGGGTTAGAGGGGGTATAATACATGACCCTGGGTTAGAGGGGGTATAATACATGACCCTGGGTTAGAGGGGGTATAATACATGACCCTGGGTTAGAGGGGGTATAATACATGACCCTGGGTTAGAGGGGGTATAATACATGACCCTGTGTTAGAGGGGGTATAATACATGACACTGGATTAGAGGGGGTATAATACATGACCCTGGGTTAGAGGGGGTATACTACATGACCCTGGGTTAGAGGGGGTATAATACATGACCCTGGGTTAGAGGGGGTATACTACATGACCCTGGGTTAGAGGGGGTATAATACATGACCCTGGGTTAGAGGGGGTATAATACATGACCCTGGATTAGAGGGGGTATAATACATGTTTTTATTCAGCTGCTCAGCCATCCTTCTGGCCTCTTTGATGACCATAACAATAATTCACCCATTTCAAATAATGACAACATTTCATTTGCATTTTTGCATTTTATTTTTGCGTAAATTTTTATGTATTACGTATCCATTCCGTTTAGGTTGTAAAGACATATCTAGGATGATCAATGGAAACAGGATGCACATGAGCTCAATTTCCAGTCTCATTGCAAAGGGTCTAAATACTTATGTAAATAAGGCATTTCAGTTTTTATTTTTAATACATTTGCAAACATTTCTAAATACCTTTTTTTCGCTTCATCATTATGGGGTATTGTGGGTAGATTGAGGATTTTTATTTTATTTTATCCATTTTAGAATAAGGCTGTAACGTAACAAAATTTGGAAAAAGGGAAGGGGTCTGAATACTTTCCGAATGCACTGTATATGGGAAATGCCATTTGGAAGATATATTCTTGTTTTACTGAACCATCAAAATAATAAATATAATGTTAGATCATACATTTTGGACATACTTGGACATTGTCCCAGGTCATTGAGAACGTTCCGTACATCACAGTTTCCTCCTGTGAATAGGCCAGTCTCCTCTTAAATATCTTAGTCTGGAATTAACATTGAGATTACTGACATACACGTAATAACCACTCATTGTACTCATAAATAAGGTAGCCTGTGTAATCACCTTGAAATAACAGAATTATGAAATAGGCTGAATCAAATTGTGTTTACATATGTTTAAGACTCACACTTACCTCAGCCTGTTTCTTCCACTTCATGATCTGGGTATCATTGCCGACCCTCAACCTGTTAACATGTCCTCTAGTGGCATCAGAACATAGGCAGATGGCCATGGAGTTCAGAGTGAAGAATATCTTCTCACAGCATCCTCCCCTCCACAGCTCCATCTCCAGGCATGTTGGTACAAACTTCATTTTATTTTGCCTGCTGGTGAACAAGGCCATTGACAGCACCATCCATGTCCCTCTGTCAAGGAGGTCCTGCTTCTTACGTTGAAAGTCGTCTCTGAAAAGAGGAGACATTAGAAGGTTTCTTCTCTTAGTTTTGTCTTTTGTCTCGGACAAGGCTTACATGTCAGAGGCGTACTTACTTTACTAATTTACTTGTAGAAACGGTACAACTATATACAACATGTCAATTGTGAAATGATTGATATTGGACATCTAGTGTGAACATGATATTGGGTTAATCCTCACATTGTGGTGATTTCTCTACCTTTGATGAGGTCTACTTTGAGGTTTCTGGCCTGGGGAAGGGTTGCCCTCTAACAGGTGGTCATCAAAGGTGCCTTCTCCTCTGCCCCACGCCAGAGTCTCACTCCAGGAAAAGGTCTGAAAGACCTCTGTCTCCACCGGTTGGGACAAGGGACCATCTTTTTCCTGCACTAACTCCTTTTCTCTGAAAGTACATAGAAATCACACAAACCTATGATCCTACATTGTAGATATATGGTATGGCATATCAACTGAATTATAATCTCAAGTCTAAAAAACAATCACTCTTATCACATACTTCTACTACCTTCCCTCTTGATGATGTCCTCTTTGTACTTCTTCACGTGTGACCTCATAAACAAAGCATGGAGGTATTGATGGCAATCCAGGTAATATCTGGCCCTGGCAAGGGGACCAGACCCATAGACTGGAGGTGTCCTCTTCACCTCGGGGACAGGGGACTTTGTTGGTCTTCCAGACAATCCCACCTTCTTCTCCTTAGCTGGTGTAACAGCCAATCTCACCTTCTTCACCTTAGCTGGTGTAACAGCCAATCTCACCTTCTTCTCCTTAGCTGGTGTAACAGCCAATCTCACCTTCTTCTCCTTAGCTGGTGTAACAGACAATCTCACCTTCTTCTCCTTAGCTGGTGTAACAGCCAATCTCACCTTCTTCTCCTTAGCTGGTGTAATAGCCAATCTCACCTTCTTCTCCTTAGCTGGTCTAACAGCCAATCTCACCTTCTTCACCTTAGCTGGTGTAACAGCCAATCTCACCTTCTTCTCCTTAGCTGGTGTAACAGCCAATCTCACCTTCTTCTCCTTAGCTGGTGTAACAGCCAATGTCCTCTTCTTACCCTTCTTCTGGGTCTTGGTTCTTAGTGTGGCCACGCACGGCCGGCACATAAATGAGGTTTTAGATGGAGACACAGGATCCAGTGGTCTGGCAGTAGGAGGACTGGTCAGGGACAAAACACTTGTCCTATTGTACCCTCCTCTGCCTTTAACTAATTCTAAACTACAACCTACATATTGATTCTCAGACATATTGTCCTCACAACTGTCTGTCTCTCCCTATCTCTCAATACTGTATGTATGTGTGTGTGTGTGTGTGTGTGTGTGTGTGTGTGTGTGTGTGTGTGTGTGTGTGTGTGTGTGTGTGTGTGTGTGTGTGTGTGTGTCTATATAGTAAATGCTATATATCTATTATATGGTTATATATTGATAATTATATATTATATTTATATAAATGACGGTAGTGTGTATATATATAAATATAATGTGTAAAACTAGCAGTGTGAATGTTAAAACAATAAATGTTATAGAATAAGAGTTTACTGAAAATAATAAGTAATTTAGTGAATAATGGAACAAATGTAGTGAATGTGTCTGTTTGTAAATGAAACCTAGGCTATACAATTATTGTAATATGTAAAATAAACATATCTTTCTATGATTTATCTTTCCTGGTTGTTATTTCTCAGTGTCTCTGGACAGAAAATGTGCCAAGTCAATAAAGTTATGCGCCCAATTTTGTGTTTACTGACGCCTGTAATGATCTGCAAAATGTTGATTGGTTGACAGCCCATCTGTAGATTGTGTGATTTGATTGGACAACGAGTATTTGGAGCCCTTGGTCTAAGTCATTGGATATTCAAATGACACAGTTGCAAAAAAAAGGAGCAAAAAGTCGGTGGTTGAATTTCATTAACGTTTAATGAAAAAGTATGGATTTCAGCAAAAAAAGAAAGACACGCAACTACAGAGGACAAACATTTTATGATTCATTATTTTTTGAAGTATTGACCTTGGGAGAATACATAGCCTTTTTAGTGTTTTTCAAAATTGTTATTACACGACAAGTTCAAGCCAATTTTGTCTGCATTTTCAAATGATATATACTTATGTCTTATGCCTTAATTGTAGTAGCGTAACTGTGTTGTGAGATCTTAACTAGAACAATAAGAAACTATTACTGGATATAGTCAATGGGATAGTTGTTGTCATGGTAGACTTTTAAAACTAATTATGTGGCTGGCCACCCCTTTACAACTCGGAAGGCATGGTTTTGCAGATAAATGAGTAAAAGTGAACTACACTCTTAAAAGAAAAGCTTCCTGTAGGATCCTTTAGGATAATATAAGGTTAAAAAATATACCTTAAGATTAATTTCCAAGCCTATACTCTGCCATCAGCTCGTTGTTGAACCGTTGTAGACTTCAGGGGTTCTTTGAAGAAGCCTTTTCAAAAGAGGGGTTCGGTTTGGAACCAGCAGCGCCCTCGTGAGTAAAGGGCGCTCCAGCGCAGAATTCAAATTGAGACCGTTGGTCAAAAGACAACTGGAAGCGGGAAGCGCGCGGATGGTTGGAGAGACGCGACCAATAAGAGATGACTTGCAACGGATTGACGTGAAAGGTGAGTGATACCTTAGCTATTCGCTAGCTAAGATAATAATTCATCAAACTACTATCAAATAACTAAAAAACAATACATCATGTAATGTACTCTTGGTTTTTCATCAGCTAGCCAAGCTACATAGCCTGTAATGTTAGCTGGTAATTGTTGTATAAATGTTGGTACGTTTTAGCTAACGTTAGCTACAGTAGCTAGCTAGTTAAAGTTACTGTAACGTTAGCTAACTTTAGCTAGCTAGACTCAATATTGAGAAATTGTAGTCATTTAAACCCATGATATACTTTCTCACCATCTCCTTCCATCCTCCTCCCTTTAGTACCTGGCTTATCCTGCCCCTGTCCAGTTAAGTGGTGGAGAGTTTGGAAGCTGTGAGCTCGGATAGAGAAATTTATGAACCACCACGAACAGGTAAGACACACACACACACAGATGACCCAATGTAGATTATGTTCGATTTGACAAAAAGAAGAATACATAAAGCAGATCAGATTAGTTAGATGCATTTGATATTGCATACTCATGTTGTTTATGTTGTGTTTGTGTCTAATTCAGTGGCGGCTCCTGAAAAAATTCTCAGGAGGGGCAATTTTTCTGATGATTTAGGTGACCTACACACATTTTAAAAAAGATATGTCCAGCAACAACATGAAGACAGGGGCAGCATATAAGTCAATACCAGAAGCATTTATTGACTGATCTGGGGAGATGGATTCCAGTTTCTGTGACAGATTATAAATAATCTCTGATGCCTTTGTTATATTAGCTTTTGGTTGAATGTACTGTCGTAGTAAATATATAATGTTATAGCTTGGTCTGACTAAAATCTTGTGCATGACCCATTTTGTGTTGGGCCTTTGTATTCAATACAATGAACAAGAGTCCTATCTTGTCAGCCTTGTCAGCAGGTGGCTAAGGATAACACCCAAGCCATAGGTCTCTCAGTTCTTCCAACTCACGAGTTCTTGCCCTGAGGACACCCACACACACACCCACACACACACACACACACACACACACACACACACACACATCATCACTGATAAACACACACACACACACACACACATCATCACTGATAACAAACACACACACACACACACACACACTGATAACAAACACACACACACACACACACAAATCCTCTTCTCTTAGGCTGAACATCTGAAGACAGAGAACCCGACTCAGAGCCAATGCAACAGTGACACTAGCCTGGAGGTGACATCGCCCAACTCATCAGGACCAATCAGAAGATCAGAACTACTAGATTCAACCTACTTCATTTTATTGTATAAAATGTCAGCACACAATGTTTAGGGGCTCTTCTGATAAACTCCCTACGAGTTTGACGAACGGGTCCGTGCACGCGATTCCAGATATCTTTACCTCTGAATAAACTGCCTTATATTATACAATTATCCACCTTGTCCAAAAGTCTCTACTTTTTCTCCGTTCTCCAGTAAACTTGTTTTATCAACAATAGTAAGGTTCAATGACACAGAAAGCAGTTCAATGTCGGGGTACAGAGTCGCTCTCTTACCAGGATCGCGGTCCGCTCTGACCAGGGTGAAGCCGCCGGCTCCACCTCTCTGTCCGGGACTCTGTCATCCAGCCAAGTCTCCCAGCTGTATTGGGATTCCGCTGCCAGCAGCGTTTTCATTATTTAGTCCGTTCGTAGCGGGTATGTACACGATCAACAAGATCAGTCCAAAACCGAAGATCAGTCCAAAGCAGAATGTTTGCAGAATGTTTGTAAACTAAGTCTACAAATTAAAAACATAAAATAACGCCACACTGCAGGTCGCAACATAGACGCTGCTAGCGGCCATTGTCTTAGTTACGTTCAACGTTACGTCACGTATGACGAAAGCGCGTAAGTGCATGCACACAGACACCCATAGAGAATGTATTGAAAGCTTTGAAATGTGAAAAAAATAGATTTTACATGACAGGCTATGAGAGACTTCTGGGCGATTTTCAACCTGACTGAAATCGCCCAAAAAACGGGCGGGGCCATTTGAAACACGACTTTAGCCTGATTTGACATTTAGTGGCTGGCAGATCAGACGTGAACACTGATAACTGCTGTTGCCGTGATATAATTGATTAGAAAAAAAATCCCTTCCTTTTCCCGTTTGGCAGTGCCTCGCCCATATCGCCCTATTGGACAAGCCGTCCCTGGTCTAATTGATGTCTTTCAGGTTGGTGTATTGGGGCGGATTGTTCTGTCCTCTGTATTTCAGACCAAAGCAAGACAATGTTTAAAGCTCGCTATGGATCTACTAACAGGTTAGCCTCTATAAAGTATTTGGATGTATTTACAGTGTGATTATAGTGTGTTCTGTGTTACTCCTTTTTCTATCCAATACTAACTGAATAGTGAATGAATGTATTTACAGTGAATCAATCAATCAATCAATACAGTGTTTGAACAAAATTCAACTCCAGTTGAAGAACTGGGACAAGCTACAAATCTCATTGTGGGGTAGGCCACATGTTATGAAGATGGTTAAAGCTCCTAAACGCAATTACGTCATCAGCATGTTTCCACTGTCCATACCTGCCTACACCTTTAACACCATAGACAAAATGATTCATTTGGACTATTAAAAGGGCCAGGATGAACCAAGCTAGATTACAGGTAAAGACTTAGAAGGGAGGATTAAAGCTCCCTAACATGTAATTATAGCAAGAAGCCTTTATAACTGCCCAAATAGGCTCTTTATTGAGAACTCTAATAGGCCAATTTGGGTTGACATGGAAGAATAACTTAATGCCCCATTTGGAGCATCATATTATCTGAGTCAACACTTAAATGTGGGACTGCAGAATCCCATAATGTCCCATAATAAGAAATATGGCGTCAGATAAATAAGAGACAGACATCTTCACCTTTCCTGACAAGCTCTGCTTCTTTATGGAACAACCATAAATACAAATTAGGAGGAAAGGTGGTTGTCTGGAAAGAGTGGGATAGGTTTTGTTTTAGCCTCATCACTAATACATTTCACTTTTGCTTCATGTGTCAACTTTAATTTGAGTGTGGCTGTGGAAGACTGGTCCCTTGATGATGTCTGCAAGTGGCTGAGTACCAATGATCTCCATGATTCCATCCCATCATTCCAAGGTTCACAATCTTTCTGAAGAATGCCAACTCTATTCAATTGTCCACTTTGCAACGAGCATACTTTCTCTGTGTCCAGACGACTCACACATATTGGCCTCTATCACCAGCATGAACCACATTTTCTAATTACCTGTGGAATTAATGGGTGTGGGAAAACAAATAGATGTTTCAGCGCCTATCGGTCACACATCTACCAAAACCACAGAGCTTTTAAGCCCCAACTGAGAATTGCCCTCATGATGAATTTGAGACGGGGACTGATCCCATTGAAGATGACATGAGTGATGTAGAGAGTCTGCCAGAGGCTGAATATGTTCAAGCCACAGAGATCAACACTGAGCAGCTAATTGAAGGTCTCAAAAACAATATCTGTCTTTTAATTTTGAAAATCAGGAAAGAACACTGCATCCCAGCTACGGTACAGAATAGCATTGTTGAGGACCTCAGAACCATTTTTGATGCATTTATGACACACTACAGCGATCCCCTCAAGTTTCATCTTACAAATAAGCAAATAAACGTGGTTGAACATGACGATCTCAGGGACTTGCTTCACAACTCTGCAGTATTTGAGGAATGCATTAGATGCATAAGCTCTGAGTGGATGCTGGAGCATTACTGTGTGAAAGAATTGGGCATGGTCAGGCCAATTGAAGTACAACTGAGCAACAAAGAAGGTTATAAAACAAGGTCATTTCAACACAGCTACATGGTCCCCAGGGTATATTAATATAAAGAGACATGAGACAAAACAATCATAATGAATAAGATTACATGGACAGGGGGACCTGATCCTAGATCAGCACTCCTCCTCTGGGAAACTGCATGTATGAAACCGAACACATAGTCGTAGTCTAGTTACAGCAGGTGTTTACTGCCATCTAGTGGAAGATACCAATAAAACACTTTATTATCAGGGTGTGGAGCCTGCTGAGTGAAACAGAAAGTAAATGTTTTTTTTTTACAGGATCCATTTTGAGACGACAGAGCAGAAAACACTATATGGAGAGAACTAAAAAATAAAGTGAGTATTTCTAAGTATTTCTGAACAATAATCTATTCTAAAGGACAGAGTAAGAATGAATACCTGGAATGAGATATTACTAGTTAGTAGAACTGCTACTTGAGCTGAGTTGCTGACAGACAGCAGTTTTCAAAGTGGAAACTAATCAGCAGGCCTTAGTGTTATAAGGTAGGCTATTATCATTGTAATTATGGAGACACCTATTTTACAACCCTTATTCCATAAAACATATTAACGCTGTAGAACTGATGCACATCAAGAAATAAGGTGACAAATCACAGGAAAACTACTTTAGGCTCTCTAGAGCACGTTAGATACATTCTGTCTGAGGTGGTTTAAACTGAAATCTAATGTCGACTTTGCTTATGGAAAACCATATCATGCGAAGGTTTTTACACATGCTCAGTTCTTGGGTTTCTCGAGTGTACATTTTGAAAATGGAAGTTATGGAACTCCATCATGTGCTTCTGTTATGAGAAAAACTCCACAATGAAACTGACATTAAATGTGGAGAATGATAGATCTGTTGGCCATCAAGTAGCCTATTCATTGTTATGCCTGTCTAGGCTACTGTAGCCTGCCATTTTATACATTTACATTTACATTTTAGTCATTTAGCAGACGCTCTTATCCAGAGCGACTTACAGTTAGTGAATACATATATACTGGCCCCCCGTGGGAATCGAACCCACAACCCTGGCTCTATCAACTGAGCTACATCCCTGCCGGCCATTCCCTCCCCTACCCTGGACGACGCTGGGCCAATTGTGTGCCGCCCATGAGTCTCCCGGTCACGGCCGGCTGCGACAGAGCCTGGATTCGAACCAGGATCTCTAGTGGCACAGTTAGCACTGCGATGCAGTGCCTTAGACCACTGCGCCACTCAGGAGACTGTAATACTATAAATATGTATAAATATGTATAAATACTATAAATATGTTGAAATGACTGGAGTCAATGCAAATTATTTTGTGCCACTTGTGTAGCCAACCTGGAGCTGGAAAACAGATGTAATAAATAGCCTTTAACTTCAGTTTATTGTTGTTGTAGCCTTGTGTTATTATGCAATTAATAACGGCCGTGTTTAGTTCATTCAATTGGAAGTTAAAGTGTCACCATGGTCACAGTTCTATTGTAATTGCTGATCAGATGTTAGAATGCATTAGATTGAAGGTAACAGTCAGCCAGATTAGGCTACAGGTAAAGAAATAACCTGGCTGTTGTTGACAAGCATGGACCTATTCAGTTCATATCCATATTATTAATATTTAATACAGATTGAAATTACGACCCCATCCTCAGTAGCCTATTCCAGCAGGGTACTGGGCAACAGAAGCACTTCCTACCTCAAAATCGTCTTGCTGTTCATGTTAAATAAATGAATCTGTCAATTTGAACTAAGCAAGCTGCTAAATCATTCAGCTTACATCTTGCTTACATCTTGCCCAGGCTACTGGAGGCTATCTGAAATAAGATGTAGGCCTATCTGGGGATATGTTTTGGCCTAGTTTTCAGGCCTTGTTGGTGGGTTTTGAGTAGTCATTGTGTTAGAAAAAGTAATTGCATTAAATCACCTGACTGTTTCGATATGTCTGTTAGTAAACTGTTTCAGATCATGAATAAAAGAGGACAATTGACATTCAATAATTAATTGTCACTGTGTTCACCACAACCAACATGCTGCATCTCTGTTTAGGGGTCAGTGCTCTAAAATGAGTCTCTCTGCGGAGAGAGAGGAGGGGGGCCCTGCCTCTAAAATGAGTCTCTCTGGGGAGAGAGAGGAGGGGGGCCCTGCCTCTAAAATGAGTCTCTCTGGGGAGAGAGAGGAGGGGGGCCCTGCCTCTAAAATGAGTCTCTCTGGGGAGAGACAGGAGGGGGTCCCTGCCTCTAAAATGAGTCTCTCTGGGGAGAGTGGATGGTCTACTCTGTTAAAGGATCAGTATTAACTTCTACAATCTCTCTCTCCTTTATCTCTGTAGTGGAAGGTCTACTCTGTTAAAGGATCAGTATTAACATCTACAATCTCTCTCTCTCTCCTTTATCTCTGTAGTGGAAGGTCTACTCTGTTAAAGGATCAGTATTAACATCTACATCTCTCTCTCTCTCCTTTATCTCTGTAGTGGAAGGTCCTACTCTGTTTAGAGGATCAGTATTAACATCTACATCTCTCTCTCCTTTACTCTGTAGTGGAAGGTCTACTCTGTTAGAGGATCAGTATTAACATCTACAATCTCTCTCTCTCTCCTTTATCTCTGTAGTGGAAGTCTACTCTGTTAAAGGATCAGTATTAACATCTACAATCTCTCTCTCTCCTTTATCTCTGTAGTGGAAGGTCTACTCTGTTAGAGGATCAGTATTAACATCTACAATCTCTCTCTCCTTTATCTCTGTAGTGGAAGGTCTACTCTGTTAGAGGATCAGTATTAACATCTACAATCTCTCTCTCCTCTTATCTCTGTAGTGGAAGGTCTACTCTGTTAAAGGATCCGTATTAACATCTACAATCTCTCTCCTCCTTTATCTCTGTAGTGGAAGGTCGACTCTGTTAGAAGGATCAGTATTAACATCTACAATCTCTCTCTCCTTTATCTCTGTAGTGGAATGATCTACTCTGCCAGAGGATCAGTATTAAACATCTACAATCTCTCTCCTTTATCTCTGTAGTGTAAGGTCTACTCTGTTAGAGGATCAGTATTAACATCTACAATCTCTCTCTCCTTTATCTCTGTAGTGGAAGGTCTACTCTGTTAGAGTATCAGTATTAACATCTATCAATCTCTCCTCTCCTTTATCTCTGTAGGGGAAGGTCTCTCTGCCCAAGGATAAATTTTACATCTACAATCTCTCTCCTTTTCTCTGTGGGGAAAGGGTCTACTCTTTTTAAGGATCGATTAACACTACAATCTCTTTTCCCCTTTTAATTCTTAGTGAAGGCCCTACTCTTTAAGGTCAAAATTAACATCTAAAATCTCTCTCCCTTTACTCTGTATGGAAGGTCTCTTCCAGAGATAGTATTAAATCTACAATCTCTCTCTCTCTCCTTTATCCTGTGTGGAAGGTCTACTCTTTAGGGGATCATATTAACCTTACAACTCCTCCCCTTTTACTCGTAGTGATACTACCTTTAAAAGGATCATATTAACATCTCCCCATCCCTCCTCCTTTTTCTTTTGGGGAAGGTCTACTCTTTAGGGATCTATTAAACATTAAAAATCTCTCTCCTTTATCCGTATGAGTTCTACCTTTTAGGGGTCATTTAAATTCCAAATTCTCCTCTCCCCTTTTACTCTTGTGGAAGGCTACCTGCCAGGGGATCATATTACATTAAAATCCTATCTCCTTTATCTCTGTAGGGAAGGTCAACTCTGTAAGGGATATTAATCTAAAATTCTCTCTCTTCCCCTTTTTATCTCTTAGGGGAAAGGTCTCTCTGTTAGGGGATCAGTATTCATCTCAATCTCTCTCTCCTTTATTCGTAGGGGAAAGGGTCTACTCTGTGGGGTCAGTATTAACATCTAAAATCTCTCTCCCCCTTTTATCTCTGTAGTGGAAGTCTACTCTGTTAAGGATCATTTTAACATTAAATTCTCTCCTCCCTTTATCCTGTATGGAAGGTCTACTCTTTGAGGATTTTTAACTCACCCCCTCTCCCCTTTATCTCTGTGGGGAAGTTCTCTCCGAGGATCGTTTTAAACTCTAAAATCTCTCTTTTCCTTTTTCTCTGTTGGAAGGTTCTCTGTTAGGGGATCATTTTTAACATCTAAAATCCCCCTCTCCTTTTCTCTGTAGTGGAAGGTCTACCTTGTTAAGGTCAAGTATAACATCTACAATCTCTCTCTCCCGTTATCTCTGTAGTGGAAGGTCTACTCTGTTAAGGATCAATATTAACATCGACAATCTCTCTCTCCTCCTTTATCTCTGTAGTGGAAGGTCTACTCTGTTAGAGGATCAGTATTAACATCTACAATCTCTCTCTCTCTCCTTTAGTATCTCTGTAGTGGAAGGTCCTACTCTGTTTAGAGGAATCGTATTAACATCTACAATCTCTCTCTCTCCTTTTCCTCTTCGTGGAAGGTCTACTCTGTAGGGATCAGTATTAACATCTACAATCTCTCTCTCCTTTATCTCTGTAGGGGGAAGGTCTACTCTGCCAGAGGATCAGTCCAGGTGGTGGCAGTGGTGTCAGCAGGTGCTGAGGGATCCAGTCTCTAATGCACCTGTGTGACACAGGTTCTGCAGACAGTGCATCACCAGATACTGGGAGAAACCTGCTCCTTCAGGAGACTATGACTGTCCTCAGTGTAGAAAGAGATCCAGAACACGTCCTGTACTACAGCAGCTGAGTCAACCCAATAAAACAAGAGGCTCTGAAAACAGTAAGACCACTTGCACACGTGGGCCAAGTCAATACCTTAATATGATTTACAGTAGTTAACTACAATATTATGAGATAATAGAAGTTACTGTAGTTGTGGAAGGCCCACTTTTCATCCTGTCAATGAATGTTTCTGATACACATCATTTTTTCCTCTTCCCTTGTAGTGGATGACAGCCTGCAGAGAGCTACAGTAAACCATAAAGACAGTCTGAAAAGGAGGTATGAATGTGTGATAGAAGGCATGGAAAAAGCAGGGAACCAAACTCCCCTCAACAGGATTTACACAGAGCTCTACATCACCGAGGGAGAGAGTGAAGGGGGTTAACAATGAACATGAGGTGTGGCAGCTAGAGACAGCATCCAGGACACCAACCTCACATGACACAGCAATCCACTGCAATGACATCTTTAAACCCTTACCAGGCCAAGAGAGAAGCATCAGAACTGTGCTGACGAAGGGCATCGCTGGCATCGGAAAAACAGTCTCGGTGCAGAAGTTCATCCTAGACTGGGCTGAAGAGAAGGCGAACCAAGATGTGGATATCATATTTGTGCTTCCTTTCCGGGAGCTGAACTTGATTAAAGATCTCCAGTACAGTCTTCTCATACTTTTAAATGGCTTCCACACAGAACTAGACATAGACAATGCAAAGAAACTCACTGCCTGTAAAGCTATGTTCATCTTTGATGGTTTGGATGAAAGCAGACTTCCATTGGATTTCCAGCACAATGAAAAGGTGTCTGATGTCACCCAGACATCGTCTGTCGATGTTCTGCTGACAAACCTCATCAAGGGGAATCTGCTTCCCTCTGCTCTCCTCTGGATAACCTCCCGACCAGCAGCAACCAATCAGATCCCCCCTGAGTGTGTTGACCAGGTGACAGAGGTACGAGGGTTCAATGACCCACAGAAGGAGGAGTACTTCAGGAAGAGATTCAGTGATGAGGACCTGGCCAGCAGAATCATCTCACACATAAAGACATCAAGGAGCCTCCACATCATGTGCCACATGCCAGTGTTTTGTTGGATTTCTGCAATAGTCCTTGAACACATGTTGAGTACAGACAAGAGGAGAGAGATGCCCACGACTCTGACTGAGATGTCAGTACACTTCCTGCTCATTCAGACCAGCCTGAAGAACCAGAAGTATCATGGAAGAGATGAGATGGATCAACAGGAGCTCATGGAGTCAGATAAGGAAATTCTTCTGAAGCTGGGGAAGCTGGCGTTTGAAAATCTGTAGAAGGGTAATCTCATGTTCTATGAAGAAGACCTGAAAGAGTGTGGCATTGATGTCAAAGAAGCCTCAGTGTACTCAGGAGTGTGCACACAAATCTTTAAAGAAGAGTCTGTGTTATTTCAGAGAGTGGTGTACTGCTTTGTTCATCTGAGCATTCAGGAGTTTCTCTCAGCTGTCTACATGTACCATTGTTACACAACCAAGAACATGGATGCACTGAAGCCCTTCCTCAAGAGAAAGTCTAGAGCTGCATTTGAAAAGCTAACCTTACATGAGCTGCTGAAGAATACCGTGGATAAAGCCTTGGAGAGCAAGAACGGACACCTGGACCTCTTTGTCCGCTTCCTTCATGGCATGTCACTTGGGTCCAATCAGAAACTCCTACGAGGTCTGGTGACACAGACAGAAAGCAGTCCAGACAGCGTCCAGAAAACAATCCGATCCCTTAAGGTGATGCAGAGGAAGAACATCTCCCCTGAGAGGTGCATCAATCTCTTCCACTGTCTGATAGAGATGAAAGACCATTCAGTACAGGAGGAAATCCAAGCGTACTTGAGGTCAGAGAAGAGATCAAAAAAACTCACACTTTCTCAGTGTTCAGCACTGGCCTACATGCTACAGATATCAGAGGAGGTTCTGGATGTGTTTGACCCGAAGGTATACAAGACATCAGAGGAGGGTCGTAGGAGACTGCTCCCAGCTGTGAGAGGCTGCAGGAAAGCTCTGTAAGTATTCATGGAATATCCCACACCCAAATACATTGTAGTTACAGCAGCATTTTTATTGGCTGACTGGCTCTGTAAGTACTCATGTGACTATCCCTCAGACCAAACTTTACTGTATGTAAGAACAACAATATTTTCATTGGCTGACTAAACTTTCTATCAGCTGAAAAGTCTTAAACAAACTGTAATACAAACGGATCAGAAAAGTTGTAGCATTGAGACATCTATACACAGTGTTCGCATTATTAGTGCAGGGGTAACAGTGTAAGCAGGAAAAGCTAAATGTAACATTTTAATACAACCTGTCCCTCATGGTATTTACTCTGTTGACAGACTCACTGGCTGTGAACTCACAGACACATCCTGTGAACTGTTGGTCTCAGCTCTGAAGTCAAACCCCTCACACCTGAGAGAGCTGGATCTGAGTAACAATGACCTGAAGGATTCAGGAGTGAAGCTGCTCTCTGCTGGACTGGGGAATCCCCACTGTAAACTGGAGACTCTGAGGTCAGTATTCCTGTAGTTGGTCAACAAGTGGTAACTGTTCACCAGATCCACATGTGTTTACCAGGCACACATAGTCCACACCATATGTGTTTGGACAGTGAAGTTTACAGTTTTAAATTTGGCGCTATGCTCCATCATTTTGGATTTGAAATTGTTTCATATTAGGCAACAGTACAGAATGTCACTTTTTATTTGAGGGTATTCATACATACCTGTTTTACTGTTTAGAAATGAAAGCACTTAATGTATGTAGTTCTCCCATTTGAAAAAGTCATAAGTATTTGGACAAATTAATTTAGTCCAATGTTTAGTGTTTTAGTGTTTGGTCTTTGAATATTCTTTGCCTGCAGTGATTACATCAAGCTTGTGAATCTACAAACTTTTGAATGCATTTGCAGTTTGTCTTGGTTGTGTTTTGGATGATGTTTTTCCCAATAGAAACTGAATGGTGAATAATGTCCTGTCATTTTGGAGTCACTTCACTTGTATTGTCAGTAAGAATAGAAGATGTTTCTGAGCACTTCTACATTCATGTGGATGCTACCATGATTATGAATAATCATGAATGAATCGTGAATGATGATGAATGAGAAAGTTACAGAGGAACAAGGATCATACCCCCTCTGTTATTGGTAATGGTGAGAGGTTAGCATGTTTTGTTGTAGCCTCTGTAACTTTCTCACTCATTATTATTCATGATTCATTCATGATTTTTCTTAATCATGGCACCATCAGGATTAATTTAGTAGTGTTTAGAAACCTGTTATCTACTCACTTAGACAGAAAATTACTCCAGTCATCATCCACCATTCAGTTACTGTTGGGCAAAACATAACCCAAAACACAACCAAAACAAACTGCAAATGCAAGCAACGAGTTCGGGACCAAATTCTATACTTTTGACTACCTTAATGCACTATAAGTGAATTGGTCAGAATACTTATGACTTCTTCAAATAGGGGGACTAGATACATAAAGTCCTTTCATTTCTAAACGGTGAAACAGATATGTATTAAAATACCCTCAAATAAAAGGTGACATTATATACTGTCACCTCATATGAAACATTTGACCTCAAATCCAAAATGTTTGAGTACAGAGCCAAATTTAAAACGTTAGCTTCCCTGTCAAAATAGAGATGGTGTGGACTGTATACTCAATACAATCTAAATCTGATACCTCACTGTCTGTCTTTTGACTGATACTGCTTTTTAAACTGCACTGGTCAGTCTACTCAAATATTCGTAATATACATTTTTCTCTCTACACACAATATTATGATTTTTTCTAATAATTATATATATATGGCAGGTTTCAGGACAATGTTATAAATGAAAATGTTGAAAAAATATACTGCCACTATTTTCACCACCAAAGAATTGCAGTGTTGTTTTAATATGATTTGACTCTTTGCAGGCTGTCAGGCTGTCTAGTCACAGAGGAAGGCTGTTCTTCTCTGGTCTCAGCTCTGAAGTCAAACCCCTCACACCTGAGAGAGCTGGACCTGAGCTACAATCACCTGAAGGATTCAGGAGTGAAGCTGCTCTCTGCTGTCCTGGGGAATCCCCTCTGTAAACTGGAGACTCTGAGGTCAGTATTCCTGTAGTTGGTCAACACCTTGCTGTCCCCAGTCCGCCTGGCCTTGCTGCTGTTCCAGTTTCAACTGTTCTGCCTGCGGTTACGAAACCCCTACCTGTCCCAGACCTGCTGTTTTCGACTCTTAATGATCGGATATGAATTGCCAACTGAGAGACCTGAGCCCTAGGACCATACGTCGGGACTGCCGGCCGTGGTGACTCCTTGCTCTCCCCAGTCCGCCTGGCCTTGCTGCTATTCCAGTTTCAACTGTTCTGCCTGCGGTTATGGAACCCCTACCTGTCCCAGACCTGCTGTTTTTAAACTCTTAATGATCGGCTATGAAAAGCCAACTGAGATTTATTCCTGATTATTATTTGACCATGCTTGTCACTTATGAACATTTTTGAACATCTTGGCATGGTTCTGTTATAATCTCCACCCGGCACAGCCAGAAGAGGACTGGCCACCCCTCATAGCCTGGTTCCTCTCTAGGTTTCTTCCTAGGTTTTGGCCTTTCTAGGGAGTTTTTCCTAGCCACCGTGCTTCTACACCTGCATCTCTAGCTGTTTGGGGTTTTAGGCTGGGTTTCTGTACAGCACTTCGAGATATCAGCTGATGTATGAAGGGCTATATAAAATAAAATTGATTGATTGATTGATAACTGTTCACCAGATCCACATGTGTTTACCAGGCACACATAGTCCACACCATATGTGTTTGGACAGTGAAGCTTACAGTTTTACATTTGGTGCTATACTCCAGCATTTTGGATTTGAGATAGAATGTTTCATATTAGGTGACAGTATATAATGTCACCTTTTATTTGAGGATATTTTCATACATATCTGTGTTACTGTTTAGAAATGAAATCACTTTATGTATTAGTATTTGGTACCATATTCCTTACCTGCAGTGATTACATCAAGCTTGTGATTCTACAAACTTGTTGAATACATTTGCAGTTTGTCTTGGTTGTGTTTTAGATTATGTTTTTCCCAATAGAAACTGAATGGTGATAATGTCCTGTCATTTTGGAGTCACTTCACTTGTATTGTCAGTAAGAATAGAAGATGTTTCTGAACACTTCTACATTAATGTGGATGCTACCATAATTATGAATAATCATGAATGAATTGTGAATGTCCTGTCATTTTGGAGTCACTTCACTTGTGTTTTATTTATTTATTGATTTCCCCTTTATTTAACCAGGTAAGAAGCCAGTTGAGAACAAGTTCTCATTTACAACTTCAACCTGGCCAAGATAAAACAAAGCAGTGCGATAAAAACAACACCACAGAGTAACATATGGGGTAAACAAAACATAAAGTCAAAAATACAACAGAAAATATATATACAGTGTGTTCAAATGTAGCAAGTTATGGAGGTAAGGTAATAAATAGGCTATAGTGCAAAATAATTACAATTAGTATTAACACTGGAATGATAGATGTGCAGAAGAAGATGTGCAAATAGAGATACTGGGGTGCAAATGAGCAAAATAAATTACAATATGGGGATGAGGTAGTTGGGTGAGCTAATTTCTGATGGGCTGTGTACAGGTGCAGTGATCGGTAAGGTGCTCTGACAACTGATGCTTAAAGTTAGTGAGGGAGATAAGAGTCTCCAGCTTCAGAGATTTTTGTAATTCGTTCCAGTCATTGGCAGCAGAGAACTGGAAGGAATGGCGGCCAAAGGAGGTGTTGGCTTTGGGAATGACCAGTGAGATATACCTGCTGGAGCACATACTACGGGTGGGTGTTGCTATGGTGACCAATAAGCTAAGATAAGGCGGGGATTTACCTAGCAGTGATTTACAGATGGCCTGGAGCCAGTGGGTTTGACGATGAACATGTAGTGAGGACCAGCCAACAAGAGCGTACAGGTCACAGTGGTGAGTAGTATATGGGGCTTTGGTGACAAAACGGATGGCACTGTGATAGACTACATCCAATTTGCTGAGTAGAGTGTTGGAGGCTATTTTGTAAATGACATCGCCGATGTCAAGGATCGGTAGGATAGTCAGTTTTACGAGGGCATGTTTGGCAGCATGAGTGAAGGAGGCTTCGTTGCGAAATAGGAAGCCGATTCTAGATTTAACTTTGGATTGGAGATTCTTAATGTGAGTCTGGAAGGAGAGTTTACAGTCTAACCAGACACCTAGGTATTTGTAGTTGTCCACATACTCTAGGTCAGACCCGTCGAGAGTAGTGATTCTAGTCGGGTGGGCGGGTGCCTGCAGCGTTTGATAGAAGAGCATGCATTTAGTTTTACTAGTGTTTAAGAGCAGTTGGAGGCTACTGAAGGAGTGTTGTATGGCATTGAAGCTCGTTTGGAGGTTTGTTAACACAGTGTCCAATGAAGGGCCAGATGTATACAAAATGGTGTCGTCTGCGTAGAGGTGGATCTGAGAGTCACCAGCAGCAAGAGCGACATCATTGATATACACGGAGAAAAGAGTCGGCTCAAGAATTGAACCCTGTGGCACCCCCACAGAGACTGCCATAGGTCCAGACAACAGGCCCTCCGGTTTGACATATTGAACTCTATCTGAGAAGTAGTTGGTGAACCAGGTGAGGCAGTCATTTGAGAAACCAAGGCTATTTAGTCTGCCAATAAGAATGTGGTGGTTGACAGAGTCGAAAGCCTTGGCCAGGTCAATGAAGACGGCTGCACAGTACTGTCTGTTATCGATCGCGGTTATAATATCGTTTAGGACCTTGATCGTGGCTGAAGTGCACCCATGACCAGCTCGGAAACCGCATTGCATAGCGGAGAAGGTACGGTGGGATTCGAAATGGTCGGTGATCTGTTTGTTAACTTGGCTTTCAAAAACTTTCGAAAGGCAGGGCAGGATGGATATAGTTCTGTAACAGTTTGGATCTAGAGTGTCACCCCCTTTGAAGAGGGGGATGACCGCGGCAGCTTTCCAATCTCTGGGGATCTCAGACGTTACGAAAGAGAGGTTGAACAGGCTAGTAAAAGGGGTTGCGACAATTTCGGCGGCTAGTTTTAGAAAGAAAGGGTCCAGATTGTCTAGCCCAGATGATTTGTAGGGGTCCAGATTTTGCAGCTCTTTGAGTTGAGTTGAGTTGAGTTTATTTTTATTTTTACAGGGACAGTGCACATTAATCAACGTTTCAGTAAAAGTGCCGGTTTTAGCCAGCCGGCTAATTTTCAACCGCAGTCCCTGGGCAGGTTATTAAAAATAATTACAATATAGACAATAACAACATAGAACAAGACATAGCATACAGACATAGCAACATAGGACAAGCAAGACGTAGCATACAGACAGAGCAACATAGAACAAAAAGCAGCAAGACAAAATTCATAAAAGCAACAAAGTGTTTCCACACCTCACAAGTTACAGACAACAGACATGGAAAGCGGCAACACACAGCTAGGGACCATGTTCACAAATCTGATTGACCTTTAGCCATGTCTTCAAGCATTTTGTGAAAGTGTGATATGTGGTGCAGTTATGTGTGTCTGATGGCAGTGTATTCCAGACATGGGAAGCTCTCACAGAAAAAGCGGATTTACTAAAGGTAAACATCAGCTGTCTGAATTTGTGTGAAGGAGAAACGGGGGGGGGGGGGGGGGGCATGGGCAAGTTGCAGTGGAGGGTGCATAGCTGGTGGCCGGGGTAGTGGTAGCCAGGTGGAAAGCATGGCAAGCCGTAGCAAAATGCTTGTTGAAATTCTCGATTATTGTAGATTTATCGGTGGTGATAGTGTTTCCTAGCCTCAGTGCAGTGGGCAGCTGGGAGGAAGTGCTCTTATTCTCCATGGACTTTACAGTTTCTCAAAACTTTTTGGAGTTAGTGCTACAGGATGCAAATTTCTGCTTGAAAAGTTAGCCTTTGCTTTCCTAACTGCTTGTGTATATTGGTTCCTAACTTCCCTGAAAAGTTGCATATCGCGGGGGCTATTTGATGCTAATGCAGTACGCCACAGGATGTTTTTGTGCTGGTCAAGGGCAGTCAAGTCTGAGGAGAACCAGGGGCTATATCTGTTCTTAGTTCTGTATTTTTTGAATGGGGCATGTTTATTTAAGATTGAGAGGAAATTACTTTTAAAGAACAACCAGGCATCCTCTACTGACGGAATGATATCTATATCCATCCAGGATACCTGGGCCAGGTCAATTAGGAAGGCCTGCTCGCTAAAGTGTTTTAGGGAGCGTTTGACAGTGATGAGGGGTGGTCGTTTGACCGCAGACCCGTTACAGACGCAGGCAATAAGGCAGTGATTGCTGAGATCCTGGTTGAAGAGAGCGGAGGTGTATTTAGAAGGTAAGTTAGTCAGGATGATATCTATGAGGGTGCCCATGTTTACGGATTTAGGGTTGTACCTGGTAGGTTTGTTGATAATTTGTGTGAGATTGAGGGCATCTAGTTTGGATTGTAGGATGGCCGGGTTGTTAAGCATATCCCAATTTAGGTCACCAAGCAGTACGAACTCTGAGGATAAATGGGGGGCAATCAATTCACATATGGTGTCCAGGGCACAGCTGGGGGCTGAGGGGGGTCTGTAGCAAGCGGCAACAGTGAGAGACTTATTTCTTGAAAGGTGGATTTTTAGAAGTAGAAGCTCAAACTGTTTGGGCACAGACCTGGATAGTATGATAGAGCTCTGCAGGCTATCGCTACAGTAGATTGCAACTCCACCCCCTTTGGCAGTTCTATCTAGACGGAAAATGTTATAATTGGGGATGGACATTTCAGAATTTTTGGTGGCCTTCCTAAGCCAGGATTCAGACACTGCTAGAACATAAGGGTTGTATTGTACAACTTGTATTGTCAGTAAGAATAGAAGATGTTTCTGAACACTTCTACATTCATGTGGTTGCTACTATGATTATGAATAATCATGAATGAATCGTGAATGATGATGAATGAGAAAGTTACAGAGGAACAAGGATCATACCCCCTCTGTTATTGGTAATGGTGAGAGGTTAGCATGTTTTGATGTAGCCTCTGTAACTTTCTCACTCATTATTATTCATGATTCATTCATGATTTTTGTTAATCATGGCATCATTAGGATTAATTTAGTAGTGTTTAGAAACATGTTATCTACTCACTTAGACAGAAAATTACTCCAGTCATCATCCACCATTCAGTTACTATTGGACAAAACATAACCCAAAACACAACAAAAACAGACTGCAAATACAACCAACGAGTTTAGGACCAAATACTCAACTTTTGACAACTTTAATGAATTATAAGTGAAATGGTCAGAATATGTTTGACTTCTTCAAATGGGGGGACTAGATACATAAAGTGATTTCATTTCTAAACGGTGAAACAGATATGTATTAAAATACCCTCAAATAAAAGGTGACATTATATACTGTCACCTCATATGAAACGCTTGATCTCAAATCCACAATGCTGGAGTAAAGAGCCACATTTAAAATGTTATCTTCACTGTCAAAATAGAGATGGTATTGACTGTATACTCAATACAATCTAAATCTGATACCTCACTGTCTGTCTTTTGACTGATACTGCTTTTTAAACTGCTCTGGTTAATCTACTCAAATATTTGTACTATACATTTTTCTATCTACAAGCAATACTTTGATAATTTGTCATTTCTAATAATGATACATTCATTTATGAATAGATATGGCAGGTTTCAGGACACTGATATATCTGAATATGTATAAAAAATATACTGCCACTATTTTCACCACCAAAGAATAGCAGTGTGGTTTTAATATGATTTGACTCTTTGCAGGCTGTCAAGCTGTCTAGTCACAGAGGAAGGCTGTGTTGCTCTGGTCTCAGCTCTGAGTTCAAACCCCTCACACCTGAGAGAGCTGGATCTGAGCTACAATCACCCAGGAGACTCAGGAGTCAGACTGCTCTCTGCTGTCCTGGGGAATCCCCACTGTAAACTGGAGACTCTGAGGTCAGTATTTCTGTAGTTGGTCAACAAGTGGTAACTGTTCACCAGATCCACATGTGTTTTAGGGAACTAGTCCACACAA
>LR778259.1:44589976-44629385 GCA_902810595.1 Coregonus sp. 'balchen'
ATTTTTTCCGCCATTTTCAACCGACTCAAGCTCACAATCTTCCTCCCTCTCTCTCTTAGACCTCCTCTGCCTCTCTTTTTCCCTCCATTCCTCCTCCGTATTCCAAGTATACGTCTCCTTGTGATAATACTGCACTTCTCTTGACATACATCTTGTTCTTGCTTTCTCAAGGGATGCCATTTACGAGGCTCTCCATCCGAATCTTTGTCTAAAGTTACTTCCACCGTACTCCTGGTTTGCACCAGGGGACTCTATCGTCACCTTAGCTAGAAATCTTCCCATCTTAATCAACTGTGCTGTGGCTTGCAACCTTCTCGAAGGTGGAAACTCAGCGCATGTGTCAATTGAATATCCAACGACGTAGGCCTAGGTCTCCAAACACTCGATGTCCAATCAAATCACACAATCTACAGACGCTGCGTCAACCAATCAAAATTTCGCAGATCATTACAGGCGTCAGTAAACACAAAATGTGGCGCATAACTTTATTGATCCTGAGACACTGAGAAATAACAACCAGGAAAGATAAATCATAGAAAGATGAGCAGCTGATTAAAAACATGTATTATACCCCCTCTAACCCAGGGTCATGTATTATACCCCCTCTAACCCAGGGTCATGTATTATACCCCCTCTAACCCAGGGTCATGTATTATACCCCCTCTAACCCAGGGTCATGTATTATACCCCCTCTAACCCAGGGTCATGTATTATACCCCCTCTAACCCAGGGTCATGTATTATACCCCCTCTAACCCAGGGCCATGTATTATACCCCCCTCTAACCCAGGGTCATGTATTATACCCCCTCTAACCCAGGGTCATGTATATACCCCCTCTAACCCAGGGTCATGTATTATACCCCCTCTAACCCAGGGTCATGTATTATACCCCCTCTAACCCAGGGTGATGTATTATACCCCCTCTAACCCAGGGTCATGTATTATACCCCCTCTAACCCAGGGTCATGTATTATACCCCCTCTAACCCAGGGTCATGTATTATACCCCCTTCCTTGGGGAGAGCATGCCCCCACACTTCTTTATAGCAAGTCTCTCACGTGTACACGCCTCTTTGATGGCCTCACAGGCACTATCCCACTTCTGACACCAATGTAACGAATTAAGGGATAGCTCCAACCGGGACTCGAACCCGGGTCCAGCGACTATCAAGCCAACACCTTATCCATTACACCAAGAGATCAGAAGGTGGTAATTGGTAGGTGTTGGGTTCAGCTTGCTACAGTATATACTTATATAGGGCAATGTGTGATCTGGGAGTGGCAGCACTACCACTAGTGCTCCTGACACAGCCTAACACAATCTTTACCTTCTGAACCTTAAAAACTGACCTAAAGTCAGATACATTTAGACAAACCACCATGTGAGCAGCAAGTGTAGGGTTAATGGAGTGAAGTGGGGGATGGGTCGGACCACCAGTATCAACTATATGTCTATGAATGCATTACTATTAATGCGTTACTAAAACGGATGGATGCTCTTCATCAACACCATCTCACCTGTGAAACTAGATATCAGCAATCAATCAACAAGACTAATGAAATGGAGCAAATGAAGACATTAGAACTGCTAAAGGTCAGATATTATATTCTGACACCAATTTCCTACTGGTAGATTTTGTAGATGATCTGTCAATCCTGAGAGCAACGCTCTCTCTCCTCCTCTTCCCCCATCTCTCTTTGCTGGGGTGAAGTTTCCCCTAGATACAGATCTAGGATCAGCTTCCCCTCCCCCAAACCTAACAAGGATCATTAGTGGGGGGGAATTTAAACCTGATCCAAAGCCAGTGTCTATTTGGGAAACTTGTCCCCTCCCCCACAACTCTACATGTGGATGCGGCTTCCTCCATCTCACCATGTTCACAAAGAAAACGGCAGTGTATTTCAGCTGTAAGTATTTTGAAGTTACTAGCTATATTATTTGAATTGAATTGACCTAGCTTCATTATTATTCAACAATAACTGGGCCAATGTCGCCGTAGCAGCAGTGGTGGTTCTAGAACATTCCCAGTGGGAGGGGCCAGGCTGGGGCCAGTTGTACTGTTAGAGGGGCCAGTTACATCACACATTATTGTTGTCATGTCGTTTTCTTCACTGCATTGCAGACATTAATAGACAAATGACCATGTTTATAATCGTTCAACTATTTATTATTTGCATTTACATTACATTTTTTACATTTGCATTACATATTCAGTATCAGTTACATCAACTGTATTCTACGGTTTTTGTGGTTTCTTGCAAAAAGATCCGCAAATTCATCTGGATTCAAGGCCTTTGCTCTCCTTGACTCAATACTTAATACACCTAAATTGCTTAATCTCTCATCTGACATTGTGGACCTAAGATACGTTTTCACCAGCTTTAGAGCAGAAAAACTCTGTTCACAAGAAGCGGTACTAACAGGGATTGAAACAGCTATTCTGCACAGTTTAAAGAGCTGAAAGAAAACTTTCTTTATAAGGCTGAATGAATAATGCTATCTCTACTACACTGGAGGGTCTCTGCATGCCACTCTGGATTTTACTTTGTCAAATTCTTCTGAACTGATGTAGTTCATGCCCCAAGTCCTCAATATTTGATTCATACATTCTAGCAAATGGAAACAGGGACTTCTCTTTGAGAAATGCATCACTTTTGAGGTTTAGAGTTTAGATACCATTCATTATGTCACAGTTTCTGCTAGAGAATCATCTGTTGAGCTCATTGAGCATCTGATCTAAGACAGGGTAGAAAAAGGTTGTACGACAACTGTCTTTAATCTATTTCTGGATCTGACCTCTGACCTACTGTACTGAGTACACAGTCTCCATTAAATTGAGAGCTTTTTTGGTGGTTTTGCAGGGGGCTGTATTGCAGTATCACATTGCTCAGCTGTGTTCAACACTTCATTCCATAGGTCATCAAAAAAATGACTCATCCCTGTAGTCATTCAAAGTTTGAACTAAGGCTTCAACTAAATCAACAGCCTTTGACAGGTCAAGTGATGAAGACTGTAGCATATCTGATAGAAATGTTGCTTCTCCAAAAACGTTATGCAGTGGAACAAGGAACACAATGAATTGTAAATCTATCTGTGCAAGCAGACCTCGTGCCTCAACAGATCTGTCACCGTTGTGTTCTTGGACTATGTCTTGCAGGACTCGCTTAACGGCAGGCAATCTATCCATAATAGTATGTAGAGCCATATATCGACATGCCCAGCGAGTGTCACTTAGTCTCTGAAGCTCTCTAGGTGCACCTGGGTACATCTCTCTTTGTACGCTAAGCCATTTTTGATGCACATGTATGACCCAGATGTGAAGACATTTTTTTTATTTATTTATTTATTTATTTCACCTTTATTTAACCAGTTAAGCCAGTTGAGAACAGGTTCTCATTTACAACTGCGACCTGGCCAAGACAAAGCAAAGTAGTGCAACAAAAACAACACAGAGTTACATATGGGGTAAAAAAAAACATAAAGTCAGAGATACAACAGAAAATATATATACAGTGTGTGCAAATGTAGCAAGTTATGGAGGTAAGGCAATAAATAGGCTATAGTGCAGAATAATTACAATAGTATTAACACTGGAATGCTAGATGTGCAAGAGATTATGTGCAAATAGAGATACTGGGGTGCAAAAGAGCAAATTAAATAACAATATAGGGATGAGGTAGTTGGGTGGGCTAATTTCAGATGGGCTGTGTACAGGTGCAGTGATCGGTAAGGTGCTCTGACAACTGATGCTTAAAGTTATTGAGGGAGATAAGAGTCTCCAGCTTCAGAGATTTTTGCAATTCGTTCCAGTCATTGGAAGCAGAGAACTGGAAGGAATGGCGGCCAAAGGAGGTGTTGGCTTTGGGAATGACCAGTGAGATATACCTGCTGGAGCGCAGACTACGGGTGGGTGCTGCTATGGTGACCAATGAGCTAAGATAAGACATACAGTCTTTCTAGTAAGGAGAATAACTGTCCTACCTCAGGGACAGCTTTGACTGTATCCACTAAAACTAAGTTTAGACAGTGTGCACTGCAGTGGAGGTAAAAGGCTTTTCTTGTTCTTTAATGCGTTGCCTGGACGCCTGAATGCTTGCCACTCATAACTGAATCACCGTCATATGCTTGGCCTACTAGGTTGGTTTTGTATTCAAGACCATGACTTTCTAATATGTGTATGATTTAGTCAGTAAGCCCTGCTGCATCTAGTGGATCAGCCGATTCAAAGTGGAGACAGCTCTCATGGACAGCTCCACTGAAATAGTACCTGAGTACTGGAGATATCTGCTCCTTTTGTTTTTACATCTTTTGTTTTCCGTCTGCCATTATGCTGAAGACCTCACTGTCTTTCACTTCTTCTATCATTTCTGTTGGAACCATGTCTGCCAAACAACTCAGAACCTCATTCTGAATCCCTTTGCTTGGGTATTTTGCATTATGAATGGAAGTCAACCTTTTTTCCACAGTTGTGTCATGCTTAGCTATTGTTTCTAGGATTGCCATGAAGTTCCCTTTATTATCTGACTCTGCAGACTCATCGTGTCCTCTTTGTGCAATGTTTTGTGTGGCTGTAAGTAGTAGTACTTCTCCTATTGTTTTAATATAGTCCCCATTTTCTTGAACCTGTTTGTTGTGTTCCTTGTTTAGGGCATTTACCAGTGTTGCATTACTTTTTACAGCTTTCTGATTGACTCTCCACGTAATCGTTGCTTGTTTGTGCCACTCAGAACTTGCATGAATTGCTAATCCCCCCGTCTTTGTAAGTTGCCTTCTTCCAGTTGTTAAAACCCCATTTTGAATCCAATCCAGTCTCTGAGACAGGAGTAACAAACCACAAGAGTCTGATTTGTTTGAATATTGAAGGCAGGGGTGGATGTGGTACCAGGCCGCCTTGAAGCTCCTCCTCCTGTCCCCCATCAGAGTTCTTGGGTCCATGTTCATCGTTGGCTGCACCGGTGGCTCCTCCTGGGATTGGCTGACATCACTCTCAGTCTCTCCAATGGTCTTCCTGCTGTCTCTCTCTGCTCTCTCTTGCTCTCTCCACACCTGAACCCTCTGGCTCTGTCTGATTTTCTGCCTTGTCTTTTCTTTGGAAGAAACATGAAGTCCTTTTTTCTCTTCGTGTTGGTGACAACTATAGAGCAAAAGCAATGGGGACCAAGCTTATTCATTCATTTACTGAAAATAACTGACTCGCTAGGTAGCTAGCTTTCATGTCTAACCTTTTAACGTTACAATGCGTTTACTGAGTGTGGTTTAAGTGAAAGCACTCAGCAACATGCGTTTTTGATCAAATATTATACCCTTTTTCATATTGCCATACATTTTCGATGCCTGACTGTTAGAATTAGCTACAAAACTAAACCAAAAACAATGCAAACGAATACATAGCCCAGGATTCAAGCCAATTCCTTCATTAATTCACAAAGAAAATAACAAACTGACAGGTTAACATTAGCTGCTCTAACGTTACACTTCTGTAATGCATTTAATAGTTAACTATGTTACAAATACAACATATTCAACATGTTGCTCACCTCTCTTTATTTCCTTCTTCTTGCTTGAACGATATTATTCGCGCCAAATTTCTTTCAACTTCTGAATAGTAAAAAACTTCCATGTGGTACGATACTGTTTGTGTTCCGCCTAAAGGAGTCCCAGTAGAAAATGTGTTGGGTTACTTTAGTGTTCCGCTTTGCCACTGTCTAATAACGGATGTAAAAAAAAAAAAAAAAGAACATGATCGCAAAAATGTATTCTGTGATAATTATTTCATACTCAGCATTTAGAGGGGCCACAAGGGGGTCCAAGCTTGTTGTCACAGGGACACTGCCCCCCCCCCCCCCCAGAACCGCTAGTGTCTCACAGCCCTTCTTCGGCCTCGGTGGATGCTAGCTCAGAAGAAGCACCAGCATGGTTCAGAATGGTGATGGACAAGGGTATAACTAAAATCCAAGAGACACTTTCTGAACGCCTCAGCAAAATTGATGTGCTGGTCGATGAACTCCACGAAGACAAGAAAGTCACAAAGGGAACGAGTGACAAAGTTACAAAAAGATCATGCTGACCAACAGGCTGCCATCCTGAACGTCTGCCAGGAAGTGGATCAAAAGCACAAGAAGTTGGAAGACGCCATCTCTAAACTCGAGAAATTAGATTCTTACGAAAATTTCCAAAAGTGCTTGAATTTGAGATTTCAAGGTTTCCCGGAGGCCGTGGAGGGACGAGACGCCATCTCCTTTCTACAGGAATGGAGTCCCAAAATTCTGGATCTACCCCCTTCCGCACACCCACTGGAAATGGAGAGGGTCCATCGCACCCTACAGAGGTGGCTGCCTTGCCAGGTTGCACCCAGGGCATTTGTCATTACATTTCTACGGTACCAGGACACTGTCCGAATCCTCTCTGCTGCCCGAGCAAAGGGAAAGCTCAAGTACGGAGATGCCAGGATCATGATCTTTCCGGATCTTTCTCCCATACTACACAAGAGGAGGATGGCTTTCTCCCCACTGAAGAGGCTTCTGCGGCAGGCTGGCTCGGCATACGGCCTGCTGCTACCCGACGACTTTGTGGACGGAAACCAAGAATGGTGAGCACACATTTGTGAAGACGGCTGAAACATACATGAGGAAAGAACTCCCTGAATTGTTCCCGTCTACTACATCAGGAGGAACTGTCTTTTGAACTTGGATACAGTGGATAGTGAACTGTTAGAACATGAGGATACAACCAAATGACTCATAGGATTGGCTGGCTGGCAGGCTAGATGGCTAGCACCATAATGACAGGCCAGGTAAAGTTGGATCATAGCTAATGTTGACTGGCTGGCTGGCTAGATGGCTAGCGCCATAATGACAGGCCAGGTAAAGTTGGATCATAGCTAATGTTGACTGGCTGGCTGGCTAGATGGCTAGCACCATAATGACAGGCCAGGTAAAGTTGGATCATAGCTAATGTTGACTGGCTGGCTGGCTAGATGGCTAGCGCCATAATGATAGGCCAGGTAAAGTTGGATCATAGCTAATGTTGACTGGCTGGCTGGCTAGATGGCTAGCGCCATAATGACAGGCCAGGTAAAGTTGGATCATAGATAATGTTGGCTGGCTGGCTGGCTAGATGGCTAGCACCATAATGACAGGCCAGGTAAAGTTGGATCATAGCTAATGTTGACTGCGCTATTTAGCCAGCTCGCTAAGTTTACCAGGGTGTTACTATAGCTACAGCCAGACTATGCCAGGTAGTTACATTTTCTTTCTGGATACTTTTATTTTACACATAGAGGTCCAGTGGGGTTTGGTTAAATAGTGATGTGGCTTTTGACTGGGTTTCAAGCCTAACTATGTAGTTTATATTACTTCAGGGAATTTTGAGCTACTATTACGTTTGCTGGCTTGTTTATTGTTAGAGATGTATGCTAGCGTTAGTGATACCGAGGCAGGGAGAAGCTACTCACTGGCTGGACACCTAATTGCCAGCTAGCTGATAGATGGACAGTTGTGTGTGTGTGCGTACATGTGTATATAAATATATATAATGGGGGGTTGGGAGGGTGAACTCAGGAGGATGGTGATTTTGTAACTAATTGTCTCTATTTTATATTTGATGGAAGATAGTTATCGTCTGGTAAAGGTTTTCATTTATTCATCATAGCTTGATGTCTTTTTTCCTGTGCTGCTTGGGTGCGTTTGTTTCACAGCGCAGGTTTCAGGGTGCCTTGGCGCTTTATCTTGGCCAGGTCGCAGTTGTAAATGAGAACTTGTTCTCAACTGGCTTCTTACCTGGTTAAATAAAGGTGAAATAAAAATAAAATAAATAAAAATGCCGATTGGTTGACGTTTGTGTGTGCGGGTAGGCGCTGTTGGTGACTATGAACGCATCCTCTGTTGTTGTTGTTGTTGTTGTTGAGACATGATCAAGTGGGGCTAAATAGTCCAGTCATTATTGTTGCCGATGTTTGTCGCTTTGATTCAAATTGTATTTTGTGACTCGACTAACAATATATTCATGTTACAGGGAACAGTCAATGCACTTCTAATGCCATATACATATCATTTAGAATGAACCTCTTTGGGGCGATGCTATGCATAGCAGGTACATCTATCTTAAAGACTAGCGTCTAAGGGTATGGTTTATTAACTCCCTCAGTTGGGGTGGGGGTTGGTGGGTTTGTGGTAGGGTCAGGGTATTAGCTCACCAGATGGTTACTATTTTATACTTTCATCATTTCATTTAGTTTCAATCTTTTTCCCTCTTTCTTATTATCTTTAAAGATGCTCCTAATAACTATACATTTATGACACTTAACATTAGGGTACTGTAATGAATACTCAGGGAGAAAAAGGTGTAGATTCACGCCCAGAGCGGCAGGTGTGTATTACGCCTTTACAGAAGACAGGAATCGTGGTCACAGACAGGCAATGGACATACACAGGTAGGCAAACAGGCAGGTGAATCAAAATTAGGACTGAAGGCTATAACTGGTTCTCACAAACGAGCTAGGAAAAGTCTTAGTAACTAGTGGTTCTGGTGAAAAATGTCCTTTAAGTATCTCCACAATATCCCCATACGTCTTATTACCTGTTCTGTCTGGCTGTAGCAGGCTGCCTAGTAAATTAAATGTCTTTGGCCCCATTACACTAAAACATGTAGGCACAATGTTGTCCTCATCCATGTCATTTACAAGAACTAAAAATTCAAACCGTTCTGTATATGAGCTCCACTGCTCAATACTTTTATCAAACTGTCTAATGTTTCCATCAATTCCAATAATTGTTCATTTCTCAATAAGCTCCTGATTGTCACTCACTTCAATATTGTCCTCAACCACAGCAATATTTTCCTCAGTCACGTGATCTTCATTCACTTCACTCACTGACGTTTCCTCCTAAATTCGCTCATTTAGCTGTTTTAAATAAAAGGTTTGTCTTCACAGTTGAATAAATGTCCTTTCCTTCAATCAATGTATATTCCTCCCTTTTAATCAAGTTGTTTTCCCGCTCCGACATCCGTATCAAGTCCTTTTCTGACGTCATGACGATGTTAACTCTCTCTTAGCTAGCTCGACTATGTACTTGCCTCTGCTAGCAATACACTGTGCTAACATTAGCCTAGACTGGACCACAGAAAATAACAGTTTTAAACAGTTGTAAAAACCCACTTCTTCCAGACAGAATAGTTCCTGTAGATTCAGACTTACTCATCACCAATCTTTTGTTATGTCTGGTGGGTTTCATAACCACGTCTGTATAATAATTCAATAATGATGAGACAGGAGACAGGAATCAGTTCAACCATTTATCTGGAACGTGATCATCTCAACACATACAAACCCCCATGATGCTCTGCAGCACAACCCCAATATACAACAAATACATAGATAAGTAAAGGGACACTAAACAAAACTCATAGAGGAATTTAAATGTTCAGTTGTAGAAAGTAGGGCCATTGGATACGGTCAGAAAGGTCAGTATGTTTGATAACTGGTTACAGAGGTGGCATAACAAGCATTAGGTCCATTATAACACAGAGAAGTAGAGGTGGGAGCTAAAAGCAGACATGGACAGTGAGACGGTGTGAGGAGGTCAGGGGTGAAACACTAGATCAGGACAGGTAGAAATGGCAGGGCTGGAAATAGACACAGAGACACATTCTGATCATGGCTCAGACCTGACCTGAGACACCCAAACAGAAGATGCCATAGCAAAGTCCTGTCCAGTAGGCTATATGGGATTTCTTTCATCAAAATCCAACACATGTAAATGTGTCCAGTGTGTGTGTGTGTCCAGTATGTGTGTGTGTGTGTCCAGTGTGTGTGTGTGTGTCCAGTGTGTGTGTGTCCAGTGTGTGTGTGTGTGTGTCCAGTGTGTGTGTGTGTGTGTGTGTCTAGTGTGTGTGTGTGTGTGTGTGTGTTCAGTGTGTGTGTCCAGTGTGTGTGTGTGTTCAGTGTTTGTGTGTGTGTGTGTGTCTAGTGTGTGTGTGTGTGTGTCCAGTGTGTATGTGTGTGTGTGTGGTGTGTGTGTGTCCGGTGTGTGTGTGTGTGTGTTTGTCCTGCGTGTGTGTGTCCAGTGTGTGTGTGTGTGTGTGTGTGTGTGTGTGTGTGTCCAGTGTGTGTGTGTGTGTCCAGTGTGAGTGTGTCTAGTGTGTGTGTGTCCAGTGTGTATATTTGTCCAGTGTGTGTTTGTCCTGTGTGTGTGTGTTTGTGTGTGTGTGTGTGTTTTGTGTGTGTGTGTGTCCAGTGTGTGTGTTCAGTGTGTGTGTGGGTGTACAGTGTGTGTCTAGTGTATGTGTGTGTGTGTGTCCAGTGTGTGTGTGTGTCCAGTGTGAGTGTGTCCAGTGTGTGTGTTTGTCCAGTGTGTGTGTGTGTGTGTGTGTGTGTGTTTGTGTGTTTGTGTGTTTGTGTGTGTCCAGTGTGTGTGTGTGTCCAGTGTGTGTGTCCATTGTGTGTGTGGTGTGTGTGTGTGTGTGTGTTGTGTCTAGTGTGTGTGTGTGTGTCTAGTTGTGTGCTGTGTGTGTGGTGTTCCAGTCCAGTGGATATGTGGTGTGTATGTCCGGTGTGTGTGTGGGTGTGTGTTGAGTGTCCAGTGTGTGTGGGTGTCAAGTGTGTATGTGTGTGTGTCCAGTGATGGTTTTTCAGTGTGGGGGTTTGTACAGTTGTGGGTGTGTGTGTGTGTGTGTGTGTGTGGTTTGTGTGTGTCCAGTGTGTGTGGGTGTGTGGGGTGTCAGTGGATGTGTGGGGTCGTGTGTGTGTGTGTGGTCCGGTGTGTGTGGTTGTGTGTGTGTGGTGTGTGTTGTGTGTGTGTGTCAGTGTGAGTGTGTACAGTGGGTGGTCTGTCCATGTTGGTTTGAGCAGTATGTGTGGTGTGTGGTGTTGTCCAGGTGTGTGTGTTTGTGTGTGTTCCAGTGTGGTGTGTGTGGTCCAGTGGGTTGATGGTGTCCAGTGTGTGAGTGTGTCCAGTGTGGAAGTGTGTGTGGTCCATGGTGTGTTGTGTGTGTCCAATATGTGTGTGTCCAGTGTGTGTGTGTGTGTGTCCAGGTGTGTGTGTGTGTGTGGTTTGTCTAGTGTGTGTGTGTGTGTGTGTGTGTGTGTGTGTTCAGTGTGTGTGGTCCAGTGTGTGTGTGTGTGTGTCTAGTTTGTGTGTGTGTGTCCAGTGTGTTTGTGTGTGTGTGTGTGTCCGGTGTGTGTGTGTGTGTGTGTTTGTCCTGCCTGTGTGTGTCCAGTGTGTGTGTTCAGTGTGTGTGTGTGTGTACAGTGTTTGTGTGTCCAGTGTGTGTGTGTATGTCCAGTGTAAGTGTGTCCAGTGTTTGTGTTTGTCCAGTGTGTGTGTGTGTGTGTGTGTGTGTGTGTGTGTTTGTTTGTGTCCAGTGTGTGTGTGTGTGTGTGTTCAGTGTGTGTGTGTGTGTGTGTGTACAGTGTGTGTGTGTGTACAGTGTGTGTGTGTGTTTAGTGTGTTTGTGTGTGTGTGTTCCCAGTGTGTGTGTGTGTGTCAGTGTTACCATGGTTATTATTTACAGGGACACTGAGGAGTCACCATCATGAACCCTAAACATTGGATAGAGGGGCTCAGTGAATGTGGAGTAGAATGTGTTCAGGTGGGTCAGTGTGTCAGAGGAGACTCTGTAGAAGGACAGAGTGCCGGCTGGCCAGTCCAGATACACTCCTACTCTGTGGGAGCTGGAGGGGGGGACGTCTATGGTAGTGAACTTATTATTGTGCCAGGCAGAGTAACTGTTGTCAAAGCAGAACAGACTCCAGGATTTGTCATTACATCCAATCAGACAGTCACTACCCCTTCCTCTCCTGCTGATTCCTTTATATGCCACTCCTATACCAGCCCATCTCCCACTCCACTCTACCTCCCAGTAACAGCGTCCAGTCAGACCCTCTCTACACAGCACCTGTTCCCAGTCCTCAAATCTCTCTGGGTGATCAGGATACGGCTGCTTCTCTCTCCTCCATGTCACCTTTCTGTTCTCCTCAGACAGACAGAGGAATCTGTTTACTGTGTTTGGGTCCAGTGTGAGATCACAGACATCTGATGGATGAAACCAGACACAATATTAGAAATCATCATTATTCACATTAGAATGTTAACTCACTTTTCACTAATTCATTTAATGTAGATGTTTCTAGGTATCAAAAGGAGAAGATAAGGTAACTTGAGATTTGTTGAATGCTCATATGTTATACTGTATGGTAATATAAAACACACTTATTCCCATTAATTACACACACACACACACATCCTGAACAAGCATGAAAACACACACACACACACACACACACACACACACACACACACACACACACACAGACACACAATTGTCAAAGCAACTCTTTGTAAACTTTGGTGTCCCTGATTTGTGCTTCTGTAGAACTACAGCTGATATTTAATATGACCAAGTAAGTAATGATGGTGGTCTTTGACTTTGACTTCACTTGAATTAAGACTTATTCTTAGTCTATGTCTTCACAGCAGTCAACCACTCACATTTTCTAAGTCCAGGTTTCATTGTGTTCTCTCCACCATGTTCCACACTGTAGCGTAAAGCATAAGAACAGACAGTCATTGAGGGTACACCTGAACTCACACACACACACACACACCACACACATTGGACACACACCACACAAACACACCACACACACACACACACACACACACACACACACACACCACACACACACAGTCAGTATCTACATTTGTTCCAAGTGTGTGTGTGTGGGTGTTGGTCCACTGTTTTGTTGGTGTCAGTGTGTGTGTTCAGTAGGTGTGTGGGGTGTACAGTGTGTGTCTAAAGTGTATGTGTGTGTGGGTGGTGTCCAGTTGTTGTGGTGTGGTTTGGGTCCATGTGTGTCCAGTGTGTGTGTGTGTGGGTGTCCAGTTTGTGTGTGGTGTGTGTGTGTGTCGGTTGGTGTCCAGGGTGTGTGTGTGTTGTGTGTTTGTGTGTGGTGTCTGTTCCATTGTGAGGTGTTATGTCAAGTGTGTGTGTTTGGGTGTCCAGTAGGTGTTGTGTGTCTCCAGTGTGTGTGTGTGTCAGGTGTGTGTGGTGTGTGTGTGTGTGTGTGTGTGTGTGTTGTCCAGATTGTATGTTTGTGTCCAGTGTGTGGGTGTCCAGATGTGTGTGTGTGTCCAGTGTGTGGTGTGTGGGTGGTGTGTGTGGTGTGTTTGTCAGTTGTGTGTATGTGTGCCATATTGGTTGTGTGTCCAGGGGTGTGTATGTATAGTGGGGTGGGGTGTGTGTAGAGTGCGATGGGTTGTGGTGTCTAGTGGGTGTGTTGGTCCAGTGTGGGTCCAGGTATGTGTGTTTCTAGTGTTTTTTTGTGTGTACAGATGTGTGTGTGTGTGTGGTGGTGTGTGTCCAGTGTGAGTAGTCGTGTGTTGGGGGTCCAGTGTTGTGTTTGTGTTTGTGGTGTGTCCGGTGTGGGTAGATTGTGTGTGGTGGGTGTGGTGTGTGTCCAGTGGGTGTGTGCGTGTGGTCCAGTGTGTGTGGTGTGTGTGGTGTGTGTGTGTCCAGTGTGTGTGTGTGTGTGGGTGTGTTTGTCCAGTGTGTGTGTGTGTGTCCATTGCGTGGTGTGTGTGTCAGTTGTGTGTGTGTATGTTTAGTGTGTGTGTGTGGAAGTGGGTGGTGTGTGTGTCAGTGGGGGTGCGGGTAACAGGGTGTGGGTGTTTGGATAGTGGGGGTGTGTGTTGTGAAAGTGTGTGGTTTGGCTAGTGTGTGGTGTTTGGTACAAGTGTGAGTGGGGGTGTGTGTGTGGGGGTGTGTGCCAGTGTGGGGTTTGTCCAGTGTGTGTGTGTGTGCGTCCTTTGTGTGTGTGTGTGTGTCCTTTGTGTGTAGTGTCCAATGTGTGTGTTTACAGTGGGTGTGGGTGTGTGTCCAGTGTGGTGTGTGTGTCCATGGGTATGTGTGTTCCAGTGTTGTGTACTGATTACAAGTGCACACACACACAGGGACACAAACACACACACACACACATCAAAATGGACAAAACACAAACACACCGACAACGACTTTTTAAACACAGAACACACACACACACACACAACACTGGACACAACCACACACACATGGACACACCACACACACACACAAAACACAAACACACACTGGACTCAAACACAAACAGGAACAAACAAAACAAACTGGGATACATACACACACTGGAACACAACACACAACACACACACTGGGCACACACACACACCACTGGACACACACACACACAAACACACAAAGAAAAAAAAGGGATAAAACAAACAAAAAAAGGGAAAAAAAAAAACAAGGGCAGGACAACAAAAAAGGGGAAAGAAAAAAACAAAGGAAAAACACACAAACCAAACAAAAAACAAGATGGAAAAAAATAAACACAATCACCGAAACAACAACACACACACAAACAACACACCACACACAACACAAAACACAACACACACAATGGACACACACCACTTGACACCACACACAACAGGGACACACACACACACACCCCCACCACACACACACACACACACACACACACACTACCACGGACACACACACACATGTAGTGGAGCGGGAATCAGGGTAACATGTAGCGTCGGGATCCAAAGTGATAGGCAATCATCCAGGGAGTGAACACACACACCACACACACACACACACACACCACCATACACACAACACACACACACACAATGGACACCACACACAACACCACAACACACTGGGAAACAATAACAACCACAAAAAAAAGGGAAAAAAAAAAAAAAAACAAAAAAAAAAAGGGAGGAAACAAAAAAAAAAAAAACGGAAAAAAAAAACAAACTGCGCAGACACGACACAAAAGGGACAAAAACACACAAGGGAAAGTAGCAAACCACACACAGACCACACACACAAACACACCAACAATCTGGATGGACCACACAAAACACACACACCGGACACACACACACACCACACCCCACACAAAACACACACAACACACTGGACCACACACACAACACACTGGACACCCACACACACTGGACACACACACACACACACACACACACACAACAACGGGACACACAAACACAGGTAGTTGAGGTAATTGTAACAGTAGGTAGGGAATAAAAGTGACTGGGCAATCAGGATAGAGATTACATCTCCTCATCCAGGGAGTGCCACACAACTCACTCACTGACAGACACACACACCACACACACACACACACACACACACACACACACACACACAGACACACACACACACCAGACACACACAACACACAACACACACAACACGACAAAACACACACTGGACACACACACACACACACCGGACACACACACACACGGACACACACAAAACACACGGACACACACACACACTGGACAACACACACACACATGACACACACAACAAACCACAAACACACACACACACAACACAAACACCACACACACACACCCGGGACACACACCCACACACACACACACCACACAACAACCACACACACACTGGGACACACACACAGGGAGGGGAATGTTTGTGTTTTGTTTGATAATGTTTCAGGACTATGATAATAGAAAAAGGATTAGCCTATGGATTATGGAAAACAACAAAAATATATGGTTAAAATGGAGAGAGGAAGAAATGACTAGAGACAGTGTTGTTTAACTCACTGACCATGACCCCATGAGTTTCTTCTTACCTTTGTTCACTAGAAAAGTCTCCCCTCTCTAAACCCTATAGGATGACCCATAGACCGGTCCACTCTTCATGGACACACAGCTGGCTACAGGGGAGGCTGGTCTCTCCTGCTTGATTGGCCTTCAACACAACAGAGACAAAACATTATTTCTCTCATCTACTTTGAGTGCTAATAAACAATGTTTAGTTAGAATGTTGGGGTTCGCTTTTTGCCTCCCAGGTTCACTATGTTTTCAAAAACGATGCATATGTGGTATTATTAGGATACTAAATACAGAATATTATCATAGGCTACACTAAATAAAACATATTATTTAAACAACAATGGGACGTTTTCACAGTAAATAATTGTTCGACCATAGCAGGGTTCAATCTTGTGCCTATGTTGATGTCTGATCCCAGCCCGTCCCTACCTGCTGCAGCTCCCATTCAGGGGGCTACTAACTGGAAGAACATCAAACTAAATGTGTAAATAAGGTGTCCAGTAGAGGTCAGTGTTTGGAAAAGACTTTGCTTCGAAAAAAAAGCACCGGCACCAGGGGAGAAATCAGTGAGATTTTCTCACATTTTGCAACACATGGTTTTGAAAAAAGCACGAGACCAAACGAAGCTTCGGACGTCATTGATCATGTGGTTAATGTTACTTCGAAAATCTCCATGGCAGCGTTTCAAACACTTCAAAGACTCCCTCTCCCCCTCAGCCCTCAAGTTAAGTGGACACTTCTGATGACGTATCATGACGTATGATGAGTGGACACTTCTGATGAGGTTATCATGACGTATGATGAGTTGACACTTCTGATGAACGTATCATGACGTATGATGAGTGGACACTTCTGGTGACCGTATCATGACGTAGGATGAGTGGACACTTGCAGGCCAAAGGGTGGAGGGAAAGAATGAATTAATTTAAATGGACTGCCCTTGCCAGAAATGTGTCACTAGTTTGTCCCACGTTTGTGTTTTTCAGTCATCATAGCGACCGTTATATCTGCGTGGCGCGTGGGAAATACATGGGTTACCATCTTCAGACCGTTGTTAGGAAAGATGCATCTTAAAACACGGGTAAGCCTAAATCCATCGCTATCGGGAAAACGGGCCCAGAGTGACCTTACAATACAGTTTGCCGATTGTAGTGTAATTAGCTTTAAAAAAACTTGATTTGCCCTAACAAAATATTTTAATGAATTATAATCCACATAATAATTCACATTTCCTGTTGCTGCAGGATATCTTTATATTTTCTGCTGTGAGAAACTGGATCAAATTAAGAAATGGCATCTGTAGTGCATGTCACGAATGCTGTAGGTGGGTTTGTAGGTGGTGGAATCAAACGCAGGACACCGAAGTATAGTCCAAAAGACTTTAGTCAATTTCCAACAAGGAAAAATACGAACTGACTTGCCCGAAGGCGAAATTACGCACGAAGGCGAACAAAACAAAAGGTGCACTAAACAGGTGCGATAAACCCAACGCATGAGGAAGCTCAACCGAGCGAAAAAAACCCCCCAAAAAACAAAAAAACCCCCCCGGGAAAAAAACCCCCCCAAAAAAAAAAAAACAAAACACCAAAAAAAAAAAAAAAAACAAAAAAAAACCCCCCCAAAAAAAAAAAACAAAAAAAACCAAAAAAAAAAAAAAAAAAAAACAAAAAACAACCCCAAAAAAAAAAAAAAAAAAACCCCAAAAAAAAAAAAAAAAAAAAAAAAAAACCCCCCCCAAAAAAAAAAAAAACCCCCCCCCCCCCAAAAAAAAAAAAACCCCCCAAAAACCCAAAACCCCCCAAAAAAACCCCCCCCCAAAAACACACACCCCCCCCCCCAAAAAAAAAAAAAAAAAAACACACCCCCCCCCCCCCAAACCCCACACCAAAAAAAAAAACCCAAAAAAAAAAAAAAAAACCCCCCCACCAAAAACCCCCCCCACCCCCCTCCAAAAAAAAAAAAAAAAAAAACACAAAAAAAAAAACACCAAAAAAAAAAAAACCCCCAAAAAAAAAAACCCCCCCCCCAAAAAAAACACCCCCCCCCCCCAAAGGGGGATTAAAATTTAAAAAGGGGAAAAAGGGGGGGCAAAAAAAACCCCCAAAAAAAAAACCCCCCCCCCAAAAAAACCCCAAAAAAAAACAAAAAACACAAACCAAAAAAAAAAAAAAAAACCCCCCCCAAAAAAAACCCCAAAAAAAAAAAAACCCAAAAAAAAAAACCCCCCCCCCCAAAAAAAAAAAACCCAAAAAAACCCAAAAAAAAAAAAAAAAAAAAAAAAAAAAAAAAAACCCCCCCCAAAAAAAAAGGCCCCAAAACACACACAAAACCCCCAAAAAACCCACAAACCCCCAAAAACCCCCCCCAAAAAAAAAAACCAAAACCCCCCCCCCCAAAAAAAAAAAAAATTAAAAAAAAAAAATTTTTTTTTAAAAAAAAAACTTAAATTAAAAAAAAAAAAAAAAAAACAAAAAAAAAAAATAAAAAAAAAAAAAAGGGGTTTTTAAAAGGGGGGGGAAAATTTTTCCTTTTGGGGAAAAAACCCCCCCCAAAAAAAAAAAGGGAAAAACCCCAAAAAGGGGTGGAAAAAACCCCCCCCAAAAAAAAAAAAAAAAAAACCCCAAAAAACCAAAACCCCCCCAAAAAAAAAAAAGGAAAAAGGGGGCCCCCCCCCCAACCCCCCCAAAAAAAAGGGGGAAAAAAAAAAAAAAAAAAAAAACCCCCAAAAAAAAAAAAAAAAATTTAAAAAAAAAACCCCCAAAACCCCCCCAAAAAAAAAAAACCCCCCCCCCCCCCCCCCCCCAAAAAAAACAAAAAAAAAACCTGGCCCCCGGGGGGGGGTTTTTTTTTAAAAAAAAAAAAAAAGGGGTTTTTTTAAAAAAAAAAAAAAAAAAAAGGGGGAAAGGGGGGACCTTTTTTTTAAAACCCCCCCCGGGGTTTTTTTTCAAAAAAACCCCCCCCCCCCCCCCAAAAAAGGGGGGGGGGGCCCCCCATGGAAAAATTTTTGGGGGGGGGGTTTTTTTTTTTAAAAAAAAAAATTTTTTAAAAAAGGGGTGGAAAAATTTTTTTTTTTAGGTTTTCCCCCCCGGGCCCCCAAAAAAAAAAAAATTTTTTTTGGGGGGAAAAAAAAAAAAAAATTTTCCCCCCTTTTTTTTTAAAAAAATTTTTTTAAAAAAAATTTTAAAAATTTTTAATTTTTAAAAAAGGTTTTCCCCCCCCAAATTTTTCCCCCCCCCGGGGGAAAAAAGGTTTAAAAAATTTAAAAAAAAAGGGTTTTTTTTGGGGCCCTTTTAAAAAAAAAAAAAAATAATTAATTTCCCCCTTTTTTTTTTAAAAAAATTTTTTGGGGGAAAAACCCCAAAAAAAATTGGTTTAAGGATTTTAAAAGTTTTGGGGAAAAGGGGGGGCCAAAAAAACCAAAAAAACCCCCCCTTTAAATTTGGGCCTTTTCCCCCCCTTTGAGGGACCCTTTTAAAACCCCAATTTGGGTTTTCCCTTTGGGAAGGGAAAAGGGGAAAAATTTTGGGGGGAAAAAAGGGGGGGGGAATTTAGGGGGGTGGGGGGAAAAAAAACCCCCAAAACCCCCCCCCCCTTTTGGGGTTTTTCCCCCCCAAAAAAAAACCCGGGGGGGGGAAAAAAAAAAAAAAAAATTTTTTTAAAAATTTAAAAACCCAAAAAAAAATTTTTAAAAAAAAAAAAACCCCCAAAAAAAACCCCCCCCCCCGGGGGCCCCCCCAAAAAAAACCCCCCCAAAAAAAAATTAAAAAAAAAATTTAAAAAACCCCCCCAAAATTTTTTTTTTTTTTAAAAAAAAAAAAAAAAAAAGGGGGGGAAAAAAAAAAAGGGGAAATTTTTTTTGGGAAAAAAAACCCCCGGGGGGGGAAAAAAAAAAAGGAATTTCCCGGGGGAAAAATTTTTTTTGGGGAAAAAACCCGGGGGGGGAAAAAAAAAGGGAAAAAAAAGGGGAAAAGGGGGGGGGGGGAAAAAACCCAAAAAGGGTTTTAAAAAAAAAAAAAAAACCTTAAAATTAAAAACCCCCCAAAAAAAAGGGTTTTAAAAAAATTTTTTTTAAAAAAAAAAAAAAAAAAAAAAGGGGAAAAAAAAACCCCAAAAAAACCTTTCCCCAAAAACCCCCCCCGGGGGGGCCCGGGCCCCGGGGGGGGGGGTTTTTTTGGGGGGAAAAAAAAAACGGGAAAAAAAGGGGAAGGGGGGCCCCCCCTTTTTTGGGGGTTTTTAAAAATCCAAAAAAAATTTTGCCCCCAAAAAAAGGTCCCCCGGGGGGAAATTTGGTGGGAAAAAAAAAAGGGGAAAATTTTTTTTTTGGGGGGAATAAATTTTTTGCCCTTTAAAATTTTTGGGGGGGAAAAAAAAAAACCTTTTCCCCCCAAAAAAAAAAAAAATTTTTTAAAAAAAAGGAAAAAAGGGGGGGAAAATTTTGGGGGGGGGGCCCCCAAAAAAAAACCCCCCTTTTTTTTTTTTAAAATTTTTTAAATTAAATTTTTTAAAATTTTTGGGGGGGTTGGGTTAAACCCCCAAAAAAAGGGGGGGAAAAAAAGGGGGGGCCCTTTCCCCCTTTTTTGGGGGGGGGGGGGGGGGGTGTGGGGGAATTTTTTAAAATTTTTAAAAAAAAAAAAAAAGGGGAAAAATTTTACCCGGGGAAAGTTTTTTGGGGCCCTTTTTAAAAAAAAAAAATTTTTTTTTTAAAAAACCCGGGGTTTGGGGGGGAAAGGGGGGGAAAAAAAAAAAAAAAAAAAGGGCCAAAAAAAAAGAAAAAAAAAAATTTTTTTCCCCCCCCAAAAAGGGGGGGGGGGGGGCCCCAAAAAAAATTTTTTTTCCCCCAAAAAAAAGGGGCCCCCCTTTTGGGGGGCTTTTAAAAAAAACCCCCCCCCCCCCCGGGCCAAAAGGAAAACCCCCCCTTTTAAAAAACTTTTAAAAGGGGAAAACCCCCCCCCAAAAAAAATTTGGGGGTTTTAAAAAAGTGAAAAAGGGGGGTTTTTTTTTAAAAGGGGGTTTTTTAGGGTTTTTTTTAAAAGGGGTTTCCCCCTTTTTTTGGGGGGGGGGGTTTTCCCCCCTTTAAGGCAAAATAAAACCCCGGGGGGGAAGGAATTTTTTTAAAAAAAAAAAAAAGGGGGGAAAAAAAAAATTTGGGGTTTTTTTTTTTTTTTTAAATTTTTGGGGTGGGAAAAAAAATTTTTAAGGGGAAAAAAAGGGGGGGGGTTTTTTTTTTGGCAAAAAAAAATTTTTTTAAATTTGGGGTTTTTTTTTCCCAAAAAAAAAAAAATTTTTTTTGGGTTTTTAAAAAAATTTTTAAAAACCCCCCCTTTTTTAAAAAATTTTTTTTAAGGGGTTTTTTTTTAAAATTTCCCAAAAAGGGCCGAAAAAAATTTGGAAAGGGGGAAGGGGTTTTGGGGAAAAAAAAAATTTAAAAAAGGGGGTTTAAAAAAAAAAAAAATTTAAAAAAAAAAAAAAAAGGGGGGGCCCCCCAAAAAAAGGGGGGGTTTTCCCCCCAAAAGGGAAAAGGTTTGGGGGGGAAAAAAGGGATTTAAAAAGGGGGAAAACCCCCCAAAAAAAAAATTTTGGGTTCCAAGAAAGGAAAAAAAAGAAAGGGGCCCCTTTTTTAAAAAAATTTAAAAGGGGGAAAAACCCCCAAAAAAACCGGGGAAAAAAAGGGAAAAAAAAAGGGGAAAAAAGGAAAAAAAAATTTCCCCCCAAAAAAAAATAGGGGGAAAACCCCCCGGGGGGGGGGGGAAAAAAAAAAAAAAAACCCCCGGAAAAAAAAGGGGGAAAAAAAAATTTTAAAAAAAAAAATTTTTTTTTTTTTTTTTTAAAAATTTTTGGGTTTTTAAAAAAAAATTTTTTTTTGGGTTTTTGGGGGGGTTTTTTTTTTTTTCCGGGGGGGGGGGTTTTTTTGTAAAAAAATTAAAATTAAAGGGGGGAAAAAAATTTTTTGGGGGGGAAAAATTTTTAAAAAACCCCCCTTTTTTTTAAAAAAACCCCCCATTTTTTTTAAAAAAAGGTTTTTTTTTTGGGGAAAAATTTTTTTTTTGGGGGGGAAAAGGGCCAAAAAAATTTTTGGGTTTTTTTTCTTTTTTGGGGGTTTGGGGCCCCCCCAAAAAAAAAAAAAAAAAAAAAGGGGGGGGCCCAAAAAAAGGAAAAAATTTAATTTTTTTTTTTTTTAAAAGAAGGGGGGGGAAAAAAATTTTAAAAAATTTAAAATTTTGGAAAATTTTTTTTGGAAAAATTTTGGGGAAAAAATAAAGGTTTTTTTTCCCCGGGGGGGGTTTTTTTTAAACCCCCGTTTCCCAAAAAAAAAAAGGGGTTTTTTTTAAAAAAAAAACCGTTTTTAAAAAATTTTTTAAAGGGGGAAAAACCAAAAAAAAAAAAAAGGGAAACTTGGGGGGGGAAAAAAAAGGGCATTGGGGGAAAAAACCAAGGTTCCCCCAAAAAAAAAAAAAAAAAAAAAACCCCCCCGGGGGGTTTTTTTTCCCCCAAAAAAGGGAAAAAAAAAGGGGGCCAAACCCGCTTTTAAAAATTTTTTAAGAGGGGGGAAGGGGGGGAAAAAAAAAAAAAACCCCCCAAAAAAAAGGTTTAAAAAAACCAAAAAATTCCGGGAAAAAAAAGGGGGGGGGGGGAAAAAAGGGGGGGGGGAAAGGAAAGGGGGGGGGGGGGGAAAAAAAAAAGGGTTTTTTTAAAAAAAAGGGGGGGAAAAAAAAAAAAAACCCCCCCCAAAAAAAAAAAAAAAGGGGGGGGGGGGGTTTTTTGGGGGGGGTTTTTGGGATTTCTAAAAAAAACAAAATCAAAAAAAATCACATTGGGTATGATTTTTAAGTAATAATTTGCATTTATTGCAGACATAAGTTTTTGGATCCCCCTACCAACCAGTAAGAATTCCGGCTCTCACAGACCTGTTAGTTTTTTTAAGAAGCCCTCCTGTTCTCCACTCATTACCTGTATTAACTGCCCCTGTTTGAATCGTTACCTGTAAAAAAGGGACCCCTTCCACACACTCAATAAAAACAGACTCAACCTCTCCACAATGGCCAAGACCAGAGAGCTGTGTAAGGACTCAGGGAAAAATTGTAGACCTGCACAAGGCTGGGATGGGCTACATGATAATAGGCAGCAGCTTGGTGAGAAGGCAACAACTGTTTGGCGCAATTATAGAAAAGGAAGAAGTTAAAGATGACGGTCAATCACCCTGGGTTGGGGCTCCATGCAAGATCTCACCTCGTGGGGCATCAATGATCATGAGGAAGTAGAGGGATCACCCAAAAACTACACGGCAGGACCTGGGCAATGACCTGAAGAGGCTGGGACCACAGTCTCAAAGAAAACCATTAGTAAAAACATACGCGTCATGGATTAAAATCCTGCAGCGCACGCAAGGTCCCCCTGCTCAAGACAGCGCAAGGTCTAGGCCGTCTGAATTTTGCCAATGACCATCTGGATGATCCGAGGAGGAATGAGAGAAGTCATGTGGTCTGATGAGACAAAAATATAGCTTTTTGGTCTAAACTCCACTCGCCGTGTTGGAGGAAGAAGAAGGATGAGTACAACCCCAAGAACACCATCCCAACCATGAAGCATGGAGGTGGAAACATTATTCTTTGGGGATGCTTTTCTGCAAAGGGGACAGGAGACTGCACCGTTTTGGGGGAAGGATGGATGGGCCATATATTGCGAAAACTTGGCCAACAACCTCCGTCCTCAGTAAGAGCATTGAAGATGGGTCGTGCTGGGTCTTCCAGCATGACATGACCTGAAACAACAGCCAGGGCAACTAAGGAATGGCTCCGTAAGAAAACATTCAAGTCCGGGGGTGGCCTAGCGAGTCTCCAGACCTAAAATCAATAGAAAAACTGGAGGGAGCTGAATGTCCGTTTCTTCCAGCGACAGCCGAAACCTGAAAGGGTTTGGAGAAGGTCTGTATGGAGGAAGTGGGCCAAATCCCTGCGCAGTGTGTGCAAACCTGGTCAAGACCTACAGGAAAACGTATGATCACTGTAATTGCAAACAAAGGTTTCTGTACCAAATATTTAAGTTCTGCTGTTTTCTGATGTATCACAAACTATATGTCATGCCATTAAAATGACATCAAATTAATTACTTAAAAATCTACAAATCAATTTTCTAGATTTTTGTTTTAGATTCAGTCTCTCACGTTGAAGTGTACCTATGATAAAAATTACAGACCTCTACATGCTTTTGTAAGTAGGAAAAACCTGCCAAAATCGGCAGTGTATCAAATACTGTTCTCCCCACTGTATCTGGGAACTGCAGGTGCCCTTGGTGGAAGACTGGGGTAAATCTCACAGCAAGAAATGGCAAATCTGGTGGCAGTCCATGAGGAGGAGATGACACTGCAGTATTAATGCAGCTGGGGCGCACACCAGATATTAACTGTTACTTTTGATTTTGATCCCCCTTTTTGTTCAGGGACACATTTTTAAATTTATGTGGAAACTTGTCAGTTATGTTTTCAGTTGTTGATATCTGGTTAGTTCACACAAATATTTACATATGTTAAGTTTGCTAAAAACAAACGCAGTTGACAGTGAGAGGGACGTTTCTTTTTTTGTGAGTATATAATAGCGGTTTGTAGTGATATGCAGATGGAGGTCTATACCTCAGATATAGCCTACATATCCTAGATGACCAGGCCTAAAACCTGTTAGATCAGTTCCCATAACGTTATAGACCTAAACAGTAGCAGGACAGAGTTGTAGCACTAGGCATGGGATTTTACACACCATTCAAACGGAGACCATCAGGTTGGTCAGCATGATAAGTGATCATAGCTCAAACCTACTCTGACTATGAATGTCTGACGTCGACCTTATAAGTTTGTGTTTTAGCCTAGACCTATGAGAGTCTGCCCGTCTTTCCTAATTATCCAAACACATTTATCCTACTTGTTACAGAGGAACATATGTGCCACAGTTTCAACAGCCATTGTGTAACTGCGTAGGCTACACACTTACTTTACGTTCATATGAGAAATCACAACATTCTGATGAAAAAAAAATTGAAAAAATTGTGGCCATAGAGTTTTAGAAATGTTACTTAATAATTCGGTAAACAAAACTGTCAATCTCACCTCTTAGCTTTGGTGTATGTCCCCAGAGAGACTCATTTTAGAGGCAGGGACCCCCTCCTCTCTTTACCCCAGAGAGATTCATTTTAGAGGCAGGGCCCCCCTCCTCTCTCTCCCCAGAGAGACTCATTTTTAGAGGCAGGGCCCCCCCTCCTCTCTCTCCCCAGAGAGACTCATTTTAGAGGCAGGGCACCCCTCCTCTCTCTCCCCAGAGAGACTCATTTTAGAGGCAGGGCCCCCCCTCCTCTCTCTCCCAGAGAGACTCATTTTAGAGTCAGGGACCCCCTCCTCTCTCTCCCCAGAGAGACTCATTTTGGAGGCAGGGACCCCCTCCTCTCTCTCTCCAGAGAGACTCATTTTAGACCACTGACCCCCTAAACAAGAGATCCAACATGTTGGTTGTGGTTAACACAGTAATTCTTGAATGTGAATTGTTATCATTATTAATTATCTCCATACAAAACATTTACTAACATATATATAGAAACAGTCAGGTGATTTAATGCAATTCACATGAATATGTAGTGGACATCTCTTCACCATGTTAACTGTCAATAATAATAATAAGTCACTGTTTGTTAAGGTAGTTATAGACAGTGCAGGCAAACACAAGGCCATGTCACACACTTATTGTATTCATTAAAAGTCGGCCATTTATTATTTTTTGAATCTGTTATTTTCTAAACGTATCTGAGAATGTAGAAAGAAGGGCTAAAACAGGCTTGATTGATCGGGGGGGGGGGGGGGAATCAGTGATCTATACAGAATGTTTTTTTGCAACAATTTAAGAGATTTTATATTATTAAAGTAGGCTTAGGTTTATAATGTAAAACAGTTTTTTTGTTTGTTGTGTAAAGCAGATCAAGGTCTATACCTCAGCAAGTGGGCGACCCTGTCATTCAGAGCAGGTGGCCCTTTCCTGTTTTGCATGTTATTGTGGCATTAATACATGTCAATATCAGTTTTGCTAACAATGTAAAAAATATATACACTACCGGTCAAAAGAATTTAGAACACATTCAAGGGTTTTGTCTTAATTTTTACTATTTTCTACATTTGTAGAATAATAGTGAAGACATCAAAACTATGAAAATAACACATATAGAATCATTTAGTACCAAAAAAAGTGTTTAAAGAAATCAAAAATATATTTTATATTTGAGATTCTTCAAATAGCCACCCTTTGCCTTGATGACAGCTTTGTACACTCTTGGCATTCTCTCAACCAGCGACCCGTCATTCAGGGCAGGTGGCCTTTCCTGTTTTGCATGTATTTTGGCATTAATACGTGTCACATATCAGTTTGCCAAAAAATTAAAAAATAAGTAAATATATATATATATATATCATTGAGTTAATAAAGCCGCAAAAAAATATGGTCTCTCTTTTGTTTTCTTGAGTAAGGCAGCTCCAAAAATGCAGGTGTTTCAGCCTAGCTCAGTGCTTTCTGTGGTGGTGGGGCAGCCAGCGGAAAATACGGAGAGCAGCGCCGTGATTGGCTCAGTGTTCTGTCACTCATGGGGACACTACGTCACTGCCAAGTCTAAGGGTAGAGCTAGAAAATGCAAGCCCTTGGATGCTGCCATAGAGTTACATTAGAAGTGCCCATCCAAGAAGTTCATTGGCCACAGATAAAATGACATCAAATCACATTATACAGTGGGGAAAAAAAGTTTTTAGTCAGCCACCAATGTGCAAGTTCTCCCACTTAAAAGATGAGAGAGGCATGTAATTTTCATCATAGGTACACGTCAACTATGACAGGACAAAATGAGAAGAAAAAAAATCCAGAAAATCACATTGTAGGATTTTTTATGAATTTATTTGCCAAATTATGGTGGAAAATAAGTATTTGGTCAATAACAAAAGTTTCTCAATACTTGTTATATAACCCTTTGTGGGCAAATAACACAGGTCAAACATTTTCTGTAAGTCTTCACAAGGTTTTTCACACACAGTTGCTGGTATTTTGGCCCATTCCTCCATGCAGATCTCCTCTAGAGCAGTGATGTTTGGGGACTGTCTCTGGGCAACACGGACTTTCAACTCCCTCCAAAGATTTTCTATGGGGTTGAGATCTGGAGACTGGCTAGGCCACTCCAGGACCTTGAAATGCTTCTTACGAAGCCACTCCTTCGTTGCCGGGCGGTGTGTTTAGGATCATTGTCATGCTGAAAGACCCAGCCACGTTTCATCTTCAATGGCCCTTGCTGATGGAAGGAGGTTTTCACTCAAAATCTCACGATACATGGCCCCATTCATTCTTTCCTTTACACGGATCAGTCGTCATGGTCCCTTTGCAGAAAAACAGCCCCAAAGCATGATGTTTCCACCCCCATGCTTCACAGTAGGTATGGTGTTCTTTGGATGCAACTCAGCATTCTTTGTCCTCCAAACACGACGAGTTGAGTGTTTACCAAAAAATTCTATTTTGGTTTCATCTGACCATATGACATTCTCCCAATCGTCTTCTGGATCATCCAAATGCACTCTAGAAAACTTCAGACGAGCCTGGACATGTACTGGCTTAAGCAGGGGACACGTCTTGCACTGCAGGATTTGAGTCCCTGGCGGCAGAGTGTGTTACTGATGGTAGACTTTGTTACTTTGGTCCCAGCTCTCTGCAGGTCATTCACTAGGTCCCCCCGTGTGGTTCTGGGATTTTTTGCTCACCGTTCTTGTGATCATTTTGACCCCACAGGGTGAGATCTTGCGTTGGAGCCCCAGATCGAGGGAGATTATCAGTGGTCTTGTATGTCTTCCATTTACCTAATAATTGCTCCCACAGTTGATTTCTTCAAACCAAGCTGCTTACCTATTGCAGATTCAGTCTTCCCAGCCTGGTGTAGGTCTACACATTTGTTTCTGGTGTCCCTTTGACAGCTCTTTGGTCTTGGCCATAGTGGAGTTTGGAGTGTGACTGTTTGAGGTTGTGGACAGGTGTCTTTTATACTGATAACAAGTTCAAACAGGTGCCATTATACAGGTAACGAGTGGAGGACAGAGGAGCCTCTTAAAGAAGAAGTTACAGGTCTGTGAGAGCCAGAAATCTTGCTTGTTTGTAGGTGACCAAATACTTATTTTCCACCATAATTTGCAAATAAATTCATAAAAAATCCTACAATGTGATTTTTCTTGATTTTTTTTCCTCAATTTGTCTGTCATAGTTGACGTTGTACCTATGATGAAAATTACAGGCTCTCATCTTTTTAAGTGGGAGAACTTGCACAATTGGTGGCTGACTAAAAACTTTTTCCCCACTGTATATAGGATTGTATATAGAAGGTCATTGGCCAAAGACAAGGGGGCTACAAACTGGGTGCTGCCACAGAGTTACATTAGAAGTGCCCATCCAAGAAGGTCATTGGCCAACAGATAAAATGACGTCAAATCACATTATATCTACAGTAGCTTTGATTGGACTGATCATGTCAACATCATACTTTCAAAATCTTAGCCAGCAGTCATCATCATGAATCAGGTCGACAATCTACAGGCAAATCCTTTTTAATCCTTGTCATATGAAGAGAAATAATGAAGAGAAATGATAGGACAGCTGTTGGGACTCTGCTATTGGGACTCTGCTGTTGGACTCTGCTGTCGGGACTCTGCTGTCGGGACTCTGCTGTCGGGACTCTGCTGTCAGGACTCTGCTGTCGGGACTCTGCTGTCGGGACTCTGCTGTTGGGACTCTGCTGTTGGGACTCTGCTTTATGTAGGCCCTAACAGTTTGTGGTCACCGTTTCTCACCGTTATAGTGCAATGAATGTATTGTTTAGTGTTGTGTTGTGGAGTGCCTTTGCTGGCATGCATCCCCCTTTATTTATGTTTTGCCCCACCAAGATTGACATGCTAAAATCACCACTGACCTCAGCTATAGCCTAGATGACCAGCCTAAACCTGTTCAGATCAGTTCCCATAACGTTATAACAGTAACAGTAGCAGGAGCCTAGTCCTGATACAGATGGAGGTCTATACCTCAGCTATAGCCTACATATCCTAGATGACCAGCCTAAACCTGTTCAGATCAGTTCCCATAACGTTATAGACCTAACAGTAGCAGGACAGAGCTTGTAGCCTAGGCATGGTATTTTACACACCATTTCAAACGGAGACCATCAGATTTCTCAGCATGATAAGTGATCATAGCTCAAACCTACTCTGACTATTGAATGTCTGACGTTGACCTAACCTTATAATAGTTTGTAGTTTAGCCTAGACCTACGAGAGTCTGCCCGTCTTTCCTACATATCAACACATTTATCCGACTTCTAATGTTACCGAGAAATATGTTCCACAGTTTCAACAGCCATTGTGTAACTGCGTAGGCTACACACTTACTTTCACGTTCATATGAGGAAATCACATCACTTCTTACAGTCGCTGGTGCAGCCGCCTGTTCTCTTGCAGATGAAGTAGCTTTCATAGGCAACTCATTCAACCAGCCTAAACAACAGTAAATAAAAGATGTCAAATGGTCAAAAGTCAATCCTGATATAGCCATGTACATCAAAATGAGGTGTATTGCTACAGATGTAGGATCTTAATTTTAGCCAGTTTGCTACAGCAGGAAAATAATCCTGCAGCAACAGGACATTTTAATTATTATGGGAATGGCCGGCAGGGAAGTAGCTCAGTTGGTAGAGCATGGCATTTGCAACGCCAGGGTTGTGGGTTTGATTCCAGTATAAAAAATAAAAATGTATGCACTCGCAATGTATGTAAGTCGCTCTGGATAAGAGCGTCTGCTAAATGACTAAAATGTAAAAAATCACCATGTAGAATTATGTGTACAGATGTAGGATCTTAATTTGATCACCCCCCACTGCAGAATAACTTTCCCTCAACGCAGTAATTGTAAAACTTGTAGTGTATTTGAGGTTTTAAAAGGCTTATGAAGTTTGTAATTTCCACTTAGAAATGGCAGACTTGAGTTTCCCTTACTAAAAATGTATCAACCGATACAAAAATGTCCATTAATTATAAATCACATTTACTGTTGCTGCAGGACGCTAGAAGGCTGAACCCAGAAGACAACTTTAAATCAACACTTACTGATATTATCCTAAAATCCTTTCACTCATATTGTTGTGTCTCTTTGTTCAACGGACGTCGGGTAGCCTGTGATATTAATATTGTAGCAAACAGCGGGGCAGGGCAGTGAACCCAGGTCGCTGGCCAAAACTAGGTTAACCCTATTGCTGCGATGGGAATTGTAACCTGTCTCACACTGCCCCCTATAAAAGCAAGTCTCGTGCTTCGACTACTCAGACCCCTCACACATCCGAGCTGTGCAATCTGATGGCCTCACAGACACCATACTACTTCTGACACCAATGTAGCAAACAGCGGGGCAGGGAAGTGAACCCAGGTTGCACTTGTAAAAAGGCAAACAACCTACGCATCGCGCCATTGGCGCCAATTGGGTTACTTGGTTGGAATTGCATCATAGTACATGGGAATAATGATGCATTTTATTTAGTAAAGTGGTTTCTTGCATCAAACACAACAACATTTTCAGTCACCTCCTCCTTGTGTGAAGGACAAGTAGATAAACAGGTTAATGTCAAGCTCTGCATGTTTTTTGGAATGTCTCATGCAATGTAGGCTTACATTGAACACCACACATTGGCTGCTACTGTAGGCTGAATGATAGAACAGCTATTTCCACGTTAAATGTTATTGGAGGCCTTTTTTACATTATGATCAAAAAGCCTACTCGGTCTCTGTTAAAACTGTAACTTAAAGTGGGTACATCCTCAGTGTTCACAGTAAACTCACGCCGGAAGTTGCACAGATTGCTACACTATAGTAGAACTATGATACAATTACATTTATCATACGAAACGGGAAATGTAGAACTATGACGAATGAATATTGATGTATTGAATTCACAGGAGGGTTGGTGGCACCTTAATTGGGGAGGACGGGGCTTGTGGTAATGGCTGGAGCGGAATAGGTGGAATGGTATCATTAATATGAGCCGTCCTCCCCTCAGCAACCTCCACTGATTGAATTTGACTTGCCCACGTCCAGTTAGCGCCATTTTGTATGATTAAACTGTCAAGTCATTATATATTTTCCGTTCTGAGAGCACATTCCTGATGACTGGTACTCTGTACATTCCTATGGATGAGGCCTGAGCTGGAATGTGAAGCTAACTGAAGCTAGCTTTAGAAAACCAGTTTATCTAGCTAGCATCATAGTCCACCCCTTAGGCTACATTCAGGTTTCAGCATGAGGCAGGCATCAACAGCCGAGTTGTAGGCTACAACTTGGGTCGTGTTCATTAGTTTACTCCGCAGCCAACAGTTTTAAAATGTTGCATAAACAGTTTACTCCAAACGCTGTACAAGGTGACCTAAACGGTTTCTGTTGCCAAACGTTTTGCTACGGTGGGCACTAATGAACACACACAACCTGTTTTGAGGAACTGTAAGTTGTTGTTAGTCTTTCCACAGTATTTATTTGTCTCTCTTTCACACAACATACCTTCCTGAGTGAAAAGAGTTAACAGTAGATTAGAAAGAGAACATGTTGTTGCTTGTTGTGTTTTAAGCCTGTTTTGAGAAGACAAGTCTATAGACCTATGATACAGTACACTCTTAGAAAAAGAGTTCCAAAAGGGTCCTCTGGCTGTCCCCACAGGAGAACGCTTTTGGGTTCCAGGTAGAACCCTTCTGGCTTCCATGTAGAACCCTCTGTGGAAAGGATTCTACCTAGTACAAAAAAAGGGTTCTACAAAGGGTTCTCATATGGGGACAGCCAAATAACCCTTTTAGATTCTAGATACTGTAGGAGTGATCACCCTGGGGCACACAAATGGGCACAGAACGAATTCACCCCACGCATCTAATTTATATTGAACACATGTTAAGGAGAGTAGACCTATTATAACACTCTGTCCACCAAAAAATGCATCAACTATATGAATACACATAACAATATCATCAACTATATGAATACACATACAATATCATCAACTAGATTAATACACATAACAATATCATCACTATATTAATACACATACAATATCATCAACTATATGAATACACATAACAATATCATCAACTATATTAATACACATAACAATATCATCAACTATATGAATACACACAAAAAAAATTCACAATACTCATCAACTATTAATACACATAACAATATCATCAACTATATGAATACACATAACAATATCATAAACTATTTGAATACATATAACAATATCATCAACTATATTAATACACATAAACAATATCATCAACTATATTAATACACATAACAATCGTCGTCTTACCTTTTATATGTCTCTCAATATGAAGTAGAGTCTGGAATGATCATTCGGTGTGGAAAGTTTCCTTTAGTTTGTCTGCTCATTTCCATATCAGGTTCTACCTGTTCTCTCTCCCACTCCCTGTCTCTTTATAGCTCTTACAATGTGCCTTGGCAAACATTCTACAAGTGTCTGGAACTCATGTAGTTCTGATTTAGTGTTCCAAATGAAAACAATTTGATTAAACTGGTTAATAGGTTTTAAAAACATTAAGACATGTAATGCTGTGATTGTTTTTTATTTATTTGGTTATGTATGAAATGTTTGACTTTATTTTCCCTATGTCCTTTCAATATAGGAACAATTTGTGAAATGACAGCCTTCTGTAAATATGGACAAAAGTCTATGGATTCATTTCATGGTATGTGTCTTACAATATTATGTAAAATGACACGTTGAGAAACACTGCATCTTCCTAGGTGAATATCTGAGAAGGAACGCAAACTGTCTCCCTATGTGTGTGCCATCCCTAAACATCAAGTGTTTGTGGTTCATTAAAATGTTTATTGTCAAGGTTGAAAAAATAAAAAATAAGAAAATAAAAGTGTCTGGAACTCTATTGGAGGGATGTGACATCATTCTTCCACAAGAAATTCCATAATTTAGTGTTTTGTTGATGGTTGTCTTCAATTGGGTTGAGACCTGGTGACTGAGACGGCCATGACATATTGCGAAACATCAGCAAGTTCAGCAATCTTCATCACTGAAGCTCCTGTCAAACATGCCCCAACAATCACCAGTCGTTAAGCTCTTCCTGAGCAGGGTCGCTGTCTCTCTTCGTTGCAGCTCCTCTCTCCCCAGGGGTATCAGCTCCTCTCTCCCCAGGGGGGTAGCAGCTCCTCTCTCCCCAGGGGTAAGCAGCTCCTCTCTCCCCAGGGTAACAGCTCCTCCTCTCCCCAGGGGGTAACATCTCCTCTCTCCCCAGGGGGTAACAGCTCCTCTCTCCCCAGGGGGTAAAGCTCCTCTCTCTCCAGGGGTAGCAGCTCCTCTCCCAGGGGTAGCTGCTCCTCTCTCCCCAGGGGGGGTAGCAGCTCCTCTCTCCCCAGGGGGGGTACAGCTCCTCTCTCCACAGGGGTAGCAGCTCCTCTCTCCCCAGGGGTAGACAGCTCCTCTCTCCCCAGGGGTAGCAACTCCTCTCTCCCCAGGGGTAAACAGCTCCTCTCTCCCCAGGGGTATCAGCTCCTCTCTCCCCAGGGTTAACAGCTCCTCTCTCCCCCAGGGGTATCAGCACCTCTCTCCCCAGGGGGTAACAGGCTCCTCTCTCCACAGGGGTATCACGCTCTCTCTCCCCAGGGGTATCAGCTTCTCCTTCCCAGGGGTAAAAGCTCCTCTCTCCCAGAAGTAGCAGACTCATCTCCCACAGGGGTCTGACGTCGGGAGGTAAAAGATAATCTATAAAAGGGGGGGTAGCAGATCTCTCTCCCCAGGCGTGGGAAAGCCCTCTCTCCCAGGGGTACCAGATCCGGTAGCGCTACTCTCTCCCCAGTTGGGGGGGTAACGCCCTCATCTTCTCCCCAGGAGCCTGTTAGCAAGCTCCTTCTACCCTAGGATTGTGAAGGAATCGGTGGCTTAGCGACCCACAGACCAGTAGGAGGGGTCCGGGAAGGAATTTAACAGATAAACCCATGAAACACACTAGTGTTATTGCCCAAAAAAAACCACTCAAGAACGTCAAATATAGAATCAGGGAACGTTTCCAAGGGGCCAAACGATTAAATAATCCCACCAAGTACCTAAACAACAACCTCTCTCTCTCTCTCTCTCTCTCTCTCTCTCTCTCTCTCTCTCTCTCTCTCTCTCTCTCTCTCTCTCTCTCTCACACACACACAGTGCAGTAATTAGATCCCTATATCAGCTTTTAGTGATAGTCTACTGGTGTTCTCCCCTCCTCTGTCTCTCTCCATCACTTTCTCTGTGTCGTCTATTGATGTCTTTCATCTTGTCTGGTGTCTCTCTCCATCATATCCTGTTCTTCTGTTGCTGTCTCTATGTCTTGTCTGGTGTCTCTCTCCATCATATCCTATTCTTCTGTTGCTGTCTCTGTGTCTTGTCTGGTGTCTCTCTCCATCATATCCTATTCTTCTGTTGCTGTCTCTGTGTCTTGTCTGGTGTCTCTCTCCATCATATCCTATTCTTCTGTTGCTGTCTCTGTGTCTTGTCTGGTGTCCTCTCTCCATCATATCCATTCTTCTGTTGATGTCTCTGTGTCTTGTCTGATGTTTCTCTTTAGTTTTGCAATCCAAATGTGGAGCTATTGGAATTATAACATGTTGTCCCATGTACATGGTGTAATTTACTGATGGTCCCTAACTAGCCCCATAGGGATATCCAAATTCAACCCAAATTTACCCCAGGCATTACGATTGGGTCGGGTGCAGTTGCATTCTGAATGGATTATTACTTGGTGTGGGCATGTGGGCAACCTTCATTTACGTAGTGATGCAGTCACAACCACAAGTCTCACTAAACTCAGTTTTGGAAAAGACTGACTTTATGACCAAAATTATCCAACATTTTTCCGCGGCATTGTGCCATGTTTATTCTGGTGATAACTGGACCACTGGCTGTCTCATGGAGTGTGTGAGGGTGAGTGTCATGGTCGGGATGGCCTGAACTCAGAGACTGATAGAATACCAAGGAAAACCGTAGTAACTGCAGTAGAACATGGTGGAACAAAGCCAGATGGCAGTAACCTCACTTACTGCTGTTTGCTTGGTTTTTACTGGGATTTTGTAGTTGCATCAAATTTGACCCTCCATTTTCTCTGAAACTGAAGATAATTGAACCAGGACACTTTGTCACAAGATATAACGATATACGAAGCCTGATTTAGGTCTGAACTCATCTTTGACCAAATGGGTAGCAGCTGTTTGCAATTGTACGGCAGAATAGCTGTGCACATAATCCTAATACCTCTTCATGGACTACATTTGAACACTTAAACATTGTCTTCTTTTAGGGCGGGACCTGGTATGGTGTGGTCACATTGCCTAGTGGTTAGAACGTTGGGCCAGTAACTGAAAGGTTGCTGGTTCAAATACCTGAGCCGTCAATGTGAAAATCTGTTGATGTGCCCTTAAGCAAGGCACTTACCACTAACTTGCTTCATGGGTGCTGTACTACTATGTCTGACCCTGTAAAACAACACATTTCACTGCACCTATCTGGTGTATCTGACAATAAAAACATATATTTTTTGCAATTCCAACAGTTAATTTAACAATACTGGTTATAACTCTAGTTGACGTTGATCCAAGGACACCTTCACTTGCATTACCCTCTTACTGCAGAAAAATTTCTCATGAAATCATGTGACTTATAGTTAGAGAGAACGATTCCTGTAAACGCACACTGCTACAAGCAGGAAGGAAACAAGGTATGGACAAACCAGAAATGTGACATTTCTGTTTGATAGTAACCCTGAATGATGAATGTGTGATCTATCTGTCATCTTTTTGGCCAACCACATTGGAACATTCTAATCTTTAAGGACATGAAGTATGGAGTCATTGTTTTCAGGAAGGTGTCTCCATGGCGATAGGAGGGACAGGAGGCAGACTAAAGGGCAAGGGCAGCCGCCTGAACTACTGCCCTACAAAGGCAAAGAGCAGTCTACGCAAATGTCCGTGTATATCAACCATAACCACTGATCTGACCTATGACCCCTAAAATCTGATACTGAACTCTGCCTTTGTATGACCTTAAACAAGTGTATGGTAATGCAACGGCAAAGTGCAGCATCAAGAAATCTAAATATGTTGATCCACTTTCGTGTTGTTTATCTGTTTGAGGGAAACGGTTTGATAGTTTGTTACTACCATTCCAACTGTATTTAATGGTGTTATGTAGGCGTGTTTTTCATGTTGTTCAATGTTGTATATAGTAGGCCTAAGGTTATTTCATCATGGAGAATGTTTATAACTTAAGAAATATTTGACATTGTATGACTATCATTATAATGCTGTTTTACCATTATTTACTCTCTCTCTCTCACACACACACACACACACACACACACTCACTCACAGACACACACACACCACACACACACACACCCACACACACCACTGTGCAGTAATTAGAATCTATAGAGCAGCGTTAAGTGATACAGTCTACTGTCTGCTCTCCCCTCTCTGCCTCTCTCCATTACTTTCTCTGTCTTCTGCTGCTGTCTCTCTTCTCTCCCCTCTTCTGTTGCTGTCCTCTCTGTACACTCCTCTTACTTGTATGTTCTATTGTATCCCCTATTTATGTTGCTGTCTCTCTTGTCTCCCCTTCTTCTGTTGCGTCTCTCTTGTATCCCATTTCTGTGCTGTCACTCTTCTTGTCTTCCCATCTTCTGTGTGCTGTCTTCTTTGTTGCCCTTTCTGTTGCTGGATATCTTGTATGGCCGCTTCTGTGCTGTCTCCTGTCTGACCCTCTTCTGTTGTTGTCTTCTTGCGGCCTCTTCTGTGCTGTCTATCTTGTCCCCTCTTCTGCTTGCGTTCTATTGTCTGCCCTATTTGTTGATGTCTCTCGGGCTGCCCTCTTCTGTTGCTGTCCTATCTGGTCTGCCATATTCTGTTGATGTATTCTTGTCTGGCTTCTTATGTTGCTGTCTCTCTTGGGCCCTTCTTATGTGTTGATCTCTCTTGTCTGGCCTCTTATGTTGATGTATCTCTGTCTGCCCTCTCGTTGTTTTGTCTCTCGTGTCGCGCCCTCTTATGTTGCTGTTCTCTGTCCCCCTATTCTGTTGGCTGTCTCTCTTGTCTGCCCCATTCTGTTGGCTGTCTCTTTGTCTTGCCCTCTTCTGTTGCGGTCACTCTCTTGTTGCCTATTCTGTTGTGTCTCTCTGGTCTGCCCTCTTCTGTTGTTGTCTTCTCTTGTCTGGCCTCTTATGTGCTGTCCTACTGTCTCCCCTCTTTCTGTTGTTGTCTCTATTGTCTCCCCTCTTAGGTTGCTGTCTATCTTGCATCCCCCCCCTTCTGTTGTGTATTTCTCTTGTCTACCCTTCTTATGTGCTGTACTCTTGTCTGCCCTCTTCTGTTGCTGTCTCTCTTGTTGCACTCTATGTTGCTGTCTTCTTGTCTCCCTTCTTCTGTTGCTGTACACTCTTGTCCCCATTCTGTGTGTTCTATCTTGTTCACCAACTTCTGTTGCTGTCTCTCTGTCTCATCTTACTGTGCTGTCCTCTGTCTCCCCATTCTGTTGCTTGTCGTCACGATCGTCCGGTGAGGGGAGACCACGGCGCAGCGTTGAAGGTGCAAGATCCTTTTATTACTGATCACACGAAAAAAAAATAAAACGAAACGTGACGTCTTAACCGGTTTAACACGAACAGAACAGAACAGAACCACAAACACACAACGTGAAGACAAACAGTTAAATTATGGCCTCCCAAATCAGAGACCGCCCCAGCTGACACTGTTGCAGCTCTGATTGGGAAGTCACTCAGACCAAACGATAGAAAAATAAAAATAGACTTACACACTCAACTGCGCACAAGTCAACTATTAAACATAGTACCCAGAAGCCAGGGCAGTTACCTAGAGTTAGCCACCCCCCCCAAAGGCGATGAATCTCCTGAGAGTCAGCGCCAAAGCAACCCCAACAGGGGAGGGAGCCGGGTGGGCACTCCGGCCTCGGCGGCGGATTCCGGGCTCGGACAATTGACCAGGCGAACGGGTTGTGCTGACTGACGACACGGCACAGAGACAGGCGACAACAACCTCTGGGCTTGCGCTTCGGGTGGAGAGAAGGGAACGGGCCTTACCAGGATGACGCCGCACACCGTTAGGCTTTGGTGCGCCTGGAGCAGGGGACCAGGCCGGACTGGGCTGATGAAGCCATACAACCATGACTTGGTGCGGGGAGCTTGGAGGGGGCCCGGACTGGGCTGGGGACCGCCCACCGACTTGGTGCAGGGCAGGAACGGGCCGGACGGGGCTGACGAAACGCACCCACAGATTGGTGCGCGGACGGGAAGGGGGCCGGAGGGGTGGCGACGCCACCACGATTGGTGCGGGAGGGGAAAAGGGCCGGGAAAGGGGCTGACGAAACGCACCATAACTTTGGTGGGAAAGCGGCAGGGGACAGGGTACGAAACGCCCCACAGACTTGGGCGCGGAGAGGAAGGGGCCCGGGGACGGGCTGGCGAGGGCGCCCACAGATTTTGGTGCGGAAGCGGGGAAGGGCCGGAAGGGCTGGAAACGCCCATAGACTTGATGGGAGAGCAGGCCGGGCCGTGCCGGAGTGACCGCAAACCACGGTTTGGGGTGGGGGAAGTTGGGGGGCCGGACTGGGCGGGGGCGACGCGCACCACAGCTGGTCGGAGAGCGGGAAACGGGCCGGGCCCCGGGCTTTTTGACGCACACCGTAGGCTTGGGCGGGGAGCGGGAATAGAGGGGACCGTACGGGGGAACCACCACGGCTTACCCCCGGGATCTGGAAGGGGCCCGGGACCGGACTGGGCAACCCCCAGTCCCTCTCGCCGTGCCCTAAAATCCTCCATCCCCTCTTCGACCAGTGGCCCCCGTAACCTGGCGGCCTCCTCTGGGGAACCCCCTGGGGCGCCTAAATCGCGGCCCTCCTCTGGTCCGACTCGTGAGCCCCCCCCCAAACATTTTTTGGGGGTTTTCTCCCCCCGTGGGCCAGGCCTCCCCTTTTGTTCCGCCCAACTCCGCTCTTCTTCTTCCAATTCCCCCCTTTTAGCTCCCCTTCGGCTTACCCGTTAAGCTCTTCCCCAGTGCCCAAGTCCACCCTCTCTCTCCTCACTAGTTTACCCAGTCCCAGGGTTTCCACAGAGATCTGTTAGGATGGGGTCCCGGACACGCTGTGGGGTTGGGCTTGGTGGTTTTTTTCGTCACGATCGTCGGTGAGAAGGACCCAGGCGCGCGTTGAAGGTGAAATACCTTTTTTTACTGATCCACATCAAAAAATTACGATAACAGGGCGTCTACGGTTTTAAAAAAAACCAAAGAACAAAAAACCACAAACCAAAATGCAAGCAACGTTTTTAAAATTTGGTCCCAATCAAGGGCCCCACTACATCGTTGCCTCTGTTGGGTCATCGACCAACATAGAAAAATAACAAAGGGGTTTCACCCTTGGCTCAAAAAACATAGTCCCAGAGCCCGGGGTGACACTGCTTCTTGCCCCCCTTCTGTTGCTGTCTCCTTGTCCCCCTCTTCTGTTGCGTCTCTCTTTCTCCCCCCTTCGTTGCTGTTCTCTTTCTCCCCCCTTCTGTTGCTGTCTTCTTTTCTAACCTTTTGTTGCTGTCTTTTGTCCCCCCTTCTGGGGTTTCGTCTTCTTTTCTCCCCCTTCTGTTGCTGTCTCTCTTGTTAACCTTT
>LR778259.1:44629485-44707738 GCA_902810595.1 Coregonus sp. 'balchen'
GTTAGAGCTTAAGGCTAATTGACATCATCTGAGTCAATTGGAGGTGTACCTGTGATTGTACTTCAAGGCCTACCTTCAAACTCAGTTCCCTCTTTGCTTGACATCATGGGAAAAACAAAAGAAATCAGCCAAGACCTCAGAAAAAAAATTGTAGACCTCCCACAAGTCTGGTTCATCCTTGGGAGCAATTTCCAAATGCCCGAAGGTACCACGTTCATCTGTACAAACAATAGTACGCAAGTATAAACACCATGAGACCACGCAGCCATCATACCGCTCAGGAAGGAGACGCGTTCTGTCTCCTAGAAATGAACGTACTTTGATGCGAAAAGTGCAAATCAATCCCAGAACAACAGCAAAGGACCTTGTGAAGATGCTGGATGAAACAGGTACAAAAGTATCTATATCCACAGTCCTATATCGACATAACCTGAAATGCTGCTTAGCAAGGAAGAAGCCACTGCTCCAAAAACCGCCATAAAAAGCCAGACTACAGTTTGCAACTGCACATGGGGACAAAGATCGTAGTTTTTGGAGAAATGTCCTCTGGCCTGATGAAACAAAAATAGAACTGTTTGCCCATAACGACCATGGTTGTGTTTGGTGGAAAAAGGTTTTTTTTTGCAAGCCGAAGAACACCATCCAACTGTGAAGCACGGGGGGTGGCAGCATCATGCTGTGGGGTATGCATTGCTGCAGGAGGGACTGGTGCACTTCACAAAATAGATGGCATCATGAGGAAGGAAAATTATGTGGATATATTGAAGCAACATTTCAAGACATCAGTCAGGAAGTTAAAGCTTGGTCGTAAATGGGTCTTCCAAATGGACAATGACCCCAAGCATACTTCCAAAGTTGTGGCAAAATGGCTTAAGGACAAACTAAGTCAAGGTATTGGAGTGGCCATCACAAAGTCCTGACCTCAATCCTATAGTAAATTGTGGGCAGAACTGGAAAAGCGTGTGTGAGGAAGGAGGCCTACAAACCTGACTCAGTTACACCAGCTCTGTCAGGAGGAATGGGCCAAAATTCACCCAACTTATTGTGGGAAGATTGTGGAAGGCTACCCGAAACGTTTGACCCAATTGAAACAATTTAAAGGCAATGCTACCAAATACTAATTGAGTGTATGTAAACTTCTGACCCACTGGGAATGTGATGAAAGAAATAAAAGCTGAAATAAATCATTCTCTCTACTATTATTCTGACATTTAACATTCTTAAAATAAAGTGGTGATCCTAACTGACCTAAGATAGGGAATGTTTATTAGGATTAAATGTCAGGAATTGAGCAAAACTGAGTTTAAATGTATTTGGCTAAGGTGTATGTAAACTTCCGACTTCAACTGTATATATATATATATATATATATATCGTTAATTAACTAAATGTATGGTGTTTTTGGTTTATGTCAGTTTCATTGTTTGTTATGCTATAAATTGTTATTTTATGGTTGTAAGTGGTAAACTGAACAAGAAAATGTCATATTTTGAAAATCTGAGGAATTACTACTTTAGTAAAGATATACTTTATTTAGTACTACTGCAGTTGCTAAATAATTCCAATAGATGGCAGCATAAGACCACAATTGACATTTCAGAAGGTTAGTTTAGTTTTCTCCCTGAATACACCACCACTCCCCATCACAGGAAAACTCCTGCACACGCTTTTTACTGTCCCTTTCCACACTGCTAACGCAAGAGGAACGACTGAAAAAGCATTTAACAGATTACTGTGAAATAATGTAATGATGATTCATGTTTATTATTACCTATTTTTATGCTCATGTTTTGAAATTATACTTCATTAGTATAACAATTATCAATAAGCCTGAACATTAATTTAGTCACCTCTGGTCGAGAAAAACATATTTTCCTAGTACATTCATTGTCAGATTCATCAACCAGCAGCAAGCACTCTGCCTTCTAGCACAAGCGAGGGGCATGTTGAGGTACATTTGCTAACCACGAGGGTTGTATGATGAAATTAATTGGCGGGCTGGAAGACGCACTCTTGTCTTTTCTATTCCGAGGTTGTTTACTCCCAATATCAGATATTAAGAACATTTTTTATAATACATGTATACTAGGGTTGAAGTTACCACATCTGACTAGTGATTATTTACCAGGGGTTCAACACCTGCTATAGTCACTATTTAATTGCTCTTTTAAAAGCATCACAGGCCTATTACGAGATATATAGCTAACTAAAGTAATGAGTGACCACCTTAGAAAATCATGGGACATATAGTCTTTGGTTGCATGCTATTTTATGTCAATCATATTGCTGCTTGTAGCCTATAACTGATGCTTCGTGATCTTATGCTGCCTTCTATTGGAAATATTTAGCAATTAAAAGTTATTAATTCACGTACAGACATTGGTGAGGCAGCTGAGAAATAAAGTGTATTTTTCTAGTTAATTCCTTAGATCAGTCTCAAACCTGCCCCACCTATCCCACGCCAATTGCTAGACTTTCACATAGAGGTTACTAGGGACCCAGTTCAAACCACATTTGAAAAATAAATCTAATGTTTCTTGTTTATCAAATGTTCTCTCTTGCAATTATACATATAATAAAATAACAATAAAAAGCAAAATGCGTAGGCAGGTTTTGATTAACAAAATAATACAAATGCTATTTAATGCTATAATTGTAATTATTAACATAATATTATTACTACTAATATATCTACCTTACCCTACCCTAGAATTATGATTAGGGGTTAGGGTTAAGGCTAAAATAGATTATAAGTAGGGTAAGAGTTTTTTGTATAGCAATTTGTGACATCTGTTGGTGTAAAAAGGGCTTTATAAATACATTTGATTGATTGTTAGGGTTTATGAGGCAAAAACCTGTATGGGTTTATAGCTCTCTTATTCCACCCTGTGGCCGTCTGTGGGTACTACATAACTAATTCACGACACCTGCTAGGCTCATAATCGGAGGTAGCAACTGCTTCAGATCTACAAATCAGTGAGCTAGACCACCCGATTAGACAACAATCACCCCATTATACCCATTTGGTTTGCAACTCAGTGAACCTGCGCACCATTCGCTCAATTCGATGCCTACAAACAAAGATTCCGATGCATATCAAATTACCCAGCAACCATATAGAAACAACAAGTCGTCAAAAAAATGGTCTTCTGGCTGTTCTAATCGGCCACATCTTGAAAAATAGGACAGGGACATGCGTTTTGTTTAGATTGTACACTTTTTTCTTAAAACAAATATGGGTTAACCATAACCAGAAAATGTTTAATGTTTGATGGCAATGCGCCAGCCATCGCCTCACAACGTGTACTCAGGTATGTGCGAGCACACCAAGTAGCCGTAACCTTGTTAATAATAAGTTACCTGAGGTAAACCTACAGGGTTAACGCTCACCAAGTAGCCGTAACCTTGTTAATATCAGTTACCTGAGGTAAACCTACAGGGTTAACGCTCACCAAGTAGCCGTAACCTTGTTAATATCAGTTACCTGAGGTAAACCTACAGGGTTAACGCAGGCAGATCTCATTGATAACAATAGTGAAGCTGGCATTGTGACGCAGAACAATGGGCTGGGAATAGAACGTTCTGAAGGCGAGTCGGTGTCACGGAGCTCAATAGAACTAATAGGAGCTGGTAGGGTGAAAAATGCCCAACCATAAGGCCAGTTGTTTCGAGATTACTTCATAACCAGGGACAGAAGGCAATATTATGAAACTGGGCTCCATGGCGGATGCAATTAACAACTTTATCAGAAAAAAAACGTTGTAAAACATTTCGCTTGATGCGCCCCGAGAATAATATTCAAAACTTTGGTCCTTGGACACAGAGGGGTTAAACACGAAAGTTACCGTCCATCTAGTGAAGAGAGGAGAACCGGACAGAGGGAGCGTAGGTACCCAGCATCCGTCAACGAGAGAGGGAGAAGCCCTCCACGGTATTTAACAGGTGGAAGAAACAACCAGGGAGCTCCATCGGTCCACAAGAAATGCAGGCAGCCGGTGATGATGTAGTGGTAGCTAGGATAACTAGGATGCTGCCTTTAGAGTAGCTAGCTTAGCTAGCTGTACCGACTAGCTTGGATAGCTAGCAGGTCGTTCGTCTGTCCCTCGAGGATGATGACGAACCCATTGAACCACACAATTAAACAAGACTAGCGAGTGAAAAGGATCTGGCTACACTCATACTGTCACTGACCATTAAGCAAAAAAGCAAATTGAACAATAAACTTCGGTGTCTCAACACTGTAACGAACTCCGTCGTTATTTCCCAACATCACCTCAGCCCACTCTGCGCGTAACTGGACAATATGCTTGGCGCCAAACCGTACGTGGACGCGGACAGTTCTGTACGGGGACGCGGACAGTTTCAGAACGCGGTCATGAGCAGAGCAACACAATAAACTAAACCAAGTCTTTACAGTCGGGTACATTAGTAATATTCATTTTTTATTATGTAAAACAAAATGATTCGTTTTTTAAAACAATGTTTTCAGATCTGGGCCCATATCCAAAAAGCGTCTCAGAGTAGAACATGTGTCGTATAAGTGCTGTGAATAAAGCCATTTTAGTCCTACTCTTATGGGTATAAATTAAAGCTATGCATGAAGCCTCTTTATTCATACGTTTTCCCACCTAGTTGGCAGATATTTAGGACACCTCATGAGCTTTCCTAACCAGTTAAGAGGTACCAGCAGGTGTCTTGATAATAGAAACATGCAGCGAGTCAGTGGTTCCTGTGCAACATGTAATTGCTTTGGAGCAGTGGTGACCTGTCATTCAGGGCAGAGCCCCACCTGTTTAGCAGATGCTCTTACCCAGAGCGATTTACAGTAAGTGCATTCATCTTTAGATAGCTAGGTGAGACAACCAGGTAATACAGTCAAATATACAGGATACGAACATTCAATTTCAGCTAAACAATGGATATATAGAGTTTTGCAATAAAAATAATAATAATTATCTACATCTAAAATCTATTAATTAAACATCTGAGAACAGTAATATTGAAGGTACCCATAAGCAACCATTTCTGATTATTGTGGAAATAGCATATAGGAAATAAACTCTTAATAATTCTTAAACAAAATTGTCATCTCACCTCTTAGCTTTGGTGTCATGTTCCCCAGAGAGACTCATTTTAGAGGCAGGGCCCCCCTCCTCTCTCTCCCCAGAGAGACTCATTTTAGACCACTGACCCCTAAACAGAGATGCAACATGTTGGTTGTAGTTAACACAGTAATTATTGAATGTGAATTGTTATCATTTATTAATTATCTCTTACAAAACATTTACTAACAGACATATTGAAACAGTCAGGCTATTTAATGCAATCAAATGAACATCTGGTTGTGACATCTCTTCTCCATGTTAACTGTCAATAATAATAATAAGTCACTGTTTGTTAAGGTAGTTATAGACAGTGCAGCAACACAAGGCCATGTCTCACACTTATTTGTATTCATTAAAAGTCAGCCAATTATTATCTTTAAATCTGTTCTTTTCTAAACATATCTGAGAATGTAGACAGAAGGGCTAAAACGGGCTTGATTGATCTGGGGGGGATCAGTGATCTATACAGAAAGTTTTTTTTTGCAACAATTAAGAGATTTTATATTATTTAAAGTAGGCTAGGTTATAATGTATAACAGTAATTTTTTGTGTAAAGCAGATCAAGGTCTATACCTCAGCCAGTGGGGACCCGTCATTCAGGGCAGGTGGCCTTTCTTGTTTTGCATGTTATTTTGGCATTAATACGTGTCACATATCAGTTTGCAAAAAATGTAAAAATAATATATATATAATTGAGTTAATAAAGCCGCAAAAAACATGGTCTCTTTTTTGTTTTCTTGAGTAAGGCAGCTCCAAAATGCAGGTGTTTCAGCCTAGCTCAGTGCTTTATGTGGTGGTGGGTCAAGCCAGAAGACAATACAGAGCATTGCTTCGTGATTGGCTCAGTGATCTGTCACTCATGGGGACACTACGTCACCGCCAAGTCTAAGGGTAGAGCTAGAAAATTCAAGCCCATTGGGTGCTGCCACAGAGTTACATTAGAAGTGCCCATTCAAGAAGGTCATTGGCCACAGATAAAATGACGTCAAATCACATTATATCTACAGTAGCTTTGATTGGACTGATCATGTCAACATCATACTTTCAAAATCTTAGCCAGCAGTCATCATCACGAATCAAGTCGACAATCTACAGGCAAATCCTTTTTAATCCTTGTCATAAGAAGAGAAATAATGAAGAAAAATGATAGGGCAGCTGTTGGGACTCTGCTGTTGGGACTCTGCTGTTGGGACTCTGCTGTTGGGACTCTGCTGTCGGGACTCTGCTGTCGGGACTCTGCTGTCGGGACTCTGCTGTCGGGACTCTGCTGTTGGGACTCTGCTTTATGTAGGCCCTGACAGTTTGTGGGCACCGTTTCTCACCGTTATAGTGCAATTAATGTATTGTTTAGTGTTGTGTTGTGGAGTGGCTTTGCTGGCATGCATCCCCCTTTATTTATGTTTTGCCCCACCAAGATTGACGTGCTAAAATCACCACTGACCTCAGCTATAGCCTAGATGACCAGCCTAAACCTGTTCAGATCAGTTCCCATAACGTTATAACAGTAACAGTAGCAGGAGCCTAGTCCTGATACAGATGGAGGTCTATACCTCAGCTATAGCCTACATATCCTAGATGACCAGCCTAAACCTGTTCAGATCAGTTCCCATAACATTATAACAGTAACAGTAGCAGGAGCCTAGTCCTGATACAGATGGAGGTCTATACCTCAGCTATAGCCTACATATCCTAGATGACCACCCTAAACCTGTTCAGATCAGTTCCCATAACATTATAGACCTAACAGTAGCAGGACAGAGCTTGTAGCCTAGGCATGGTATTTTACACACCATTTCAAACGGAGACCATCAGGTTGGTCAGCATGATAAGTGATCATAGCTCAAACCTACTCTGACTATTGAATGTCTGACGTCGACCTTATAATAGTTTGTAGTTTAGCCTAGACCTACGAGAGTCTGCCCGTCTTTCCTACATATCAACACATTTATCCGACTTCTAATGTTACCGAGAATTATGTGCCACAGTTTCAACAGCCATTGTGTAACTGTGTAGGCTACACACTTACTTTCACGTTCATATGAGGAAATCACATAACTTCTTACAGTCGCTGGTGCAGCCGCCCGTTCTCTTGCAGATGAAGTAGCTTTTATAGGCGACTCATTCAACCAGCCTAAACAACAGTAAATAAAAGATGTCAAATGGTCAAAAGTCAATCCTGATATAGCCATGTACATCAAAGAGAGGTGTATTGCTACAGATGTAGGATCTTAATTTTAGCCAGTTTGCTACAGCAGGAAAATAATCCTGCAGCAACAGGACATTTTAATTATTATGGGAATGGCCGGCAGGGATGTAGCTCAGTTGGTAGAGCATGGCATTTGCAACGCCAGGGTTGTGGGTTCGATTCCAGTATAAAAAAATTGAATGTATGCACTCGCAATGTATGTAAGTCGCTCTGGATAAGAGCGTCTGCTAAATGACTAAAATGTAAAAAATCACCATGTAGAATTATGTGTACAGATGTAGGATCTTAATTTGATCACCCCCCAATGCAGAATAACTTTCCCTCAACGCAGTAAATGTAAAACTTGTAGTGTATTTGAGGTTTTAAAAGGCTTCTGAAGTTTGTAATTTCCACTTAGAAATAGCAGACTTGAGTTTCCCTTACAAAAAATTTATCAACCGATACAAAAATGTTATATTTCACCCAATTGATAAAGGAAGCTAGAAGAATGAACCCAGAAGACAACTCTAAATCAACACTTACTGATATTGTCCTAAAATCCTTTCACTCATATTATTGTGTCTCTTTGTTCAACGGACGTCGAGAAGCCTATGATATCAAAAGTGTAGCAAACAGCGGCCAGGGCGGTAAACCCAGGTCGCTGGCCAAAAAGGCAAACACCCTGCAGCAATGGGAATTGTAACCTGACTCACACTGTGCCCTACAAAAGTCTCGTGCTTCGACTACTCAGACCCCTCACACATCCGGGCCGTGCATTCTGATGGCCTCACAGACACCATTCTACTTCTGACACCAATGTAGCGAACAGCGGGGCAGGGAAGCGAACCCAGGTTGCATGTGTAAAAGGCAAACAACGTACGCATCGCGCCACTGGCGCCAATTGGGTTACTTGGTTGGAATTGTGACGTGGCTCATTTAGCGAGGATCACTACACTATAGTGGAACTATGATACAATTACATTTATCATATGAAATGTTAAATGTAGAACTATAATATATGAATATTGATATATTGAATTTGACTTGCCCACATTCAGTTAGCACCATTTTGTATGATTAGACTGACACAAACCTGTCTCAGTAGAAGTAGACTGTTAGGTCTGAGTGTTTTTACTTCCATTCACTGTACTAAAATTACACCATACATTTAATTTCTCTACACACTTTACAATCATTCCTGGCAGGATTCTCACCCTGTAGCCTGAATTCACAACCAGAACATGTCAAGTCATTGCGATATCTACTGTTCTGCTGAGAGAGCACCTTCCTGTTGACTAGCGCTCTGTGTATTCTTATGGGTGAAGTCTGATCTGGAATGTGAAGCTAACTGAAATGTAGATACGCTTTGAAAAAGCAGTATATCTAGCTAGCATCATAGTACACCCCTCAGGCTACATACAGGTTTCAGCATGAGGCAGGCATCAACAGCCGAGTTGTAGGCTACAACCTGGGTCGTATTCATTAGTTTACACCGCAGCCAACAGTTTAAAAATGTTGCATAAACAGTTTACTCCAAATGCTGTACAACGTGACCTAAACAGTTTACGTTGCCAAACGTTTTGCTACGGTGGGCACTAATGAACACACACAACCTGTTTTGAGGAAGTGTAAGTTGTTGTTAGTCTTTCCACAGTATTTATTTGTCTCTCTTTCACACAACATACCTTCCTGAGTGAAAATAGTTAACTGTAGATTAGAAAGAGTAAATGTTGTTGCTTGTTGTGTTTTAAGCCTGTTTTGAGAAGACAAGTCTATAGACCTATGATACAGTATACTCTTAGAAAAAAGAGTTCCAAAAGGGTCCTCTGGCTGTCCCCATAGGAGAACGCTTTTGGGTTCCAGGTAAAACCCTTCTGGCTTCCATGTAGAACCCTCTGTGGAAAGGGTTCTTCATGGAACCCAAAAGTGTTCTACCTAGGACCAAAAAGGGTTCTACAAAGGGTTCTCATATGGGGACAGCCAAAGAACCCTTTTAGATTCTAGATAGTGTAGGAGCGATCACCCTGGGGCACACAGATGGAAACAGAACTAATTCACCCCACGCATCTAATTTATATCCAAAACATTTTAAGGAGAGTAGGCCTATTATAACACTGTCCACAAAACATATAATCAACTATATGAATACACATTACAATATCATCAACTATATTAATACACATAACAATATCATCAACTATATTAATACACATAACAATATCATCAACTACATTAATAGACATAACAATCGTCGTCTTACCTTTTATATGTCTCTCAATAGAAGTAGAGTCTGGAATGATCATTCGGTGGTGGAAAGTTCCTTTAGTTTGTTCTGCTCATTTCCATATCAGGTTCTACCTGTTCTCTCTCCCACTCCCTGTCTCTTTATAGATCTTACAATGTGCCTTGGCAAACATTCTACAAGTGTCTGGAACTCTATTGGAGAGATGTGACATCATTCTTCCACAAGAAATGCCATTATTTAGTGTTTTGTTGATGGTTGTCTTCAATTGGGTTGAGACCTGGTGACTGAAACGGCCATGGCATATTGTGAAACATCAGCAAGTTCAGCAGTCTTTATCACTGAAGCTCCTGCCAAACGTGCCCCAACAATCACCAATCGTTAAGCTCTTCCCGAGCAGGGTCGCAGTCTCTCCGGGTATCAGCTCCTCTCTCCCCAGGGGTAAACAGCTCCTCTCTCCCAGGGGTAGCACTCCTCTCTCCCCAGGGTAAACAGCTCCTCGCTCTCCAGGGGTAACAGCTCCTCTCTCTCCAGGGGTAACAGCTCCTCTCTCCCCAGGGGTAACAGTCCTCTCGCCCCAGGTGGTAACCAGCTCCTCTCTATCCCCAGGGGTAGCAGCACCTCTCTCCCAGGGGTAAGCAGCTCCTCTCTCCCCAGGGGTAGCAGCTCCTCTCTCCCCAGGGGGTAACAGCTCCTCTCTCCCCAGGGGTAGCAGCTCTCTCCTCCCCAGGGGTAGCAGCTCCTCTCTCCCCAGGGGGTAGCAAACTCCTCTCTCCCCAGGGGTAACAGTTCCTCTCTCCCCAGGGGTAACAGCTCCTCTCTCTCCAGGGGTAACAGCTCCTCTCTCCCCAGGGGTAACAGCTCCTCTCTCCCAGGGGTAGCAGCTCCTCCTCTCCCAGGGGTAGCAGCTCCTCTCTCCCCAGGGTAGCAGCTCCTCTCTCCCAGGGGTAGCAGCACTCTCTCCCAGTGGGTACACAGCTCCTCTCTTCCTCTCCCCAGGGGTAGCAGCTCCTCTCTCCCCAGGGGTAACAGCTCCTCTCTCCCCAGGGTAGCAGCTCCTCTCTCCCCAGGGGTAGCAGCTCCTCTCTCCCCCAGGGGTATCAAGCTCCATCTCCCCCAGGGGTAGCAGCTCCTCTCTCCCAGGGTAGCCTCCTCTCTCCCCAGGGGTAACGCTCCTCTCTCCCCAGGGGTAACAGCTCCTCTCTCCCCAGGGGTAACAGCTCCTCCTCTCCCCCAGGGGTATCAGCACCTCTCTCCCCTAGGATTTGAAGACATTGGTGGCTTAGCCCATAGCAGAAGGAGGGTCCGGGAAGGAATTTCAACAGCTAAACCATGAATACATCACCAGTGTATTGCCAAAAACCACTCAAGAACTTCAAACATAGACTCTGACCTGTCCAATGAGCCAAACTGATTAAAGAATCCCACAGTACCTAAACACCCTCTATCTCTCTCTCTCTCTCTCTCTCTCTCTCTCTCTCTCTCTCTCTCTCTCTCTCTCTCTCTCTCTCTCTCTCTCTCTCTCTCTCTCTCTCTCTCTCTCTCCTGTGTGTTCTCCCCCCATCTGTCTCTCTCCATCATATCATATTCTTCTGTTGCTGTCTCTGTGTCTTGTCTGGTGTCTCTCTCCATCATATCATATTCTCCTGTTGCTGTCTCTGTGTCTTGTCTGGTGTCTCTCTCCATCAACAGAAATATTGGTGAGGGTTAGGCCTACTCCAATACAACATTGAAAACATGAAAACACGACTACATAACACCATTAAATACAGTTGGAATATAGTTACAACACTCAAACTGTTTCCATCAAACAGAAAAACAACAAGAAAGCTGGATAAACTCATTTAGATTTCTACATACTGCACTTTGCTTCTGCATGACCCATACAGCTGTTTAAGGTCATATAAAGGCAGAGTGCAGTATCAGAATTTAAGGGGTCATAGGTCAGATCAGTGGTCATGGTTGATATGATTGGACAAAAAACCCAACTTTAAAGCAATTTTTCTCAGATTCACTGTTTGCGTAGACTGCTCTTTGCCTTTGTAGGGCAGTAGTTCAGGTGGCTTTCCTTGCCCTTAGTCTGCCTCCTGTCCCTCCTATCGCCATGGAGACACCTTCCTGAAAACAATGACTCCATACTTTGCTGAAACCTGTTCTGCCAGTTCATGTCCTTAAAGATTAATGTTGGAATGTTCCAATGTGGTTACCCCAAAAAGATGACAAGATAGATCACGCATCCATAACTTGTTTCCTGCTTGTAGCAGGCCACGTTCACAGGAATCCTTTTCTATAACTATAGATCATATGATTTCATGAGAATATTTTTCTGGAGTGAGAGTGTAATGCAAGTCAAGGTGTCCTTGGATGAATGTCAACAAGATTTATAACCAGCATTGTTAAATTAACTGTTGTAATAAATAAATACAATATTTTTAAATGTATTGTCACAGACACCGGATAGATGCAGTGAAATGTGTTGTTTTACAGGGTCATAGTAGTACGGCGCCCCCTGGAGCAAATCAGGTGTAAGTGCCTTGCTTAAGGGCACAGACAGATTTTTACCTTGACGGCTCAGGTATTCGAACCAGCAACCTTTCAGTTACTGGCCCCACTAGGTAATCTTACCATACCAGTTCACACCCTAACAGAAGACACTGTTCAAGTGTTCAAATGTAGTCCGTGAAGAGGTATTAGGATTATGTACACAGCTATTCTGCCGTACAATTGCAAACTGTTGCTACACATTTGGTCAAAGATGAGTTCAGACCTAAATCAGACTTCGTAGTATCTGTTATATCTTGTGACAAAGTGTCCTGGTTCAATTATCTTCTGTTTCAGAGAAAATGGAGGGTCTAATTTGCTGTAACTACAAAATCCCAGTAAAAACCAAGAAAACAACAGTAAGTGAGGTTACTGCCATCTGGCTTTGTTCCACCATGTTCTACTGCAGTTACTATGGTTTTCTTTGGTATTCTATCAGGCTCTGAGTTCAGGCCATCCCAACCATGACACTCACCCTCACACACTCCATGAGACAGTCAGTGATCCAGTTATCACCAGAATAAAACATGGCACAATCACGCAGAAACATTATGGTTTAACTCGCATTGAAATGCAAATACCCAGATAATGGTAAGAAAGATAGCAAACTAAATATTGAAACGCTCGCTAACATAAAGAAAAGGACAGCATTGACAGCAATACAAAGTCACATAAGGATAAACATTCTCCGTGATGAAATAGTTCTTACCTTATGGATAAAAACAGCTTGAGGGTTGCTACAATACAACATTCAAAACATGAAAACACAACTACACAACACCATTAAAAACAACAAGAAAGCTGGATAAACACATTTAGATTTTTTAGATACTGCACTTTGCTTTTGCATTACCCATATAGCTGTTTAAGGTCATACAAAGGCAGAGTGCAGTATCAGCATTTAAGGGGTCATAGGTCAGATCAGTGGTCATAATAAGATGATACATCAGTGCATTTACACTTATCTACCTACGACATATTTGGCTGAACAGCAAAAACAACTTTAAAGCCTTTTTTGTCTTCAGTTGGACTGTTTTCTAGTTGATGCTCTTTGCCTTTGTAGGGCCGTTTATTCAAGCAGTCAACGGACAACAACTCTTAATGCAATCACGGGGAAAACACTTTTGAAAGCAGTTTTGGCCTTTGTTAAAAAAAGAGGGGGATCCAAGCTTTCCATTGATAACACGTTTATTTCTATACTCCTACAATTGCGCTAAAGCATTGTTTTAAAAATGCAGTTACAACTGGAGTGTCAAGCATGGTTTAGGAACATTTGCAACATAGCTCTTAAAGGGGCAACGGCATCTTAAAACCGGAGTATCAAGCATGGTTTAGGAACATTTACAACAGAGCTCTTAAAGGGGCAACAGCATCTTAAAAGGGCAACTTTGTAATAGAAACCCCCCCAACAACAATTCTGAGTGAATAATAATAATAATAATAATAATAATAATAATAATAATAATAATAATAATCAGGAAGTTGTGTCCAATGGGGTAAATGCAGATGGACAAACCCCATGCTTCATTTATAGCCACTATGCTGCATCCGTTGGGCTACAGGGGATCATGCTTATTGCTAACAGAACATCTGATAATAGACCATGCATACAGGCTATATGGTTCAATATGTTAAAATCATTTACCATCTGATAATAGACCATGAATATAGGATATATGGTTCAATATGATAAACTCATTTACCATCTGATAATAGACCATGAATATAGGATATATGGTTCAATATATTAAAATCCTTTACCATCTGATAATAGACCATGAATATAGGATATATGGTTCAATATGTTAAAATCATTTACCATCTGATAATAGACCATGAATATAGGATATATGGTTCAATATATTAAAATCATTTAACATCTGATAATAGACCATGCATACAGGATATATGGTTCAATATGTTAAAATCATTTACCATCTGATAATAGACCATGCATACAGGCTATATGGTTCAATATGTTAAAATCATTTAACATCTGATAATAGACCATGAATACAGGATATATGGTTCAATATGTTAAAATCATTTAACATCTGATAATAGACCATGCATACAGGCTATATGGTTCAATATGTTAAAATCATTTAACATCTGATAATAGACCATGAATATAGGATATATGGTCCAATATGTTAAAATCATTTACCATCTGATAATAGACCATGCATACAGGCTATATGGTTCAATATGTTAAAATCATTTAACATCTGATAATAGACCATGCATACAGGCTATATGGTCCAATATGTTAAAATCATTTAACATCTGATAATAGACCATGCATACAGGCTATATGGTTCAATATGTTAAAATCATTTAACGTCTGATAATAGACCATGAATATAGGATATATGGTTCAATATGTTAAAATCATTTAACATCATCTTTACCAATATCTTATTGGGCTAATTTTTTTTACACAGGTTCTTCTGGTGACACGTACAGCGGTTAAGGTTAAAGGTCAACCGCAGTGGATACATGCGTCCAGGCTTAAAGGAGCACCTAGGACACAGACACCAACTCCGGAGGAGTTGGGGAAGGACTGAACTTAAGGGGATATTTGTATAGACTTCAATTGTTATTATAGTGTTGTGTTAGTCTCCCGAGTGGCACAGTGGTCTAAGGCACTGCATTGCAGTGCTAGCTGTGCCACTAGAGATCCTGGTTCGAATCCAGGCTCTGTCGTAGCCGGCCGTGACCGGGAGACCCATGGGGTGGCGCGCAATTGGTCCAGGGTAGGGGAGGGAATGGCCGGCAGGGATGTAGCTCAGTTTATAGAGCATGGCGTTTGCAACGCCAGGGTTGTGGGGTCGATTCCCACAGGGGGTAGGAAAAATAAATAAATAATGTAAGTCGCTCTGGATAAAAGCGTCTGCTAAATGACTAAAATGTAAATGTGTTATTCTTATATTCATTATTATTTCTGTGTTTGTTTTTGTGTATTTGTTTTTCTTTTATAAGACCTAGGTGGTGGTGGAGAGAAAAGTGGGAGTTTCTGGAGGGATCATGGAGAAGACCATGACGAGATGCAAACTCCTTGGAAGGATGAGTGGAGATATTGCATCAGGGACATTTATCATAGACCTTAGAACTCTGACAGAAGTTATTTCTGGGGCGCTAGTGATTGACAATTCTGAGATGAGGGAGAAATGGTTAAGGACAATAACCGACTTCACAATTGACAATGAAAATAGAAGGTAAATCAGAAATATGGAACTAAGTACATGGACTTAGCGACAAGGATGACCATCCCCTGAAGCGTACCCAGAGACAGGTAGTCAGACTGAACCAGCACCCTGATCGTACACAGAGACAGGTTAGTCGACGGACCAGCACCCTGAGCGTACACAAGACAGGTTAGTCAGACGGACAGCACCCTGAGCGTACACACAGAACAGGTAGTCAGACTGACCAGCACCCTGAGCGTACACTATACAGGTTTAGTCGACGGACCAGCACCTGACGTAACAGAGACAGGTAGTCAGACGACCATCACCCTGAGCGTACACAGAGACAGTCGTCGACTGACCAGCACCCTGAGCGTACACATAGAACGTTAGTCAGACGGACCAGCACACCCTGAGCGGCACAGAGACAGTTAGTCCAGACTGACCCGAGCACCCTGAGCGTACACAGAGACAGGTTAGTCAGACGGACCAGCACCCTGAGCGTACACAGAGGACAGGTTAGTCAGACGGACCAGCAACCCTGAGGCGTACACAGAGACAGGTTAGTCAGACGGACCAGCACCTGAGCGTACACATAGACAGGTTGTCAGACGGACCAGCACCCTGAGCGTTACACAGAGACAGGTTAGTTAGACGGACCAGCACCCTGAGCGTACACAGAGACAGGTTAGTCAGACGGACCAGCACCTGAGCGTACACAGAGACAGGTTAGTCAGACGGACCAGCACCCTGAGCGTACACAGAGACAGGTTAGTCAGACGGACCAGCACCCTGAGCGTACACAGAGACCAGGTTAGTCAGACGGACGTCTACATAGAAATGGAGGCGATGGAACACGTTCCTGTATCTGAGCATGACATGCATTGTTTGTATTATCCTATCAGAGCAGCTACAGGGAGTAAAAGCCTTTTTATGTTAATAATGTTACTTTTGTGGTTTTAAGTGAGGAATTGTCTCCAAGGGTTAAGGTTGAATATGAATCGGTTTGAAGGAGAGGAAGTCTTAATACTTATAATGTCATTAGCGGCAACAGGTGCTAACACACCAACCGTAGAATATTGTAATGGGTTATGGAAAGGGTTGACACCAACATTTTTGGTTCAGAGAGATTCGCTAGCTTATGCAAGTATGCAACCAGTAGCAATCAGGACTAAGCAGAAGGCAGTACCTCTAACCAGCATGGCTTCTATAGCTAGTCATACAATTCTATATAAAATGGGGATTACACAGGGATGTCCAGATAAGAAGATTCTTTTGGATACTAATTTGCCCTGGCCAGCAACTGATTACATGGTATTGTGGTGATCACTTAAATACCGACCTTCCACAATATTGGCAAGGGGTTTGTGCTCCTTATTGGATACCAAGGAAAGTGGTATTTGGGGGTATAAATGATCCAATCACACGGCCAACGACTTTACCTGAGGATCAGACTGCTGAGTTGGTAGAGAAGGAGGAAATTATTATTTATGAGAATATGGATTCACAAGTGAATTCTATTCATCCCATAGCATCTAATATGTGGTACAAAACCCTTGAGCAGAAAGTTAGGAAGTTGACTCAAAATTCATGTTATGTGTGTTCACTGATTCCCAAATCGACGGAGGATGTATTTCCTTATTGGGCGGTTCCTCTGCAAGGGTCAGAAGGATTGCCGACCCTATGCATTATTGCTTATCAGTATGTATTGAACACTCATCCTGAGATGGGATCACAATCAGTCAGACCGATAATTTTGCCGAAATAACATTTACATTGGTAAAACCAATAACATGATTATCAAGGTTGATGGCATTCTTCACAAGATGTCTCAGTATGTTATTTATACTAATATATCTGTAAGACAGGAGAATGGGAGGCATCTGAATAAGGTCCATTCAACCATTTATGGGATTCAGGAACATTGGCCATCCGTTACTAGATGTCCGATCTTTTATGATCAGCATATAATTCAAGTACCAAGTGATTTATCAATTGTACCCACTAAAGTCTCAGCTATGGTAAATGCGTCTTCTGTATTTGATGTGTATGTAAAGGGAAGACAGAGAGGAGAGTTATCTGTAATAGATGTTGGTTTTCTGAGAGCTTATCAATGTCTCATGATGTTTAAGGATATGGGGGAAAAGTATCGCATTTCAAAAAAGGAAACATTACCAATTCCAGTTTTTTTTTGGTGTTGTGGAAATAATATATGGACTACTATTCCTCCACTGTTCAGGGGAATATGTGGAGTCTGTACTTTAAATGATCTTATCTATGTTGTTCAGCCTGTTGAATTGGTTGATAAGAATCTTACTGGACGTTTTAGGAGGGATACTTTGGAACTTATGGGATATGTACATTTAAAGAATACAAATCCAATTGATTTGGCTACTAGATACAAAGAAACACCTCAAGATTTTAAGATATTTACACGTACTCAGTTAGTTTTTAAGACTATTTTTGGAAATACAGAATTGCAATAATCTAATCATTATCTCATAGCATTGACATGTCATGATGTTGCTAGAGTGGGTAATGCTACTGTCATGGGTTTTCAAGCTATTGGTTCTGAGTTGGCTCTTATTAGACAGTATGCTATTGATAATCGCATAGCATTGGATGCTATTACGGCTGCTCAAGGAGGTGTGTGTGCGATTGTTGGAGGAGATACTTGTACATGCCTACCGTAAGTCGCTCTGGATAAGAGTGTCTGCTAAATGAGGAAAATGTAATGTAAATGTCTTGGGAATGTAACTACAGCTATGGGTAATATTAGAGATATACAGGATGGCATTAAGCGTACTAATAGGGATGCTAAGATAGGGATGCTAATAGGGATGCTAATAGGGATGCTAATAGGGATGCTAATAGGGATGCTAAGATAGGGATGCTAATAGGGATGCTAATAGGGATGCTAATAGGGATGCTAATAGGGATGCTAATAGGGATGCTAATAGGGATGCTAAGATAGGGATGCTAAGATGGGGGGAGGATATGGTCATTTGAATGCTGTTGAAGTCTTTTCCAAGGTTTTTTAGTGGTAATTCCATAGGAACATGGATGGCAAGTATTATATGTCCTCTAGTGGCAATAGTACTTACTGTAGCTATAGTTATGGGGTGTTGTTTTCCAATTTTTCGGGGATTGATTTTAAGATCTGTACAAACGATTACTAACATGCCAGATATTACAGTTAGAGATGTATCAGTTAATGTTAATACAAGGAGGGAGAGGACTAATTATTCTGCTATGTCATCTTGTTCCAGTTTAGAGTCCATTGATAATGTTGATTGAGGAATGGGAATGTTAAGTTGGAAATGTATACCATGGCATTTAAGGTTTACAGGATCGAAGATGGATATCTCAGTGGATCAGATAGAGCCCCTTGCTATCTTAGTGGATCAGATAGAGCCCCTTGTGACCAGGGAGAAACTTGGGGTTCCTCTGACTGCGCGTGGATGAAGTAGACGGATGTTTTGGTTATTTTTATATTCACGTGTTCAGATTATAATATCCATGTAATTTACTAAGTGTCATGGATCTTTGTATTTGTGGGGATGATGTCATGATGGTCACAATTTCGTTGATGTATGTTTTCTTGGTAGCATGAATAAGAAATGGGTATATTTGATTAGCATGTATCAGAAAAAGGGGTAATTTTAAAAGGGAGGATGTCTATGTGGGATTGTTCCTTATATATCAAAATAAGGTTTTGACTACATTAATTATTAGCATGAATATATAGTAGTTAATTATGTGTTTATCTTTTACTCAGACTGAGTTTATAGAGGTTTGAGAGGTTTGATATCACATAAGATAGATGACAGAGAATTTATACCTTTGTTGATTAAATATATGGAGAATCAGGTTGGATTCAGGTATAGAATGTAGAAGGGGATCAATTCTCAGTTATCTAGCATAGTTTAGGATCTAGTCAGAGATATATGTGATACTGAGTAGAGAATATTGTATTTTATATAAAGTTATATGTGAATTGTTGAGGTTAAGTCATGTCACTTATCACAAAAAAAAGAAAAAAAAAAGAAAAGAGTGGATTGATATGATGTTTTTATGGTATAATGATGTCATGTCATAGTGTTGTGGGCACCAGGGAAGAGTTATTGGATAAGTGGTTAGGAGACAGAAAGTCTACATTCTATTATGTCAAAGGAGATTACTGATGTTTAGGATAGCATGATGGATGGACAGGTTAGTGACTTTGGGGTAAAGAGTGATGAACACCAAATACAGGGAGCGCCCATGGAGACTTGCCAGATGTATGTCAGGAAGATGGTAACAGAAGGGTATATAAGGTAGAGTGTTTCCGTTGTGAAGGAGTCCAACTGACGAAGGCCAAAGCCACGTCCGCTGGTTAGATGAACCCACGAGCTCGTGATTCAATAAATACTTGGTATGAAATCTCCACAGAATGTCTAAGTATAACCTTGCATCCTTGATTCTTTGAGCACCCTAGAAACTCATCATAACAGTTGGTACCGTTAAAAAACCCTTAGCCACCTCCTCTATATAACAAGTATATAACACCTGGAATCACCCCTTTCTGTTTATGTAGTAATAAAGGGTATATAAGGTACAGTCTTCTTTGTTCAAGATAGTTCGTAACACCAAGGGCAAAGCTCTGGTCATTGTTGTAACGAACCCGGTACCAATCATTAAACATTTGCATTAACTGTCTACAAAGTGTCTCAGTATATCCTTGCATCCTTGATTCTTTGATACCCGAGAAACTCATCATACTCATCAACGGTCCATTAATACAAGGGTTGGTTTACTGTCTCAATGTTAGGTCCATTAATACAAGGGTTGGTTTACTGTCTCAATGTTAGGTCCATTAATACAAGGGTTGGTTTACTGTCTCAATGTTAGGTCCATTAATACAAGGGTTGGTTTACTGTCTCAATGTTAGGTCCATTAATACAAGGTTTGGTTTACTGTCTCAATGTTAGGTCCATTAATACAAGGTTTGGTTTATTGTCTCAATGTTAGGTCCATTAAAACAAGGTTTGGTTTACTGTCTCAATGTTAGGTCTCTTAATACAAGGGTTGGTTTACTGTCTCAATGTTAGGTCCATTAATACAAGGTTTGGTTTACTGTCTCAATGTTAGGTCCATTAATACAAGGTTTGGTTTACTGTCTCAATGTTAGGTCCCTTAATACAAAGTTTGGTTTATTGTCTCAATGTTAGGTCCATTAAAACAAGGTTTGGTTTACTGTCTCAATGTTAGGTCCATTACTACGACGGTTGGTTTACTGTCTCAATGTTAGGTCCCTTAATACAAGGTATTAAGGGACCTTAGGTGTGTCATAATCTCTGAGTTGGAACCCAACCAAATCTCATGCTAGATACCGTGTCTTAGCTAGCTAACTCAATTTGATCCTGTGGGTGGAGGTGGCTGGATAAAGTTCTGCATGTGACCAAGGTTCTTTGGCTCAGGGGTTAACTAGTGAACTAGTGGAAACTAGCAGATTCAGCCCCTCCACCAGTGGCGGCTCCTGAAAAAATTCTCAGGAGGGGCAATTTTTCTGATGATTTAGGTGACCTACACACATTTTAAAAAAGATATGTCCAGCAACAACATGAAGACAGGGGCAGCATATAAGTCAATACCAGAAGCATTTATTGACTGATCTGGGGAGATGGATTCCAGTTTCTGTGACAGATTATAAATAATCTCTGATGCCTTTGTTATATTAGCTTTTGGTTGAATGTACTGTCGTAGTAAATATATAATGTTATAGCTTGGTCTGACTAAAATCTTGTGCATGACCCATTTTGTGTTGGGCCTTTGTATTCAATACAATGAACAAGAGTCCTATCTTGTCAGCCTTGTCAGCAGGTGGCTAAGGATAACACCCACGCCATAGGTCTCTCAGTTCTTCCAACTCACGAGTTCTTGCCCTGAGGACACACACACACACACCCCACACACACACACACACACACACACACACACATCATCACTGATAAACACACACACACACACACACACATCATCACTGATAACAAACACACACACACACACACACACACACACACACACACTGATAACAAACACACACACACACACACAAATCCTCTTCTCTTAGGCTGAACATCTGAAGACAGAGAACCCGACTCAGAGCCAATGCAACAGTGACACTAGCCTGGAGGTGACCTTGCCCAACTCATCAGGACCAATCAGAAGATCAGAACTACTAGATTCAACCTACTTCATTTTATTGTATAAAATGTCAGCACACAATGTTTAGGGGCTCTTCTGATAAACTCCCTACGAGTTTGACGAACGGGTCCGTGCACGCGATTCCAGATATCTTTACCTCTGAATAAACTGCCTTATATTATACAATTATCCACCTTGTCCAAAAGTCTCTACTTGGTCTCCGTTCTCCAGTAAACTTGTTTTATCAACAATAGTAAGGTTCAATGACACAGAAAGCAGTTCAATGTCGGGGTACAGAGTCGCTCTCTTACCAGGATCGCGGTCCGCTCTGACCAGGGTGAAGCCGGCCGGCTCCACCTCTCTGTCCGGGACTCTATCATCCAGCCAAGTCTCCCAGCTGTATTGGGATTCCGCTGCCAGCAGCGTTTTCATTATTTAGTCCGTTCGTAGCGGGTATGTACACGATCAACAAGATCAGTCCAAAACCGAAGATCAGTCCAAAGCAGAATGTTTGCAGAATGTTTGTAAACTAAGTCTACAAATTAAAAACATAAAATAACGCCACACTACAGGTCGCAACAGAGACGCTGCTAGCCGCCATTGTCTTAGTTACGTTCAACGTTACGTCACGTATGACGAAAGCGCGTAAGTGCAAGCCCACAGACACCCATAGAGAATGTATTGAAAGCTTTGAAATGTGAAAAAAATAGATTTTACATGACAGGCTATGAGAGACTTCTGGGCAATTTTCAACCTGACTGAAATCGCCCAAAAAACGGGCGGGGCCATTTGAAGCACGACTTTAGCCTGATTTGACATTTAGTGGCTGGCAGATCAGACGTGAACACTGATAACTGCTGTTGCCGTGATATAATTGATTAGAAAAAAAATCCCTTCCTTTTCCCGTTTGGCAGTGCGTCGCCCATATCGCCCTATTGAACAAGCCGTCCCTGCCCTCCACAATATACAGAACACAACCAAGTATGTCACTAAAGATTAGGTGTGTCAACTTGGAAGAAATGAATGATCCTCAACAGCTGTCTAAAACTAACCATGCCATGTTTCCCCTCTCTCTGTCTCTGTCTCTCTCTCTGTCTCTCTCCTCTCTCTCTCTGTTTCTCTCTCTGTGTCTCTCTCTGTGTCTCTCTCTCTCTCTCTCTCTCTTCTCTCTCTCTTCTCTGTCTCTCTCTATGTCTCTCTGTCTCTCTCTCCTTTCCTCCCCCTTCCTCTCTCTTCCTCCCCCTCTCTGCAGGTCTTTGTGATGTGTGGCGAAATAATCTACACGGTGATGTGTCCGGATGGGGAGGTGGATGCTGCGTTGGGCTTTGCCTACGTCCTGGCCTGGGTGTCCTTCCCTCTGTGTCTGGTCAGTGGTCTCATCTACATGGTACTGAGGAAGAGGGAATGAGAGAGGGAGGGAGGCTGTGGTTAAGGCCTCACACCACCACCACCAGCAGAACTCAGCTTTTTGCCCCAGGGTTGGAGTCAATTCAGGAAGTACACTAACGCTCCAATTCTCTTCAATGCTTCTTAATGAGGTTTACCTTCTGAATTGATTAAAATTTAAATGGAATTGAGCCCAACCATGCTGTGCCCACTGACCACCAGAGGAGGCTGGTGAGGGGAGGATGAACGGCTCATAATAAGGACTGGAATGAAGTGAATGGAATTGTACGTATGTGTTTGATGCGTTTGATACCATTCCATTCATTTTATTCCAGAAATTATTATGAGCCTGTCCTCCATGCCACCAGCCACCACTGCTGACCACAGACCAGAGACCAGACAAACAGTCTAACTGGCAACCCACGGATACATTAGTCTGGTCCCAGATCTGTGTGTGCTTTAGCCAACTCCTTTAGATATACAGGGCATGACAATGAGTCAGAAGAGTTGGTTTAAACAGATCTGAACCAGGACACTAAGAGTTGGTTTCAACAGATCTGACTCAGGAAACTAAGAGTTGGTTTCAACAGATCTGAATCAGGAAACTAAGAGTTGGTTTAAACAGATCTGAATCAGGAAACTAAGAGTTGGTTTAAACAGATCTGAATCAGGAAACTAAGAGTTGGTTTAAACAGATCTGAATCAGGAAACTAAGAGTTGGTTTGAACCACACAGATCTGAATCAGGAAACTAATAGGACCACATAGCTGACCTGGGTTCAAATAGTATTTGTTTTCCGTCAAACACTTTGACCATTCAATTACATTTTTTAGTGTTTGCACTTTTGGCAAAATTCCATTGGTTTCATTGTGCCAGGCAAGCTCAATCAAGCCCAGCTAAGACATTTGTAAGAAATCAAATCCTATTTGAACCCAGGTCTACATTATACATACCCATGTGTGAGTAAACTACAGAGAAGAACAGACAATCCAAGGTTCCAGTGGAAAGATGTACATAGTGTTTGCTGTTGAATGTTTATTACAGTTCTACATACCTTTAGTACATAGTGGGGTTGAGTTGCTTTGTTGAGCTCAGTTCATTGATAGAGCACCTTTAGTACATAGTGGGGTTGAGTTGCTTTGTTGAGCTCAGTTCATTGTTAAAGCACCTTTAGTACATAGTGGGGTTGAGTTGCTTTGTTGAGCTCAGTTCATTGTTAAAGCACCTTTAGTACATAGTGGGGTTGAGTTGCTTTGTTGAGCTCAGTTCATTGTTAAAGCACCTTTAGTACATAGTGGGGTTGAGTTGCTTTGTTGAGCTCAGTTCATTGTTAGAGCACTTGTTGTTTTCATAATTTCTCCTCTGTGCCAAAAAGATAAAGCTGTGATATCAACGTTTAGGAAAAAAGCCAACATTTTAAAAACCCTTTAAATGTTTATTTTGCTTTACTATAGTGTAGTGTCAACTCCTAGCTTGTCATTGTCAAGTCAAACATGACAATTCCATAAAGAGTTGGCAAGAAAGCAAGAACAGACTGGCCATCAGGCTAGTCAACTCCTTCAGACAAAGTTAATTCATAAACAACAACAGTTTTCTTGAAGGAAAATGGGGATATGTTTAGGATCCAACAAATTATAATTGTGTTAATGAACGAATGAGCATTACTGTTTTAAATCTTTGTGATACGCCAAATACAACTACTGTATTGGCTACTAGGATTCTGAAATGTAAATGGTGCTTTGTCTCTGCTGTTCTTCTACTGTATATAGCCTGGTTGTTAGTGTTGTGTTATTAAATGATTTTAACAAAACTAGTGACTTGGGTCTTGTACGTGTGCCCTTTCTGTACAAAGACAATTTTGCAGCAAAAAAAAACCCCAAAAATGTTTAGATAAATAAAAACCCTTGAAATAATAATTCATTCATTCACTCCAAACTGTCCTGAATGACACATCTGCAGTACTGATCCTGACCACAAGGGCGGGCTTTATTGCAGAGGAACTTTTGTGAGACAGTCGTGGTTCCATAAAGTGTGTGTGTGTGTGACATTCCTACAGATTTGTGTGTGTGTGTGTTACACTCTAGACGTGACATTGTTTACGATGCTGACAGATGGATCTATAATGAGTTACAGAATACATATCTAGCTGAACCAACCACAGATGGATCTATAATGACGTACAGAATACATACCTAGTTGAACCAACCACAGATGGATCTATAATGAGGTACAGAATACATATCTAGCTGAACCAACCACAGATGGATCTATAATGAGGTACAGAATAGATATCTAGTTGAACCAACCACAGATGGATCTATAATGTGGTACAGAATACATATCTAGTTGAACCAACCACAGATGGATCTATAATGAGGTACAGAATACATATATAGCTGAACCAACTACAGATGGATCTATAATGAGGTACAGAATACATATCTAGCTGAACCAACCACAGATGGATCTATAATGAGGTACAGAAGAGGGGAGACAAGAGAGACAGCAGCAGAAGAGAGCAGACAAGAGAGACAGCAACAGAAGAGGGCAGACAAGAGACTGCAACAGAAGAGGGCAGACAAGAGAGACAGCAACAGAAGGGGGCAGACAAGAGACAGCAACAGAAGAGGGCACACAAGAGACAGCAACAGAAAACCGGCAGACAGAGAGACAGCACAGAAGAGGGCAGACAGATAGACGTCACAGAGAGGTCAACAGAGACTGAACAGAAGAGGGCAGACAAGAGTACAGCAACAGACGGGGCAGACAAGAGACAAGCCACAGAATAGGTGGCACACAAGATACAGCAACATAAGACGGCCACAAGAGAGACCACAACAGAATAGGGGCAGACAAAAGCGACAGCAACAGAAGAGGGCAGACAAGGAGACATCAACAAAAGAGGCATACAGAGCGACAGCAACAGAAGGGCCACAAGAGACAGCAACGAAGAGGTGCACAGAGACAGCAACAGAAGACGCAGACAAGAGGACAGCAACAAAGAGGGCAGAATAGAGACAGCAACAGCAAGACGGCGACAAGAGAGCCAGCAACAGATAATGCAGACAAGAGAGACAGCACAAAGGGGGAGACAAAGAGAGACAACACAGAATAGGGAACAAAGAGGACAGCAACAGAAGAGGCAGACAAGAACAGCACAGAAAGGGGGAGACAAAGAGACACCACAGAAAGGGTAACAAGGAGCAGCAACAGAAGATGTCAGACAAAGAACAGCAAAAGAAAATAGCGCAGACATAGAGACAGCAACAGAAGGGGAGACAAGATGACCAAAACAGAAGATGTTAGACAAGACCGCAACCAAGAAAGGGCATACAATAAGACAGCAACATAAGAGGGCAGACAGAGACAAGCCACAGAGAAGGGCAAGACAAGAGATGACCGCAACGAAGAGGGAGACAAGAGACAGCACCGAAAGGGAGACAAGAGAGACAGCAACAGAATATGGTAGACAAGAGAGACAGCAACATAATAGGCATACAAGAGACCGTCACAAAGAGGGCAGACAAGAGAGAACAATCCCCAAAAAACATAAATAGGGGAAAAAAAAAAAAAGACCACAAAAACGTACCAATTATCTCCATCCCCTCCATCTGGGTTGAGACAAAATATACGCAACATAAAGGTGTCAGACAAGAGCATCAACAGAAGAGGTTCAGACAATAGAGACATCAACATAATATGGCAGACAGAGACAGCAACAGAGAGGGCAGACAAGAGGACAAGCAACAGAGAGGGCAGACAAGAGACGCAACAGATAGGGCACACATTAGACAGCAACAGAAGACGGCAGACAAGATAGACAGCAACGAAAGGCAGACCGAGGACATCACAGAAGAGGGCAGACAGAGACAGCAACAGAAGAGGGCAGACAAAGATACAGCAACAGAAGGTGCCGACACGAGACACGCAACATAAGGGCAGACCAATATAGCAAGCAACAGAAGAGGGGAGACAGAGAGACGCAACAGAAGAAAGAGGGGAGACCAGAGAGACAGCAACAGAAGGGGCAGACACGATAAAGGCAGCAACAGAGTGGCCGACAAGATAGACGCAACAGAAGGGCAGCAAGAGACAGCAACAGACGAGGCCCAGACAAGAGAACCGCAACAGAATGGCAGACCAGATACAGCACCAGAAGAGAGGTCACACAATAGACAGCAACAAGACGGCAGACCAGAGAGACGCAACAGAAGAGGGCAGACAGAGAGCCAGCAACATTAAGGAGGTCATATCAAGAGACAGCAAAGAAAGAGCGCAGACCTAGAGTACTGCAGCAACAGAAGATTGGAGACAAGAGAGACAAAACAGAAGAGGTATACAAATAGACAGCACAAAGAAGCGGACAATAGAGACAGCAACAAAGAGGGCAGACCAGAGACAGCAACAGAATAGGAGGCAACAAGAGAGACAGCAACAGAAGGAGGGGAACGAAGACAGCAACCGAAGAGGTAAGACAGAGAGACGCACAGAGTAATGGGAGACAATAGAACAGCAACAGAAAGCAGACAAGAGACCGCAACAGAAGAGGCAGCAAGAGCGACAAGCAACAGAAGAGGGGGAGAACAAAGAGACAGCAACAGAAGAGGGGAAGACAGAGAGACAGCAACCAGAAGAGGGCAGCAAGCGGCAGCACCATCATAGGCAGACAAGAGAGACAAGCCAACAGAAGAGTGCAGACAAGAGATCAGCAACAGAAGAGGGCAGACAAGATAGACAGCAACATAAGGGGCAGACAAGAGACAAACACAGAAGGGGCACACAATATCAGCACCAGAAGACGGCATACATAGAGAGACAGCAACATAATAGGGGGGGGGCAGACAAGAGAGACAGCAATCATAAGAGTGCAGACAAGAGCAGCAACAGAATAGGGCAGACAAGAGAGACAGCAACAGAAGGGGCAGACAAGAGACGCATCAGAAGAGGGCAGACAAGAGATACAGCAACAAGATGGGAGACAAGAGAGACAGCAAACAGAGAGGGGAGACAAGAGAGGACTTCACAAAGAGGGCAGACAAGAGGCAGCAACAAAGATGGCAACAAGAGAGACAGCAACCGAAGAGGGCCAGACAAGATACACAACAGAAGAGTTGCAGACAAGAGGACAGCACAGATGGGGAAGACAAGAGACAGCAACAAAGAGGCACACAAGAGACAGTCAACCGAAGACGGCAGACAAGAGAGACAGCAACAAAGAGGGCAACAAGGAGCATCAAACAAAGAGGGCAGACAAGAGACACAACAGAGAGGGCAGACAAGAGAGACCGGCAACAGAAGGGGGCAGACAAGAGACGGCAACAGAAAGGGCAGAAAGAACAGCAACAGAAGACGGCAGACAGAGGACAGCAACAGAAGAGGGCAGACAAGATACAGCACCAGAAAGACGGCACAAGAGAGACCAGCAACAGAAGATGCAGACAAGTGAGACATGCAACAAGAAGAGGGGAGACAAGAGAGACACATACGAAGAGGGAACAAGAGAGACAGCAACAGAAGAGGGCAGACAAAGACAGGCAACAGAAGAGGGCAGACAATGAACAGCAACAGAAGAGGGGAGCAAAGAGACAGCAACAGAAGACTGCAGACAATAGAGACCAGCAACAGAAGAGGGGAGACAAGAGAGACAAACAACCGAAGATGTGTAACAAGAGAGACCCAACAGAAGAGGCAGACAAGAGACAGCACAAATAAAAGAGCGCAGACGGATGACATCACCTAAGGGGGGAGACAAGAAGACAGCAAACAGAAGAGGGTAGACAAGAGACAAGCCAACAAAGACGGCAGACAATAGATACAGCAACATAAGCGGGCAGACAAGGACAAGCAACATAAGAGGGTATACATATATACCCGCAACAGAAGAGGGGAGACAAGAGACATTCACAGAAGAAGTGAAGACAAGAGAGACAGCAACAGAGAGGTGAACAAGAGAGACAATCAACAGAGAGGGGACCCAAAACCGCAACAGAAAGAGGGGAGACAAGAGAGACACAACAAAGATGGCATACAAGATACCAAACAGAAGAGGGCAGACAAGAGAGACAGGAAACAAAAGGCATAAAGAGACAGCACTAAGAGGCAGACACGAGAGACAGCAACAGAAGGTGGCAGACAAGAGACAGCACGAGAAGAGGGCACCAGAACCGCAACCAAGACGCAGACAGAGAGACAACACCCTAAGAGGGCCACAAGAGAGACATCAACAGAAGATGCAGACAAGAGACGCAAACAGAAGAGGCATACAAGAGAGACATAACAGTAAGGGGCAGACAAGGACATCAAACATAAGAGGGCAGACAAGAGACGCAACAGAAGACGCATCAAGAAGACAGCAACAGAAGAGGGCAACAAGAGACAGTCAACAGAAGACGGCAGACAAGAGAGACAGCAACAGAAAGATGGCAGACAAGAGAGACAAGCACAGAAGAGGGGAGACACGAAGACAACAACCAAAAGAGGTTAGACAAGAGAGACAGCAACCAAAGAGGGCAAGACAAAAGACAGCAACCGAGAGGAAGGCAAGAGAACAGCAACAGAAGAGGGTCATACCAGAGACAGCAAGAGAAGAGGGCAGACAAGAGAGACCGCAACGAAGGGGCAGACAAGAGACACAACAGCAAGAGGGGCCAACACAAGAGACTCAACAGAAGAACGGCAGACAAGAGAAGAAGCAACAGAAGAGTGCAGACAAGATAAACTGTAACAGAAGAGGGCAGACAAAGACCGCAACAGAAGAGGCAGTAACAAGAAGACAGCACCGAAGGGGCAGACAAGAGACAGCACAAATAGGGCAGACAAGAACATCAACATAAGACGGCAGACAAGAGAGACAGAAACAAGAAGAGTCAGACAGAGACATCAACAGAAGACCGGCAACCAAGAGATACAGCAACAGAAGATGGCAGACAAGAGAGACAGCAACAGAAGAGGTGAGACAGACGCAACAGAAGACGGGGCAACAGAGAGACAGGCAACAGAAGAGTGGAGACAAGAGAGACAACAACAGAAGAGGTAGACAGAGAGACAGCAACAGAAGAGGGCAGACAAGAGACAAGCAAAAGAAAAGAGCGGGCAGACAAGAGAACAGCAACAGAAAGGGGAGACAAGAGAGAAACTCAAACAGAAAGGGTAGACAGAGCAGCAACAGAAGACGCAGACAATAGAGACAGCACAGAAGAGGCAGACAAGAGACATTCAACGAAGAGGAGACAGAGAGTAACAGCAACAGAAGAGGGTAGACGAACAGCAACAGAAGACGGAAGACAAGAGAGACAGCACCAGAAGATGGGAGAACAAGAGAGACAAGCAACAGAAAGGGCAGACAAGCGACCGCAACATAAGAGGGCATACAAGATAGACAGCACCAGAAGAGGTCAAGAGAGACCGCAACGAAGAGGGGAGACAAGAGACAGCAACGAAGAGGGGAGACCAGAGATACAGCAACAGAGAGGGCAGATCAAGAGACAGCAACAGAAGAGCGGACGAGAGAGACAGGCAACAGAAGCGGGCAGACTAAGAGACAGCAACAGAAGAGGCAGAAAGAGAGGACAGCAACAGACGGGGGCAACAAGAGAACGCAAACAGAAGGGGCACACATAGACACAACAGAAAACGGCAGACAAAGAGACTCACAGAAGAGGGCAGACAAGAGAACAGCAACATAGATGGCAGACAAGCGACGCAACAGAAGAGGGCAGACAAGAGGGACGCAACAGAAGGGGGCAAGACAAGAGACCAACATAAGAGGCAGACAAGAACAGCAACAGAAGCGGCAGACAAGAGAGACAGCACAGAAGAGGGCAACAAGACAGCAACAAATACGGCAGACAGAGGAAAGCAACAGAAGATGGCAGACAAGAGAGACAGCAACAGAAGAGGGAGACAAGAGAGACACAACAGAATAGGGAGAACGAGAGAGACAGCACAGAAGAGGGCAGACAAGGAGACAGCCACAGAAGTAGGGCAGACACGAGAGAAGCAACATAAGGAGGGATACAATGAGACATTCCACTAATAAGCAGAAATGGACAGCACCAGAAGACGGCATACAAAGCGACAGCAAAAGAAGAGGGGAGACATAGAGTACAACAACAAATAGGGTAGACAATAAGACAGCAACGCAGAGGGCAGAGACAAGATACAGCAACAGAAGAGGGCAGACAATAGAGACAGCACAGAAGAGGGGAGACAAGAGAGAAAGAACAGAAGAGGGTAGACAAGAGACAGCAACAGAAGACGGCAGACAATAGAGACCGAACAGAAGATTGCAGACAGATACAGCACCAGAAGAGGGGAGACAGAGAGATAAGCAACAGAAGGGGGGAGACAAGACAGACAGCAGACAGAAGAGGGGATACAAAGACATCCAACAGAAGATGAAGACAAGAGAGACAGCAAGACAGAAGATGGGGACAATAGAGAGACAACCAAATAGGCATACAGAGACCGCAACAGAAGATGGAAGACAGAGAGACAGCAACCTAAGAAATGGGAGACACGAGAGACAATAGGCACCGAAAGGGCAACAATAGACCGCTACAGAAGGGCAGACAAAGAGAGACAGCAACATAAGAAGGGAGGGCAAGATATATAGCAACAGAAATGGGGACAAGTAGATACAGCACAGAAGATGGGCAGACAAGTACAGCAACAGAAGAGGGGCAGACAAGAACAGCACAGAAAGGGCAGACAATAGAGACGCAAAACCGAATATGGGAGACAAGAGAGACAGCAACACAGGGGAGACAAATAGAGACCAGCAACAGAAGAGGGGAGACAAGGAGAGACAGCAACGAAGAAGGGCAGACAAGAGACAAGCAACAAGAAGAGGGCAGACGAAGATACAGCAACAAAGAGGGCAGACAAGAGAGCAGAACATAAATAGGGCAGACAAGAGACAGCAACATAAGAGTGCAGCAAGAAGACCAGCAACAGAAAGGGGATACAAGAGATACAGCAACATAAGAGCGGGCAGACTAGAGAGAACAGCAACATAAGAGTGGGAGACAAGATAGACGCACAATAAAGGGGAGAACAAGAGAGACAGGCAACATAAGAGGGAGCAAGAGAGACAAGCAACAGAATAAGGGCAGACAAAGAGGTACAGCACATAAGATGGGGACAATAGAGACAGCAACAGACCGGTGGGAGACAAGCGAGACAGCAACAGAATAGGGCAAAAAGAAAGACACAACAGAAGATGGCATACAATGAAGAGACAGCAACAGAAGAGGGTAGACCAAGAGACAGCAACAGAAGAGGGAGACAAAGACAACGCAACAACGGGGATACAGAGAGACAGAACAGAAAGGGGAGACAGAGAGACAGCAACAGAATGGCAGACAAGAGAGACAGCAACAGAAGAGGGCAGACAAGAGAGACAGCAACAGAAGGGGGAAACAAGAGAGACAAAAACAGAAGACAGAGAAAGCAATGGAGAAAGCATTTTTTCTCAGATTCACTGTTTGCGTAGACTGCTCTTTGCCTTTTGTAGGGCAGTAGTTCAGGTGGCTTCCCTTGCCCCTAGTCTGCCTCCTGTCCCTCCTATCACCATGGAGACACCTTCCTGAAAACAATGACTCCATACTTCATATCGTTAAAGATTAGAATGTTTCAATGTGGTTGGCCAAAAAGATGACAAGATAGATCACACATTCATCATTCAGGGTTACTATCAAACAGAAATGTTACATTTCTGGTTTGTCCATACCTTGTTTCCTGCTTGTAGCAGTGTGCGTTTACAGGAATCGTTCTCTCTAACTATAAGTCACATGATTTCATGAGAATATTTTTCTGCAGTAAGAGGGTAATGCAAGTGAAGGTGTCCTTGGATCAACGTCAACAAGAGTTATAACCAGCATTGTTAAATTAACTGTTGGAATTGCAAAAAATATATATGTTTTTATTGTCAGATACACCAGATAGGTGCAGTGAAATGTGTTGTGTTACAGGGTAAGGCATAGTAGTACAGCACCCATGAAGCAAGTTAGTGTTAAGTGCCTTGCTTAAGGGCACATCAACAGATTTTCACATTGACAGCTCGGGTATTCGAACCAGCAACCTTTCAGTTACTGGCCCAACGTTCTAACCACTAGGCAATGTGACCACACCATACCAGGTCCTGCCCTAAAAGAAGACAATGTTTAAGTGTTCAAATGTAGTCCATGAAGAGGTATTAGGATTATGTGCACAGCTATTCTGCCGTACAATTGCAAACTGCTGCTACACATTTGGTCAAAGATGAGTTCAGACCTAAATCAGGCTTCATAGTATCTGTTATATCTTGTGACAAAGTGTCCTGATTCAATTATCTTCAGTTTCAGAGAAAATGGAGGGTCAAATTTGATGCAACTACAAAATCCCAGTAAAAACCAAGGAAACAGTAGTAAGTGATGTTACTGCTATCTGGCTTTGTTCCAACATGTTCTACTGCAGTTACTACGGTTTTCCTTGGTATTCTATCAGGCTCAGAGTTCAGGCCATCCTGACCATGACACTCACCCTCACACACTCCATGAGACAGCCAGTGATCCAGTTATCACCAGAATAAAACATGGCACAATCCCGCGGAAACACTATGGTTTAAGTCGCATTGAAATGCAAATACCCAGATAATGGTAAGAAATATAGCAAATAAAATATTGAAACGCTCGCTAACATAAAGAAAAGGACAGCATTGATAGTAATACAAAGTCACATAAGTATAAACATTCTCCGTGATGAAATAGTTCTTACCTTATGGATAAAAAAAGCTTGAGGGTTGCTACAATACAACATTCAAAACATGAAAACACAACTACACAACACCATTAAAAACAACAAGAAAGCCGGATAAACACATTTAGATTTTTTAGATACTGCGCTTTGCTTTTGCATGACCCATACAGCTGTTTAAGGTCATACAAAGGCAGAGTGCAGTATCAGCATTTTAGGGGTCATTGGTCAGATCAGTGGTCATAATAAGATGATACATCAGTACATTTACACTTATCTACCTACGACATATTTGGCTGGACAGCAAAAACAACTTTAAAGCCTTTTTTGTCTTCAGTTGTTTGGAGTTCTGTTGCGCTGTGGACACTAGAATTTTATTTTCCAGTTGTGTTGCCCTGGTCGTGTCAGTATACAGTAACTTTAAAGAGCAACTGCAGTTAAAAATCAACTTATCATTTAGCAAACAGCCTATGTGGCATCGATATGAGTCAGAGACATTTATTCTACTGTCAAAATTGACTGCAAAGTGTAAATAGGATAATTTTGGTCATAAAGTCAGTCTTTTCCAAAATTGAGTTTAGTGAGACTTGTGGTTGTGACTGTTCACAACGTAAATGAAGGTTGCCCACATGCCCACACCAAGTAATAATCAATTCAGAATGCAACTGCACGCGACCCAATCGTAATGCCAGTGGTACATTTGGGTTGAATTTGGATATCCCTATGGGGCTAGTTAGGGACCATCAGTAAATTACACAATGTACATGGGACAACATGTTACAATTCCAATAGCTCCAAATTTGGATTGCAAAACTAAAGAGAGACACCAGACAAGACACAGAGACAACAACAGGAGAATAGGATATGATGGAACGAGACAACCAGACAAGACACAGAGACAGCAACAGAAGAATAGGATATGATGGAGAGAGACACCAGACAAGACACAGAGACAGCACAGAAGAATAGGATATGATGGAGAGAGACACCAATACAAGATGAAATCAACAACAGAACAAAGGATATTAGGAGAAGACACCAGACAAGATACAGATACGCAACGAAATTGGATATGATGGAGAGAGCACCAGAATACAATATACAGAGAGGCAACAAAGACTATGAATTATGGAGAGAGACCCCAGACAGCATGCAAGTCATCAACAGAAGAATGGATTTGATGGAGAGAGACACCAGACACGACACAGAGACAGCAACAGAAGAGGGCATACAAGATAGATGCACCAGATAGGCAGACACAGAGAGACAGCAACATCAGAGGGGAGACAAGATAGACAGCAACAGAAGAGGGGAGACAAGAAGACAGCAACATAAGAGGGCAACAAGAGAGACAGCAACAGACGGGGGCAGACAGAGAGAACAGCCAACAGAATAGGCAGACAAGAGACAGCACAGAAGGGGGGCATACAAGAGACAGCAACGAAGAGGCAGACAAGAGAGAACAGCAACATAAGAAGGCGACCAGCGAGACAGCAACGAAGAGGGTAGACAAGAGACAGCAACAAAGAGGGGATACAATAGAGACAAAGCCACATAAGGGGGATACAAGCGAGACACACAGAAGAGGGGAGACCAGAGAGACAGCACAGAAGAGGGGAAGACAAAGAAGTAACAAAAGTGCAGACAAGAGACATACTAAGAGGGTAGAACAAGAGAGACGCAACAGAAGATGGCACACGAAGACAGCACCATGAAGAGGGAGACAAGAGACAGTAACAGAAGAGGCAAACAGAGAGACAGCAACAGAAGATGTCAGACCAGAGAGACAGAAACAGAAGGGGTTAGACAAGAGACAAGCAACAGAAGAGGGAGACAGAGAGACCGCAACAGAAGAGGGCAGACCCAGAGAGACAGCAACATAAGAGGGCAGACAAGAGAGATCGCAGCAAGGACGGCAGACAAGAGAACAGCACAGAAGGGGCAACAAGAGCAGCAACAAGAAGACCGCCGACAAGATAGACAGCAAAAGACGAGGGCAGACAGTACAGCAACAGAAGACGGCAGACCAGAGAGACAGCACATAAAGGGAGCATAGCGACAACAACAGAAGAGGGGAGACAGATAGACGCCACAGAAGGGGGAGGACAAGAAGACAGCAACAGAAGAGTGCAGACAATGAGACAGCACAGAAGAAGGTCGACAAATAGAGACAAGCAACATAGAATAAGGGGACCCAGATAGACCAACAAAAGAGAGCAGCCAAGAGACAGCAACAGAAGACGGTGCAGACCAAGAGAGACAGCACAGAAGAGGGGAGACAAGAGAGACAACAACAGAAGAGGTAACAAGAGAGAAGCAACAGAAGAGGGCATACAGAGACGCAAACATAAGATGCAGACAAGAAGACAGCAACAGAGAGGGAGACAAGATAGCAGCAACAGAAAGGGGAGACCAGGAGACAGCAACAAGAGGGTAGACAAGATAGACAGCAACATAAGAGGTAGCAATGAGACACAACAGAAGACCAGACAAGAGAGACAGCACAGAAGAGGGCACACAGAGACAGCAACATAAAGGGTAGACAAGATATCAGCACAGAAGAAGGGAGACAAGAGACAAGCAACAGAAGAGGGAAGACAAAGAGACGCAACAAAATGGGAACAAAGAGACAGCAACAGAAGAGGGGCGACAGAAGACAAGCAACAGAAGATGGAGACAAGAACCATCAACAGAAAGGGGAGTCACGAGAGACAGCAACAGAAGAGGGGCAGACAGAGACAGCAACAGAAGAGGGCAACAACCGAGACAGCACAGAAAGAGGCAGACAAGCAGACAGCAATCAGATGAGGGCAAGACAAGAGAGACATCCACAGAATAGGGGAGACAAGAGAGAACAGCACAGAAGAGGGCAGAGAGAGAGACATCAACATGAGAGGGAGACAAGAGAGACAGCACAGAAATGGAAGACAAGAAAGACAGCAACAAAGAAGGGCAGGCAAGAGAAAGCAACAGAAGATGGCAGACAAGAGAGACAGCAACAGAAGAGGGGAGACAAGAAGAGACAGCAACAGAAGAGGGGAGACAAAGAGACAGCAACAGACGGGGGGAGACAAGAGAGACAGCAACAGAAGAGGGGCAGACAAGAAGACATCAACAGAAGAGTCAGACAAGAGAGACAGCAACCAGAAGGGGGGGAAACAAGAGAGACAAAAACAGAAGACAGAGAAAGCAATGGAGAAAGCAATTTTTCTCAGATTCACTGTTTGCGTAGACTGCTCTTTGCCTTTGTAGGGCAGTAGTTCAGGTGACTTCCCTTGCCCCTAGTCTGCCTCCTGTCCCTCCTATCACCATGGAGACACCTTCCTGAAAACAATGACTCCATACTTCATGTCCTTAAAGATTAGAATGTTTCATGTGGTTGGCCAAAAAGATGACAAGATAGATCACACATTCATCATTCAGGGTTACTATCAAACAGAAATGTCACCATTTCTGGTTTGTCCATACCTTGTTTCCTGCTTGTAGCAGTGTGCGTTTACAGGAATCGTTCTCTCTAACTATAAGTCACATGATTTCATGAGAATATTTTTCTGCAGTAAGAGGGTAATGCAAGTGAAGGTGTCCTTGGATCAACGTCAACAAGAGTTATAACCAGCATTGTTAAATTAACTGTTGGAATTGCAAAAAATATATATGTTTTTATTGTCAGATACACCAGATAGGTGCAGTGAAATGTGTTGTGTTACAGGGTAAGGCATAGTAGTACAGCACCCATGAAGCAAGTTAGTGTTAAGTGCCTTGCTTAAGGGCACATCAACGGCTCGGGTATTCGAACCAGCAACCTTTCAGTTACTGGCCCAACGTTCTAACCACTAGGCAATGTGACCATACCATACCAGGTCCCACCCTAAAAGAATACAATGTTTAAGTGTTCAAATGTAGTCCATGAAGAGGTATTAGGATTATGTGCACAGCTATTCTGCCGTACAATTGCAAACTGCTGCTACACATTTGGTCAAAGATGAGTTCCGACCTAAGTCAGGCTTCATAGTATCTGTTATATCTTGTGACAAAGTGTCCTGATTAAATTATCTTCAGTTTCAGAGAAAATGGAGGGTCAAATTTCCTGTAACTACAAAATCCCAGTAAAAACCAAGGAAACAGCAGTAAGTGAGGTTACTGCCATCTGGCTTTGTTCCACCATGTTCTACTGCAGTTACTACGGTTTTCCTTGGTATTCTATCAGGCTCTGAGTTCAGGCCATCCCGACCATGACACTCACCCTCACACACTCCATGAGACAGCCAGTGGTCCAGTTATCACCAGAATAAACATGGCACAATTCCGCGGAAAACTGTTGGATAATTTTGGTCATAAAGTCAGTCTTGTCCAAAACTGAGTTTAGTGAGACTTGTGGTTTTGACTGCATCACAACGTAAATGAAGGTTGCCCACATGCCCACACCAAGTAATAATCAATTCAGAATGCAACTGCACCCGACCCAATCGTAATACCTGTGGTAAATTTGGGTTGAATTTGGATATCCCTATGGGGCTAGTTAGGGACCATCAGTAAATTACACCATGTACATGGGACAACATGTTACAATTCCAATAGCTCCAAATTTGGATTGCAAAACTAAAGAGAGACATCAGACAAGACACAGAGACAGCAACAGAAGAATAGGATATGATGGAGAGAGACACCAGACAAGACACAGAGACAACAACAGAAGAATAGGATATGATGGAGAGAGACACCAGACAAGACGAGACGTCAATAGACGACACAGAGAAAGTGATGGAGAGAGACAGAGGAGGGGAGAACACACAGTAGACTATCACTAAAAGCTGATATACTGTAGGGATTCTAATTAATGCACTGTGTGTGTGTGAGAGAGAGAGAGAGAGAGAGAGAGAGAGAGAGAGAGAGAGAGAGAGAGAGAGAGAGAGAGAGAGAGAGAGAGAGAGAGAGAGAGAGAGTTTAGGTACTGTTGGAATCTTTAATCAGTTTGACCCATTTGACAGGTCAGAGTCTATGTTTGAAGTTCTTGAGTGATTTTTGGCAATACACTGGTGATGTATTACCTGTTGAAATTCCTTCCTGGACCCTCCTACTGGCCATTGGCTAAGCCACCGATGTCTTCACAACCTAGGGTAGAGAGGAGCTGTTACCCCTGGGGAGAGAGGAGCTGTTACCCCTGGGGAGAGAGGAGCTGTTACCCCTGGGGAGAGAGGAGCTGTTACCCCTGGGGAGAGAGGATGCTACCCCTGGGGAGAGAGGAGTTGCTACCCCTGGGGAGAGAGGAGCTGTTACCCCTGGGGAGAGAGGAGCTGTTACCCCTGGGGAGAGAGGAGCTGCTACCCCTGGGGAGAGAGGAGCTGATACCCCTGGGGAGAGAGGAGCTGTTACCCCTGTGGAGAGAGGAGCTGCTACCCCTGGGGAGAGAGGAGCTGTTACCCCTGGGGAGAGAGGAGTTGCTACCCCTGGGGAGAGAGGAGCTGCAACGTAGAGAGACTGCGACCCTGCTCGGGAAGAGCTTAACGATTGGTGATTGTTGGGGCACGTTTGGCAGGAGCTTCAGTGATGAAGACTGCTGAACTTGCTGATGTTTCAAAATATGCCATGGCCGTCTCAGTCACCAGGTCTCAACCCAATTGAAGACAACCATCAACAAAACACTAAATAATGGAATTTATTGTGGAAGAATGATGTCACATCCCTCCAATGGAGTTCAATACACTTTTTTTTTTTTTTTTTTTACCTTGACAATAAACATTTTAATGAACCACAAACACTTGATGTTTAGGGATGGCACACACATAGGGAGACAGTTTGCGTTCCTTCTCACATATGCACCTAGGAAGATGCAGTGTTTCTCAACCTGTCATTTTACATAATGTTGCAAGACACATACCATCAAATTAATCCATAGACTTTTGTCCATATTTACAGAAGGCTGTCATTTCACAAATTGTTCCTATATTGAAAGGACATAGGGAAAATAAAGTCAAACAATTCAATACAAAATAATAAAAACAATCAAAGCATTACTCAGTCTTAATGTATTTTAACCATATTAACCTGTTTAATCAAATTGTTTTCATTTGGAACACTAAATCAGAACTACATTTGGAGTTCCAGACCCTTGTAGAATGTATGCCAAGGCACATTGTAAGAGCTATAAAGAGACAGGGAGTGGGAGAGAGAACAGGTAGAACCTGATATGGAAATGAGCATAACAAACTAAAGGAACTTTCCACCACCGAATGATCATTCCAGACTCTACTTCTATTGAGAGACATATAAAAGGTAAGACAACGATCGTTATGTGTATTAATATAGTTGATGATATTGTTATGTGTATTAATATAGTTGATGATATTGTTATGTGTATTCATATATTTGATGATATTGTTATGTGTATTCATATAGTTGATGATATTGTTATGTGTATTCATATAGTTGATGATATTGTTATGTGTATTAATATCGTTTATATTTTTGGTAGACAGAGTGTTATAATTGGCCTACTCTCCTTAAAATGTATTTGAAGTAAATTCAATGCAGAGGGGGGGGAATTCGTTCAGTGCCCACCTGTGTTCCCTAGGGTGATCTCCTACTGTTTCATAGACCTATAGACTGTGTTCCCCAGGGTGATCTCCTACTGTATCATAGACCTATAGACTGTGTTCCCCAGGGTGATCTCCTACTGTATCATAGACCTATAGACTGTATTCCCCAGGGTGATCTCCTACTGTATCATAGACCTATAGACTGTGTTCCCCAGGGTGATCTCCTACTGTATCATAGACCTATAGACTGTGTTCCCCAGGGTGATCTCCTACTGTATCATAGACCTATAGACTGTGTTCCCCAGGGTGATCTCCTACTGTATCATAGACCTATAGACTGTGTTCCCCAGGGTGATCTCCTACTGTATCATAGACCTATAGACTGTGTTCCCTAGGGTGATCTCCTACTGTATCATAGGTCTATCACTTGTCTTCTCAAAACAGGCTTAAAAAACAACAAGCAACAACATTTTCTCTTTCTAATCTACTGTTAACTCTTTTCACTCAGGAAGGTATGTTGTGTGAAAGAGAGACAAATGAATATTGTGGAAAGACTAACAACAACTTACACTTCCTCAAAACAGGTTGTGTTTATTCATTAGTGCCCACCGTAGCAAAACATTTGGCAACAGAAACTGTTTAGGTCACCTTGTACAGCGTTTGGAGCAAACCGTTTATGCATTGTTGCAAAACTGTTGGCTGCGGAGTAAACTAATGAATACGACCCAGGTTGTAGCCTACAACTCGGCTGTTGAAGTCTGCCTGATGCTGAAACCTGAACTTAGCCTGAGGGGTGGACTATGATGCTAGCTAGATATACATTCCAGCTCAGGCCTCATCCATAGGAATGTACAGAGCGCTAGTCATCAGGAAAGTGCTCTCTCAGCAGAACGGAAAATATATAATGACTTGACAGTTTAATCATACAAAATGGCGCTAACTGGACATGGGCAAGTCAAATTCAATCAGTGGAGGTTGCTGAGGGGAGGACGGCTCATATTAATGATACCATTCCACCTATTCCGCTCCAGCCATTACCACAAGCCTGTCCTCCCCAATTAAGGTGCCACCAACCTCCTGTGAATTCAATACATCAATATTCATTCATCCTAGTTCTACATTTCCCATTTCCTTTGATAAATGTAATTGTATCATAGTTCTACTATAGTGTAGCGATCTGTGCAACTTCCGGCGTGAGTTTACTGTGAACACTGAGGCTGTACCCACTTTAAGTTACAGTTTTAACAGAGACCAAGTAGGCTATTTGATCATAATGTAAAAAAGGCCTCCAATAACATTTAACATGGAAATAGCTGTTCTACCATTCAGCCTACAGTAGCAGCCTATGTGTAGTGTTAAATGTAAGCCTACATTGCATGAGACATTCCAAAAAACATGCAGAGCTTGACATTAACCTGTTTATTTACTTGTCCTTCACACAAGGAGGAGGTGACTGAAAAGGTGAATGGACATTTTTGTAGCGGTTGATACATTTTTAGTAAGGGAAACTGAAGTCTGCCATTTCTAAGTGGAAATTACAAACTTCAGAAGCCTTTTAAAACCTCAAATACACTACAAGTTTTACATTTACTGCGTTGAGGGAAAGTTATTCTGCTGTGGGGGGTGATCAAATTAAGATCCTACATCTGTACACATAATTCTACATGGTGATTTTTTACATTTTAGTCATTTAGCAGACGCTCTTATCCAGAGCGACTTACATACATTGCGAGTGCATACATTTTTATTTTTTATACTGGAATCGAACCCACAACCCTGGCATTGCAAATGCCATGCTCTACCAACTGAGCTACATCCCTGCCGGCCATTCCCATAATAATTCAAATGTCCTGTTGCTGCAGGATTATTTTCCTGCTGTAGCAAACTGGCTAAAATTAAGATCCTACATCTGTAGCAATACACCTCTCTTTGATGTACATGGCTATATCAGGATTGACTTTTGACCATTTGACATCTTTTATTTACTGTTGTTTAGGCTGGTTGAATGAGTCGCCTATAAAAGCTACTTCATCTGCAAGAGAACAGGCGGCTGCACCAGCGACTGTAAGAAGTTATGTGATTTCCTCATATAAACGTGAAAGTAAGTGTGTAGCCTACGCAGTTACACAATGGCTGTTGAAACTGTGGCACATATTTCTCGGTAACATTAGAAGTCGGATGAATGTGTTGATATGTAGGAAAGACGGGCAGACTCTCGTAGGTCTAGGCTAAACTACAAACTATTATAAGGTCGACGTCAAACATTCAATAGTCAGAGTAGGTTTGAGCTATGATCACATATCATGCTGACAAACCTGATGGTCTTTTTTGGAAATGGTGTGTAAAATACCATGCCTAGGCTACAAGCTCTGTCCTGCTACTGTTAGGTCTATAACGTTATGGGAACTGATCTGAACAGGTTTAGGCTGGTCATCTAGGCTATAGCTGAGGTCAGTGATGATTTTAGCATGTCAATCTTGGTGGGGCAAAACATAAATAAAGGGGGATGCATGCCAGCAAAGCCACTTCACAACACAACACTAAACAATACATTCATTGCACTATAACGGTGAGAAACGGTGCCCACAAACTGTTAGGGCCTACATAAAGCAAAGTCCCAACAGCAGAGTCCCGACAGCAGAGTCCCAACAGCAGAGTCCCAACAGCAGAGTCCCAACAGCAGAGTCCCAACAGCAGAGTCCCAACAGCTGTCCTATCATGTCTCTTCATTATTTATCTTCATATGACAAGGATTAAAAAGGATTTGCCTGTAGATTGCCGACTTGATTCGTGATGATGACTGCTGGCTAAGATTTTGAAAGTATGATGTTGACATGATCAGTCCAATCAAAGCTACTGTAGATATAATGTGATTTGACGTCATTTTATCTGTTGGCCAATGACCTTCTTGGATGGGCACTTCTAATGTAACTCTATGGCAGCACCAAAGGGGCTTGAATTTTCTAGCTCTACCCTTAGACTTGGCAGTGACGTAGTGTCCCCATGAGTGACAGAACACTGAGCCAATCACGAAGCAACGCTCTGTATTTTCTTCTGGCTTGCCCCACCACCACAGAAAGCACTGAGCTAGGCTGAAACACCTGCATTTTGGAGCTGCCTTAGTCAAGAAAACAAAAAAGAGACCTTGTTTTTTTGCGGCTTTATTAACTCAATGATTAACTCAATGACATTTTTTGCAAACTGATATGTGACACGTATTAATGCCAAAATAACATGCAAAACAGGAAAGGCCACCTGCCCTGAATGACGGGTCGCTGGTTGAGAGAATGCCAAGAGTGTGCAAAGCTGTCATCAAGGCAAAGGGTGGCTATTTGAAGAATATCAAATATAAAATATATTTTGATTTGTTTAACACTTTTTTGGTTACTACATGATACCATATGTGTTATTTCATAGTTTTGATGTCTTCACTATTATTATACAATGTAGAAAAGAGTAAATATAAAGACAAACCCTTGAATGAGTAGGTGTGTCCAAACTTTTGACCGGTAGTGTATATATTTTTTACATTGTTAGCAAACTGATATGTGACATGTATTAATGCCACAATAACATGCAAAACAGGAATGGCCACCTGCCCTGAATGACAGGTCGCCACTTGCTGAGGTATGGACCTTGATCTGCTTTACACAACAACAACAAAAACTTTTTTACATTATAACCTAGCCTACTTTAAATAATATAAAATATCTTAATTGTTGCAAAAAAACGTTCTGTATAGATCACTGACCCCCGCCAGATCAATCAAGCCTGTTTTAGCCCTTCTGTCTACATTCTCAGATACGTTTAGAAAAGAACAGATTCAAAGATAATAAATGGCAACTTTTAATGAATACAAATAAGTGTGAGACATGGCCTTGTGTTGCTGCACTGTCTATAACTACCTTAACAAACAGTAACTTATTATTATTATTGACAGTTACCATGGAGAAGATATGTCACAACTACATATTCATGTGATTGCATTAAATCACCTGACTGTTTCGATGTCTGTTAGTAAATGTTTTGTAAGAGATAATTAATAAATGATAACAATTCACATTCAAGAATTACTGTGTTAACTACAACCAACATGTTGGATCTCTGTTTAGGGGTCAGTTCTCTAAAATGAGTCTCTCTGGGGAGAGAGAGGAGGGGGGCCCTGCCTCTAAAATGGTTGAAAACAGGTTGTGTGTGTTCATTAGTGCCCACCGTAGCAAAACATTTGGCAACAGAAACCGTTTAGGTCACGTTGTACAGCGTTTGGAGTAAACTGTTTATGCAACATTTTAAAACTGTTGGCTGCTGAGTAAACTAATGAATACGACCCAGGTAGTAGCCTACAACTCGGCTGTTGATGTCTGCCTCATGCTGAAACCTGAACTTAGCATGAGAGGTGTACTATGATGCTAGCTAGATATACTGGTTTTCTAAAGTTAGCTTCAGTTAGCTTCACATTCCAGCTCAGGCCTCATCCATAGGAATGTACAGAACGCTAGTCATCAGGAAGGTGCTCTCAGCAGAACGGAAAATATATAATGACTTGACAGTTTAATCATACAAAATGGCGCTAACTGGACGTGGGCAAGTCAAATTCAATCAGTGGAGGTTGCTGAGGGGAGGACGGCTCATATTAATGATACCATTCCACCAATTCCGCTCCAGCCATTACCAAAAGCCCGTCCTCCCCAATTAAGGTGCCACCAACCTCCTGTGAATTCAATACATCAATATTCATTCGTCATAGTTCTACATTTCACATTTCGTATGATAAATGTAATTGTATCATAGTTCTACTATAGTGTAGCGATCCGTGCAACTTCCGGCGTGAGTTTACTGTGAACACTGAGGCTGTACCCACTTTAAGTTACAGTTTTAACAGAGACCAAGTAGGCTATTTGATCATAATGTAAAAAAGGCCTCCAATAACATTTAACATGGAAATAGCTGTTCTATCATTCAGCCTACAGTAGCAGCCAATGTGTGGTGTTCAATGTAAGCCTACATTCCATGAGACATTCCAAAAAACATGCAGAGCTTGACATTAACCTGTTTATCTACTTGTCCTTCACACAAGGAGGAGGTGACTGAAAATGTTGTTGTGTTTGATGCAAGAAACCACTTTACTAAATAAAATGCATCATTATTCCCATGTACTATGATGCAATTCCAACCAAGTAACCCAATTGGCGCCAGTGGAGCGATGCGTAGGTTGTTTGCCTTTTTACAAGTGCAACCTGGGTTCACTTCCCTGCCCCGCTGTTTGCTACATTGGTGTCAGAAGTAGTATGGTGTCTGTGAGGCCATCAGATTGCACGGCCCGGATGTGTGAGGGGTCTGAGTAGTCGAAGCACGACACTGGCTTTTATAGGGGGCAGTGTGAGACAGGTTACAATTCCCATCGCAGCAATAGGGTTAACCTAGTTTTGGCCAGTGACCTGGGTTCACTGCCCTGCCCCGCTGTTTGAAACAATATTAATATCACAGGCTACCCGACGTCCGTTGAACAAAGAGACACAACAATATGAGTGAAAGGATTTTAGGATAATATCAGTAAGTGTTGATTTAGAGATGTCTTCTGGGTTCAGCCTTCTAGCTTCCTTTATCAATTTGGTGAAATATAACAAATGACATGGTCTCAAAGTTTGGAGATAACCAGGCCCAGTTTAAATCGCCCATGATTTCCATTTCATTATTTCCCCAGAGCAGCAAGGGAATCTAGAGACTCAACCTTTGCAGAATCAGAATCAACTTTATTCACCAAAAACATTTGCACATACATATGTAGGATCTTAATTTGAGCCAGTTTGCTACAGCAGGAAAATATTCCTACAGCAACAGGAAATGTGAATTATAATTAGTGGACATTTTTGTAGCGGTTGATACATTTTTAGTAAGGGAAACTCAAGTCTGCCATTTCTAAGTGGAAATTACAAACTTCAGAAGCCTTTTAAAACCTCAAATACACTACAAGTTTTACATGTACTGCGTTGAGGGAAAGTTATTCTGCAGTGGGGGGTGATCAAATTAAGATCCTACATCTGTACACATAATTCTACATGGTGATTTTTTACATTTTAGTCATTTAGCAGACGCTCTTATCCAGAGCGACTTACATACATTGCGAGTGCATACATTTGTATTTTTTATACTGGAATCGAACCCACAACCCTGGCGTTGCAAATGCCATGCCTACACTTCGCTACATCCTGCCGGCCTTTTAAAGAAATGTTGGTATATTAGCTTTTTGTTTAAAGAAATTATGAAAGAGATTGGGCATTTTTTCACTCTCTAATCATGGTATTGTTTAAAATCTATCACTTGATGGTTTCATTTCAGAAAGACAAATAATCATGTGTTTTTTTGTACAAAATGCTACATATCTGCATAACTCTCAGAGAAATAAGTAGTACTGCTAGGTTTTACACAGTCAAATGTAAAAATAACAACATTTTAAATAAAGAACTGTACAAATATAATATTTGTGAAATCAATATTTGTAAAAAAAAAAATAAAAAAATAATGTATAGACAGTAATATGATATTTGTATTTACATTTGACATTTTAGTCATTTAGTCATGGTCTCATCCAGGATCCAGTTTCCCAAAGCATCTTAAGGCTAAGTTCATCATTAGGAGCATCATTAAATCTCTGAGAAGTTCCCCAAAACCATCGTTATTAACGTTACACTTGAAAAATGCTTGCCTCAGACCATTCATACTCATAGAACAGGTAAATCTCAGGGGTTTAAAGCAAAAATATATATATTAATCTCCGCTTTCATGTAAACAAGTCATGACCATCATGCTTTTAGGAAAGGGGATCATTTTTGTAAATGTTTTAAACTGCAAATTTGACCAATTCCAGTCCCCTTGCCCAGGGTTCCCAGGGTCCTCCTGGTGAAACTTCTTGAGAAGCTCAGTTCTAATAAGCTCAGTTCTGGTGACAAGAAAAAGGCCGTTCTACTCCAGAATGAATGAAAATACAATGATGCTGATACCATCTAAAATATCATTTCCACCTCCATGAATGAGCCCAATAAGATATTGGTAAAGATGATGTTAAATGATTTTAACATATTGAACCATATAGCCTGTATTCATGGTCTATTATCAGATGGTAAATGATTTTAACATATTGAACCATATATCCTATATTCATGGTCTATTATCAGATGTTAAATGATTTTAACATATTGAACCATATATCCTGTATTCATGGTCTATTATCAGATGTTAAATGATTTTAACATATTGAACCATATAGCCTATATTCATGGTCTATTATCAGATGGTAAATGATTTTAACATATTGAACCATATATCCTGTATTCATGGTCTATTATCAGATGGTAAATGATTTTAACATATTGAACCATATAGCCTGTTGTCACGATCGTGTGAAGGAGGAGACCAAAGCGCAGCGTGTTGAGTGAACATAGTATATTTATTAAATGCTCACACGAGCAAAACAAACAAACAACGAAACCGTGACGTCTGTGGTACAACACGCACACACACGAACAAAATCCCACAACCCGAAAGGAAAACAGATAGATTAAATATGGCTCCCAATCAGAGACAAACAGCCGACAGCTGACACTCGTTTGCCTCTGATTGGGAGTCACACCGGCAAACATAGAAAATAAACCACCTAGAACACCCACCAGAGAAACCGAAAACATAGAATGAACACACCCTGGTTCAACATAATGAGTCCCCGAACCAGGGTGTGACAGTACCCCCCCCTAAAGGCGCGGACTGTGACCGCGCCTAAATACGAGCAAAACAGGGGAGGGCTGGGTGGGCATTCTTCCTCGGCGGCGGCTCCGGCTCCGGGCTTGATTCCCACTTCCTCTCCAACCCCCCAAAGTACTCCTGGTCCTGTCTAGCCCCCGCTGGCCGGAGCCGGACTGACGACACGCGCCCCTGGCTTGGTGCGTGGAGCAGGAATGGACCGGAATGGGCTGGCGACGCACACCACTGACTTGGTGCGGAGAGCAGGGACGAGCCGGACAGGGCTGACGAGACGCACCACAGACTTGGTGCGGGAAGCTTGGATGGGCCGGACTGGGCTGGCGACGCGCACCGTATCCCTGGTGCGAGTGGCCGGAACAGGCCGGGTCGGGCTGGCGACGCGCACCGTATCCCTGGTGCGAGTGGCCGGAACAGGCCGGGTCGGGCTGGCGACGCGCACCGTATCCCTGGTGCGAGTGGCCGGAACAGGCCGGGTCGGGCTGGCGACGCGCACCGTATCCCTGGTGCGAGTGACCGGAACAGGCCGGGTCGGGCTGGCGACGCGCACCGTATCCCTGGTGCGAGTGGCCGGAACAGGCCGGGTCGGGCTGGCGACGCGCACCGTATCCCTGGTGCGAGTGGCCGGAACAGGCCGGGTCGGGCTGGCGACGCGCACCGTATCCCTGGTGCGAGTGACCGGAACAGGCCGGGTCGGGCTGGCGACGCGCACCGTATCCCTGGTGCGAGTGGCCGGAACAGGCCGGGTCGGGCTGGCGACGCGCACCGTATCCTTGGTGCGAGTGGCCGGAACAGGCCGGGCTGGGCTGGGGACGCGCACCACAGGCTCCATGCGAGGAACAGGAACAGACAGGACCGCACTGAGGACACACACCCCTGGCCCTACACGGGGATCAGGAACGGGCCGGACCGGACTGGTAACACACCCCAGTACCCTTGGCCGTGCCTCTACACCTTCCTTCCCCTTCGTGACCAGTAGCCCCCTTAACCTGGCGGCCCTATCTGCCAACCTCCTGCACTCCTCCAACCCGTACACCTGCTGCCCCGACGTCGTGAGCCCCCCCCTAAAAATTTCCTGGGGGTCTCTCCCCCTCGTGGACCAGGCCTCCATCATTCTCGCCCACTTCTCGCTCCTCTGTTTCCAATTATCGCCCTTCAGCTCCTGTACACGCTGCTTGGTCTGGTCTTGGTGGGATTTTCTGTCACGATCGTGTGAAGGAGGAGACCAAAGCGCAGCGTGTTGAGTGAACATAGTATATTTATTAAATGCTCACACGAGCAAAACAAACAAACAACGAAACCGTGACGTCTGTGGTACAACACGCACACACACGAACAAAATCCCACAACCCGAAAGGAAAACAGATAGATTAAATATGGCTCCCAATCAGAGACAAACAGCCGACAGCTGACACTCGTTTGCCTCTGATTGGGAGTCACACCGGCAAACATAGAAAATAAACCACCTAGAACACCCACCAGAGAAACCGAAAACATAGAATGAACACACCCTGGTTCAACATAATGAGTCCCCGAACCAGGGTGTGACACCTGTATGCATGGTCTATTATCAGATGTTAAATGATTTTAACATATTGAACCATATAGCCTGTATGCATGGTCTATTATCAGATGGTAAATGATTTTAACATATTGAACCATATATCCTATATTCATGGTCTATTATCAGATGGTAAATGATTTTAACATATTGAACCATATAGCCTGTATGCATGGTCTATTATCAGATGTTAAATGATTTTAACATATTGAACCATATAGCCTGTATGCATGGTCTATTATCAGATGGTAAATGATTTTAACATATTGAACCATATATCCTATATTCATGGTCTATTATCAGATGGTAAATGATTTTAACATATTGAACCATATATCCTGTATGCATGGTCTATTATCAGATGTTAAATGATTTTAACATATTGAACCATATATCCTGTATTCATGGTCTATTATCAGATGGTAAATGATTTTAACATATTGAACCATATATCCTGTATTCATGGTCTATTATCAGATGGTAAATGATTTTAACATATTGAACCATATATCCTATATTCATGGTCTATTATCAGATGGTAAATGATTTTAACATATTGAACTATATAGCCTATATGCATGGTCTATTATCAGATGGTAAATGATTTTAACATATTGAACCATATATCCTTTATTCATGGTCTATTATCAGATGGTAAATGATTTTAACATATTGAATGTCAGGGCCGTGTAGAAATGGTGTGGTGTGGAATCAAGTGCAGAAGCAGAAAGAGAGTCCAAAATACTTTACTGGGAAAGCGAGTCAAAATTCCAAATTAGCCGGAGGCACAACGCACACAGGCGTAAAACAAAAGCGCGCATAAACAGGCGCGCAAAACTCCTCAACCGAGAAGTAAGCAAAATACAGAGGTGGCGTACCAACCAACGGTACGAAAACAACACCAACACGAAACAATTACACACAACACAACACACACAACAGGGAAACTAAATAGGGTGCCTAATTAGACAAAACACAAGACAGGTGTGACTAACAGACAAAACTAGTCAAACAGGAAACATGGAGCGGTGGCAGCTAGTACTCCGGAGACGACGAACGGCGAAACCTGCCCGAACAAGGAGGAGGAGCTGCCTCGGCCGAAACCGTGACAGTACCCCCCCCTTGACGCGCGGCTCCAGCCGTGCGCCGACTCCGGCCTCGGGGACGCACAGGAGGGCGCGGCGCCGGGCGCGTAGGATGACCACGATGGAATTCGGTCATCAGGGACGGATCCAGAATATCCCTCCTCGGCATCCAGCACCGTTCCTCCGGACCGTACCCCTCCCACTCCACGAGATATTGGAGACCCCCCATCCGGCGTCTGGAATCCAGGATGGTCCGAACAGTGTACGCCGGAGCCCCCTCGATCTCCAACGGGGGCGGAGGAGTCTCCTCAATCTCGAAGTCCTGGAGTGGACCAGCTACCACCGGCCTGAGGAGAGACACATGGAATGAGGGGTTAATATTCTTGTAATCAATAGGTAGTTCTAACCTGTAACACACCTCATTCAATCTCCTCAGGACTTTAAAAGGCCCCACAAACCGCCGACCCAGCTTCCGGCAGGGCAGGCGGAGGGGTAGGTTCCTGGTTGAGAGCCAGACTCGATCTCCAGGTGCGTACACTGGCCCCTCACTGCGGCGTAGGTCGGCGCTCGTCTTTTGTCGACGTATGGCACGCTGCAGATGGACATGAGCAGCGTTCCACGTCTCCTCCGAGCGCCTTACCCACTCATCCACAGCGGGGGCCTCGATCTGGCTCTCATGCCACGGTGCCAGAACCGGCTGATACCCTAAGACACACTGAAAAGGGGTTAGTCTAGTGGAGGAGTGGCGGAGAGAGTTCTGTGCCATCTCGGCCCAGGGCACATATCTCGCCCACTCCTCCGGCCGGCCCTGACAGTATGACCTCAGAAACCTACCCACATCCTGGTTGACTCTTTCGACCTGCCCATTGCTCTCCGGGTGGTAACCCGAGGTAAGGCTCACCGAGACCCCCAAACGTTCCATAAATGCTCTCCAGACTCTGGAGGTAAACTGGGGGCCTCGATCAGACACTATATCCTCGGGTACCCCGTAATGCCGGAAGACGTGAGTAAATAGAGCCTCAGCGGTCTGTAGGGCAGTAGGAAGACCCGGCATAGGAAGGAGACGACAGGCCTTAGAGAACCGATCCACAACGACCAGGATGGTGGTATTCCCCTGGGAGGAGGGAAGATCGGTAACAAAATCCACCGATAGATGAGACCAGGGTCGCTGTGGAACGGGCAGGGGCTGTAATTTACCCCTGGGCAAATGTCTGGGTGCCTTACACTGGGCACATATTGAGCAGGAGGAGACATAAACCCTCACATCCCTGGCTAATGTTGGCCACCAGTACTTCATGCTAAGGCAGTGCACCGTCCGGCCAATACCCGGATGTCCAGAGGAGGGAGACGTGTGAGCCCAATAAATCAATCGATCCCGGACCTCGAGCGGGACGTACGTCCGACCCACCGGACACTGTGGAGGTCTAGGGTCGGTACGTAACGCCCGCTCGATCTCCGCATCAACCTCCCACACCACCGGTGCCACCAGACACGACTCCGGTAGTATGGGAATGGGCTCCACGCACCTCTCCTCCGCGTCATACCGGCGGGACAGAGCATCTGCCTTCCCGTTCTGGGACCCAGGGATGTACGTGATCTTAAACACAAACCGGGCGAGAAACATAGTCCATCGAGCCTGGCGAGGATTTAGTCTCCTAGCTGCCCGAATATATTCCAGGTTACGGTGATCGGTCAGAATAAGGAAAGGGTGCTGAGCCCCCTCAAGCCAATGCCTCCACACCTTTAGGGCCTGGACTACGGCTAACAGCTCCCTGTCCCCTACGTCATAATTCCACTCCGCCGGACTGAGCTTTTTAGAATAAAAAGCACAGGGGCGGAGCTTAGGTGGTGTACCCGAGCGTTGAGATAGAACGGCCCCAATACCAGCCTCGGACGCGTCTACCTCAACTTGAAACGGTAAAGTGGGATCCGGGTGCGCCAACACCGGAGCGGAGGTAAACAGGTCCTTCAGCTTACCAAAAGCCCTGTCCGCCTCAGCCGACCACTGCAAGCGCACCGGACCCCCCTTCAGAAGAGACGTGATGGGAGCTGCCACCTGACCAAAACCCCGGATAAACCTCCGGTAGTAATTTGCAAATCCCAAAAACCGCTGCACCTCCTTAACAGTCATTGGGGTTGGCCAATTACGCACGGCGGACACTCGGTCCACCTCTATTCTCACCCCTGACGCAGACAACTGGTAACCCAAAAAGGAAACTGACTCCTGGAAGAACAGACATTTCTCAGCCTTGACATACAGGTCATGCTCCAACAGTCTCCGCAATACTCTGCGCACCAGGGCTACATGCTCGGCCCGGGTAGGGCTGTACACCAGAATATCATCAATGTACACCACCACCCCCTGCGCCTGCATGTCCCGGAAAATTTCATCTACAAATGATTGGAAGACTGATGGAGCATTCATTAACCCATATGTTATGACCAGATACTCGTAATGGCCGGATGTAGTACTAAATGCTGTCTTCCACTCATCGCCCTCCCTAATGTGCACCAAATTATATGCGCTCCTGAGGTCCAATTTTGTGAAGAACCGTGCCCCGTGTAGTGACTCCGTCATAGTCCCAATCAGCGGGAGTGGATAACTGTATTTAACAGTCACCTGATTGAGACCGCGGTAATCAATACACGGACGCAGACCTCCATCCTTTTTCTTCACAAAAAATAAGCTCGAGGACGCGGGAGAAGTAGAGGTCCGTATGTATCCCTGTCTCAGAGACTCGACAATGTACGTCTCCATTGCTTTTTTCTCCTCCTGTGACAAAGGATACACATGGCTCCGTGGGAGCGCTGCTCCTATCTGGAGGTCTATCGCACAATCCCCCTGTCTATGAGGTGGCAACCTTGCCGCTCGGGTCTTACTAAACACAAGTGCCAAATCCTCATACTCAGGAGGAATGTGCAGTGCTGACATCTGGTTCGGACTTTCCACCGAGGTCGCCCCTACGGAAACACCCAGACAAAACCCCTCACACTGAGCAGACCACCCTTGAAGAGCCTTCTCTCGCCACGAAATAGTAGGATCATGGGTGGTTAACCAGGGAAGCCCCAGTACCACCGGATACGCAGGAGAGTCAATCAGATAGAGTTGAATCGTCTCCTCATGACCCCCCTGCGTCATCATCCTAAGTGGCGCTGTGAGCTCCCCAATCCACCCAGATCCTAACGGACGACTATCTAAAGCATGTACGGGGAAAGGTTTATCAACTGGAAGGAGGGGAATCCCTAACTTAACACAAAATTTGCGATCTATAAAATTCCCAGCTGCGCCTGAATCGACTAGCGCCTTATGCTGGGAACGAGGTGCAACCTGTGGAAAACAAACAGGCAATGTAAAGTGGACGACAGAAAGCTCTGGGTAAGTAGGGCGCCTACTCACCTGGGTGGACTCCCCACTGTATGGCCTGCCATCTCCCTCCTCAGGGAACCCTCCCCAGCACCTAGCCGCGGTGTGCCCTCCGCGGCCACACTTGGTGCAGGAGACTGCTCCCCTCGGGTTCCTTCCTCTTTTAGTTCTAGCGCCAGCCCCTCCCAGCTCCATCGGACTAGGCTCGGAGGTGCTGGAGGGTGGAATGGGAGGCCCCCATCTGGGACGTCCGCGGGTCGTGAGTAGGTTGTCCAGATGAATAGCCATGTCCACAAGCTGGTCAAAAGTTAACGTAGCGTCCCTACACGCTTACTCCCTGCGGACGTCCTCCCTAAGGCTACACCTAAAATGGTCTATGAGGGCCCTCTCATTCCACCCCGCGTCAGCCGCTAGAGTCCGGAACTCCAGTGCGAATTCTTGAGCGCTCCTCATCCCCTGTCGGAGGTGGAATAGACGTTCCCCCGCCGCTCTTCCCTCTGGTGGATGGTCAAAGACCGCACGAAAGCGGCGGGAGAACTCCGCATAGGTGACGGTGGCGGAGTCTATTCCCCTCCATTCGGCGTTAGCCCACTCCAACGCCTTGCCGGTGAGACAGGAGATGAGGGCGGAAACGCTCTCGTATCCCGAGGGCGCCGGGTGTATGGTGGCTAGGTAGAGCTCCACTTGCAGAAGGAAGCCCTGACACCCGGCAGCGGAGCCGTCGTACGCCCTCGGGAGCGAGAGCCGAATCCCACTGGGTTCCGGTGGATGAGTAGGCAGGTTCTCTGGTGGTGATGGAGCGATCGGTGGGGCTGTGGGAACACCGCTGATCTCCCAGCGCCGAAGAGTGTCCATGACGCCCTCCAACGCGTGCCCGATCCGATTAATGCGATGTTCCTGTCCCTGGAGACGTCCCTCCACGCTGTCGACTTGTGCTCCTGCTGATTCCATAGAAGTGGTGTGTAATTCTGTCAGGGCCGTGTAGAAATGGTGTGGTGTGGAATCAAGTGCAGAAGCAGAAAGAGAGTCCAAAATACTTTACTGGGAAAGCGAGTCAATAATCCAAAATAGCCGGAGGCACAACGCACACAGGCGTAAAACAAAAGCGCGCATAAACAGGCGCGCAAAACTCCTCAACCGAGAAGTAAGCAAAATACAGAGGTGGCGTACCAACCAACGGTACGAAAACGACACCAACACGAAACAATTACACACAACACAACACACACAACAGGGAAACTAAATAGGGTGCCTAATTAGACAAAACACAAGACAGGTGTGACTAACAGACAAAACTAGTCAAACAGGAAACATGGAGCGGTGGCAGCTAGTACTCCGGAGACGACGAACGGCGAAACCTGCCCGAACAAGGAGGAGGAGCTGCCTCGGCCGAAACCGTGACATTGAACCATATATCCTATATTCATGGTCTATTATCAGATGGTAAATGATTTTAACATATTGAACCATATATCCTATATTCATGGTCTATTATCAGATGTGCTATTATCAATAAGCATGATCCCCTGTAGCCCAACGGATGCAGCATAGTGGCTATAAATGAAGCATGGGGTTTGTCCATCTGCATTTACCCCATTGGACACAACTTCCTGATTATTATTATTATTATTATTATTATTATTATTATTATTATTATTATTATTATTCACTCAGAATTGTTGTTGGGGGGGTTTCTATTACAAAGTTTGCAATTGCCCTTTTAAGATGCTGTTGCCCCTTTAAGAGCTCTGTTGCAAATGTTCCTAAACCATGCTTGATACTCCGGTTTTAAGAAGCCGTTGCCCCTTTAAGAGCTCTGTTGTGAATGATCCTAAACCATGCTTGATACTCCGGTTTTAAGATGCCGTTGCCCCTTTAAGAGCTCTGTTGTGAATGATCCTAAACCATGCTTGATACTCCGGTTTTAAGATGCCGTTGCCCCTTTAAGAGCTCTGTTGCAAATGTTCCTAAACCATGCTTGATACTCCGGTTTTAAGATGCCGTTGCCCCTTTAAGAGCTCTGTTGCAAATGTTCCTAAACCATGCTTGATACTCCGGTTTTAAGATGCCGTTGCCCCTTTAAGAGCTCTGTGTGAAATGATTCCTAAACCATGGCTTGATACTCCGGTTTTAAGATGGCCGTTGCCCCTTTAAGAGCTCTGTTGCAAATGTTCCTAAAACCATGCTTGATACTCCGGTTTTAAGATGCCGTTGCCCCTTTAAGAGCTCTGTTGGCAATGATCCTAAACCATGCTTGATACTCCCGGTTTTAAGATGCCGTTGCCCCTTTAAGAGCTCTGTTGGCAAATGTTCCTAAACCATGCTTGATACTCCGGTTTTTAAGATGCCGTTGCCCCTTTAAGAGCTCTGTGTGCAAATGTTCCTAAACCATGCTTGATACTCCGGTTTTAAGATGCCGTTGCCCCTTTAAGAGCTCTGTTGCAAATGTTCCTAAACCATGCTTGATACTCCGGTTTTAAGATGCCGTTGCCCCTTTAAGAGCTCTGTTGTGAATGATCCTAAACCATGCTTGATACTCCGGTTTTTAAGATGCCGTTGCCCCTTTAAGAGCTATGTTGTGAATGATCCTAAACCATGCTTGATACTCCAGTTTTAAGATGCCGTTGCCCCTTTAAGAGCTCTGTTGCAAATGTTCCTAAACCATGCTTGATACTCCGGTTGTAACTGCATTTTAAAAACAATGCATTAGCCCAATTGTAGGAGTATAGAAATAAAAGTGTTATCAATGGAAAGCTTGGATCCCCCTCTTTTTTAACAAAGGTCAAAACTGCTTTCAAAAGTGTTTTCCCCGTGATTGCATTAAGAGTTGTTGTCCGTTGACTGCTTGAATAAACGGCCCTACAAAGGCAAAGAGCATCAACTAGAAAAACAGTCCAACTGAAGACAAAAATGGCTTTAAAGTTGTTTTTGCTGTCCAGCCAAGTATGTCGTAGGTAGATAAGCACTGATGTATCATCTTATTATGACCACTGATCTGACCTATGACCCCTTAAATGCTGATACTGCACTCTGCCTTTGTATGACCTTAAACAGCTGTATGGGTCATGCAAAAGCAAAGTGCAGTATCTAAAAAATCTAAATGTGTTTATCCAGCTTTCTTGTGGTTTTTAATGGTGTTGTGTAGTTGTGTTTTCATGTTTTGAATATTGTATTTTAGCAACCCTCAAGCTTTTTTCCCCCATAAGTTAAGAACTATTTCATCACGGAGAATGTTTATACTTATGTGACTTTTTATTACTATCAATGCTGTCCTTTTCTTTATGTTAGCGAGCGTTTCAATATTTTGTTTGCTAACTTTCTTACCATTATCTGGGTATTTGCATTTCAATGCGACTTAAACCATAATGTTTCCCCGTGATTGTGCCATGTTTTATTCTGGTGATAACTGGATCACTGGCTGTCTCATGGAGTGCGTGAGGGTGAGTGTCATGGTCGGGATGGCCTGAACTCTGAGCCTGATAGAATACCAAGGAAAACCGTAGTAACTGCAGTAGAACATGGTGGAACAAAGCCAGATGGCAGTAACCTCACTTACTGCTGTTTCCTTGGTTTTTACTGGGATTTTGTAGTTACAGCAAATTTGACCCTCCATTTTCTCTGAAACAGAAGATAATTGAACCAGGACACTTTGTCACAAGATATAACAAATACTACGAAGCCTGATTTAGGTCTGAACTCATCTTTGACCAAATGTGTAGCAGCAGTTTGCAATTGTACGGCAGAATAGCTGTGTACATAATCCTAATACCTCTTCATGGACTACATTTGAACACTTAAACAGTGTCTTCTTTTAGGGCGTGAACTGGTATGGTATGGTAAGATTACCTAGTGGGGCCAGTAACTGAAAGGTTGCTGGTTCGAATACCTGAGCCGTCAAGGTAAAAATCTGTCTGTGCCCTTAAGCAAGGCACTTACACCTGATTTGCTCCAGGGGGCGCCGTACTACTATGACCCTGTAAAACAACACATTTCACTGCATCTATCCGGTGTCTGTGACAATACATTTACAAATATTGTATTTATTTATTACAACAGTTAATTTAACAATGCTGGTTATAAATCTTGTTGACATTCATCCAAGGACACCTTGACTTGCATTACACTCTCACTGCAGAAAAATATTCTCATGAAATCATATGACTCATAATTAGAGAAAAAGATTCCTGTAAACGTGGCCTGCTACAAGCAGGAAACCAGTTATGGATGTGTGATCTATCTTGTCATCTTTTTGGGGTAACCACATTGGAACATTCCAACATTCATCTTAAAGGACATGAACTGGCAGAACAGGTTTCAGCAAAGTATGGAGTCATTGTTTTCAGGAAGGTGTCTCCATGGCGATAGGAGGGACAGGAGGCAGACTAAGGGCAAGGGAAGTCAACTGAACTACTGCCCTACAAAGGCAAATAGAAGTCTACGCAAACAGTGAATATGAGACAAATGGCTACAAAGTTAGTTTTTTTGTCCAATCATATCAGCCATGACCACTGATCTGACCTATGACCCCTAAAATGCTGATACTACACGCTGCCTTTGTATGACCTTAAACAGCTGTATGGGCAATGCAGAAGCAAAGTGCAGTATGTAGAAATCTAAATGTGTTTATCCAGCTTTCTTGTTGTTTTTCTGTTTGATGGAAACAGTTTGAGTGTTGTAACTATATTCCAACTGTATTTAATGGTGTTATGTAGTCGTGTTTTCATGTTTTCAATGTTGTATTGGAGTAGGCCTAACCCTCACCTATATTTCTGGTGATGGAGAGAGACACCAGACAAGATGAGAGACATCAATAGACGACACAGAGAAAGTGATGGACAGAGACACCAGACAAGACACAGAGATGGCAACAGAAGAATATGATATGATGGAGAGAGACACCAGACAAGACACAGAGACAGCAACAGAAGAATAGGATATGATGGAGAGAGACACCAGACAAGACACAGAGACAGCAACAGAAGAATAGGGTATGATGGCGAGAGACACCAGACAAGACACAGAGACAGCAACAGAAGAATATGAAATGATGGAGAGAGACACCAGACAAGACACAGACGTCAATAGACGACACAGAGAAAGTGATGGAGAGAGACAGAGGAGGGGAGAACACAGAGAGAGAGAGAGAGAGAGAGAGAGAGAGAGAGAGAGAGAGAGAGAGAGAGAGAGAGAGAGAGAGAGAGAGAGAGAGAGAGAGAGAGAGAGAGAGAGTGTTTAGGTACTGTGGGATTCTTTAATCAGTTTGGCTCATTGGACAGGTCAGAGTCTATATTTGAAGTTCTTGAGTGGTTTTTGGCAATACACTGGTGATGTATTCCTGGATTTAGCTGTTAATGTCTTCACATCCTAGGGTAGAGAGGAGCTGATACCCCTGGGGAGAGAGGAGCTGATACCCCTGGGGAGAGAGGAGCTGCTACCCCTGGGGAGAGAGGAGCTGTTACCCCTGGGGAGAGAGGAGCTGCTACCCCTGGGGAGAGAGGAGCTGCTACCCCTGGGGAGAGAGGAGCTGTTACCCCTGGGGAGAGAGGAGCTGCTACCCCTGGGGAGAGAGGAGCTGCTACCCCTGGGGAGACAGGAGCTGTTACCCCTGGGGAGAAAGGAGCTGCTACCCCTGGGGAGAGAGGAGCTGTTACCCCTGGGGAGAGAGGAGCTGCTACCCCCGGGGAGAAGGGAGCTGTTACCCCTGGGAAGAGAGGAGCTGATACCCCTGGGGAGAGAGGAGTTGCTATCCCTGGGGAGAGAGGAGCTGCGACCCCTGGGGAGAGAGGAGCTGTTACCCCTGGGGAGAGAGGAGCTGCTATTAGGAGAGACTGCGACCCTGCTCGGGAAGCGCTGAACGATTGCTGAGTGTTGGGGCATGTTTTGCAGGAACCTCAGTGACGAAGACTGCTCAACTTGCTGATGTTTCACAATATGCCATGGCCGTCTCAGTAACCAGGTCCCAACCTAATTGAACACTTATGGGAGATTCTGGAGAGTTGTAGAATGTATGCCAAGGCACATTGTAAGAGCTTTAAGGAGACAGGGAGTGGGAGAGAGAACAGGTAGAACCTGATATGGAAATGAGCAGAACAAACTAAAGGAACTTTCCACCACCGAATGATCATTCCAGACTCTACTTCTATTGAGAGACATATAAAAGGTAAGACGACGATTGTTATGTTTATTAATATAGTTGATGATATTGTTATGTATATTAATATAGTTGATGATATTGTTATGTGTATTAATATAGTTGATGATATTGTTATGTGTATTCATATAGTTGATGATATTGTTATGATACTAATATAGTTGATGATATTGTTATGTGTATTAATATAGTTGATGATATTGTTATGATACTAATATAGTTGATGATATTGTTATGTGTATTAATATAGTTGATGATATTGTTATGATACTAATATAGTTGATGATATTGTTATGTGTATTCATATAGTTGATGATATTGTTATGTGTATTCATATAGTTGATGATATTGTTATGATATTAATATAGTTGATGATATTGTTATGTGTATTCATATAGTTGATGATATGTTTTGTGGACTGTGTTATAATAGGCCTACTCTCCTTAAAATGTTTTGGATATAAATTAGATACGTGGGGTGAATTCGTTCTGTTTCCATCTGTGTGCCCCAGGGTGATCGCTCCTACACTATCTAGAATCTAAAAGGTTTCATTGGCTGTCCCCATAGGAGAACCCTTTGTAGAACCCTTTATGGTCCTAGGTAGAACCCTTTTGGGTTCCATGAAGAATCCTTTCCACAGAGGGTTCTACATGGAAGCCAGAAGGCTTTTACCTGGAACCCAAAAGCGTTCTCCTATGGGGACAGCCAGAGGACCCTTTTGGAACTATTTTTTCTAAGAGTGTTCTGTATCATAGGTCTATAGACTTGTCTTCTCAAAACAGGCTTAAAACACAACAAGCAACAACATTTTCTCTTTCAAATCTACTGTGAACTCTTTTCACTCAGGAAGGTATGTTGTGTGAAAGAGAGACAAATAAATACTGTGGAAAGACTAACAACAACTTACACTTCCTCAAAACAGGTTGTGTGTGTTCATTAGTGCCCACCGTAACAAAATGTTTGGCAAAAGAAACCGTTTAGGTCACCTTGTACAGCGTTTGGAGTAAATTGTTTATGCAACATTTTAAAACTGTTGGTTGCTGAGTAAACTAATGAATACGACCCAGGTTGTAGCCTACAACTCGGCTGTTGATGTCTGCCTGATGCTGTAACCTGAACTTAGCCTGAGGGGTGGACTATGATGCTAGCTAGATATACTGGTTTTCTAACGCTAGCTAGCTTCAGTTAGCTTCACATTCCAGCACTGGCCTCATCCATAGGAATGTACAGTGCCAGTCATCAGGAAGGTGCTCTCAGAACGGAAAATATATAATGACTTGACAGTTTAATCATACAAAATGGCGCTAACTGGATGTGGGCAAGTCAAATTCAATCAGTGGAGGTTGCTGAGGGGAGGACGGCTCATATTAATGATACCATTCCACCTATTCCGCTCCAGCCATTACCACAAGCCCGTCCTCCCCAATTAAGGTGCCACCAACCTCCTGTGAATTCAATACATCAATATTCATTCGTCATAGTTCTACATTTCCCATTTCGTATGATAAATGTAATTGTATCATTGTTCTACTATAGTGTAGCGATCTGTGCAACTTCCGGCGTGAGTTTACTGTGAACACTGAGGCTGTACCCACTTTAAGTTACAGTTTAGACAGAGACCAAGTAGGCTATTTGATCATAATGTAAAAAAGGCCTCCAATAACATTTAACGTGGAAATAGCTGTTCTATCATTCAGCCTGCAGTAGCAGCCAATGTGTGGTGTTCAATGTAAGACTACATTCCATGAGACATTCCAAAAAACATGCAGAGCTTGACATTAACCTGTTTATCTACTTGTCCTTCACACAAGGAGGAGGTGACTGAAAATGTTGTTGTGTTTGATGCAAGAAACCACTTTACTAAATAAAATGCATCATTATTCCCATGTACTATGATGCAATTCCAACCAAGTAACCCAATTGGCGCCAATGGCGCGATGCGTAGGTTGTTTGCCTTTTTACAAGTGCAACCTGGGTTCACTTCCCTGCCCGGCTGTTTGCTACATTGGTGTCAGAAGTAGTATGGTGTCTGTGAGGCCATCAGATTGCACGGCCCGGATGTGTGAGGGGTCTGAGTAGTCGAAGCACGAGACTTGCTTTTATAGGGGGCAGTGTGAGACAGGTTACAATTCCCATCGCAGCAATAGGGTTAACCTAGTTTTGGCCAGCGACCTGGGTTCACTGCCCTGCCCCGCTGTTTGCTACAATATTAATATCACAGGCTACCCGACGTCCGTTGAACAAAGAGACACAACAATATGAGTGAAAGGATTTTAGGATAATATCAGTAAGTGTTGATTTAAAGTTGTCTTCTGGGTTCAGCCTTCTAGCTTCCTTTATCAATTGGGTGAAATATAACAAATGACATGGTCTCAAAGTTTGGAGATAACCAGTCCCAGTTTAAATCGCCCATGATTTCCATTTCATTATTTCCCCAGAGCAGCAAGGGAATCTAGAGACTCAACCTTTGCAGAATCAGAATCACCTTTATTCGCCAAGTACATTTGCACATACATATGTAGGATCTTAATTTGAGCCAGTTTGCTACAGCAGGAAAATATTCCTGCAGCAACAGGAAATGTGAATTATAATTATAATGAGTGGCGCAGTGGTCTAAGGCACTGCATCGCAGTGCTAACTGTGCCACTAGAGATCCTGGTTTGAATCCAGGCTCTGTTGCAGCCGGCCGCGACTGGGAGACTCATGGGGCGGCGCACAATTGGCCCAGCGTCGTCCAGGGTAGGGGAGGGAATGGCCGGCAGGGATGTAGCTCAGTTGATAGAGCAATGGCGTTTGCAACGCCAGGGTTGTGGGTTCGATTCCCACGGGGGGCCAGTATAAAAAAATATGTATTCACTAACTGTAAGTCGCTCTGGATAAGTGCGTCTGCTAAATGACGTAAATGTAAATGACATTTTTGTAGCGGTTGATACATTTTTAGTAAGGGAAACTCAAGTCTGCCATTTCTAAGTGGAAATTACAAACTTCAGAAGCCTTTTAAAATCTCAAATACACTACAAGTTTTACATTTACTTATCAAATTAAGATCCTACATCTGTACACATAATTCTACATGGTTAATTTTTACATTTTAGTCATTTAGCAGACGCGCTTATCCAGAGCGACTTACATAAATTGCGAGTGCATACATGTTTTATTTTTAATACTGGAATCGAACCCACAACCCTGGAGTTGCAAATGCCATGCTCTACCAACTGAGCTACATCCCTGCCGGCCATTCCCATAATAATTCAAATGTCCTGTTGCTGCAGGATTATTTTCCTGCTGTAGCAAACTGGCTAAAATTAAGATCCTACATCTGTAGCAATACACCTCTCTTTGATGTACATGGCTATATCAGGATTGACTTTTGACCGATTGACATCTTTTATTTACTGTTGTTTAGGCTGGTTGAATGAGTTGCCTATAAAAGCTACTTCATCTGCAAGAGAACAGGCGGCTGCACCAGCGACTGTAAGAAGTTATGTGATTTAATCATATGAACGTGAAAGTAAGTGTGTAGCCTACGCAGTTACACAATGGCTGTTGAAACTGTGGCACATATTTCTCTGTAACATTAGAAGTCGGATGAATGTGTTGATATGTAGGAAAGACGGGCAGACTCTCATAGGTCTAGGCTAAACTACAAACTATTATAAGGTCGACGTCAGACATTCAATAGTCAGAGTAGGTTTGAGCTATGATCACTTATCATGCTGACAAACCTGATGGTCTCCGTTTGAAATGGTGTGTAAAATACCATGCCTAGGCTACAAGCTCTGTCCTGCTACTGTTAGGTCTGTAACGTTATGGGAACTGATCTGAACAGGTTTAGGCTGGTCATCTAGGATATGTAGGCTATAGCTGAGGTATAGACCTCCATCTGTATCAGGACTAGGCTCCTGCTACTGTTACTGTTATAACGTTATGGGAACTGATCTGAACAGGTTTAGGCTGGTCATATAGGCTATAGCTGAGGTCAGTGGTGATTTTAGCATGTCAATCTTGGTGGGGCAAAACATAAATAAAGGGGGGTGCATGCCAGCAAAGCCACTCCACAACACAACACTAAACAATTCATTCATTGCACTATAACGGTGAGAAACGGTGCCCACAAACTGTTAGGGCCTACATAAAGCTGGCCCAACAGCAGAGTCCCAACAGCAGAGTCCCAACAGCAGAGTCCCGACAGCAGAGTCCCGACAGCAGAGTCCCGACAGCAGAGACCCAACAGCAGAGTCCCAACAGCAGAGTCCCAACAGCAGAGTCCCAACAGCAGAGTCCCAACAGCTGTCCTATCGTTTCTCTTCATTATTTCTCTTCATATGACAAGGATTAAAAAGGATTTGCCTGTAGATTGTCGACTTGATTCGTGATGATGACTGCTGGCTAAGATTTTGAAAGTACGATGTTGACCTGATTAGTCCAATCAAAGCTACTATATATAATGTGATTTGACGTCATTTTATCTGTGGCCAATGACCTTCTTGAATGGGCACTTCTAATGTAACTCTGTGGCAGCACCCAATGGGCTTGAGTTTTCTAGCTCTACCCTTAGACTTGGCGGTGACGTAGTGTCCCCATGAGTGACAGAACACTGAGCCAATCACGAAGCAATGCTCTGTATTGTCTTCTGGCTTGACCCACCACCACAGAAAGCACTGAGCTAGGCTGAAACACCTGCATTTTGGAGCTGCCTTACTCAAGAAAACAAAAAAAGAGACCATGTTTGTATGCGGCTATATTAACTCAATGATATATATATATATATATATTTTTTTTTTTGTTGCAAACTGATATGTGACACGTATTAATGCCAAAATAACATGCAAAACAGGAAAGGCACCTGCCCTTAATGACGGGTCGCACTAGGTTGATGAATTTTTAAAGGGGGGGGAAAAAAAAATTTTGGGTTAGGGGGTTTTTAAAAAAAAAAAAATTTTTTTTTTAAAAATTTTGGGGGTTTTATAAAAAACCCCCAAAAAAAAATTTTAATTTTCCGGGAAAACCCCCCCTTTTTTTTTCCCCCCCCCCAAAAAACATAAAAAAAAACCCCCCCCCCCCGGGGGTTCCCCCCCAAAAAAAGGGGAAAAAAAAATTTTTTTTTAAAAAAAAAAAAAAAAACCCCCCCCCCCCAAAAAAAATTTTAAAAAAAAAATTTTCCCAAATTTCCCCAAAAAAAACATAAAAAAAAAAAACCCCCCCAAAAAAACCCCGGCGGTTGGGGGGGGAAAAAAAACCCAAAAAAAAAAAGGGGAAAAACCAAAAAAAAAAAGGAAACCCCTTTTTTTTTTTTTTTTTTTTTAAAAAAAAAATTTTTTTTTTTAAAATTTAAAAAAAAACCCCTTTTTTTAAAAATTTTTTTTTTTTTTTTTTTTTAAAAAAAAATTTTTTTCATTTTTCCCCCCAAAAAAAAGGGGGGGCCCCCCCGGGGGGGGCCCCGGGGGGTTTTTTTCGGGCCCCCCCGGGGGGTTGCGGGGCCCCCCAAAAATTTCCCAAAGGGGGGCCGTTTTTTTTTTTTCCCCCCCCCCCAAAAAAAGGGGGGGTTTCCATTTTTTGGGGGGGGGGGAAAGGAAAAAAAGGGGGTTGGGGGTTTTTTAAAAAAATTTTTTTTTTTTTTTTTTGGGGGGGTTTTGAAAAAAAAAAAAAAAAACCCCCCCCAAAGAGGGGTTTTTTTTAAAATTTTGACCTTTTTTAAAAAAAAAAAAAAATTTTAATTATAAAAACCCTTTTAAAAAAAAAATTTTTTTTTTTAAAAAATTTTTTTTTTTCCCCCCCCCCCCCCTTTTTAGCCCTTCTGTCTACATTCCCAGATACGTTTAGAAAGAACAATTTAAAAAAAAACCCTTTTTTTTTTTTAAAAATTTTTTTTCCCCCGGGGGAAAAAAACCCAAAAAAAATTTTTTAAAAACCCGTTTTGGGGGGTTTTAAAATTTTTTTTTAAAAAAAAAAAAAAAATTTTTTTTTTTTTTTTAAAAATTTTAAAAAAAAAATTTTCAAAATTATTTTTAAAAAAAAGGGGGGCCCCCTTTTTTTTTTGGGGGTTTCCCCAAAAAAAGGGGGGGGCCCCTTTTTAAAAATTTTTTTTCCCCCAAAAAAAATTTTTTTTTTTTTTAAAAATTTTTCCAAAGGGTTTTTAAAATTTTTTGGTTTTTAATTAAAATTTTTTTTTTTTTTTAAAAGTTTTTTTTAAAAAATTTTTTTTTTTATTTTTTTGGGCCCCCCTTTTTTTTTCCAATTTTTCCCCTTTTTTTTTTAAAAAGGGGGGCCCCCCCCTTAAAAAGGACCAAAAAAACCCCGTTTAAAAAAAAAACCCCCCAGGGGGGTTTTTTTTTTAAAATTTTCCCCCCCCCCAAAAAAACCCCTTTTGGGAAAAAAACTTTTTTTTAAAAAAAACGGAAAATTTTTTTTTTCCCTTTTTTAACCCCAAAGGGTTTTTTCCCCCCAAAAACCCCCCCCCGGAAAAGGGTTTTTTAAAAGGGGAAAATTTTTTTTTAAAAAAAAAAATTTTTTTTTTCCTTTGGGGGAAAACCCCCCCCCCCTTTTTGGGGCCTTTTTCCCCCCTTTTTTTTTAAAAAAAAAAAAAATTTTTTTTAAAAAAAAAAAATAATTTTTAAAAAAAAAAATTTTTTTTTTTTTTTTTTCCCCCCTTTTTTTTTTCCCCCCCCCCCTTTTCCTTTTGGGGGTGGGGGGGAAAAAAAATTTTTTTTTAAAAAAAAAATTTTTTTTTTTTTTTTTTTTTTTTTTAGGGGGGTTTTTTTTTTTTTTTTGGTTTGGAAAATTTTTCCCCCCCCGGGGGGAAAAAAAAAAAAAGGGGGAAAATTTTTGTTTAAAATTTTCCTTGGCCCCCCCCCCCAAAAAAACCCCCCTTTTTTTTTTTTAAAAACCCCTTTTTTTTTTTTTTAAAATTTTTTTTCCCCCCTTTTTTCCCGGGGGGCCCCCCCCTTTTTCCCTTTTCCCAAAATTTAAAAATTTTTTTTTTTTTTAAAATTTTTAAAATTTTTTTGGGGCCCCCCAAATTTTTTTCCAAAGTTTTTCCCCTTAAAAATTTAAAAAAAATTTTTTTAAAATTTTTTTCCCCCCCCTTTTAAAACCCCCCCCCCCTTTTTTTTTTTAAAAAAACCCCCCCAAAAATTTTTTTTTAAAAAAAATCCCCTAAAATTTTTTTTTTTTCCCCCCCCCCGGGGGGGCCGAACCTTTTCCCCCCTTTTTTTTTTTTTTTTAAAAAAAGGGGGGGGGGGAAAAACCCCCCTTTTTTTTTTAACTAAAAAAAGGGGCCTTTTTTAAACCCTTTTTTCCCCAAATTTTTTTTTTTTTTGGGGGGGGGTTTTTTTTTTTTTTTTTTCCCTTTTTAAAGGGGCCCCCCCTTTTTTGGGGCCCTTTTTTTGGGGGGGGAAAAAAATTTTTCCCTTTTTTCCCAAAAAAAAAAATTTTCGGGGGGGAAAAAATTTTTTTTATTTTTTTTTTCCCCAAAGCCGGGAATTTAAAAAAAAAATTTTTTTTTTTAAAAGGGTTTAAAAAAAAAATTTTTGGTTTTCCCCCCCCAAAAAAAAAAAACCAAAAAATTTAAACCCCCCTTTTTTTTCCCCCCATTTTTTTTCCCCAAAAATTTTTTTTTTTGTTAAATTTTTTTTTTTTTTTAAATTTTTCCCTTTTTTTTCAATTTTAAAAAAAACCCAAACCCAAAAAATTTTTTTTTTTTGGGGTTAAAACCCCAAAAAACCGGGGCCCCCCCCTTCCCCCTTTTTTTGGGAAAACCCCCTTTTTTTAAAAAAAAAAATTTCCCCCCCCGGGTTTTTTTTTGGGTTTTTTTAAAAAAAAATTTTTTTAAAAAAATTTTTTTTTTCCCCCCTTTTTTTTTAGGGTTTTTTTTTAAGAAGAATTTTTTAAAATTAAATTAAAAAAAAATTTTAATATTTAAAAAATTTTTAAATTTTTAAATTTTTTAATCGGGTTTTTTTGCCGGGGGGTTTTTTTGGGGGGGGGTTTAAAAAAACCCCGATTTTTTGGGGGGGGGTTTTTTTTTTAAAAAAACCCCCCAAAAAAAAGGGGGCCCCCTTTTGTTTTTTTAAAACCCTAAAAAAAAAATTTTTTTAAAAAATTTTTTTAAAAAAAAAAAAAATTTTTAAAAAAATTTTTTACCCTTCCCAAAAAAAATTTTAAAAAAAAACCCCCCCAAAAAAAAAAAAAAAAAAAGGGGGGGGGGGGGGAAAAATTTTAAAAAAAAATTTTTAAAAAATTTTTTTTTTGGGGGAAAAATTTTAAAAAAAAGGGTTTTTTTTTTTTTTTTTTTTAAAAAAAAAAACCTTTTCCAAAAAATTTTTTTTTTCAAATTTTTAAAAAACCCCCCTTTCCCCGGGGTTTTTAAATTTTTTTTTGGGGGGCCCCCCCCCTTTTTTGGGGCCCCCCCCCTTTTAAAAATTTTTTTTTTTTGGGGTTTTTTTTAAAATTAAAAATTTTTTTCCCTTTAAAATGGGAAAAACCAAAATTTTTTTAAAAAAAACGCAAAAATTTTTTTTCCCAATTTTTTTTTGGGGTTTTTTTTTTACCCCTTTTTTTTTTTTTGGGGGGAAAAAAAAATTTTTTAAAAAAAAGGGTTTTTTTTTTTGAAAGGGGGGAAAAAAAATTTTAAAAAAATGAGCAAAAAAACAGCTAATAATAAAAACCTTTAATCCTCTTTAAAATTATTTCACAGTACTCCCCCTTTTTTTTTAACCACTTTTACAACCATAAAAAAACCCTTTTAAATAAAACAAAACATGAAACGACATAAAAAAAAAAACACCTTTCTTTTAAAGTTAATTATATTTTTAAAAAACTATTTATTTAGTTTGGATGACATTATCTCCCAAAAGGAACCCCACTGTAGAAAAAAAAGAGCTCCCATTAGGTAAACCCAAAACATTGAAAGACCATTCCCCTAAAAATTGGGGTTTACAATTTTTATCATCTTAAAAGCAAATTAACTTTCCCTTGTTCCTCAACTGTGGGGTATGTTTAAAACCTTTTTTTTCTAGCTGAGTCTTTTACTTTTTTTTCCCAATGAAAAAAAACAAAATTTTCCCAAATTTTGCGGGCAAAAAGCCCCGAATCGAGCCGGTCGGTCACATTTGACTGGGGAAAAACCCTGCATACTACTTATTTCTCTGAGATTTAGGCAGATATTATTATTATTTGGTGTAAAACCTGCGTACTACTTTTTTTCCTGAGAGTGGGCAGGTATATTTATTATTACTGGAAAAAACCTACAGTACAAACTTTTTTTCCTTTTTTGAGAGTGAGGCAGATACAGGGGGGAAAAAAAAAGTATTAAAGTCAGCCACCATTTTTAAAGTTCTCCCACTTAAAAAAAGAGGAGGCCTGAAATTTTTCATCATGGGTCCCGTAAACCTTACGAAAAATTGAGATTTTTTTTTCCCCAAAAAAATCACATTTAGGTTTTTTAAATGAATTTTTTTGCACTTATGGGGGAAAAAAGTTTTGGTCCCCCCAAACAAAAAACAAAATTTTTTTTGGCTCCACAGACCTTTTAAAACTTTTTTTTTTTAAGAGGCTCCTTTTCCCCTCCCTTTTTCCCTTTTATTAATGGCACCTTTTTGAACTTTTATCATAATAAAAGACATGTCCACAACCTCAAACAGTAAACACCCAAAACTCCCCCAATGGCCAAAAAACCCAAAGCTGTCAAGACCCCAAAACAAAAAATTGTAGACCTTGCCTCCCCCCGGGGAAAACTGAATTTTGCAATACGAAACAGCTTGGTTTGAAAAAAATCAACTGTGGGGGGGCAATTTATTAGGAAATGGAAGACTTAAAAAACCACTGATAATATGCCTCGATCTGGGCTCCACGCAAGATCTTTACCCCCTGGGGGGCAAAATGAACAAAACGGGGACAAAAAACCCCCCCAAACCAAAACCCGGGGGGGCCTAGTGAATGACCTGCAGAGAGATGGGACCAAATTAAAAAAGCCTTTCCATCATAAACAACTAAAGCCACCCGGGGCCAAATCCTGCAGTGGGCCCGCTGTTTCCCCCCGCTTTTTCCCGGGACATGTCCCCGGGCCCCCTGAAGTTTTTCTGGGGCATTTTTGGGTGATCCGAAGAGGATTGGGAAAAAGGGGATTGGGGCAGATGAAACCAAAAATAAATTTTTTGGGAAAAACTCCAAATCGTCGTGGTTTGGGGGACAAAAAATGCGAAATTTCATCCCCAAAACACCCTCCTACTTGAAGCATGGGGGGGGAAAAATCATCTTTGGGGGTGTATTTCTGCAAAGGGACCCGACGACTGATCCTTTTAAAGGAAAGAAAAGAAAGGGGCCCTTTTATCGGAGAAATTTTAGTGGGGAAAAACCCCCTTCCTAAACAGGGATTTAAGATGAAACGTGGCTTGGGGCTTTCAGCATGACCCCGATCCCAAAACACCCAAAACCCCTCCGGGCAAAGAAGGGGTTTTTTTCGGGAAAAGCATTTCAAGGTCCTGGATGGGCCCACCAGTCCCCCAATCTCCCAAACCCCCTAAAAATCTTTTGGGGGGAGTTGGAAAATCCGGTTTTTGCCCAGCGACAGCCCCCAAAAAAATCACGGCTCAGGGAGATCTGCCTGGAGGGAAAGGGGCCAAAAAAACCCCCAAAGTGTGTGAAAAACCTTTTGGGAAAACTTACGAAATGTTTTTACCCGTGTCAATTTTCCAAAAAAGGGTATATAACAAATTTTTGAAAACTTTTTTTATTGCCAAAAACCTTTTTTTTCCAAACCCAAATTTGCAAATAAAATTTTTAAAAACCCCACAATGTAGTTTCCCGGAAAAAATTTTTTTTCTTTTTCTGTCATATTTGGGGTACCTATGATGAAATTACAGGCCCCCTCATTTTTTAAGTGGGGGGGAAAATGCACAATTTGGGGGCGGGCTAAAATTTTTTCCCCCCTGTATTTTTAAAATTTCCCCAACTAACCCGGTAACCCCCCTTTTTGTTATTTTTTTATTTTTAAATATTTCCTTTTTTATTTATGTGTGTGTGTGTGTGGTGTGTGGTGTGTGTGCACTCCCTGGATGAGGAGTGGTTTAAACTCCCATCCTGATTGGGCCAGTCATTTTTACCCCTACTAAAATGTTTTATATTTCCCCAAATTAAACCCCCAACTAAATTATTGTTTTTTTAATTTTGTTACTATTTCTTTTTTATTTAAATAATTTTTTTTTGGGTTTTTTAAACCCGAAATTTTTGGGGAAAGGGGTCGAAAATTTAAACCTTTCACGGTAAAATGTAAACCCTGTTGTTAATTTTCGGCCCCTGTGAGAAAAAACCCAAATTTTATTTCATTTGAAAGGCCCCCCTGCGCCGAAAAACGTTATTGGGGGCTAATGGTCGTCTTGTTCCGTAACTGCACATGTGGCATGCGTCAAAATCACAGGCCTCCTTCGATATAAGTTTTTTTATGACTAAACATGAAATGTGTGCAGTTTGTTAAACTACTTAAGACAGAACATTTTCAAAATTAAACTAGGAAGTCATTTTTACCTGCTTCATTGACTTCTTAACCCCAACCCCCCTTGTGCCTTGTCGGCTTCATATGGTATTCCAGAATACATTTTTTTACATACATCACAGTTGTCACGCAAGTGCTTTATATAGAAACCCAGTCTAAAACCCCAAAGAGCAAGCAATGCAGATTAGAAGCACTGTGTCTAGGAAAACTCCCTAGAAAGACAGGACCTAGGAAGAAACCTAGAGGAACCAGCTCTGAGGGGTGGCCAGTCTCTTCTGGCTGTGCTGGGGGGGATTATAAGAGTAATGGCCATTATGCCAGATCATTTTTCAGAGTTTTCAAATGTTCATACCCACAGCGTCCAATAATAATCACTACTGTGGTTATAGAGGGTGCACACGTTAGCACCCTCAGGAGTAAATGTCAGTTGGGCTTTTCATACCAAGCTTCCGAAGTCAGAACAGAAGGTGTTGTAGAGAGAGAGAAGGAGAGGAGAGAAGAGGTTCGAAACAGCAGTTCGGACAAGGTCGCACGTCTTGTGAACAGGTCAGAGTTCCATATCCGCATGAATTATTGAGACAAATTAAGACAGTAGACTACACGTAGGCAAATAAAACTAAATATATTGAACATTGATTATATTCCATTTGATTGAATAGGCCTAATACCTACTGGTTTTATATGTAATGCCTTGTCTCTGTTTTCATTTGAACAAGCATTTTATAATACGTCTCTGTTTGCATCATTGCAAAGACATTTGCAACCTTTGTATTTGTCAGTCACCTTTGTTCTTAATTTAAGCGCGTCACAAAGAGATGGGTAAACCATGTGATTCTATTTTATCGAGATATTCTTGATAAAGTGACGCGGGAGGGCAAAAAAGCATCTAACGACGCACTTGGCTGTTCTACAAGTGGTCTGAGGCAGGTGTTGAATACGCGTTTTTTTGAATGCAACGTTATAACGTGGTTTTAGCTCAGAGACTCCTATGAATGTGTCTAGTCAATAAACTAGTAGATTTAACTGAATGATAACTTAGTCCTTAAGATGCTTTTTGTGAGACCTGATAAGAACATCTGCTACATTACTAAAATTAAATGTTTTTACGTACAGATCTCATATTAAGGTATAGAATTTTGTACATTTTGTACAGATGTTGATTAAAAATGTCGTTATTTGTTACATTTACGTGTAAAACCTAGTAGTACTACTGATTTCTCTGAGAGTGAGGCAGATTATTATTACTGTGTGAAACCTAGCAGTACTACGTATTTCTCTGAGAGTGAGGCAGTAGATATTATTACTGTGTCAACTGCAGTACTACTTTATTTCTCTGAGAGTGAGGCAGATTATATTACTGTGTAAAACCTAGTATTACTACTTTTTCTCTGAGAGTGAGGCAGATATATATTATTACTGTATAAAACCTAGCATTAACCAACCCCTTAATTTCTCTGAGAGTGAGCAGATAGGTATCATTTTGCAAAAAAACATGATTATTTGTCTCTCTGAAATGAAACAATCAGTGGGGATAAATGTTAACAACTACATGTCCTGTCATTGAATCCCACCCCATCCATGATTAGATAGTGAAAAACACACCAATCCTCTTTCACATTTCTTCAAACAATAAAATATAATACGAACTTTCTGAAAATGGATATTAGCATTTGGAATGAACTCTACTTTACAGTGGGGAAGAAGTATTTGATACACTGCCATTTTTCAGGTTTTCCTACTTCCAAATCATGTAGCGGTCCTGTATTTTTTTATCATAGGTACCCTTCAACTGTGAGAGACGGAATCTACGAAAACAAAAAATCCAGAAATCACATTGTATGATTGTTAAGTAATTACTTTGCATTTATTGGCATGACATAAGTATTTGATCCCTACCAACCCGTAAGATTCCGGCTCTCACAGGACCCCTGCAACAAGGCTGGATTGGGCGCTACAGGAAAATAGGCAAGCAGCTTTGGTGAGAAGGCAACAACTGTTGTCGCAATTATTTCGAAAATGGAAGAATTCAAGATGACGGTCATCACCCTCGTCCTGGGGCTCCATGGCAAGATCTCACCTCGTGGCATCAATGATCATAGGAAGGTGAGGTATCATCCCAGGAACTACTCGGCAAGGACCTGGTCAATGACCTTAAAAGAGCTGGGACCTACAGTCTCAAGAAAACCATAGTAACACACTACTTCCATCATGGATTAAAATCCTGCCGCGCAGCAAGGTCCCCTGCTCAACCAGCGCATTCCAGGCCCGTCTGAAGTTTTGCCATGACCATCTGGTGATCCAGAGGAGGATGGGAGAAGTTCATGTGGTCTTATGAAACAAAAATAGAGCTTTTTGGTCTCAACTCCCCTCGCCTTGTTTGTGAAAGGAGAATAAGTCTGAGTACACCCCAAAAACCCATCCCAACCGTGAAGCATGGAGGTGGAAACATATTCTTTGGGGATGCTTTTCTGCAAGAAGGGGACAGGACGACTGCACCGTATTGAGGGAGGAGGATGGGGTCCATTTATCGCGAGATCTTGGCCAACAACCCCTCCCTCTGTAAGAGGCAGTGGAAAAGATGGTCGTGGCGGGTCTTCCAGCATGACACGACCAAACCACACAGCGGCAACTAAAGGAGTGGCTCCGTAAGAAGCATCTCAAGGTCCCTGGAGTGGCCGTCCAGTCTCCAGACCTGAACCCAGTAGAAAATCTTGTGAGTGAGCTGAAAGTCCGTATGCCCAGCGACATCCCCCAAAACCTAAGATCTGGAGAAGGTCGTAATGGAGATTGGGCTAAAAATCCCTGCTGCAAGTGTGGTGCAAACCTGGTCCAAGACCTACAGGAAACCGTATCATCTCTTATTGCAAACAAAGGTTTCCTGTACAAATATTAAGTTCTGCTTTTCTGATGTATCAATACTTAGTCATTCATATGCAAATGAATTACTTAAAATCATACATGTGATTTTTCCTGGTTTTTGTTTTAGATTCCGTCTCTCACGTGAAGTGTCCTATGACTAAAAAATTACAGACCTCTACATGCTTTGTAAGTAGGAAAACCTGCAAAATCGGCAGTGTATCAAATACTTGTTCTCCCCACTGTATGTTTCTTCCCATCTGAAGAGCTCAGAGTAGATGAGAGTGTAATGTTTTGTCTCTGTGTTTGTTGATTCCAATCAGCAGGAGAGACCACAGCCTCCCCGTACCCAGCTGTGTGTCCATGAAAGAAGTGACCGGTCTATGCATCTACCTATAGTGGTCAGAGAGGGAACTTTCAGTGAACAAAGGTAAGAAGAACTCATGGGTCCTGGTCATTGAGTTAAACAACACTGTCTCTAGTCATTTCTCCTCTCCCATTTTTCCCATTTGTTTTTTGTTGTTTTCATTCAAATCCATATTTTTATTTTTTATTTTATTTTCACCTTATTTAACCAGGTAAACCAGTTAGAACAGGTTTTCTCCATTTACAACTGTGACCGTGGCAGACAAAGCAAAGTAGTGCAACAAAAAACAACACAGAGTTACATTGGGGTAAAAAAAAACATAAGTCAGAGATACCAAAATATATATCAGTGTTTCAAATGTAGCAAGTTATGGAGTACGGCAATAAATAGGCTATAGTGCAGAATATTACAATAGTAATTACCTGGAATGCTAGATGTCACAGAGATTATTCAATAGAGATAATGGGGTGCAAAAGAGCAAATGACATAACAATATAGGTTATGAGGTAGTTGGGTGGCTACCTTTTCAGATGGCTGTTGTACAGGTGCAGTGGATCGTAATGTGCTCTGACCACTGATTCTTAAAGTTATTGAGGGAGATAAGAGTCTCCAGCTTCAGAGATTTTTGCAATTCGTTCCAGTCATGGCAGCAGAGAACTGGAAGGAATGGCGGCCAAAGGAGGTGTTGGCTTTGGGAATGACCAGTGAGATATACCTGCTGGAGCGCAGACTACGGGTGGGTGCTGCTATGGTGACCAATGAGCTAAGATAAGGGGGGATTTGCCTAGCAGTGATTTATAGATGGCCTGGAGCCAGTGGGTTTGACGACGAACATGTAGTGAGGACCAGCCAACAAGAGCGTACAGGTCACAGTGGTGGGTAGTGTATGGGGCTTTGGAGACAAAACGGATGGCACTGTGATAGACTACATCCAATTTGCTGAGTAGAGTGTTGGAGGCTATTTATAAATGACATCGCCGAAGTCAAGGATCGGTAGGATAGTCAGTTTTACGAGGGCATGTTTGGCAGCATGAGTGAAGGAGGCTTTGTTGCGAAATAGGAAGCCGATCCTAGATTAACTTTGGATTGGAGATTCTTATGTGAGTCTGGAAGTTGAGTTTACAGTTCTAACCAGACACTAGGTATTTGTAGTTGTCCACATACTCTAGGTCAGACCCGTCGAGAGTGGTGATTCTAGTCGGGTGGGGCGGGTGCTAGCAGCGTTTCGATTGAAAAGCATGCATTTAGTTTTACTAGTGTTTAAGAGCAGTTGAAGGCTACTGAAGGATTGTTGTATGGCATTGAAGCTGTTTGGAGGTTTGTTAACACAGTGTCCAATGAAGGGCCAGATGTATCAAAATGGTGTCGTCTGCGTAGAGGTGGATCTGAGAGTCACCAGCAGCAAGAGCGACATCATTGATATACACGGGAGAAAAGTGTCGGCCCAAGAATTGAACCCTGTGGCACACCCCATAGAGACTGCCATAGGTCCAGACAACAGGCCCTCCGATTTGACCACACTGAACTCTATCTGAGAAGTAGTTGGTGAACCAGGCGAGGCAGTCATTTGAGAAACCAAGGCTATTTAGTCTGCCATAAGAATGCGGTGGTTGACAGAGTCGAAAGCCTTGGCCAGGTCGATGAAGACGGCCTGCACAGTACTGTCTATTATCAATCGCGGTTATAATATCGTTTAGGACCTTGAGCGTGGCTGAAGTGCACCCGTGACCAGCTCGGAAACCAGATTGCATAGCGGAGAAGGTACGGTGGTATTCGAAATGGTCGATGATCTGTTTATTAACTTGGCTTTCGAATACTTTCGAAAGGCAGGGCAGATGGTTAGGTCGTAGCAGTTTGGATCTAAGGGTCACCCCCCCTTTTAAGAGGGGGATGACCCCGGGGCTTTCCAATCTCTGGGATCTAGACGTTTTGAAAGAGAGGGAACAGACTATAATAGCGGTTTGCGACAATTTTTGGCGGCTAGTTTTAGGAAAAAAGGGTCCAGATTGTCTAGCCCCCGCTGATTTTTAGGGGTCCAGATTTTGCAGCGCTTTTTAAACTAGCTGTCCCAATTTGTGTGAAAGGGGAGCGGGGGGGGGGCGGGGAAGTTGCGAAGGGTGAAGTTGGTGGCCGGGTTAGGGGGTAGCCAGATGGAAAGCTGGCCACTGTACAAAATGCTTGTTGAAATTCTCGATTATTGTAGATTATCGGGGTGATTGTTTCCCAGCCTCAGTCAGGGGCAGCGGGAGGAAGTGCTTTATTCTCCAGGCTTTACGTGTCCCAAAAATTTTTGGGTTTGTGCTAAGGAGATAGGGAATCCTTTTTTCCTTTTATGTCCTAAACAATATTAAACAACACAACATTCCCCGGGTGTGTTGTATGGTGTGTTCATGGTTTTGTGGCCCCCCTGGTGAGAGATGTAATCCTTCCGATTTTCCTTTTCACTTTTTAAACCCCCCCCCCCCAAACCTACATTACTTTACCCCAAATCCTGGGACCCCTGGCATTAAATCATACTGGTCTCCTTAAGCCTCATTATTACCTCAACTTCCGGGCCCCCCGCAGTTGACTCAGTACTGGGCCCTTTTACCTCTTCTACCTCAAAATTCCGGTACCCCTGTATATTGATCGTACTCCTTTATCTCATTTCTAACTCAATTTCCGTACCCCCTGCACATTTACTTGGTACCCTTATATCTCATTTCTACCCTCCCACTAACATGGGAACCCCCCCCGCACATTTACTTAGTACTGTCCCTTATAGCCTCATTATACCTAAAATTTGGTACCCCCCGCACATTGACTCGGTACTCCTTATAGTCTCATTACACCTCAATTCCGGGACCCGTACATTGACTCGGTACCCCTTTTAGTTATTTCTACCTAAATACCGGTACCCCCCCGCACATTTACCAGTCTGGTACCTGTATATATCTAGTTATTACCTCAATCCGGTCCCCCCCCACATTGCTCAGTACTGGGATCCTTATATATAGTCTAGTTTTTACCCCAAATCCCGGGACCCTGCCATTTCTCGTACTGGTACTCCTTTTTTCTTTTTATTACCCAAATTCCCTTTAAAAAACCCGGTCCCCTGCATATTGACTCATAGGTACTCCTTGTATATATCTGTTATTACCCCCAACTACCTGGTCCCCCCGTACATTGACCGTACTGGTATTCCCAAGCCTCATTTTTTTATTTTTTTTGTTCTATTTCCTTTTTTTTTATACCAAATTTTTTTTATTTTTTAATCTGCATTGTTGGGGAAAAGGGGTCGTAAAATTACATTTCCGGGATAGTGTACCAATGTTTTATTGGCGCATGTGAAATACAATTTCATTTAATTTTAATTTGAAAAATAGCGTAAAAAAATTCCCCAGGTCGAGCAGTCTTTTATGCCGACGGCGTCACGGAACTGGGGCTGTGCAGGCCGCAAAAAAAAGGCACTCTTCCATAAAAGTTGTTTTTTTACTAACTGAAAAAGTGTCATTTTTTCACTTTCCGAGGTTAAATAATA
>LR778259.1:44707838-44731486 GCA_902810595.1 Coregonus sp. 'balchen'
GACAGACTCATTTTTTTCCCCAACGGATAGTGTAAAAGGAACTTTGCCTAGGAAGCCCATGCTAGAAGTGTTAGGAGGTGGAAGTTAGAGAATTATTCCAGTAACTGAAAGGTCACTGGTTTGAGTCCTGAGCCAGACAACAAAACGTGGGATTTGATCTGAACTGGCAGATCTGTGACCAACCCCTTCAGAAAGACACATTCCCTTTGTTCCCTGTAACATGGACTAATAAAGTTGTACTGTACTGTGCTGTGCTGCACTTTATTGAACAGAACCTGAGAGTCCAGCATGTCAGGGGATGGGGTGGGGGGTGGGGGGTGAGAGCAGCAGTGGGGGATGGGTAGCTAGTCCTTGATTGGCTGTAGACCTGGGAGCCACAACTGCCAAGAGAAATTCAATGAAATAATAGAATTATGAAATGGGCTGAATCAAATTGTGTTTACATATGTTTAAGACTCACACTTACCCCAGCCTGTTTCTTCCACTTCATGATCTGGGTATCATTGCCGACCCTCAACCTGTTAACATGTCCTCTAGTGGCATCAGAACATAGGCAGATGGCCATGGAGTTCAGAGTGATGAATATCTTCTCACAGCATCCTCCCCTCCACAGCTCCATCTCCAGGCATGTTGGTTTAAACTTCATTTTATTTTGACTGCTGGTAAACAAGGCCATTGACAGCACCATCCATGTCCCTCTGTCAAGGAGGTCCTGCTTCGCAGGGGGCGTAACGATGGTGACAGGTGTGCATAATAATGAGCAGACTGGTGACCTGGAACGCCGGAGAGGGAGTATACGTGACACAGACAGAACAGGTAATAAGACGTGTGGGGATATTGTGGAGATACTTCAGTAGAATTTACCTGGTCCTGACTTCAATTAAACTCTGTCTGGGAAACCGCCCCTCAGTCTCTCATCTACTCTGAGCTCAGATGGGGAAACATGAGAAGAGTTTCATTCCAAAACGCTTTATATCACTTTTCAGAAGTTTTGTTAAATTAGCCTTTATTGTTCAAAGAAATTATGAAAGAGATTGGTGTGTTTTTTCACTATCTAATCATGGTATGGGGTTGTTCAATGACAGACATGTATTTGATCACTTGATGCTTTCATTTCAGATAGACAAATAATCATGTTTTTTTTTGCAAAATGCTATATATCTGCCTACAGTGCCTTGCAAAAGTATTCATCCTCCTTGCCGATTTTCCTATTTTGTTGCATTACATTGCATTCAGAAATCAGTAGTCCTGCTAGGTTTTACACAGTAATATATATCTGCCTCACTCTCAGAGAAATAAGTAGTACTGCTAGGTTTTACACAGTAATAATATATATATCTGCCTCACTCTCAGAGAAATAAGTAGTACTGCTAGGTTTTACACAGTAATAATATATATTTGTCTCACTCTCAGAGAAATAAGTAGTACTGCTAGGTTTTACACAGTAATAATATATATCTTCCTCACTATCAGAGAAATAAGTAGTACTGCTAGGTTTTACACAGTAATAATATATATCTGCCTAACTCTCAGAGAAATAAGTAGTACTGCTAGGTTTTACACAGTGAAATGTAAAAATAACTACCTTTTTAATAAAGAACTGTACAAATATTATATTTGTGAAATCAATTTAGAAAAATGTTTTCAAAAAATACAGTAATATGATATTTGCATTTAAAACCTTACATTTGACATTTTAGTCATTTAGCAGATGGTCTCATCCAGGATCCAGTTTCCCAAAAGCATCTTAAGGCTAAGTTCATCGTTAGGAGCATAATTAAATCTCTGAGCAGTTCTCCCAAAACCATCGTTATTAACGTTACACTTGAAACGATTGTAATCTAATGCCTGCCTCAGACCATTCATACTCGTAGAACAGCCAAATCTCAGGGGTTAAAGCAAAAAAATATATCCTTACGTCGACCTCAGATTGATTGTCTTGTGCTAAATTAATCTCGCCTTTCACGTAAACAAGTCATGACCGTCATGCTTTTACGAAAAGAGGATCATTTTTTGTAAATGTATTAAACTGCAAATTTGACCAATTCCAGTCCCCTTGCTCAGGGTTCCCAGGGTCCTCCTGGGGATACTTCTTGAGAAGCTCAGTTCTAATAAGCTCAGTTCTGGTGACAAGAAAAAGGCCGTGCTACTCCAGAATCTATGAAAATACAATGATGCTGACACCATCTAAAATATCATTTCCACCTCCATGAATGAGCCCAATAAGATATTGGTAAAGATGATGTTAAATTATTTTAACATATTGAACCATATAGCCTGTATGCATGGTCTATTATCAGATGTTAAATGATTTTAACATATTGAACCATATATCCTATATTCATGGTCTATTATCAGATGGTAAATGATTTTAACATATTGAACCATATAGCCTGTATGCATGGTCTATTATCAGATGTTAAATTATTTTAACATATTGAACCATATAGCCTGTATGCATGGTCTAATATCAGATGGTAAATGATTTTAACATATTGAACCATATAGCCTGTATGCATGGTCTATTATCAGATGGTAAATGATTTTAACATATTGAACCATATAGCCTGTATTCATGGTCTATTATCAGATGGTAAATGATTTTAACATATTGAACCATATATCCTATATTCATGGTCTATTATCAGATGGTAAATGATTTTAACATATTGAACCATATATCCTATATTCATGGTCTATTATCAGATGGTAAATGATTTTAACATATTGAACCATATAGCCTGTATGCATGGTCTATTATCAGATGGTAAATGATTTTAACATATTGAACCATATATCCTGTATGCATGGTCTATTATCAGATGGTAAATGATTTTAACATATTGAACCATATAGCCTGTATGCATGGTCTATTATCAGATGGTAAATGATTTTAACATATTGAACCATATATCCTATATTCATGGTCTATTATCAGATGGTAAATGATTTTAACATATTGAACCATATAGCCTGTATGCATGGTCTATTATCAGATGGTAAATGATTTTAACATATTGAACCATATATCCTATATTCATGGTCTATTATCAGATGGTAAATGATTTTAACATATTGAACCATATATCCTGTATTCATGGTCAATTTCAGATGTTCTATTAGCAATAAGCATGATCCCCTGTAGCCCAACGGATGCAGCATAGTGGCTATAAATGAAGCATGGGGTTTGTCCATCTGCATTTACCCCATTGGACACAACTTCCTGATTATTATTATTATTATTATTATTCACTCAGAATTGTTGTTGGGGGGGTTTCTATTACAAAGTTGCCCTTTTAAGATGCTGTTGCCCCTTTAAGAGCTCTGTTGTGAATGTTCCTAAACCATGCTTGATACTCCGGTTTTAAGATGCTGTTGCCCCTTTAAGAGCTCTGTTGTGAATGTTCCTAAACCATGCTTGATACTCCGGTTTTAAGATGCCGTTGCCCCTTTAAGAGCTCTGTTGTGAATGATCCTAAACCATGCTTGATACTCCGGTTTTAAGATGCCGTTGCCCCTTTAAGAGCTCTGTTGTGAATGTTCCTAAACCATGCTTGATACTCCGGTTTTAAGATGCTGTTGCCCCTTTAAGAGCTCTGTTGTGAATGATCCTAAACCATGCTTGATACTCCGGTTTTAAGATGCCGTTGCCCCTTTAAGAGCTCTGTTGCAAATGATCCTAAACAATGCTTGATACTCCGGTTTTAAGATGCCGTTGCCCCTTTAAGTGCTCTGTTGTGAATGTTCCTAAACCATGCTTGATACTCCGGTTTTAAGATGCCGTTGCCCCTTTAAGTGCTCTGTTGTGAATGTTCCTAAACCATGCTTGATACTCCGGTTTTAAGATGCCGTTGCCCCTTTAAGTGCTCTGTTGTGAATGTTCCTAAACCATGCTTGATACTCCGGTTTTAAGATGCCGTTGCCCCTTTAAGTGCTCTGTTGTGAATGTTCCTAAACCATGCTTGATACTCCGGTTTTAAGATGCCGTTGCCCCTTTAAGAGCTCTGTTGCAAATGTTCCTAAACCATGCTTGACACTCCGGTTTTAAGATGCCGTTGCCCCTTTAAGAGCCCTGTTGTGAATGATCCTAAACCATGCTTGATACTCCGGTTTTAAGATGCCGTTGCCCCTTTAAGAGCTCTGTTGTGAATGTTCCTAAACCTTGCTTGATACTCCGGTTTTAAGATGCCATTGCCCCTTTAAGAGCTCTGTTGTGAATGATCCTAAACCATGCTTGATACTCCAGTTTTAAGATGCCGTTGCCCCTTTAAGAGCTCTGTTGTAAATGTTCCTAAACCATGCTTGATACTCCGGTTTTAAGATGCCGTTGCCCCTTTAAGAGCTCTGTTGTGAATGATCCTAAACCATGCTTGATACTCCGGTTTTAAGATGCTGTTGCCCCTTTAAGAGCTCTGTTGTGAATGTTCCTAAACCATGCTTGATACTCCAGTTGTAACTGCATTTTTAAAACAATGCATTAGCGCAATTGTAGGAGTATAGAAATAAACGTGTTATCAATGGAAAGCTTGGATCCCCCTCTTTTTTAACAAAGGTCAAAACTGCTTTCAAAAGTGTTTTCCCCGTGATTGCATTAAGAGTTGTTGTCCGTTGACTGCTTGAATAAACGGCCCTACAAAGGCAAAGAGCATCAACTAGAAAACAGTCCAACTGAAGACAAAAAAGGCTTTAAAGTTGTTTTTGCTGTCCAGCCAAATATGTCGTAGGTAGATAAGTGTAAATGCACTGATGTATCATCTTATTATGACCACTGATCTGACCTATGACCCCTAAAATGCTGATACTGCACTCTGCCTTTGTATGACCTTAAACAGCTGTATGGGTCATGCAAAAGCAAAGTGCAGTATCTAAAAAATCTAAATGTGTTTATCCAGCTTTCTTGTTGTTTTTAATGGTGTTGTGTAGTTGTGTTTTCATGTTTTGAATGTTGTATTGTAGCAACCCTCAAGCTGTTTTTATCCATAAGGTAAGAACTATTTCATCACGGAGAATGTTTATCCTTATGTGACTTTGTATTACTATCAATGCTGTCCTTTTCTTTATGTTAGCCAGCGTTTCAATATTTAGTTTGCTATCTTTCTTACCATTGTCTGGGTATTTGCATTTCAATGTGAGTTAAACCATAATGTTTCCCCGTGATTGTGCCATGTTTTATTCTGGTGTAAACTGGACCACTGGCTGTCTCATGGAGTGTGTGAGGGTGAGTGTCATGGTCGGGATGGCCTGAACTCAGAGCCTGATAGAATACCAAGGAAAACCGTAGTAACTGCAGTAGAACATGGTGGAACAAAGCCAGATGGCAGTAACCTCACTTACTGCTGTTTCCTTGGTTTTTACTGGGATTTTGTAGTTGCATCAAATTTGACCCTCCATTTTCTCTGAAACATAAGATAATTGAACCAGGACACTTTGTCACAAGATATAACAGATACTACGAAGCCTGATTTAGGTCTGAACTCTTCTTTGACCAAATGTGTAGCAGCAGTTTGCAATTGTACGGCAGAATAGCTGTGCACATAATCCTAATACCTCTTCATGGACTACATTTGAACACTTGAACAGTGTCTTCTGTTAGGGTGTGAACTGGTATGGTAAGATTACCTAGTGGGGCCAGTAACTGAAAGGTTGCTGGTTCGAATACCTGAGCCGTCAAGGTAAAAATCTGTCTGTGCCCTTAAGCAAGGCACTTACACCTGATTTGCTCCAGGGGGCGCCGTACTACTATGACCCTGTAAAACAACACATTTCACTGCATCTATCCGGTGTCTGTGACAATACATTTACAAATATTGTATTTATTTATTACAACAGTTAATTTAACAATGCTGGTTATAAATCTTGTTGACATTCATCCAAGGACACCTTGACTTGCATTACACTCTCACTCCAGAAAAATATTCTCATGAAATCATATGACTTATAGTTAGAGAAAAGGATTCCTGTAAACGCGGCCTGCTACAAGCAGGAAACAAGTTATGGATGTGTGATCTATCTTGGCATCTTTTTGGGGTAACCACATTGGAACATTCCAACATTCATCTTTAAGGACATGAACTGGCAGAACAGGTTTCAGCAAAGTATGGAGTCATTGTTTTCAGGAAGGTGTCTCCATGGCGATAGGAGGGACAGGAGGCAGACTAAGGGCAAGGGAAGCCACCTGAACTACTGCCCTACAAAGGCAAAGAGCAGTCTACGCAAACAGTGAATCTGAGACAAATGGCTTTAAAGTTGTTTTTTTGTCCAATCATATCAACCATGACCACTGATCTGACCTATGACCCCTTAAATGCTGATACTGCACTCTGCCTTTGTATGACCTTAAACAGCTGTATGGGTAATGCAGAAGCAAAGTGCAGTATGTAGAAATCTAAATGTGTTTATCCAGCTTTCTTGTTGTTTTTCTGTTTGATGGAAACAGTTTGAGTGTTGTAACTATATTCCAACTGTATTTAATGGTGTTATGTAGTCGTGTTTTCATGTTTTCAATGTTGTATTGGAGTAGGCCTAACCCTCACCAATATTTCTGTTGATGGAGAGAGACACCAGACAAGATGAGAGACATCAATAGACGACACAGAGAAAGTGATGGAGAGAGACACCAGACAAGACACAGAGACAGCAACAGAATAATAGGATATGTTGGAGAGAGACACCAGACAAGACACAGAGACAGCAACAGAATAATAGGATATGATGGAGAGAGACACCAGATAAGACACAGAGACAGCATCAAATATGATATGATGGAGAGAGACACCAGACAAGACACAGAGACAGCAACAGAAGAACATGATATGATGGAGAGAGACACCAGACAAGACACAGGGACAGCAACAGAAGAATATGATATGATGGAGAGAGACACCAGACAAGATGAGAGACGTCAATAGACGACACAGAGAAAGTGATGGAGAGAGACAGAGGATGGGAGAGAACACAGTAGACTATCACTAAAAGCTGATATAGGGATTCTAATTACTGCACTGTGTGTGAGAGAGAGAGAGAGACAGAGAGAGAGAGAGAGAGAGAGAGAGAGAGAGAGAGAGAGAGAGAGAGAGAGAGAGAGAGTGTTTAGGTACTGTGGGATTATTTAATCAGTTTGGCTCATTGGACAGGTCAGAGTCTATATTTGAAGTTCTTGAGTGGTTTTTGGCAATACACTGGTGATGTATTCATGGATTTAGCTGTTGAAATTCCTTCCCGGACCCTCCTACAGGCTGTGGGCTAAGCCACTGATGTCTTCAAATCCTAGGGTAGAGAGGAGATGCTACTCCTGGGGAGAGAGGAGCTGCTACCCCTGGGGAGAGAGGAGCTGCTACCCCTGGGGAGAGAGGAGCTGTTACCCCTGGGGAGAGAGGAGCTGATACCCCTGGGGAGAGAGGAGCTGCTACCCCTGGGGAGAGAGGAGCTGTTACCCCTGGGGAGAGAGGAGCTGCTACCCCTGGGGAGAGAGGAGCTGTTACCCCTGGGGAGAGAGGAGCTGTTACCCCTGGGGAGAGAGGAGCTGTTACCCCTGGGGAGAGAGGAGCTGCTACCCCTGGGGAGAGAGGAGCTGTTACCCCTGGGGAGAGAGGAGCTTTTACCCCTGGAGAGAGAGGAGCTGCAACGAAGAGAGACTGCAACCCTGCTCGGGAAGAGCTTATCGATTGGTGATTGTTGGGGCACGTTTGGCAGGAGCTTCAGTGATGAAGATTGCTGAACTTGCTGATGTTTCACAATATGCCATGGCCGTCTCAGTCACCAGGTCTCAACCCAATTGAAGACAACCATCAACAAAACACTAAATAATGGAATTTCTTGTGGAAGAATGATGTCACATCCCTCCAATGGAGTTCAATAAAAAATATTTATTTTTTTATTTTTTATAATCTTTATTGGGTCTGGGAGCCCACCACACAATATATACTCATACAAAACCGTAGTTACACATCAAATAAAAACACAACTCCAATTCCTCCTCCACAGTTACTAAACACAACAGCCTCTGAATACCCCATATACTCTTAAAAAGATCAATATTGTTGACAAGTTTATAATAGGCAAAACTCAACCCTTATTCTCGCTGCCAACATTCCCTCCAGCATTCCCACCACATCCGCAGACCCCTGTCCCCGAATACTGTTCTTTCGGGTCTGTCATATCGCAAATTTTGCTGCCCCTAACACAAAATTACGCAACACAACTACACCTTTTTGGCTAAACCTGTACTTTGGCCCAAATATATACAGTTGAGAAGAGAAAACCTCTCCCAACGTTGAGAACCAATTAGTGATCAGGTCAATCATCCCGACCAACCTGGGACACTGTAAAAACAGATGTGCCAGAGTTTCAGACTCAGCACAGAATGGACACCCCTCCCCAACAGTAGGATCCAGGTGTACCAGATGCATGTTGGTGGCTATGGCTCCATGTATTATCCTCCATTGGAGGTCAGCTGTCTTCTTATCAATAGGCAGTTTGTATAATGATCGCCAACAGCCTTTTGGGGAGGCACCTGGACCAAGCACACACCTCGTCGATTTTACCCCTTCCAGGGAAGAGGCATGAGACACCTTTACACATATTCTGTACATGGCCTTCTTTCCCACCTCCTTGAACTCCCCCAGCTCCGGGGTATCAAAGGAAAGCAGCATCCCCACGTCCTCCTCGAATGCCCCCGCCACAGCACTAACAATCAGTGCAGGGAACACATAATCCAGACCCTCCTTCCACCGATCAGAATTGGAAGTGTCAGTCACATACTGCAGATGAAGTACTGGCAAGGAGTCACAGACCTCAGCGACGACCTTCCTCAGTAGGCGAGACGATCGGATCCCTGCTCTTTCTCCCAGCTCCTCCAACGACCTATTCCTGTTCCGCATCAGATGACCCAGCTTAGTACACCCCACGCCTAACAGGCATGAATGTAGGCTAGCTGAACCCAGAACACGGGACTGGATGGCAGTGTTATGAAAAAGAGGCTCTTCAAAAAGCCACATCCCTGGTGGCGTGCAGACCTTACGGGACTTGACCAGAACTCTCCAAGCCTGCATAACAGACTCATAAAATGGAGTCAGTCCAGGCAACTCACCCCCCTCCAGCTTTAAGAGGAAAAGGTGCTTGTCTAAGCCCAAACAGCCTGCTCTCCTCATCAATGTGTAGGCTGTGTCAACCCAGCTAGAACCGTCACTGTACAACAGTCTCTGTGCTGCTTGAAGCCGGAAAGCCATGATCCTGGAAGAAATGTCCACCAGGCCTTGCCCACCCTCGTGCAGTGGCAAGTACAGGGCTGAATCTTTAATCCAATGTTGTCCAGACCAGAAGAAATTGACAAGGGTCCTCTGAAGCTCTTGTATCAGACCCTTTGGTGGCTGCAAAATCATTAGTCTGTGCCACAGGGTAGAGGCAGCAAGATTATTAGCTACCAGTACCCTTCCCCTATAAGACAGCTGGGGCAGCACCCATTTCCATCTTGACAGTCTGGCACACACTTTCTCCACTACACCCTCCCAGTTCTTTTTCTGAAAGACATCGGAGCCTAGAAAAACCCCCAAAGTCTTCATCCCATCTCTGCCCTACTGAAGCCCCCCTGGTAACCGTGGAGCGGACCCCATCTGAAGCTGACCTGCCCACAGCGCTTCACTCTTTCCCCAATTGACTCTAGCTGAGGAGGCCCCCTCATACACCTTTAAAGCGTCTGAGAGAACCTTAACATCCTCACCCCCTGTAATAAAAACTGTCACGTCATCTGCATACGCAGACAGTGCTATCGTGGGACCCTTCATAACCCCTGACACAGAGAAACCAGTAAGCCTCGCTCTTAAAAAACAAAGCATTGGTTCAATCGCCAGACTATATAACTGCCCTGAAATTGGGCATCCCTGCCTGATGCCCCTTTGGACAGGGATGGGGCAACTCAAACCACCCCCCACCTTCACCATACACGAGGCCCCAGCATACAGTAAATTCATTCAAGACAAAAAAACATCCCCAAACCCAAAGGCTTTCATTGTTTTAAACAAGTATAGGTGGTCCACACGATCAAAAGCCTTCTCCTGATCCAAAGAAAGTAAACCCACATTTACATCAGAGAGTTTACAAATGTCTAAAACATCTCTTATTAGAAACAAGTTGTCAACAATAGAGCGATCAGGTACACAGTAGGACTGGTCCTTGTGGACCAACAATCCCAGATACTCTTTCAACCTGTTTGAGAGACATTTAGAAACAATTTTATATTCTGCACACAGCAAAGCAACAGGTCTCCAATTTTTTATGAGAGCCAAATCCCCCTTTTTTGGCAACAGTGAAAGTACCGCACGTTGACAAGATACAGGAAGAGAGCCCTCATGAAAAGATTCACACACCACTTCATAAAAATCCTCCCCAATAGACCCACAAAAGTGCTTATAAAACTCAGATGGTAAACCATCAATGCCAGGGGCTCGGCCTGTTGAGAGCTGCATAACTGCTGTGGACAGCTCCTGCAGAGTAATGTCAGAGTCCAAAGCAGCTCTCTGCTCAGGGCCCAATTGAGGAAGTCCATGTAGCAACTGTTCAGCACACAGAGGACCACAGTCCTCCGCCTTGTAGAGGGCAGAGTAGAACTCCACGGCATGTTGGCGCATCTCACTGTCATCCGTGGTCACCTTCCCATCAGGGAGACGAAGGCAGACCATCTGTTTACGTTGCAATGTCGACTGTCCTAGTTTTTTTTTTAAAGCACTAGGAGCATCCATATCCTTGAGGGAAGCGAAATGAGACCTAATCAAGGCACCCTTCACTCTTTCATGCAGAAACGATGTCACGCTCGTCGTAGGGAATAGATGAGGACCAAGGCGCAGCGTTGCAGGCAAACATACTCTTTATTACGAGACACGATCAAAACAACAAACGCTATGTGACAGTTCACGGTCTACCATAAACAGACTAGAAACAAAATCCCACAAACACGAATGAAAAACAGACTGTTTAAATATGGCTCCCAATCAGAGACAACCAGCTGACAGCTGACACTCGTTGCCTCTGATTGGGAGTCACTCAGGCCAACATAGAAATAAGCAAACTAGACCCACAACCTACAACACAAAACATAGAAACTAACACCCTGGCTCAACATACGAGAGTCCCCCGAGCCAGGGCGTGACAGTACCCCCCCCTAAAGGCGCAGACTCCGACCGCGCCAACCAAACACAACAGGGGAGGGACCGGGTGGGCACTCCGCCTAGGCGGCGGATCCGGCTCCGGGCATGATCCCAACTCGCTCTCTAACCCCCCAAAGTACCCCTGGTCCGGTCTGGCCTTGCTGACCGGAGCTGGACTGCACACTGATGGAGCGGATTGCTCTAGCTCCGGCGTGAAGCAGCTGACCCGTGCCGAACCAGGCACCAGTGGAACATGCACGGGCTGTGCCGGACTGACGACGCACACCACTGGCTTGGTGTGGGGAGCAGGGACGGCCCGAGCCGGGCTGACGAAACGCACCCCTGACTTGGTGCGGGGAGCAGGAGCGGGCAAACCGGGCTGACGAAACGCACCACTGACTTGGTGCGGGGAGCAGGAACGAGCCGAGCCGGGCTGACGAAGCGCACTACTGACTTGGTGCGGGGAGCAGGAACGGGCCGAGCCGGGCTGACGAAACGCACCACTGACTTGGTGCGGGGAGCAGGAACGGGCCGAGCCAGGCTGACGAAGCGCACCACCGACCTGGCGCGGGGAGCAGGAACGGGCCGAGCCGGGCTGACGAAACGCACCACCGACCTGGTGCGGGGAGCAGGAACGGGCCGAGCCGGGCTGACGAAGCGCACCACTGACTTGGTGCGGGGAGCAGGAACAGGCCGGACCGTACTGGGGACACACACCACTGGTCCTACGCCGGGATCTGGAATGGGCCGGACCGGACTGGTAACACACCCCAGTACCTCTCGCCGTGCCTGTACACCTTCCACCCCCTCTTCGGCCAGTGGCCCCCGTAACCTGGCGGCCTCCTCTGCCAACCCGCTGGACCGCTCTATCGCGGCCTCCTGCTGCCCCGACGTCGTGAGACCCCCCCCTAAAAATGTTCTGGGGGTCTCTCCTCCCCGTGGGCCAGGCCTCTATAGTTCTCGCCCAACTCTCGCTCTTCTGCCTCCAACTCCCGCTATTCAGCTCCTCAATTGGCTTGACCCAGTCGAAGCTCTTCCTCCATTGTTCCCAAGTCCACTCTCTCCGCTCTTCACTCGGCTTGACCCAGTCGAGGCTGCCACAGAGATCTGCTAGGGATTTCCCTGGCGATGGCTCCTCGACTCGCTGCTTGGTCCAGTTGTGGTGGGATTTTCTGTCACGCTCGTCGTAGGGAATAGATGAGGACCAAGGCGCAGCGTTGCAGGCAAACATACTCTTTATTACGAGACACGATCAAAACAACAAACGCTACGTGACAGTTCACGGTCTACAATAAACAGACTAGAAACAAAATCCCACAAACACGAATGAAAAACAGACTGTTTAAATATGGCTCCCAATCAGAGACAACCAGCTGACAGCTGACACTGGTTGCCTCTGATTGGGAGTCACTCAGGCCAACATAGAAATAAGCAAACTAGACCCACAACCTACCACACAAAACATAGAAACTAACACCCTGGCTCAACATACGAGAGTCCCCCGAGCCAGGGCGTGACAAACGACCTCAGTTCATGTTTCTTGTCCTGTAAATTCATGACTAGTCCGGGGTCATTCTGAGTGAGCAACTTCAATTCAATAGATTTGATGTCCTGTTCAAGGGCCCTGATAGTCTCTTTAACTTCAATTCGAGACAGAGCAGTATACTGTTGACAAAATAATCATATTTGGGCCTTCCCAACCTCCCACCATTGTCTCAAGGACTCAAAATTCCCTTTTGTAACCCTCAATTTTTCCCAAAACAACAAAAACCTTTCACAAAACATGACATCATGTAACAATTTAACATTCAAATACCAATAAGATGATGACCTTCGTGGACAGGACAAGTGAATATCAACAGTGACAATATGGTGATCAGAGAAAGGTTTTCGTCTCCTGAGTGGCACAGTGGTCTAAGGCACTGCATCGCAGTGCTAACTGTGTCACTAGAGATCCTGGTTCGAATCCAGGCTCTGTCGCAGCCGGCCGCGACCGGGAGACTAATGGGCGGTGCACAATTGGCCCAGCGTCGTCCAGGGTAGGGGAGGGAATGGCCGGCAGGGATGTAGCTCAGTTGATAGAGCATGGCGTTTGCAACGCCAGGGTTGTGGGTTCGATTCCCACGGGGGGCCAGTATAAAAAAATAAATAAAATATGTATTCACTAACTGTAAGTCGCTCTGGATAAGAGCGTCTGCTAAATGACTAAAATGTAAATGTAAACCCACAGGAGTAATGTCACACCTTCCAACCCTACTACAGTATTGCTCAGATACATACAACCTGTCTAACCTTGCTGCACTGACATGACCTTCATTAACTTTCAGCCATGTGTACTGCCTAACTTTTGCATTCCTTACTCTCCGCACATCAGAAAGCTCAAACTCAGTTAACAGACCAGACAGGCAAGTGGCTGACCGCAGGTGAGGTTCTTCAGCGGTGCGATCAACAGTAAAATCCACTGTACAGTTCCAGTCCCCCTCTAAAACCATACACCCCTCTTGGTCACACTGTCTTAAGGTTTCCTTTATTTTATCAAAACCAACAATGCTCTCTGTACCCTCATTAGGAGCATAAACATAAAAAATAAAATAAAAATAAAAACCTAACATCCACCTTGACCAATAAAACCCGACCCTTGACAATCTCTGTTGTAGATACCACAGCCACCCCTAAGCCTGAAGATAACAAGATTGCCACCCCAGCACTGAAATTAGTACCATGACTGAGTATATGCTGCCCCTCCCACAACATACCCCAGTCAACCTCATTTTCCTCATCACTATGTGTCTCCTGTAGGAAAACTACATTAAGCCTTTTCTGTTTTATTACTTCTAATACCCAAGCCCTCTTATTCCTGTCCCTTCCTCCATTAATATTGAGAGAACCTACCCTTAGTACCTCCATATAGAAAAGAAAAGGAAAAGCAGAAGAAACCACAGAGAAACCAGACAAAGAGAATAGAACACCCTAAGAGGCATAATCATCATCATTATTTAAATGTTCTCTTAACCTGACCACGTTTCCCACCACCTTTTGCTGCTGCAACAGCAGTAACAAATTTCCTCAAGCGAAACCGCTTCTTCTCACTCAACTGGTCTAACCCCACCGTCTTCTGTAACATCACAGCTGACCTCACAAACTTATCAACATCAAAATAATCTGCCAATTTGACAGATTTCCCAAAAGTCTGATCAAGAAACCCATTTACCTCCTCTAGATCGTAAATTGAGTCCTCACCAGCTGATATCATATCAAGAGCGATATCCATATCCTTCTCCTGATCCTCCTCAACTGAGGCCACAGACCACTGACTCCCCTCTACCACATCCCTTTCAACACTCCCCACTTGCACCCCATCACTCGTACCAGGCATCTCCTCCACTACTTGGGAGACTAGCCCCACCTGAACCCATTACACGTGGTGGGCATCTCCTCCACTACCTGGGAACCTAGCTCCACATGAACCCCCCCCCCCCCCCCCCCCCCCCCCCCCCCGTACCCCAGCACTCATAGTGGGCATCTCCTCCACTACCTGGGAGATTAGCTCCACATGAACCCTCTCTTGTAATCCATTACTTGTAGTGGGCATCTCCTCCATTACCTGGGAGATTAGCTCCACATGTACCCTCTCCTGTACCCCAGCACTCGTACTGGGCATCTCCTCACCAGACTGAGGAAATGGCCCTTCAGATCCATCCTTACCTTCTACAACAATATTTTTCTTGCGCATAACATTTCCCTCTGGTACAAGTTGCAACTCTGTGCCCTCAACACGGACAACTTGTTCCTCAGCAACAGATGCTTGTGGCTGCTCAACCGCTGTCAGCCCACCTCTCCCTACATCAGTGGGATCAGGCATTACGAGGACCACCTGCGCCCCTCCCTCTGCCTTCTCCCTTTTCGGCCAACACCTCCATTGTTCAACGACTTCTTCAAAGCTTCTGCACAAAACCCGTCAGAGCTTCCTGCATGATGAAAAGTGTGTGTGAACAACTGTTTACGTTTGAGGTTTTAACCTTGGAGTGTGTGTGACTGTCACCGACCCCAGTATGACCAGGTGGTGTCTCCAGTATGACCAGGTGGTGTGTCTCCAGTATCACCAGGTGGTGTCTCCAGTATGACCAGGTGTTGTCTCCAGTATCACCAGGTGGGTTGTGTCTCCAGTATGACCAGGTGGTGTCTCCAGTATGACCACTGTTGGTTTGTCTCCAGTATCACCAGGTGGTGTCTCCCAGTATGACCAGGTGGTGTCTCCAGCGAGACCAGGTGGTGTCTCCAGTATGACCAGGGTGGTGTCTCCAGTATGACCAGGTGGGTCTCCAGAATGACCAGGGTGGTGTCTCCAGTATCACCAGGTGGTGTCTCCAGTTATGACCAGGTGGTGTCTCCAGTATCACCAGGTGGTGTCTCCAGTATGCACCAGGTGGTGTCTCCAGTATGACCCAGGTAGTGTCTCCAGTATGACCAGGTGGTGTCTCCAAGTATGACCAGGTGGTGTCTCCAGTATCACCAGGTGGTGTCTCCAGTATGACCAGGTGGTTGTCTCCAGTATGATCAGGTGGTGTCTCCCAGTATGCACAGTGTGGGGTCTCCAGTATGACCAGGTGGTGTCTCCAGTATGACCAGGTGGTGTCTACAGTGAGACCAGGTGGTGTCTCCAGTATGACCAGGTTGTGTCTCCAGTATGACCAGGTGGTGTCTCCAGTATGATCAGGTGGTGTCTACAGTGAGACCAGGTGGTGTCTCCAGTGAGACCAGGTGGTGTCTACAGTGAGACCAGGTGGTGTCTCCAGTGAGACCAGGTGGTGTCTCCAGTATGACCAGGTGGTGTCTCCAGTATGACCAGGTGGTGTCTCCAGTATGACCAGGTGGTGTCTCCAGTATGACCAGGTGGTGTCTCCAGTATGACCAGATGGTGTCTCCAGTATCACCAGGTGGTGTCTCCAGTATGACCAGGTGGTGTCTCCAGTATGACCAGGTGGTGTCTCCATCTCCTTTCTTGTTGTCTGTTCAGGGTCCCAATATTTCCATTTGTGAATTAAAAAGCTTTTTGTTACCAATCCATGGCTATTGTTTGCTTCAATGACTTGAGCTATCTTTGCTGTAAGAATTGTTGCATAGCATAAGCATCTATGCGTGGTCCTCTGTAGCTCAGTTGGTAGAGCATGGAGCTTGTAACGCCAGGGTTGTGGGTTCGATCCCCGGGACCACCCATACGTAGAAATGTATGCACACATGACTGTAAGTCACTTTGGATAAAAGCGTCTGCTAAATGGCATATTATTTTATTATTTATTATTATATTAGTCAATTTCTGTCATTGTCTGCCTCAACCCCGGGAACATGGGGGTCATCCTCATCTTTAATATGAGGATCTGGGCAGTCATGCTGTTTGAGTCATTGATCTGGGCAGTCAAGCTGTTTGGGTCTTGGATCTGGGCATTCCATTGCTTTTGAGGTCCATTGATCTGGGCAGTCCTGTTGTTTGAGGTCATTGATCTGGGCCGTCCTGCTGTGTGAGGTCATTGATCTGGCAGTCCTGCTGTTTGATGTCATTGATCTGGGCAGTCATGCTGTTGGAGGTCATTGATTGGGCAGTCCTGACCTGTTTGAGGTCATTGTCGGGGCGCTCGTCCTAGCTGTTGGATGTCAATTGAATCTGCGTAGCAGTCTGCTGTCCTTACTGAGGTCATTGATTCTGGGCAAGTCCTGCTGTTTGAGGTTTTCAAAAAACATTGGATCTGGGCATCCTGCTGTTTGAGTCAATTGATCTTGGGGCAGTCATGCTGTTGAGTCATTGATCTGGGCATTCATGCTGCTTTGAGGGTCATTTGATCTGGGCCAGAGTCCATGCTGTTTGAGTCATTGATCTGGGCAGTGCCTAGCTGTTTTTGAGGGTCTATTCGATCTGGGCTTTCTCATTGCTGTTTGAGGTCATTGATCTGGGGCATCCCTGCTGTTGAGGATCATTGATCTGGCAGATCAATGCCCTGTTTGTAGTCATTTGAAAGTCTGGGGTCATATCATCTGTTTAGGGCATTGATCGGGCATAGCTGTGTCCCTGTGCTGTTATGAGGCTCTTGATACTGGCTAAGTCTCTGCATGCTGTTTGAGGTCATTGATCTGGGCAGTCATGCTGTTTGAGGTCATGATCTGGGCAGTCCTGCTGTTTGAGGTCATTGATCTGGGCAGTCCTGCTGTTTGAGGTCATTGATCTGGGCAGTCCTGCTGTTTGAGGTCATTGATCTGGGCAGTCATGCTGTTTGAGGTCATTGATCTGGGCAGTCATGCTGTTTGAGGTCATTGATCTGGGCAGTCCTGCTGTTTGAGGTCATTGATCTGGGCAGTCCGTGCTGTTTGAGTCATTGATCTGGGCAGTCATGCGGTTTGAGGTCATTGATCTGGGCAGTCATGCTGTTTGAGGTCATTGATCTGGGCAGTCCTGCTGTTTGAGGTCATTGATCTGGGCAGACATGCTGTTTGAGGTCATTGATCTGGGCAGTCATGCTGTTTGAGATCATTGATCTGGGCAGTCATGCTGTTTGCGGTCATTGATCTGAGCAGTCATGCTGTTTGAGGTCATTGTGAAGCACTGCTGTTTCAATTATGACAATGCAGCATCTTTTTGGTTGAAAGTGCAATGTGTCTGTTAGGCTTGGTGGGGGACTCAGGTGCAGAGACGGACACACGGACAAAAGAGGGTGAATTAGGATGTTGTTTATTCAGCGTGTTTTGGCAGAGAGAAACAGTTCAGGGTGGAATAGCTTCAGACCGGGGTAGGAGCTGAGTGGGGTGGTGAGCCAGTAGTCCTGAGAGCTGGATGACGAGGATATCAGACAACAGATGAGCAGGTTGCGGCGTGGGAATGGCAGGCAGGCAGGCAGCAGGAACAGACGGGATCTGGTCGAAGGAGAGACAGGTTACAAACGTGGCAGAAACAACTATAATGCTGAGAAAGTAACAACTAGACTGAGATTGCTGTACGGGGCCAAGTTACCACAGGTGGTGTAGGAACGAACTGGCGCTGGAGAGGTGTCCAGCCCGGGTAGATAACTGCTGGTTGATTGATGACAATGAGCCGCAGCTGGAGGTAACGGAGCATGAGAGAGAATGGCCACGCCCCCTGACCTAGATCCTCTGACTGGGCTCCACAGCAGGGGGAGACAGACACAGACAACACACACACAGGGAAAAAAGGAAAAGGGAAACAAGCGGGGACAGGACCAACAGTGCCGGACCGTAACAGTACCCCCCCCCTCAACGGGCGCCACCCGGCGACCCACCCCGGCTTGTCAGGGTGGTCCCTATGGAAGTCAGCCACCAGCTGCGGATCCAGTATAAATCGTCGGGGAATCCAGGACCTCTCCTCGGGACCGTATCCCTCCCAGTCCACCAGGTACTGAAGCCCTCTACCACGCCTCCGGACGTCCAGCAGTCTCCGCACCGTGTAGGCTGGATGGTCGTCAATAATACGCGGTGGCGGAGGGGGATCCACAGGCGGACACAAAGGGCTGGAGGAGACCAGCTTCAGCTGGGACACGTGAAATGTAGGGTGGACTCTCATGGCCTGGGGAAGCTTCAACCGAACAGCCGAAGGGTTGATGATGGAGTCGATCTCGAAAGGACCCAAATACCGGGGCGACAGCTTACGGGAGTCAATGCGCAGGGGGATGTTGCTGGAGGAGAGCCAGACTCGCTGACCAGGCTGGAACTGGGGAGCGACTACCCTGTGCCTGTCCGCCACCCTCTTGTTACGCTCTGCTGTCCGTAGAAGGGCCTCACGGGTGTCCACCCACACCTTGCGGCAGCGACGAAGGTTATCCTGAACTGACGGGATGGCTAACTCCTTTTCCTGAGACGGGAACAATTGCGGTTGGTACCCCAAAGCCGCCTCAAATGGTGAGAGGCCGGTGGCAGATGAGGTGAGGGAATTGTGGGCATATTCAAACCCACGGGAGATGTTTGGCCCAGGTGGACGGGTTCTGGGATGTCACACAGCGTAGAGCAGCCTCCAGGTCCTGATTGGTCCTCTCAGTCTGGCCATTGGACTGGGGATGGAAACCTGATGAGAGACTGACAGAGGCACCCAGAGCCGAACAAAACTCCTTCCATACCCGAGAAATGAACTGTGGGCCTCTATCGGACACTATGTCCACAGGTATTCCATGGGACGGAATACATGTAGGACAAAGAGGTCGGCTGTCTCACTGGCAGACGGTAATTTTGGTAATGCAACAAAATGGGCAGATTTAGAGAATCTGTCCACGATGGTGAGTATGGTGTCATTACCCTCAGACATAGGAAGTCCAGTGACGAAGTCCAAGGCCACGTGAGACCAAGGACGACTCGGGACTGGGAGAGGCCGCAGCAGGCCCGAAGGAGCCCTGTGGGAAGCCTTATTTTGGGCACAGATGGAACAGGCCGCCACGTACTCCCGGATGTCAGCCTCGACGGATGGCCACCAAAAGTGCCTCTTCAGTAGCGACAGTGTACGGTTCATACCAGGGTGGCAGGAGAAGCGCGAGGTGTGGATCCAGTTGAGCACTTGCGGCCGCACGGCTGCGGGAACATAGAGAAGGTCGGGGGGGGCCATCGGCCGGTCCAGGTTCCAACTCTTGTGCCGATCGGACGAGGGACTCGATTTCCCAGTGAACAGCCGCCACCAAACAGGAAGCGGGCAGAACAGGTTCAGGATTGCTGGAGTCTTCATTGTCTGTAAACTGGCGAGAGAGAGCATCAGGCTTGACATTACGTGTGCCAGGACGATATGTTAAAATATACTTGAACCTGCTGAAGAACAGAGCCCATCTGGCCTGACGGGAGTTCAGCCTCTTGGATGACTGGATGTAAGCCAGGTTCTTGTGGTCTGTCCAGACTATGAAGGGTTGCTCTGCTCCGTCTAGCCAGTGCCTCCACTCCTCCAACGCCAACTTGACAGCAAGCAACTCCCGGTTACCCACGTTGTAGTTCTTCTCAGCAGGGGTCAATCTCCTGGAGAAAAAGGCCACAGGATGGAGCTTCTGGTCCGTGGGGGAACGTTGTGACAGGACAGCCCCCACCGCCGAATCAGAGGCGTCCACTTCCACAATAAACTGCAAACTAGTGTCTGGATGAATAAGAACAGGTGAGGTGGTGAACAGTTCCTTCAATGTACTCACGGCTGACTCGGCCTCAGGCGTCCACAGGAATGGCACCTTTGGGGAGGTGAGCTTGGTCAGGGGGGCAACCACTCGGCTAAAACCCCTGATGAAGCGGCGGTAGAAGTTGGCGAAGCCCAGGAAGCGTTGTAAGCTGCTTCCGAGACGTGGGTGTGGGCCACTCCGCAACCGCTCTGATCTTGTCAGGGTCTGGTGACACTTGTCCCCGCTCGATAATAAAGCCCAAAAAGGGGACGGACTGCCGGTGGAACTCACATTTTTCTGCTTTCACATACAGTTTATTTTCCATGAGGCGTTGGAGAACCAGACGGACGTGGGAGACGTGTTCATCCTGTGACTTAGAGAATATTAGAATGTCATCCAAATAGACAAACACAAAACGGTGTAGAAAATCCCTCAACACATCGTTAACCATGGCCTGAAACACTGCTGGGGCGTTAGTGAGACCGAATGGCATGACTAGGTATTCAAAGTGTCCGAGAGGGGTATTGAACCCAGTTTTCCATTCGTCTCCCTGCCTGATCCTAACGAGGTGGTAAGCGTTACGCAGGTCGAGTTTGGTAAACACGGTGGCACCATGAAGGGGTTCAAATGCTGAGTTGATGAGAGGCAGGGGGTACGTATTTCTGACTGTGATGTTATTTAGTCCTCTGTAGTCAATGCAGGGGCGTAATGTTTTGTCCTTCTTCTCTACAAAAAAGAACCCAGCACCAACAGCGGAAGATGAGGGACGAATGATGCCAGAGGCTAGGGAGTTGCCTATGTAGGTTTCCATAGCTTCTCTCTCAGGACGGGACAGATTGAAAAGCCGACTGGACGGCAAAGGGGCTCCAGGCAGTAACTCAATAGCGCAATCGTATGGCCTATGAGGTGGTAATGAAAGTGCCTTGGACTTACTGAATACCTCGGCCAGGTCCAGGTACTCCTCAGGGACTGAAGAGAGGTCTGGGGTTTTGACAGGGGAAGCAGGGGAACCTACCGAGGGCGGAATAGCCGACCCAAGGCAAGCAGAATGGCAGTGAGTGCTCCAACTGTGTATTTTGTGGTTTTGCCAGTCAATATGGGGGTTGTGAAGGCTAAGCCAAGGGAAACCGAGGATAAGGGGGGAGGCCGAGGAGGAGACTACTTTAAACTGGATGGTTTCTTTGTGATTGCCGGACAGCATGAGAGAAACGGGGACAGTTTGGTGGGTGATGTTGGCAAACTGATGGCCGTCTATAGCGGTTACTGTTATAGGCTTAGGCAGGGGCTTAACAGGGATCTCAGCCTGAGTGACCAGGTTAACGTCAAGGAAACTATCCTCGGCAACCAGAGTCAATGAGAGCAGCTAAATGGGAGAGATAGATTCCTGAACTGGACTGTAGCTGGGATAACTAGACGGGGTGCTGTGGGCATTGAGTCAGGTGTAGCACTCGCAAGTGCGCCACTTTTACCTGCGAGCTTTGTCTTTTGGGCGAACCGGACAGTTAACCAGGAAATGAGTGCGGTCCCCACAGTACATGCACTCACCAGCCCGCATGCGCCGTTCCTTTTCGGCAGGGGACAGACGAGCACGGCCCAGCTGCATGGGCTCGTCTAGTTCCGTGGAGGGATCCGCTGAGGTGTGTGGGCGGTGTCCGAGTGGTGGTGTAGCTTGGGTTGCAGAAAGCGAGGGGGCCCCGCCTGCGGTGTGGACCCGACCGCCCCTCTCCTGTCTCCTCTCCCGTAGCCTGTTGTCTATTCGTGTAGCAAGGGAAACGAGAACATGAAGGTTAGCAGGCTCATCACGAACAGCTAGTTCATTCTTAATCGTGTCACTTAGACCGTTAACAAACGCTCCCTGAAGAGCTTCGTCATTCCACTTGGAATCGGCTGCCAAGGTCCAAAAAATCAATGGCGTATTCAGCCACGCTACCCGTGCCCTGTCGTAGCTTCAATAGTCTCTTTGTGGCGGTCCCGGCATGGTCCGGGTGATCAAACACAACTTTCAATTGAGAGGAAAAAATCGTCAAACGACAGGCTGGCAATCTGCTGAGTAGAACAAGCCGCTTCAGCCCAAAATCAAAGCTTTGCCCCTCAGTAACCCCAGTGCGTAATGTACCTTTGAGGATTCCGTGGAGAAAGACAGGGGCTTCTGTTGGAACACCAAGCGGCACTGAAGCAGGAAACCACGGCATTTGTTCAGGTCCCCGGTGAAGGTTCGGGTGAGGTTGTAGGTGGTTCCCGAAGGGCAGGAGCGAAGCCGAGCCTGGAGCCACTGTAGGAGGAACAGGCGGAGGAGAAGCAGAGGGAGGAAGAGTAGTGAGTGTTACCAGGTTAGCTACCTGAGAGGTGAGATGAGATACTTGATCCAACCAACCGCTGGTTGTTATCCAATAGAGACCCGATGAGTTGGTCGTGTTGTCCCAACAACATTCCCTGTGAATGGAGGGCGCGTTGTACGCCATCACCCGTTGTTTCATGTGGCATCTCTGCTGAGTCCATGTTTGGCCAGTTCGTTCTGTTAGGCTTGGTGGGGGACTCAGGTGCAGAGACGGACACACGGACAAAAGAGGGTGAATTAGGATGTTTGTTTATTCAGCGTGTTTTTGGCAGAGAGAAACAGTTCAGGGTGGAATAGCTTCAGACCGGGGTAGGAGCTGAGTGGGGTGGTGAGCCAGTAGTCCTGAGAGCTGGATGACGAGGATATCAGACAACAGATGAGCAGGTTGCGGCGTGGGAATGGCAGGCAGGCAGGCAGCAGGAACAGACGGGATCTGGTCGAAGGAGAGACAGGTTACAAACGTGGCAGAAACAACTATAATGCTGAGAAAGTAACAACTAGACTGAGATTGCTGTACGGGCCAAGTTACCACAGGTGGTGTAGGAACGAAACTGGCGCTGGAGAGGTGTCCAGCCCGGGTAGATAACTGCTGGTTGATTGATGACAATGAGCCGCAGCTGGAGGTAACGGAGCATGAGAGAGAATGGCCACGCCCCCTGACCTAGATCCTCTGACTGGGCTGCACAGCAGGGGGAGACAGACACAGACAACACACACACAGGGAAAAAAGGAAAAGGGAAACAAGCGGGGACAGGACCAACAGTGCCGGACCGTAACAGTGTCTGAGACACTGGAAACGACTTCCATACACCAAACATTTGGTGTGGATATGAACTTGGTTTTACCGTTGTTGTTCAGGTCCTATTGCAGGAAGATAAGGAGTGAACAAGAAGTTAGTCTGTACATACCCACTGTCACCAAGTATGATTCCACTATGTTGTCCTCCTTCAAGCTGAGCACACAAAGAAGATTGGGAACCTTTAGTCATGAGTTTTCAACTTACCCAACTTTGTTGCAAAACCAATTTTTATGAGAAAAATTTTG
>LR778259.1:44731586-44818502 GCA_902810595.1 Coregonus sp. 'balchen'
GTATTTATGGAAAAAAAGTATTGGGTTTTAACTTTTCTAAAGCTTGTTCCTCCCCCTGAATTTTAAGGGGTGGTTACTAAAGTGGGGAAAGTTCTGTATACATTTGTGACATTGCGTGTAAAAGGGCTTATAAATACATTTGATTGATTGTTAGGGTTTATGAGGCAAAAAACAGTATGGGTTTAAGCTCTCTTGCTCCACCCTGTGGCCGTCTGTGGGTACTACATAACTAATTCACGACACCTGCTAGGCTCATAATCTGAGGTAGCAACTGCTTCAGATCTACAAATCAGTGCGCTAGACCACCCGATTAGACAACAATCACCCCCGTTATACCCATTTGGTTTGCAACTCAGTGAACCTGCGCACCATTCGCTCAATTCGATGCCTACAAACGAAGATTTCGATGCATATCAAATTACCCAGCAGCCATATAGAAACAACAAGTCGTCAAAAAAATGGTCTTCTGGCTGTTCTAATCGGCCACATCTTGAAAAATAGGACAGGGACAAGCGTTTTGTTTAGATTGTACACTTTTTTCTTAAAACAAATATGGTTAACCATAACCAGAAAATGTTTAATGTTTGATTGCAATGCGCCAGCCATCGCCTCACAATGTGTACTCAGGTATGCGCGAGCACACCAAGTAGCCGTAACCTTGTTAATAATAAGTTACCTGAGGTAAACCTACAGGGTTAACACAGGCAGGTCTCATTGATAACAATAGTGAAGCTGGCATTGTGACGCAGAACAATGGGCTGGGAATAGAACGTTCTGAAGGCGAGTCGGTGTCACGGAGCTCAATAGAACTAATAGGAGCTGGTAGGGTGAAAAATGACCTAACATTAGGCCTGTTGTTTCGAGATTACTTCATAACCAGGGACAGAAGGTAATATTATGAAACTGGGCTCCATGGCGGATGCAATTAACAACTTTATCAGAAAAATGTTTCCGCTTGATGCGCAACGAAAATATTATTCAAAACGTTGGTCATTGGACACAGAGGGGTTAAACACGAAAGTTACCGTCCATCTAGTGAAGAGAGGAGAACCGGACAGAGGGAGCGTAGGTACCCAGCATCCGTCAACGAGAGAGGGAGAAGCCCTCCACGGTATTTAACAGGTGGAAGAAACAACCAGGGAGCTCCATCGGGCCACAAGAAATGCAGGCAGCCGGTGATGATGTAGTGGTAGCTAGGATAACTAGGATGCTGCTGGTAGAGTAGCTAGCTTAGCTAGCTGTACCGACTAGCTTGGCTAGCTAGCAGGTCGTTCGCCTGTCCCTCGTCTCGAGGATGATGACGAATCCGGTGAACCACACAATTAAACAAGAATAGCAAGTGAAAAGGATCTGGCTACACTCATACTGTCACTGACCATTATGCAAAAATGCAAATTGAACAATACACTTCGGTGTCTCAACACTGTAACGAACTCCGTCGTTGTTCCCCAAGATCACCTCAGCCCACTCTGCTCCTAACTGGACAATATGCTTGGCGCCAAACCGTATGTGGACGCGGACAGTTCTGTACAGGGACATGGACAGTTCCAGAACGCGGACATGAGCAGAGCCACACAATAAACTAAACCAAGTCTTTACAGTGGCTTACATTAGTAATATTAATTTTTTTATTTGTATATGTATAACAAACATTCTATGTTTTTTTATAACAATATTTTTAGATCTGGGCCCATATCCACAAAGTATCTCAGATAGAAAATGTGTCGTATAAGTGCTGAGAGTAAAGACATTTTACACTTATGGGTATAAATTAAAGCTATGCATGAAGCCTCTAGTCCCACCTAGTCGGCAGATATTTAGGATACCTGATGAGCTGTCCTAACCAGTTAAGAGTTAACAGCAGGTGTCTTGATAATACTATAGAATAATGCAGCAAGTCAGTTGGGCATGGCTATAAATAATAATAATAATAATAATATGCCATTTAGCAATAAATTGGGCAATTGAATGCATCTAGGGCGAAATATGTGTTAGATGAAAATGAACATTGTAAGCAACGTTGTAGGCAACATTATTGGCAAGGGACTTGATGCCTACGATGCCAACGCTATTTAGAGTTGTTAAACGGGTGGGAAGAGTGTGTTGATATAACGGTAATATTGTCAAAATTCCGCTTGTAACAACCATCACAATTGGTTAAAGAAATATGCATTCCGTTATATTATGCAATAATGAAGAGTAGGCAAAGTGGTCGTGTTGTGAAAATTCTATCAAATGTCTTCCATTGCAACGAGTCCAGTCAGGGTGCTGCAGAACCCTTGCAGTACCTCCGCTGACCCCGGATTGAGAACTCCTGATTTAGCAGATACTCTAATCCAGAGTGATTTACAGTAAGTGCATTCATCTTAAGATAGCTATTTATTTTGTAAATAAAATGAATACATTCTTCATAAAATTGTCATCTCACCTCTTAGCTTTGGTGTCATGTTCCCCAGAGAGACTCATTTTAGAGGCAGGGCCCCACTCCTCTCTCTCCCCAGAGAGACTCATTTTAGAGGCAGGGCCCCCCTCCTCTCTCTCCCCAGAGAGACTCATTTTAGAGGCAGGGCCCCCCTCCTCTCTCTCCCCAGAGAGACTCATTTTAGAGGCAGGGCCCCCCTCCTCTCTCTCCCCAGAGAGACTCATTTTAGACCACTGACCCCTAAACAGAGATGCAGCATGTTGGTTGTGGTGAACACAGTGACAACTAATTCTAGAATTTCCATTGTTCTCTTATTCATAATCTCTTAGAAATAAAACATTTACTAACAGACACATCGAAACAGTCAGGCTATTTAATGCAATCACATGAACATCTGGTTGTGACATCTCTTCTCCATGTTAAGTGTCAATAATAATAATAAATCACTGTTTGTTAAGGTAGTTATAGACAGTGCAGCAACACAAGGCCATGTCTCATACTTACAGTATTTGTATTAATTAAAAGTAGGCTATTTTTTGTCTTTAAATCTGTTCTTTTCTAAACGTATCTGAGAATGTAGACAGAAGGGCTAAAACGGGCATGATTGATCTGAGGGGAAATCATTGATACATTCAGAACGTTTTTTTTGCAACAAGTAAGAGATTTTATGTTATGTAAAGTAGGCTAGGTTATAATGTAAACTCAGCAAAAAAAGAAACGTCCCTTTTTCAGGACCCTGTCTTTCAAAGATAATTCGTAAAAATCCAAATAACTTCACATATCTTCATTGTAAAGGGTTTAAACACTGTTTTCTATGCTTGTTCAATGAACCATAAACAATTAATGAACATGCACCTGTGGAACGGTCGATAAGACACTAACAGCTTACAGACGGTAGGCAATTAAGGTCACAGTTATGAAAACTTTGGACACTAAAGAGGCCTTTCTAATAACTCTGAAAAACACCAAAAGACAGATGCCCAGGGTCCTTGCTCATCTGGGTGAACATGCCTTAGGCATGCTGCAAGGAGGCATGAGGACTGCAGATGTGGCCAGGGCAATAAATTGCAATGTCCGTACTGTGAGACGCCTAAGACAGCGCTACAGGGAGACAGGACGGACAGCTGATCATCCTCGCAGTGGCAGACCACGTCTAACAACACCTGCACAGGATCGGTACATCCGAACATCACACCTGCGGGACAGGTACAGGATGGCAACAACAACTGCCCGAGTTACACCAGGAACGCACAATCCCTCCATCAGTGCTCAGACTGTCCGCAATAGGCTGAGAGAGACTGGACTGAGGGCTTGTAGGCCTGTTGTAAGGCAGTTCCTCACCAGACATCACCGGCAACAACGTCACATATGGGCACAAACACACCGTCGCTGGACCAGACAGGACTGGCAAAAAGTGCTCTTCACTGATGAGTCGCGGTTTTGTCTCACCAGGGGTGATGGTCGGATTCACGTTTATCGTAGAAGGAATGAGCGTTACACCGAGGCCTGTACTGTGGAGCGGGATCGATTTGGAGGTGGAGTGTCCGTCATGGTCTGGGGCGGTGTGTCACAGCATCATCCGACTGAGTGTGTTGTCATTGCAGGCCATCTCAACACTGTGCGTTACAGGGAAAACATCCTCCTCCCTCATGTGGTACCCTTCCTGCAGGCTCATCCTGACATGACCGTCCAGCATGACAATGCCACTAGCCATACTGCTCATTCTGTGCGTGATTTCCTGGAAGACAGGAATGTCAGTGTTCTGCCATGGCCAGCGAAGAACCCGGATCTCAATCCCATTGAGCACGTCTGGGATTGTCACGCTCTGGCTCCGGGACTTTGTATGTTGAGCCAGGGTGTGTTCGTTTCGTTGTGTTCTGTTTGGTTGGGTTGTCTATGTGGTTGTTTTTCCTTGTTTGTATTGAGTGACTCCCAATCAGAGGTAACGAGTGTCAGCTGTTGGCTCGTTAGCTCTGATTGGGAGCCATATTTAAACTGTGTGTTTTCACCTTGTGTTTGTGGGTTTTTGTTCCATGTTTCAGTCTGTGTACTGAGGACTTCACTATCCGTCATTGTTTATTGTTTTCTCGTTCGTGCACTTTAACTTTAATAAAGTCATGTTCGCTACAAACGCTGCGCTTTGGTCCACTCCTTCCGTAGACGGCCGTGACAGAAAAACCCACCACAAAAGGACCAAGCAGCGTATACAGGAACACCCGCAGGAGAGAACGCTGGTGGATGTCCTCCTCGGCTGGGGACATATTACGCAGGAGGAGGCCGTCCGGTACCGGAGGGCGATGAAGGGGGAGAACCTGGCAGGAGAGGAGCAACGGCGTCAGCAGGGCCATCGTCGGATGGAAGAGAGGCAACCCCAAAAAGTTTTTGGGGGGGGGCACATGGCTTGGGCGGCTGGGCAGCAGGAGGCTGCCACAGGGAGATGTGGAGAGAAGGCTACCGGATTACGGGAGCCATTGGCGAGTAGAGGGAGGGAAGTAGTTGAGGCACGGCGTGAGAGACTGAGGTGTGTTACCAGTCCGGTCCGGCCCGTTCCTGATCCCCGGTTAAGGCCAGTGGTGTGTGTTCCCAGTACGGACCGGCCTGTTCCTACTCCACGCACCAAGCCTACGGGGTGCGTTGCCAGCCCAGCCCGGCCTGTTCCTGCTCCACGCACCAAGTCTACGGTGTGCGTCGACAGCCCTGCCCGGCCTGTTCCTGCTCCACGCACCAAGTCTACGGTGTGCGTCGACAGCCCTGCCCGGCCTGTTCCTGCTCCACGCACCAAGTCTACGGTGTGCGTCGACAGCCCTGCCCGGCCTGTTCCTGCTCCACGCACCAAGTCTACGGTGTGCGTCGACAGCCCTGCCCGGCCTGTTCCTGCTCCACGCACCAAGCCTACGGGGTGCGTTGCCAGCCCAGCCCGGCCTGTCCCTGCTCTACGCACAAAGCCTACGGTGTGCGTCGCCAGCCCGACCCGGCCTGTTCCTGCCACCCGCACCAAGTCTACGGTGCGCGTCGCCAGCCCGACCCGGCCTGTTCCTGCTCCACGCACCAAGGCTACGGGGTGCGTCGCCAGCCCAGCCCGGCCTGTTCCTGCTCCACGTACGAAGCCTACGGTGTGCGTCGCCAGCCCAGCCCGGCCTGTTCCTGCTCCACGTACTAAGGCTGAGGTGTGCGTCGCCAGCCCAGCCCGGCCTGTTCCTGCCACTCGCACCAAACCAGGGGTGCGAGTCGCCAGCCTGGTCCAGCCCGTTCCTGCTACTCGCACCAAGACAAGGGTGCGAGTCGTCAGCCTGGTTCAGCTCGTCCCTGCTACTCGCACCAAGCCAAGGGTGCGAGCCGTCAGCCTGATCCAGCCCATTCCTGCTCTCCGCACCAAGTCTGTGGTGCGCGTCGCCAGCCCAGTCCGGCCCATCCAAGCTTCCCGCACCAAGCCAGTGGTGTGCGTCGTCAGCCCTGTCCGGCCCGTTCCTGCTCCCCGCACCAAGTCTGTGGTGCGTTTCGTCAGCCCTGTCCGGCCCGGTCCCGCTCTCCGCACCAAGTCAGGGGTGCGCTTCGTCAGCCCGGTCCGGCCCATTCCTGCTCCCCGCGCCAAGGCAGTGGTGCGCGTCGTCAGCCTGGTAAGGCCCGTTCGTCCTCCACGCACCAAGCCAGGGGCGCGTGTCGTCAGTCCGGCTCCGGCCAGCGGGGCTAGACAGGACCAGGGGTACTTTGGGGGGTTGGAGAGGAGGTGGGGATCAAGGCCGGAGCCAGAGCCACCGCCGAGGAGGTATGCCCACCCAGCCCTCCCTTGTTTGGCCCTTATTGAGGCGCGGTCGCAGTCCGCGCCTTTAGGGGGTGGTACTGTCACGCTCTGGCTCCGGGACTTTGTATGTTGAGCCAGGGTGTGTTCGTTTCGTTGTGTTCTGTTTGGTTGGGTTGTCTATGTGGTTGTTTTTCCTTGTTTGTATTGAGTGACTCCCAATCAGAGGTAACGAGTGTCAGCTGTTGGCTCGTTAGCTCTGATTGGGAGCCATATTTAAACTGTGTGTTTTCACCTTGTGTTTGTGGGTTTTTGTTCCATGTTTCAGTCTGTGTACTGAGGACTTCACTATCCGTCATTGTTTATTGTTTTCTCGTTCGTGCACTTTAACTTTAATAAAGTCATGTTCGCTACAAACGCTGCGCTTTGGTCCACTCCTTCCGTAGACGGCCGTGACAGGGATCTGTTGGATCGGAGGGTGATGGCTAGGGCCATTCCCCCCAGAAATGTCTGAGAACTTGCAGGTGCCTTGGTGGAAGACTGGGGTAACATCTCACAGCAAGAACTGGCAAATCTGGTGCAGTCCATGAGGAGGAGATGCACTGCAGTACTTAATGCAGCTGGTGGCCACACCAGATACTGACTGTTACTTTTGCTTTTGATCCCCCTTTTGTTCAGGGACACATTTTCAATTTCTGTGGAACTTGTTCAGTTTATGTCTCAGTTGTTGAAACTTGTTATGTTCACACAAATATTTACATATGTTAAGTTTGCTAAAAACAAACGCAGTTGACAGTGAGAGGACATTTCTTTTTTTGCTGAGTATATAATAGCGGTTTGTTAGTGATATGCAGATGGAGGTCTATACCTCAGCTATAGCCTACATATCCTAGATAACCAGCCTAAACCTGTTCAGATCAGTTCCCATAACATTACAGGCCTACCAGTAGCAGGACAGAGCATGTAGCCTAGGCATGACATGTTTCACATTTCCAACAGAGACCATCAGGTTGGTCAGCATGATAAGTGATCATATATCAAACCTACTCTGACTATTGAATGTCTGTAAACGACCTAACTTTCTAATATAATAGTCCTATGTAGCCTAGACTTACCAGAGTCTGCCCGTCTTTCCTTCAAATCAACACATTTACCCTAATTTTAATGTTGCAGAGAAATGTGTCCCACAGTTTCAACAGCCATTTTGTAAGTGCGTAGGCTACACACTGACTTTTAATTTCATATGAGGAAACTGGTGCGGCCGCCTGTTTTCTTGCAGATGAAGTAGCCTCTCATAGGGAACTCATTCAACCAGCCTAAACAACAGTAAATAAAATATGTCAAATGGTCAAGAAACAATGGTGTAAAGAGAATCCTGTCCTCCTAATATAGCCATGTACATTAAAGAGAGGTGTATTGCTACATATGTAGGATCTTAATTTGAGCCCGTTTGCTACAGCAGGAAAAGAATCCTGAAGCAACACGACATTTGAATTATTATGTGGATTATAATGAATTGACATTTTTCAAAAGGGAAAGGTGGAAAAGTGGAAATTACAAACTTCCGAATACTTTTTAACCCTCAAATACACAACAAGTTTTAGTTCTCCTGCAACAGGCTGATTAAATTAAGATCCTACATTTGTACAGAGCATGTCATTCTCTAAACCAAGGCAGTTTGCATTATTAGCAATGACGTTGCAACTGTCAGCTGCTGTAAACCTATGTGATTGGATGTTATAGACCCCCATCTGAACAGTTTCTTTCCCCATGCTGTGGCCCTCACCAACTGGCCATCTGGCCCATAGAGACTAAAGGACTATACACTCTATGCTGCACACCACATCAAGCCATCTCTGAACTGTACACTACCATCTGGTCCATAGAGACTAAAGGACTATACACTCTATGCTGCACACCACATCAAGCCATCTCTGAACTGTACACTACCATCTCGTCCATAGAGACTAAAGGACTATACACTCTATCTTACTATTTCATCCTTCCACAAGATATAGTCCCGACACAAGGGCTACCCAAGCCGGCTGGTCGTTCGTTCTATCGGTTCGGTTGCCACGAACCATTAGTTAAGTATTTTCGTTCTAAATGTTCCAAATTAAGATCCTACATATGTATGTTTAAATGTACTTGGTGAATAAAGGTGATTTATTGATTTAGCAAAAGTTGAGTCTCTAGATTTCCTTGCTGCTCTGGGGAAATAATGAAATGGTTGTCATGGTGATTTAAACTGGGACTGATTATCTCCAAACTCTGAGGCCATGTCATTTGTTACATTTCACCCTATTGATAAAGGCAGCTAGAAGGCTGAACCCAGAAGACAACTCTAAATCAACACTAACTGATATTATCCTCAAATCCTTTCGCTCATATTATTGTGTCTCTGTGTTCAACAGGTAGTCTATGACATCAGTAGTGTATCAAACAGGGCAGGGAAGAGAACCCAGGTCGATGGTGAGAAAGGCAAACACCCTACGCATCGCACCAATAGGGTTAACCCACATGGTGGGAATTGGAATGTGGCTCACACTGCCCCCTCCGACCAGGAAGTCGACTACTCACACGTCCGGGCCGTGCGTTCTGATGGCCTCACAGCCGCCATTCCACTTCTGACACCAATGTAGCGAACAGCAGGGCAGGGAAGCAAACCAGGGTTGCTCGTGTGAAAGGCAATCACCCTACGCATCGCTCCATTGGCACCAATAGGGTTACTTGGTTGGAAATGTTCCCTCTAAGCTGTGCCCGTGCGCAGGCTCACAGCTCCCCCGGGACTGCCACGCAGAAGAAATATCAGCGTGCGCAGAGAAGCACGAGATTGAACTTCACTGAACTTTCTAGAGATTTCATCATTAGTTATCACTATCAACGTTTCCCTTTACTGTGGGAATTGTGATCGTATCAACACAATATTAGCCACTCAAAAGTTTGGACACGCCTACTCTTTCAAGGGTTTTTCTTTATTTTTACTGTTTTCTACATTGTAGAACTATGTAGAAACTATGAAATAACACATATGGAATTATGTAGTAACCAAAAAAGAGAAACGACAGTCCATCATTACTTTAAGATATGTAGGTCAGTGAATCCGGAAAATGTAAAGAACTTTTAATATTTCTTGAAGTGCAGTCGCAAAAACGATCACGCGCTATGATGAAACTGGCTCTCATGAGGACCGCCACAGGAATGGAAGACCCAGAGTTACCTCTGCTGCAGAGGATAAGTTCATTAAAGTTACCAGCCTCAGAAATTGCAGCCCAAATAAATGCTTCACAGAGTTCAAGTAACAGACATATTTCAACTTCAACTGTTCAGAGGAGACTGCATGAATCAGGCATTCATGGTTGAATTGCTGCAAAGAAACCACTACTAAAGTACACCAATAAGAAGAAGAGACCTGCTTGGGCCAAGAAACACGGGCAATGGACATTAAACCTGTTGACATGTGTAAGAGACCTGCTTGGGCCAAGAAACACGGGCAATGGACATTAAACCTGTTGACATGTGTCCTTTGGTCTGGAGTCCAAATTGGAGATTTTTGATTCCAACCGCCGTGTCTTTGTGAGACGCAGAGTAGGTGAACGGATTATCTCTGCATGTGTGGTTCCCACCGTGAAGCATGGAGGAGGAGGTGTGATGGTGTGGGGGTGCTTTGCTGGTGACACTGTCTGTGATTTATTTAGAATTCAAGGCACACTTAACCAGCATGGCTACCACAGCATTCTGCAACGATACGCCATCCCATCTGTGTAAGGGCTATTTGACCAAGAAGGAGAGTGATGGAGTGCTGCATCAGGTGACTTGGCCTCCACAATCCCCCGACCTCAACCCAATTGAGATGGTTTGGGATGAGTTAGAACGCAGAGTGAAGGAAAAGCAGCCAACAAGTGCTCAGCATATGTGGGAACTCTTTCAAGACTGTTGGAAATGCATTCCAGGTGAAGCTGGTTGAGAGAATGCCAAGAGTGTGCAAAGCTGTCATTAAGGCAAGGGGTGGCTACTCTAAAATCTAAAATATATTTTGATTTGTTTAACACTTTTTTCGTTACTACATGTTTCCATATGTAGAAAATAGTAAAAATAAAGAAAAACCCTTGAATGAGTAGGTGTGTCCAAACTGTTGACTGGTCCTGTATATGCAAATAGACCATTGCTATATATGGATTTGTTCCATTCACTTTGAATTGGACTGTTTTTACAGCATCAGCGGTCGTGAGTAGATGCGCTTGTTTTGAGATCAAAGCGAGAGCTACATGTAGCGACATGTGGACATTTGTTCATATCCTTTGCTAGTTAGTGAGTTAATATCCCAGTTATAGATCATGTGTTCATATCCTTTGCTAGTTAGTGAGTTAATATCCCAGTTATAGATCATTTGTTCATATCCTTTGCTAGTTAGTGAGTTAATATCCCAGTTATAGATCATGTGTTCATATCCTCTGCTAGTTAGTGAGTTATTAGCCCAGTTATAGATCATTTGTAGTCAGCAATAGGGGAGTGATTGCTTCCTACAACAGCACAAAACGTGTACATTTCTAGACATCTTTGAAAAGCGAGTCAGGTAAAGAGTTTTTTCTGTCTTAAAGGGGCAGTGTTGTATTTTGAGATATGCTTGAAAAAACTAAGTCGCCAATAGGCAGAGGGTAGCATGATTTGTCTGATTCTCTGTAATAATGGTATTGGAATAATGATGCATTTTATTTAGTAAAGTCGTTTCTTGCATCAAACACAACAACATGTTCAGTCACCTCCTCCTTGTGTGAAGGACAAGTAGATAAACAGGTTAATGTCAAGCTCTGCATGTTTTTTGGAATGTCTCATGGAATGTAGGCTTACATTGAACACCACACATTGGCTGCTACTGTAGGCTGAATGATAGAACAGCTATTTCCATGTTAAATGTTATTGGAGGCCTTTTTTACATTATGATCAAATAGCCTACTTGGTCTCTGTTAAAACTGTAACTTAAAGTGGGTACAGCCTCAGTGTTCACAGTAAACTCACGCCGGAAGTTGCACAGATCGCTACACCATAGTAGAACTATGATACAATTACATTTATCATATACGAAATGTGAAATGTAGAACTATGATGAATGCCCTGTGTAGCTCAGTTGGTAGAGCATGGCGCTTGCAACGCCAGGGTTGGGGGTTCGTTTCCCACGGGGTAAATAAAAAGAAATAAAAAAAAGTATGAAAAAAATTAAATAATAAAATAATAATGTAAGATGTAGAACTATGATGAATGAATATTGATATATTGAATTCACAGGAGGTTGGTGGCACCTTAATTGGGGAGGACGGGCTTGTGGTAATGGCTGGAGCGGAAAAGGTGGAATGGTATCATTAATATGAGCCGTCCTCCCCTCAGCAACCTCCACTAGATTGAATTTGACTTGCCCACGTCCAGTTAGTGCCATTTTGTATGATTAAACTGTCAAGTTATTATATATTTTCCGTTCTGCTGAGAGAGCACCTTCCTGATGACTGGCACTCTGTACATTCCTATGGATGAGGCCTGAGCTGGAATGTGAAGATAACTGAAGCTAGCTAACTTTAGAAAACCAGTATATCTAGCTAGCATCATAGTCCACCCCTCAGGCTAAGTTCAGGTTACAGCATGAGGCAGACATCAACAGCCGAGTTATAGGCTACAACCTGGGTCGTATTCATTAGTTTACACAGCAGCCAACAGTTTTGCAACAATTCATAAACAGTTTACTCCAAACGCTGTACAACGTGACCTAAACGGTTTCTGTTGCCAAAGTTTTGCTACGGTGGGCACTAATGAACACACACAACCTGTTTTGAGGAAGTGTAAGTTGTTGTTAGTCTTTCCACAGTATTTATTAGTCTCTCTTTCACACAACATACCTTCCTGAGTGAAAAGAGTTAACAGTAGATTAGAAAGAGAAAATGTTGTTGCTTGTTGTGTTTTAAGCCTGTTTTGAGAAGACAAGTCTATAGACCTATGATACAGTACACTCTTAGAAAAAAGAGTTCCAAAAGGGTCCTCTGGCTGTCCCCACAGGAGAACGCTTTTGGGTTCCAGGTAGAACCCTTCTGGCTTCCATGTAGAACCCTCTGTGGAAAGGATTCTTCATGGAACCCAAAAGGGTTCTACCTAGGACCAAAAAGGGTTCTACAAAGGGTTCTCCTATGGGTACAGCCAAAGAACCCTTTTAGATTCTAGATAGTGTAGGAGTGATCACCCTGGGGCACACAGATGGAAACAGAACGAATTCACCCCACGCATCTAATTTATATCCAAAACATTTTAAGGAGAGTAGGCCTATTATAACACTGTCCACAAAACATATCATCAACTATATAAATACACATAACAATATCATCAACTATATGAATACACATAACAATATAATCAACTATATGAATACATATAACAATATCATCAACTATATTAATATCATAACAATATCATCAACTGTATGAATACACATAACAATATCATCAACTATATGAATACACATAACAATATCATCAACTATATTAATACACATAACAATATCATCAACTATATTAATACACATAACAATATCATCAACTACATTAATACACATAACAATATCATCAACTATATAAATACACATAACAATATCATCAACTATATTAATACACATAACAATATCATCAACTATATTAATACACATAACAATATCATCAACTATATGAATACACATAACAATATCATCAACTATATTAATATCATAACAATCGTCGTCTTACCTTTTATATGTCTCTCAATAGAAGTAGAGTCTGGAATGATCATTCGGTCGTGGAAAGTTCCTTTAGTTTGTTCTGCTCATTTCCATATCAGGTTCTACCTGTTCTCTCTCCCACTCCCTGTCTCTTTATAGCTCTTACAATGTGCCTTGGCATACATTCTACAAGGGTCCGGAACTCCAAATGTAGTTCTGATTTAGTGTTCCAAATGAAAACAATTTGATTAAACTGGTTAATATGGTTAAAATACATTAAGACTGAGTAATGCTGTGATTGTTTTTATTATTTTGTATTGAAATGTTTGACTTTATTTTCCCTAAGTTCTTTCAATATAGGAACAATTTGTGAAATGACAGCCTTCTGTAAATATGGACAAAAGTCTATGGATTCATTTGATGGTATGTGTCTTGCAACATTATATAAAATGACAGGTTGAGAAACACTGCATCTTCCTAGGTGCATATGTGGGAAGGAACGCAAACTGTCTCCCTATGTGTGTGCCATCCCTAAACATCAAGGGTTTGTGGTTCATTAAAATGTTTATTGTCAAGGTTGAAAAAAGAAAAAAAAAGAAAAAAAAAGTGTTTTGAACTCTATTGGAGGGATGTGACATCATTCTACCACAATAAATTCCATAATTTAGTGTTTTGTTGATGGTTGTCTTCAATTGGGTTGAGACCTGGTGACTGAGACGGCCATGGCATATTGTGAAACATCAGCAAGTTCAGCAGTCTCCATCACTGAAGCTCCTGCCAAACGTGCCCCAACAATCACCAATCGATAAGCTCTTCCCGAGCAGGGTCGCAGTCTCTCTTCGTTGCAGCTCCTCTCTCCCCAGGGGTAACAGCTCCTCTCTCCCCAGGGGTAGCAGCTCCTCTCTCTCCAGGGGTAACAGCTCCTCTCTCCCCAGGGGTAGCAGCTCCTCTCTCCCCAGGGGTAGCAACTCCTCTCTCCCCAGGGGTAACAGCTCCTCTCTCCCCAGGGGTAGCAGCTCCTCTCTCCCCAGGGGTAGCAGCTCCTCTCTCCCCAGGGGTAGCAGCTCCTCTCTCCCCAGGGGTAACAGCTCCTCTCTCCCCAGGGGTAGCAGCTCCTCTCTCCCCTAGGATTTGAAGACATCGGTGGCTTAGCCCATAGCAGTAGGGGGGTCCGGGAAGGAATTTCAACAGCTAAATCCATCCATGAATACATCAGCAGTGTATTGCCAAAAACCACTCAAGAACTTCAAACATAGACTCTGACCTGTCCAATGAGCTAAACTGATTAAAGAATCCCACAGTACCTAAACACACTCTCTCTCTCTCTCTCTCTCTCTCTCTCTCTCTCTCTCTCTCTCTCTCTCTCTCTCTCTCTCTCTCTCTCTCTCTCTCTCTCTCTCTCTCTCTCTCGTGTGTTCTCCCCTCCTCTGTCTCTCTCCATCACTTTCTCTGTGTCGTCTATTGATGTCTCTCGTCTTGTCTGGTGTCTCTCTCCATCATATCATATTCTTCTGTTGCTGTCTCTGTGTCTTGTCTGGTGTCTCTCTCCATCATATCCTGTTCTTCTGTTGCTGTCTCTATGTCTTGTCTGGTGTCTCTCTCCATCATATCCTATTCTTCTGTTGCTGTCTCTGTGTCTTGTCTGGTGTCTCTCTCCATCATATCCTATTCTTCTGTTGCCGTCTCTGTGTCTTGTCTGGTGTCTCTCTCCATCATATCCTATTCTTCTGTTGCTGTCTCTGTGTCTTGTCTGGTGTCCTCTCCATCATATCCTATTCTTCTGTTGCTGTCTCTGTGTCTTGTCTGGTGTCTCTCTCCATCATATCATATTCTTCTGTTGCTGTCTCTATGTTCCTTGTCTGTTGTCTCCTCCATCATATCCTTTCTTCGTTTGCTTGTCTCTGTGTCTTGTCTGATGTCCTCTCCATCATTCATATTCTTTGTTGCTGTCCTCTGGTCTTGCCTGGTGGTTCTTCCTCCATCATATCATATTCTTTGCTGTTGCGGTCCTCTGTGTCTTGTCTGGTTTCCTCTCTCCCATCATATCCTATTCCCTTCTGTTGCCGTCCTCTGTGTTGTCTGGTTGTCTCTCTCCATCATATCCTATTCTTCTGTTGCTGTCTCTGTGTCTGGTCTGGTGTCTCTCTCCATCAGATTTCCCCCCCTTTAAAAAAAAAAAAGGGGGGGACTTCTTCTGTTGCTGTCTCTGTTGTCTTGTCTGGTGGTCTCTCTCCATCATATCATATTCCTTCTAGTCTTCTGTTGCTTCCTCTATGTCCCTTGTCCTGGTGTCTCTCTCCATCATAATCATATTCTTCTGTTGCGTTCTAATGTGTCCTTGTCTGATGTCTCTCTCCATCATATCATATTCTTCTGTTGCTGTCTCTGTGTCTTGTCTGGTGTCTCTCTCCATCATATCATATTCTTCTGTTGCTGTCTCTGTGTCTTGTCTGGTGTCTCTCTCCATCATATCCTATTCTTCTGTTGCTGTCTCTGTGTCTTGTCTGATGTCTCTCTCCATCATATCATATTCTTCTGTTGCTGTCTCTGTGTCTTGTCTGGTGTCTCTCTCCATCATATCATATTCTTCTGTTGCTGTCTCTGTGTCTTGTCTGGTGTCTCTCTCCATCATATCCTATTCTTCTGTTGCTGTCTCTGTGTCTTGTCTGGTGTCTCTCTCCATCATATCCTATTCTTCTGTTGCTGTCTCTGTGTCTTGTCTGGTGTCTCTCTCCATCACTTTCTCTGTGTCGTTTATTGATGTCTCTCATCTTGTCTGATGTCTCTCTCCATAAATATTGGTGAGGGTTAGGCCTACTCCAATACAACATTGAAAACATGAAAACACGACTACATAACACCATTAAATACAGTTGGAAAATAGTTACAACACTCCAACTGTTTCCATCAAACAGAAAAACAACAAGAAAGCTGGATGAACACATTTAGATTTTTTAGATACTGCACTTTGCTTCTGCATTACCCATACAGCTGTTTAAGGTCATAAAAAGGCAGAGTGCAGTATCAGCATTTAAGGGGTCATAGGTCAGATCAGTGGTCATGGTTGATGTGCATGGACAAAAAAACCCAACTTTAAAGCCATTTTTCTCAGATTCACTGTTTGCGTAGACTGCTCTTTGCCTTTGTAGGGCAGTAGTTCAGGTGGCTTCCCTTGCCCTTAGTCTGCCTCCTGTCCCTCCTATCGCCATGGAGACACCTTCCTGAAAACAATGACTCCATACTTTGCTGAAACCTGTTCTGCCAGTTCATGTCCTTAAAGATGAATGTTGGAATGTTCCAATGTGGTTACTCCAAAAAGATGACAAGATAGATCACACATCCATAACTGGTTTCCTGCTTGTAGCAGGCCGCGTTTACAGGAATCCTTTTCTCTAACCATAAGTCATATGATTTCATGAAAACATTTTTCTGGAGTGAGAGTGTAATGCAAGTCAAGGTGTCCTTGGATGAATGTCAACAAGATTTATAACCAGCATTGTTAAATTAACTGTTGTAATAAATAAATAAAATATTTGTAAATGTATTGTCACAGACACCGGATAGATGCAGTGAAATGTGTGTTTTACAGGGTCATAGTAGTACGGCGCCCCCTGGAGCAAATCAGGTGTAAGTGCCTTGCTTAAGGGCACAGACAGATTTTTACCTTGACGGCTCAGGTATTCGAACCAGCAACCTTTCAGTTACTGGCCCCACTAGGTAATCTTACCATACCAGTTCACACCCTAACAGAAGACACTGTTCAAGTGTTCAAATGTAGCCCATGAAGAGGTATTAGGATTATGTGCACAGCTATTCTGCTGTACAATTGCAAACTGCTGCTACACATTTGGTCAAAGATGAGTTCAGACCTTTGTATTTTCTGTTATATCTTGTGACAAAGTGTCCTGGTTCAATTATCTTCTGTTTCAGAGAAAATGGAGGGTCAAATTTGATGCAACTACAAAATCCCAGTAAAAACCAAGGAAACAGCAGTAAATGAAGTTACTGCCATCTGGCTTTGTTCCACCATGTTCTACTGCAGTTACTACGGTTTTCCTTGGTATTCTATCAGGCTCTGAGTTCAGGCCATCCCGACCATGACACTCACCCTCACACACTCCATGAGACAGCCAGTGGTCCAGTTATCACCAGAATAAAACATGGCACAATCCCGCGGAAACATTATGGTTTAACTCGCATTGAAATGCAAATACCCAGATAATGGTAAGAAAGATAGCAAACAAAATATTGAAACGCTCGCTAACATAAAGAAAAGGACAGCATTGACAGTAATACATTTTTTTTACATTTTAACGTCATTTAGCAGACGCTCTTATCCAGAGCGACTTACAGTTAGTGCATACATTATTTTATTTTTTCATACAATACAAAGTCACATAAGGATAAACATTCTCCGTGATGAAATAGTTCTTACCTTATGGATAAAAACAGCTTGAGGGTTGCTACAATACAACATTCAAAACATGAAAACACAACACCATTAAAAACAACAAGAAAGCTGGATAAACACATTTAGATTTATTAGATACTGCACTTTGCTTTTGCATGACCCATACAGCTGTTTAAGGTCATACAAAGGCAGAGTGCAGTATCAGCATTTTAGGGGTCATAGGTCAGATCAGTGGTCATAATAAGATGATACATCAGTGCATTTACACTTATCTACCTACGACATATTTGGCTGAACAGCAAAAACAACTTTAAAGCCTTTTTTGTCTTCAGTTGTACTGTTTTCTAGTTGATGCTCTTTGCCTTTGTTGGGCCATTTATTCAAGCAGTCAACAGACAACAACTCTTAATGCAATCACGGGGAAAACACTTTTGAAAGCAGTTTTGACCTTTGTTAAAAAAAGATGGGGATCCAAGCTTTCCATTAATAACACGTTTATTTCTATACTCCTACAATTGCGCTAATGCATTGTTTTAAAAATGCAGTTACAACTGGAGTGTCAAGCATGGTTTAGGATCATTCACAACAGAGCTCTAACAATCTCACAACGTTCAGTTCAGTGTTAGTGGCTGTTGCTGTGGTTGAATGATGTTGCTTGCAGAATGCAGCCTTGGTGCACCATGGTCTCCCTGTTGGGATCCTGTACTCAGTAGGAGGTAAACCCTGTGATGATGGTGCAGGCTTTTGTGCCATCATTTGCATGAATTCCTCATAGGCGTCGTGGTCAAGTTCAGTCCAGTTTCTTTTTGCCACCCATTGCTTGTGATGTTGGAGGAGAGTTTTGTGCATATAGTCTACTGAATGCCTCAGAGGCGTCGTGGTCAGCTTCAGTCCAGTCTTTTTTACTGTCATCCACTGAACTTTTCCTTGTTTACGTTTGAGGTTTTAACCTTGGAGTGTGTGACTGTCACCGGCCCCAGTACGACCAGGTGGTGTCTCCAGTATGACCAAATCAAATCAAATCAAATGTTATTTGTCACTTACACGTGTTTAGCAGATGTTATAGCGGGTGTAGCGAAATGCTTGTGCTTCTAGCTCCGACAGTGCAGTAATATCTAACAAGTAATATCTAACAATTTCACAACATATACCCAATACACACAAATCTAAGTAAGGAATGGAATTAAGAATACTGTTGAAGTCGGAGGTTTACATACACCTTAGCCAAATACATTTAAACTCAGTTTTTCACAATTCCTGACATTTAATCGTAGTAAAAATTCCCTGTCTTAGGTCAGTTAGGATCACCACTTTATTTTAAGAATGTGAAATGTCAGAATAATAGTAGAGAGAATTATTTATTTCAGCTTTTATTTCTTTCATCACATTCCCAGTGGGTCAGAAGTTTACATACACTCAATTAGTATTTGGTAGCATTGCCTTTAAATTGTTTAACTTGGGTCAAACGTTTCGGGTAGCCTTCCACAAGCTTCCCACAATAAGTTGGGTGAATATTGGCCCATTCCTCCTGACAGAGCTGGTGTAACTGAGTCAGATATGTAGGCCTCCTTGCTCGCACACGCTTTTTCAGTTCTGCCCACAAATTTGCTATAGGATTGAGGTCAGGGCTTTGTGATGGCCACTCCAATACCTTGACATTGTTGTCTTAAGCCATTTTGCCACAACTTTGGAAGTATGCTTGGGGTCATTGTCCATTTGGAAGACCCATTTGCGACCAAGCTTTAACTTCCTGACTGATGTCTTGAGATGTTGCTTCAATATATCCACATCATGTTCCTTCCTCATGATGCCATCTATTTTGTGAAGTGCACCAGTCCCTCCTGCAGCAAAGCACCCCCACAGCATGATGCTGCCACCCCCGTGCGTCACGGTTGGGATGGTGTTCTTCGGCTTGCAAGCACCCCCTTTTTCCTCCAAACATAATGATGGTCATAATGGCCAAACAGTTCTATTTTTGTTTCATCAGACCAGAGGACATTTCTCCAAAAAGTACGATCTTTGTCCCCATGTGCAGTTGCAAACCGTAGTCTGGCTTTTTTATGGAGGTTTTGGAGCAGTGGCTTCTTCCTTGCTGAGCGGCCTTTCAGGTTATGTCAATATAGGACTGGTTTTGCTGTGGATATAGATACTTTTGTACCTGTTTCCTCCAGCATCTTCACAAGGTCCTTTGCTGTTGTTCTGGGATTGATTTGCACTTTTCGGACCAAAGTACGTTCATCTCTAGGAGACAGAACGCGTCTCCTTCCTGAGCGGTATGACGGCTGCGTTTTCCCATGGTGTTTATACTTGCGTACTATTGTTTGTACAGATGAACGTGGTACTGTCAGGCATTTGGGAATTGCTCCCAAGGATGAACCAGAATTGTAGAGGTCTACAATTTTTTTCTGAGGTCTTGGCTGATTTCTTTTGATTTTCCCATGATGTCAAGCAGAGAGGCCTTGAAATACATCCACAGGTACACCTCCAATTGACTCAAATGATGTCAATTAGCCTATCAGAAGCTTCTAAAGCCATGACATCATTTTCTGGAATTTTCCAAGCTGTTTAAAGGCACAGTCAACTTAGCGTATGTAAACTTCTGACCCACTGGAATTGTGATACAGTGAAATGTAAGTGAAATAATCAGGCTGTAAACAATTGCTGGAAAAATTACTTTTGTCATGCACATAGTAATGTCCTAACCGACTTGCCAAAACTATAGTTTGTTAACAAGAAATGTGTGGAGTGGTTGAAAAACAAGTTTTAATGACTCCAACCTAAGTGTATGTAAACTTCAGACGTCAACTGTATATGATATACTATAGAGAGAGAGTCTACTATACTATATATATACTATATAGAGAGAGTCTACTATACTGTATATATACTATACTATATAGAGAGAGTCTACTATACTGTTTATATACTATACTATATAGAGAGAGAGTATACTATACTGTATATATACTATACTATAGAGAGAGAGTATACTATACTGTATATATACAATACTATAGAGAGAGAGTCTACTATACTGTATATATACTATACTATATAGAGAGAGTCTACTATACTGTTTATATACTATACTATAGAGAGAGAGAGTATACTATACTGTATATATACTATACTATAGAGAGAGAGTATACTATACTATATATACTATACTATAGAGAGAGAGTCTACTATACTGTATATATACTATACTACAGAGAGAGTCTACTATACTGTATATATACTATACTATAGAGAGAGAGAGTATACTATACTGTATATATACTATACTATATATAGAGAGAGTCTACTATACTGTATATATACTATACTATATAGAGAGAGTCTACTATACTATATATATACTATACTATAGAGAGAGAGTATACTATACTGTATATATACTATACTATAGAGAGAGAGTATACTATACTGTATATATACAATACTATAGAGAGAGAGTCTACTATACTGTATATATACTATACTATAGAGATAGAGTCTACTATACTGTATATATACTATACTATATATAGAGAGAGTCTACTATACTATATATATACTATACTATAGAGAGAGAGTATACTATACTGTATATATACTATACTATAGAGAGAGAGTATACTATACTGTATATATACTATACTATATATAGAGAGAGTCTACTATACTGTATATATACTATACTATATAGAGAGAGTCTACTATACTATATATATACTATACTATAGAGAGAGAGTATACTATACTGTATATATACTATACTATAGAGAGAGAGTATACTATACTGTATATATACTATACTATAGAGAGAGAGTCTACTATACTGTATATATACTATACAATAGAGAGAGAGAGTCTACTATACTGTATATATACTATACTATAGAGAGAGAGTATACTATACTGTATATATACTATACTATAGAGAGAGAGTATACTATACTGTATATATACTATAGAGAGAGATAGTCTACTATACTGTATATATACCGTACTATGTAGAGAGAGTCTACTATACTGTATATATACTATACTATATAGAGAGAGTATACTATACTGTATATATACTATACTATAGAGATAGTCTACTATACTGTATATATACTATACTTTAGTGAGAGAGTCTACTATACTGTATATATACTATACTATAGAGAGAGTCTACTATACTGTATATATACTATACTATATAGAGAGAGTCCACTATACTGTATATATACTATACTATATAGAGAGAGTCTACTATACTATATATACTATACTATAGAGAGAGAGTATACTATACCCTATATATACTATATATAGAGAGAGTCTACTATACTGTATATATACTATACTATATAGAGAGAGTATACTATACTATATATATACTATACTATAGAGAGAGAGTATACTATACTGTTATTATACTATACTATAGAGAGAGAGTATACTATACTGTATATATACTATACTATAGAGAGAGAGTCTACTATATTGTATATATACTATACATAGAGAGAGAGAGTCTACTATACTGTATATATACTATACTATAGAGAGAGAGTATACTATACTGTTATATATACTATACTATAGAGAGAGAGTATACTATACTGTATATATACTATACTATAGAGAGAGAGTATACTATACTGTATATATACTATAGAGAGAGGATAGTCTAACTATACTGTATATATACTGTACTATGTAGAGAGAGTCTACTATACTGTATATATACTATACTATATAGAGAGAGTATACTATAACTGTATATATACTATACTATAGAGATAGTCTACTATACTGTATATATACTATACTTTAGTGAGAGAGTCTACTATACTGTATATATACTATACTATAGAGAGAGTCTACTATACTGTATTATACTATACTATATAGAGAGAGTCTACTATACTGTATATATACTATACTATAGAGAGGAGAGTCTACTATACTGTATATATACTATACTATAGAGAGAGAGTATACTATACTGTATATATACTATACTATAGAGAGAGAGTATACTATACTGTATATATACTATAGAGAGAGATAGTCTACTATACTGTATATATACTGTACTATGTAGAGAGAGTCTACTATACTGTATATATACTATACTATATAGAGAGAGTATACTATACTGTATATATACTATACTATAGAGATAGTCTACTATACTGTATATATACTATACTTTAGTGAGAGAGTCTACTATACTGTATATATACTATACTATAGAGAGAGTCTACTATACTGTATATATACTATACTATATAGAGAGAGTCTACTATACTGTATATATACTATACTATAGAGAGAGAGTCTACTATACTGTATATATACTATACTATAGAGATAGTCTACTATACTGTATATATACTATACTATATAGAGAGAGTCTACTATACTGTATATATACTATACTATATAGAGAGAGTATACTATACTGTATATATACTATACTATAGAGAGAGAGTCTACTATACTGTATATATACTATACTATAGAGAGAGAGTATACTACACTGTATATATACTATACTATAGAGAGAGAGTATACTATACTGTATATATACAATACTAGAGAGAGAGAGAGAGAGTATACTATACTGTACGAGCCAAATAAACAAATAATATAGAGAGAGTATACTATACTGTATATATACTATACTATAGAGATAGTCTACTATACTGTATATATACTATACTTTAGTGAGAGAGTCTACTATACTGTATATATACTATACTATAGAGAGAGTCTACTATACTGTATATATACTATACTATATAGAGAGAGTCTACTATACTGTATATATACTATACTATAGAGAGAGAGTCTACTATACTGTATATATACTATACTATAGAGAGAGTCTACTATACTGTATATATACTATACTATATAGAGAGAGTCTACTATACTGTATATATACTATACTATAGAGAGATAGTATACTATACTGTATATATACTATACTATAGAGAGAGAGTCTACTATACTGTATATATACTATACTATAGAGAGAGAGTATACTATACTGTATATATACTATACAATAGAGAGAGAGAGTCTACTATACTGTATATATACTATACTATAGAGAGAGAGTATACTATACTGTATATATACTATACTATAGAGAGAGAGTATACTATACTGTATATATACTATAGAGAGAGATAGTCTACTATACTGTATATATACCGTACTATGTAGAGAGAGTCTACTATACTGTATATATACTATACTATATAGAGAGAGTATACTATACTGTATATATACTATACTATAGAGATAGTCTACTATACTGTATATATACTATACTTTAGTGAGAGAGTCTACTATACTGTATATATACTATACTATAGAGAGAGTCTACTATACTGTATATATACTATACTATATAGAGAGAGTCCACTATACTGTATATATACTATACTATATAGAGAGAGTCTACTATACTATATATATACTATACTATAGAGAGAGAGTATACTATACCCTATATATACTATATATAGAGAGAGTCTACTATACTGTATATATACTATACTATATAGAGAGAGTCTACTATACTATATATATACTATACTATAGAGAGAGAGTATACTATACTGTATATATACTATACTATAGAGAGAGAGTATACTATACTGTATATATACTATACTATAGAGAGAGAGTCTACTATACTGTATATATACTATACAATAGAGAGAGAGTCTACTATACTGTATATATACTATACTATAGAGAGAGAGTATACTATACTGTATATATACTATACTATAGAGAGAGAGTATACTATACTGTATATATACTATACTATAGAGAGAGAGTATACTATACTGTATATATACTATAGAGAGAGATAGTCTACTATACTGTATATATACTGTACTATGTAGAGAGAGTCTACTATACTGTATATATACTATACTATATAGAGAGAGTATACTATACTGTATATATACTATACTATAGAGATAGTCTACTATACTGTATATATACTATACTTTAGTGAGAGAGTCTACTATACTGTATATATACTATACTATAGAGAGAGTCTACTATACTGTATATATACTATACTATATAGAGAGAGTCTACTATACTGTATATATACTATACTATAGAGAGAGAGTCTACTATACTGTATATATACTATACTATAGAGAGAGAGTATACTATACTGTATATATACTATACTATAGAGAGAGAGTATACTATACTGTATATATACTATAGAGAGAGATAGTCTACTATACTGTATATATACTGTACTATGTAGAGAGAGTCTACTATACTGTATATATACTATACTATATAGAGAGAGTATACTATACTGTATATATACTATACTATAGAGATAGTCTACTATACTGTATATATACTATACTTTAGTGAGAGAGTCTACTATACTGTATATATACTATACTATAGAGAGAGTCTACTATACTGTATATATACTATACTATATAGAGAGAGTCTACTATACTGTATATATACTATACTATAGAGAGAGAGTCTACTATACTGTATATATACTATACTATAGAGATAGTCTACTATACTGTATATATACTATACTATATAGAGAGAGTCTACTATACTGTATATATACTATACTATATAGAGAGAGTATACTATACTGTATATATACTATACTATAGAGAGAGAGTCTACTATACTGTATATATACTATACTATAGAGAGAGAGTATACTACACTGTATATATACTATACTATAGAGAGAGAGTATACTATACTGTATATATACAATACTAGAGAGAGAGAGAGAGAGTATACTATACTGTACGAGCCAAATAAACAAATAATATAGAGAGAGTATACTATACTGTATATATACTATACTATAGAGATAGTCTACTATACTGTATATATACTATACTTTAGTGAGAGAGTCTACTATACTGTATATATACTATACTATAGAGAGAGTCTACTATACTGTATATATACTATACTATATAGAGAGAGTCTACTATACTGTATATATACTATACTATAGAGAGAGAGTATACTATACTGTATATATACAATACTAGAGAGAGAGAGAGAGAGTATACTATACTGTACGAGCCAAATAAACAAATAATCTTTAAATGTTGAAAAATCCAACCTGAGCAAATCAGGTGTAAGTGCCTTGCTTAAGGGCACAGACAGATTTTTACCTTGACGGCTCAGGTATTTGAACCAGCAACCTTTCAGTTACTGGCCCCACTAGGTAATCTTACCATACCAGTTCACACCCTAACAGAAGACACTGTTCAAGTGTTCAAATGTAGTCCATCAAGAGGTATTAGGATTATGTACACAGCCATTCTGCCGTACAATTGCAAACTGCTGCTACACATTTGGTCAAAGATGAGTTCAGACCTAAATCAGACTTCGTATTATCTGTTATATCTTGTGACAAAGTGTCCTGGTTCAATTATCTTCAGTTTCAGAGAAAATGGAGGGTCAAATTTGCTGTAACTACAAAATCCCAGTAAAAACCAAGGAAACAGCAGTAAGTGAAGTTACTGCCATCTGGCTTTGTTCCACCATGTTCTACTGCAGTTACTACGGTTTTCTGTAGGATTTTTAATGAATTTATTTGGAAATTATGGTGGAAAATAAGTATTTGGTCACCTACAAACAAGCAAGATTTCTGGCTCTCACAGACCTGTAACTTTTTCTTTAAGGGGCTCCTCTGTCCTCCACTCGTTACCTGTATTAATGGCACCTGTTTGAACTTGTTATACACTGTGCTAACATTATCAGTATAAAAGACACCTGTCCACAACCTCAAACAGTCACACTCCAAACTCCACTATGGCCAAGACCAAAGAGCTGTCAAACTACACCAGAAACAAAATTGTAGACCTGCACCAGGCTGGGAAGACTGAATCTGCAATAGGTAAGCAGCTTGGTTTGAAGAAATCAACTGTGGGAGCAATTATTAGGAAATGGAAGACATACAAGACCACTGATAATCTCCCTCGATCTGGGGATCCACGCAAGATCTCACCCCGTGGGGTCAAAATGATCACAAGAACGGTGAGCAAAAATCCCAGAACCACACAGGGGGACCTAGTGAATGACCTGCAGAGAGCTGGGACCAAAATAACAAAGCCTACCATCAGTAACACACCACGCCGCCAGGGACTCAAATCCTGCAGTGCCAGACGTGTCCCCCTGCTTAAGCCAGTACATGTCCAGGCCCGTCTGAAGTTTGCTAGAGTGCATTTGGATGATCCAGAAGAGGATTGGGAGAATGTCATATGGTCAGATGAAACCAAAATAGAACATTTTGGTAAAAAACTCAACTCGTCGTGTTTGGAGGACAAAGAATGCTGAGTTGCATCCAAAGAACACCATACCTACTGTGAAGCATGGGGGTGGAAACATCATGCTTTGGGGCTGTTTTTCTGCAAAGGGACCAGGACGACTGATCTATGTAAAGGAAAGAATGAATGGGGCCATGTATCGTGAGATTTTGAGTGAAAACCTCCTTCCATCAGCAAGGGCATTGAAGATGAAACGTGGCTGGGTCTTTCAGCATGACAATGATCCCAAACACACCGCCCGGGCAACGAAGGAGTGGCTTCGTAAGAAGCATTTCAAGGTCCTGGAGTGGCCTAGCCAGTCTCCAGATCTCAACCCCATAGAAAATATTTGGAGGGAGTTGAAAGTCTGTGTTGCCCAGCGACAGCCCCAAAACATCACTGTTCTAGAGGAGATCTGCATGGAGGAATGGGCCAAAATACCAGCAACAGTGTGTGAAAACCTTGTGAAGACTTACAGAAAACGTTTGACCTGTGTCATTGCCAACAAAGGGTATATAACAAAGTTTTGAGAAACTTTTGTTATTGACCAAATACTTATTTTCCACCATAATTTGCAAATAAATTCATTAGAAATCCTACAATGTGAATTTCTGGATTTTTTTTTCTCATTTTGTCTGTCATAGTTGACGTGTACCTATGATGAAAATTACAGGCCTCTCTCATCTTTTTAAGTGGGAGAACTTGCACAATTGGTGGCTGACTAAATACTTTTTTTCCCCACTGTATATTATAACTGTGTAAAACCTAGCAGTACTACTTATTTCTCTGAGAGTGAGGCAGATATATATAATTTTACTGTGTAAAACCTAGTACTACTTATTTCTCTGAGAGTGAGGCAGATATGTAGCATTAGGCAAAAAAAAACATGATTATTTGTCTATCTGAAATGAAAGCATCAAGTGATAGATTTTAAACAAATACATTTCTGTCATTGAACAACCCCACACCATGATTAGATAGTGAAAAAACACACCAACTCTTTCATAATTTCTTTAAACAATAAAGGCTAATTTACCAAAACTTCTGAAAAGTGATATATAGCGTTTTGGAATGAAACTCTTCTCATGTTTCCCCCTCTGAGCTCAGAGTAGATGAGAGACTAAGGGGGCGGTTTCCCAGACAGAGTTTAATTTAAGTCAGGACCAGGTAAATTCTACTTAAGTATCTCCACAATATCCCCACACGTCTTATTACCTGTTCTGTCTGTGTCACGTATACTCCCTCTCCGGCGTTCCAGGTCACCAGTCTGCTCATTATTACGCACACCTGTCACCATCGTTACGCCACCTGCGACCAATCAGACTCACCTGGACTCCATCACCTTCCTGATTACCTCCCCTATATCAGTCACTCCCTTTGGTTCCTTCCCCAGGCGTTATTGATTCTGTTTCAGTGCTTCATGTCTGTACGCTACTCATGTTTGTTGTTTTGTTCTATGTATTATTAAATTCACTTCCTGTACTTGCTTCCTGACTCCCAGCATTCACGTTACAGTCTGGCTGTAGCAGGCTGTGTCACGGTTTCGGCCGAGGCTGCTCCTCCTCCTTGTTTGGGCAGGTTTCGGCGGTCGTCGTCCCCGGAGTACTAGCTGCCACCGATCTATGTTTCATGTTCGTTTGGTTTTGTCTGGATGTTGTACACCTATGTCTAGTTAGTCCTCATTAGTGTCCTATTTAGTTCTCGTTGTGTGTGTATGGTGTTGTGTGTGATTGATCCTCTGTTTGGTGTTCGGAGCTACGTATTCTTCCCTCCGTGTTTGGAGAGGTTTTCGCACATGTTAGTGCGCCTTTTGTTTGACGCCTGTGTGCGCCGTTATTTCGCCTCCGGGCTTAGTGTTCTCGTGTACTAAGTGAATAACTCACTAAAGTCTTTTGGACTTAGCTTCTGCGTCCTGCGCTTGATTCCTGCACCACACCCACCTTCAGCACCCCATGACAGGCTGCCTAGTAAATTAAATGTCTTTGGCCCCATTACACTAAAACATGTAGGCACAATGTTGTCCTCATCAATGTAATTTAAAAGAACAAAATATTCAAACCGTTCTGTATATGAGCTCCACTGCTCAATACTTTCATCAAACTGTCCAATGTTTCCAACATTTCCAATAATTTTTCGTATCTCAATAAGCTCCTGATTGTCACTCACTTCAATATTGTCCTCAACCACAGCAATATTTTCCTCAGTCACGTGATCTTCATTCAATTCACTCACTGACGTTTCCTCCTAAGTTCGCTCATTTAGCAGATTTAATAAAAGGTTTGTCTTCACAGTTGAATAAATGTCCTATCCTCCTTTTTAATCACGTTGTTTTCCCGCTCCAATGTCCGTCTCGAGTCCTTTTCTGCCGTCCATGACGATGTTAACTCCAGTGGTGGAAAAAGTACCCAATTGTCATACTTGAGTAAAAGTGAAGATACCTTAATAGAAAATGACTCAACCAAAAGTGAAAGTCACCCAGTAAAATACTACTTGAGTAAAAGTCTAAAAGTATTTGGTTTTATATATACTTAAGTATCAAAAGTAAATGTAATTGCTCAAATATACTTAAGTATCAAAGGTGAAATACAAGTACAAATCATTTCAAATTCCTTACATAAAGCAAACCAGACGATTTTCTTGTTTTTAAAATTTACATTCAGCCAGAGGCACACTGCAACATTCAGACAATTTACAAACAAAGCATTTGTGTTTAGTGAGTCTGCCAGATCAGAGGCAGTAGGGATGTTCTCTTGATAAGTGTGTGAATTGGACCATTTTCTGAATGTAACGAGTACTTTTGGGTGTCAGGGAAAACGTATGGAGTAAAAAGTACAATATTTTCTTTAGGAATGTAGTGAAGTAAAAGTAAAAGTAGTCAAAAATATAAATAGTAAAGTCAAGTACAGATACCCAAAAAAACTACTTAAGTAGTACTTTAAAGTATTTTTACTTAAGTACTTTACACCACTGGTTAGCTCTCTTTCTTAGCTAGCTCGACTATACACTTGCCTCTGCTATCAATACACTGTGCTAACATTAGCCTAGACTGGACCACAGAAAATAACAGTTTTAAACTGTTGTAAAAACCCACTTCTTCCAGACAGAATAGTTCCTGTAGATTCAGACTTACTCATCACCAATCTTTTGTTATGTCTCGTGGGTTTCATAACCACGTCTGTACAACAGTTCAATAATGATGAGACGGGAGACAGGAATCAGTTCAACCATTTATCTGGAACGTGATCATCTCAACACATACAAACCCCCATGATGCTCTGCAGCACAACCCCAATATACAACAAATACATACATAAGTAAATGGACACAAAACAAAACTCATAGAGGAATTTAAATGTTCAGTTGTAGAAAGTAGGGCCATGGGATAGGGTCAGAAAGGTCAGTATGTTTGATAACTGGTTACAGAGGTGACATAACAAGCATAAGGTCCATTATAACACAGTGAAGTAGAGAGGGGAGCTAAAAGCAGACATGGACAGTGAGACGGTGTGAGGAGGTCAGGGGTGAAACACTAGATCAGGACAGGTAGAAATGGCAGGGCTGGAAATAGACACAGATACACATTCTGATCATGGCTCAGACCTGACCTGAGACACCCAAACAGAAGATGCCATAGCAAAGTCCTGTCCAGTAGGCTATATGGGATTTCCTTTCATCAAAATCCTACACATAGAAATGTGTCCAGTGTGTGTGTGTGTGTGTCCTGTGTGTGTTTGTCCAGTGTGTGTGTGTGTGTCCCAGTGTGTGTGTCCTTTGTGTGTGTGTCCAGTGTGTGTGTGTGTGTGTGTGTGTGTCCAGTGTGTGTGTGTCCAATGTGTGTGTGTCCAGTGTGTGTGTGTATGTGTCCAGTGTGTGTGTGTCCAGTGTGTGTGTGTGTATGTGTCCAGTGTGTGTGTGTCCAGTGTGTGTGTGTGTGTGTGTCCAGTGTGTGTGTGTGTGTATCCAGTGTGTGTGTGTCCAGTGTTTGTGTGTGTGTGTGTGTGTGTGTGTGTATCCAGTGTGTGTGTGTGTGTGCAGTGTGTGTCCTGTGTGTGTGTGTGTGTGTATCTCGTGTGTGTGTGTGTGTCCAGTGTGTGTATGTCTGTGTCCAGTGTGTGTGTCCAGTGTGTGTGTGTGTGTGTATCAAATCAAATCAAATGTTATTTGTCACATACACGTGTTTAGCAGATGTTATAGCGGGTGTAGCGAAATGCTTGTGCTTCTAGCTCCTACAGTGCAGTAATATCTAACAAGTAATATCTAACAATTTCACAACATATACCCAATACACACAAAACTAGTAAGATATGGGATTTAAGAATATATACATATATGGACAAGCAATGACAGAGCGGCATGGACTAAGATACAGTAGAATATTATAGAATACAGTATATACATATGAGACGAGTAGTGCAAGATATGTAAACATAATTAAAGTGACTAGTGTTCCATTTCTTAAAGTGGCCAGTGATTTCAATAGGCAGCAGCAGCCTCTAATGTTCTAGTGATGGCTATTTAACAGTCTGATGGCCTTGAGATAGAAGCTGTTTTTCATTCTCTTGGTCCCAGCTTTAATGCACCTGTGCTGACCTCCCCTTCTGGATGATAGTGGGGTGAACAGGCAGTGGCTCGGGTGGTTGATGTCTTTGATGATCTTTTTGGCCTTCCTGTGACATCGGGTGCTGTAGGTATCTTGGAGGGCGGGTAGTTTGCCCCCGGTAATGTGTTGGGCAGACCGCACCACCCTCTGGAGAGCCCTGCGGTTGCGGGCGGTGCAGTTGCCGTAGGATACTCTCAATCCCGACAGGATGCTCTACAATTGTGCATCTGTAAAAGTTTGTGAGGGTTTTAGGTGCCAAGCCAAATTTCTTTAGCCTCCTGAGGTTGAAGAGGCGATGTTGAGCCTTCTTCACCACACTGTCTGTGTGGGTGGACCATTTCAGTTTGTCAGTGATGTGTACGCAGAGGAACTTGAAACTTTCCACCTTCTCCACTGCTGTCCCGTCGATGTGGATAGGGGGATGCACCCTCTGCGGTTTCCTGAAGTCCACAATCATCTCCTTTGTTTTGTTGATGTTGAGTGAGAGGTTATTTTCCTGGCACCACACTCCCAGAGCCTTCACCTCCTCCCTGTAGGCTGTCTAGTCATTGTTGGTAGTCAAGCCTACTACTGTTGTGTTGTCTGCAAACTTGATGATTGAGTTGGAGGTGTGCTTGGCCACGCTGTCATTGGTGAACAGGGAGTACAAGAGGGGGCTGAGCACGCACCCTTGTGGGGTGTTGAGGATCAGTGAAGTGGAGATGTTGTTTTCTACCTTCACCACCTGGGGCGGCCCGTCAGGAAGTCCAGGACCCAGTTTCACAGGGCGGAGTTCAGACCCAGGGCCCCGAGCTTGATGATGAGCTTGGAGGGTACTATGGTATTGAATGCTGAGCTATAGTCAATGAACAGCATTATTACATAGGTATTCCTCTTGTCCAGATGGGATAGGGCAGTGTGCAGTGTGATGGCGATTGCATCGTCTGTGGATCTATTGGGGCGGTAAGCAAATTTAAGTGGGCCTAGGGTGACAGGTAAGGTAGAGGTGATATGATCCTTGACTAATCTCTCAAAGCACTTGTGTGTGTGTGTGTGTGTGTCCAGTGTGTGTGTTTGTGTGTGTCCAGTGTGTGTGTGTGTGTCAGTGTTACCATGGTTATTATTTACAGGGACACTGAGGAGTCAACATCATGAACCCAAAACCCTGGATAGAGGGTCTCAGTGAATGTGGAGTGGAATGTGTACAGGTGGGTCAGTGTGTCAGAGGAGACTCTGTAGAAGGACAGAGTGCCGGCTGGCCAGTCCAGATACACTCCTACTCTGTGGGAGCTGGAGGAGGGGACGTCTATGGTAGTGGACTTCTTATTGTGCCTGGCTCTGTAACTGTTGTCAGAGCAGATCAGACTCCAGGACTTGTCATTCCATCCAATCACACAGTCATCACCCCCTCCTCTCCTGCTGATTCCTTTATATGTCACTCCTATAACAGCCCCTCTCCCACTCCACTCTACCTCCCAGTAACAGCGCCCAGTCAGACCCTCTCTACACAGCACCTGTCTACAGTCCTCAAATCTCTCTGGGTGATCAGGATACGGCTGCTTCTCTCTCATACATGTCACCTTTCTGTTCTCCTCAGACAAAGAGAGGAGTCTGTTTACTGTGTTTAGGTCCAGTGTGAGATCACAGACATCTGATGGATGAAACCAGATACAATATTAGAAATCATCATCATTCACATTAGAATGTTAACTCACTTTTCACTAATTCATTTAATGTAGATGTTTCTAGGTATCAAAAGGAGAAGTTAAAGTAACTTGAGACTTGTTGAATGATCATATGTTATACTGTATGGTTATATAAAACACACTTATTCCCATTAATTACACACACACACACACACACACACACACACAAATCCTGAACACACACACTGGACACATACACACACACACACATTTCTAACGTAACACGAACACCACACACACACACACACACACACACACACACACACATCCTGAACACACACACAGGACACACACAGGACACACACACGCTGGACACACACACACTGGACACACACACACACACACACACACACATTTCTAATGTAACACGAACATGCCACACACACACATTGTCAAAGCAACTCTTTGAAAACTTTGGTGTCCCTGATTTGTGCTTCTGTAGAACTACAGCTGATATTTAATATGACCAAGTAAGTAATGATGGTGGTCTTTGACTTTGACTTCACTTGATTTAAGACTTATTCTTAGTCATATTCTTCACAGCAGTCAACACTCACATTTTCTAAGTCCAGGTTTCATTGTGTTCTCTCCACCATATTCCACACTGTAGAGGTAAGCAGAAGAAGAGACAGTCATTGAGGGATACACCTTAACTCACACACACACACACACACACACACGCACACACACGCACACGCACACACACGCACACACACACACACACACGCACACACACACACACACACACACATACACAGTGTTTATATAACTTAGAACAAGTGGTGGTCAGAATGTTTGTCTTAACTACCCTGATAACTTCAACATGTCTGATATGAACATTGACATAAACCCTCTACATACTTGAGTTTCTCCAGTCTGCAGTGTGGATCCTCCAGTCCAGCAGAGAGCAGTCTGACTCCTGAGTCTCCTGGGTGATTGTAGCTCAGATCCAGCTCTCTCAGGTGTGAGGGGTTTGACTTCAGAGCTGAGACCAGAGAAGAACAGCCTTCCTCTGTGACTAGACAGCCTGACAGCCTGCAAAGAGTGAAATCATATTAAAACCACACTGCTATTCTTTGGTGGTGAAAATAGTGGCAGTATATTTTTTCTACATTTTCAGATACATCAGCGTCCTGAAACCTGCCATATATATTTATAAAGGGATGTATCATTATTAACAATAACAAATGATCGAAGTACTGCTTGTAGAGAGAAACATGTATAGTACAAATATTTGAGTAGACTGACCAGAGCAGTTTAAAAAGCAGTATCAGTCAAAAGACAGACAGTGAGGTATCAGATTTAGATTGTATTGAGTATACAGCCCACACCATATCGAGTTTGACAATGAAGCTAACATTTTAAATGTGGCTCTATACTCCAGCATTTTGGATTTGAGATCAAATGTTTCATATGAGGTGACAGTATATAATGTCACCTTTAATTTGAGGATATTTTAATACATATCTGTTTCACCGTTTAGAAATGAAAGCACTTTATGTATCTAGTCCCCCCATTTGCAGAAGTCATACGTATTCTGACCAATTCACTTATAGTGTATTAAAGTAGTCAAAAGTTCAGTATTTGGTCCCAAACTCGTTGGTTGCATTTGCAGTTTGTTTTGGTTGTGTTTTGGGTTATGTTTTGCCCGATAGTAACTGAATGGTGGATGATGACTGGAGTAAATTTCTGTCTAAGTGAGTAGATAACATGTTTCTAAACACTACTAAATTAATCCTGATTATACCATGATGAAGAAAAATCATGAATGAATCATGAATAATAATGAGTGAGAAAGTTACAGAGGCTACAACAAAACATGCTAACCTCTCACCATTACCAATAACAGAGGGGGTATGATCCTTGTTCCTCTGTAACTTTCTCATTCATCATTATTCACGATTCATTCATGATTATTCATAATGATGGTAGCATCCACATGAATGTAGAAGTGTTCAGAAACATCTTCTATTCTTACTGACAATACAAGTGAAGTGATTCCAAAATGACAGGACATTATTCACCATTCAGTTTCTATTAGGAAAAACATAATCCAAAACACAACCAAGACAAACTGCAAATGCATTCAACAAGTTTGTAGATTCACAAGCTTGATGTAATCACTGCAGGTAAGGAATATGGGACCAAATACTGAACTTATGACTACTTTAATACAATATACAGTGGGGAAAAAAAGTATTTAGTCAGCCACCAATTGTGCAAGTTCTCCGACTTAAAAAGATGAGAGAGGCCTGTAATTTTCATCATAGGTACACGTCAACTATGACAGACAAATTGAGAATTTTTTTTCCAGAAAATCACATTGTAGGATTTTTAATGAATTTATTTGCAAATTATGGTGGAAAATAAGTATTTGGTCACCTACAAACAAGCAAGATTTCTGGCTCTCACAGACCTGTAACTTCTTCTTTAAGAGGCTCCTCTGTCCTCCACTCGTTACCTGTATTAATGACATCTGTTTGAACTTGTTATCAGTATAAAAGACACCTGTCCACAACCTCAAACAGTCACACTCCAAACTCGACTATGGCCAAGACCAAAGAGCTGTCAAAGGACACCAGAAACAAAATTGTAGACCTGCACCAGGCTGGGAAGACTGAATCTGCAATAGGTAAGCAGCTTGGTTTGAAGAAATCAACTGTGGGAGCAATTATTAGGAAATGGAAGACATACAAGACCACTGATAATCTCCCTCGATCTGGGGCTCCACGCAAGATCTCACCCCGTGGGGTCAAAATGATCACAAGAACGGTGAGCAAAAATCCCAGAACCACACGGGGGGACCTAGTGAATGACCTGCAGAGAGCTGGGACCAAAGTAACAAAGCCTACCATCAGTAACACACTACGCCGCCAGGGACTCAAATCCTGCAGTGCCTGACGTGTCCCCCTGCTTAAGCCAGTACATGTCCAGGCCCGTCTGAAGTTTGCTAGAGTGCATTTGGATGATCCAGAAGAGGATTGGGAGAATGTCATATGGTCAGATGAAACCAAAATAGAACTTTTTGGTAAAAACTCAACTCGTCGTGTTTGGAGGACAAAGAATGCTGAGTTGCATCCAAAGAACACCATACCTACTGTGAAGCATGGGGGTGGAAACATCATGCTTTGGGGCTGTTTTTCTGCAAAGGGACCAGGACGACTGATCCGTGTAAAGGAAAGAATGAATGGGGCCATGTATCGTGAGATTTTGAGTGAAAACCTCCTTCCATCAGCAAGGGCATTGAAGATGAAATGTGGCTGGGTCTTTCAGCATGACAATGATTCCCAAACACACCGCCCGGGCAACGAAGGAGTGGCTTCGTAAGAAGCATTTCAAGGTCCTGGAGTGGCCTAGCCAGTCTCCAGATCTCAACCCCATAGAAAATCTTTGGAGGGAGTTGAAAGTCTATGTTGCCCAGCGACAGCCCCAAAACATCACTGCTCTAGAGGAGATCTGCATGGAGGAATGGGCCAAAATACCAGCAACAGTGTGTGAAAACCTTGTGAAGACTTACAGAAAACGTTTGATCTGTGTCATTGCCAACAAAGGGTATATAACAAAGTATTGAGAAACTTTTGTTATTGACCAAATACTTATTTTCCACCATAATTTGCAAATAAATTCATTAAAAATCCTACAATGTGATTTTCTGGATTTTTTTTCTTCTCATTTTGTCTGTCATAATTGACGTGTACCTATGATGAAAATTACAGGCCTCTCTCATCTTTTTAAGTGGGAGAACTTGCACAATTGGTGGCTGACTAAATACTTTTTTTCCCCACTGTAAGTGAACATGTCCAAATTATTAAGACCTTTTCAAATGGGAGAACTAGATACATAAAGTGCTTTCATTTCTAAACAGTAACACAGATATGTATGAAAATACCCTCAAATAAAATATGACATTATATACTGTCACCTAATATGAAACATTATATCTCAAATCCAAATTGCTGGAGCATAGCACCAAATGTAAAACTGTAAGCTTCACTGTCCAAACACATATGGTGTGGACTATGTGTGCTTGGTAAACACATGTGGATCTAGTGAACAGTTATCACTTGTTGACCGACTACAGGAATACTGACCTCAGAGTCTCCAGTTTACAGTGGGGATTCCCCAGTCCAGCAGAGAGCAGCTTCACTCCTGTATCCTTCAGGTCATTGTTACTCAGGTCCAGCTCTCTCAGGTGTGAGGGGTTTGACTTCAGAGCTGAGACCAGAGAAGCACAGCCTTCCTCTTTAACTAAACAGCGTGACAGCCTGACAAAGAGTAAAATCATATTAAAATCACACTGCTATTCTTTGGTGGTGAAAATATATATTTTCAAAATTTTCAGATACCTCACACTCCTGAAACCTGACATATCTATTCATATATGTATATATACACTACCAGTAAAACATTTGAACACACCTACTCATTTAACTATTTAGTAAAAAAAAAAATGTTTTACATTGTATAATAATAGTGAAGACATCATAACTATGAAATAACACATATGGAATCACGTAGTAACCATAAAAGTGTTAAACAAATGAAAATATGTCATATATTTAAGATTCTTCAAATAGCCACCCTTTGCGTTGATGACAGCTTTGCACACTCTTATATAAAATATAATTTAAATAGTAAAAATAAAGAAAAACCCTTGAATGAGTAGGTGTGTCCAAACTTTTGACTGGTACTGTATATAAATTAATTAATGTATCATTATTAACAGTAGATAACATGTTTCTAAACACTACTAAATTAATAATTGTGTGTGTGTGTGTGTGTGTGTGTCCAGTGTGTGTGTGTCCAGTGTGTGTGTATTTGTGTGTGTGTATGTGTCCCTGTCCAGTGTGGGTGTGTCCATTGTGTGTGTGTTCACTGTGTGATACAGGAATACTGACCTCAGAGTCTCCAGTTTACAGTGGGGATTCCCCAGTCCAGCAGAGAGCAGCTTCACTCCTGAATCCTTCAGGTCATTGTTACTCAGATCCAGCTCTCTCAGGTGTGAGGGGTTTGACTTCAGAGCTGAGACCAGAGAAGCACAGCCTTCCTCTGTGACTAGACAGCCTGACAGCCTGTAAAGATTAAAATCATATTAAAACCACACTGCTACTCTGTGGCGTTGAGGTGTTTTCTTTCTGAGTGAGTAGATAACATGAATCTAAACACTACTAAAGTAATCCTGATGATGCCATGATTGAGAAAGATCATGAATGAATCATGAATAATAATGAATGAGAAAGTTACAGAGGCTACAACAAAATATGCTAACCTCTCACCATTACCTTGAAATAAAAGGCGACATTCTGTTCTGTCGCCTAATATGAAACATTCTATCTCAAATCCAAATTGCTGGAGCATAGCACCAAATGTAAAACTGTAAGCTTCACTGTCCAAACACATATGGTGTGGACTATGTGTGCCTGGTAAACACATGTGGATCTGGTGAACAGTTATCACTGGTTCACCAACTACCTAAGAATAGTAAAGCCCCCTTTACTGGCTCAAACAGCTGACCAATTAGCCTGTTACCAACCCTTAGTAAACTATTGGGATTTTTATTTTATTTTTAACCTTTATTTAACTAGGCAAGTCAGTTAAGAACAAATTCTTATTTACAATGACGGCCAAACCTGGACAACACTGGGCCAAATGTGCGCCGCCCTATGGGACTCCCAATCACGGCCAGTTGTGATAAAGCCTGGAATCAAACCAGGGGGTCTGTAGTGATGCCTCAAGCACTGAGATGCAGTGCCTTAGACTGCTGTGCCACTCTGTTTGACCAGATACAATGATATTTTACTGTAAACAAATTGACAACAAACTTTCAGCATTCTTATAGAGAAGGACATTCAACAAGCACAGCACTTACACATATGACTGATGATTGGCTGAGAGAAATTGATGATCAAAAGATTGTGGGGGCTGTTTTGTTAGACTTCAGTACGGCTTTTGACATTATCGATCATAGTCTGCTGCTGGAAAAACGTATGTGTTATGGCTTTACACCCCCTGCTATAATGTGGATAAATAGTTACTTGTCTAACAGAACACAGAGGGTGTTCTTTAATGGAAGCCTCTCAAACAAAATCCAGGAAGAATCAGGAATTCCCCAGGGCAGCTGTCTAGGCCCCTTGCTTTTTTCCATCTTTACTAACGACATGCCAGTGGCTTTGAGTAAAGCCAGTGTGTCTATGTATGCAGATGACACGTCAGCTACTACAGCAATTGAAATAACTGCAACACTTAACAAAGAGTTAGCGTTAGTTTCGGAATGGGTGGCAAGGAATAAGTTAGTCCTGAATATTTCCAAAACTAAAAGCATTGTATTTGGGTCAAATAATTCACTAAACCCTAAACCTCAGCTACATCTCGTAATGAATAATGTGGAAATTGAGCAAGTTGAGATGACTAAACTGCTTGGAGTAACCCTGGATTGTAAACTGTCATGGTCAAAACATATTGATACAACAGCAGCTAAAATGGGGAGAAGTATATCCATAATTAAGTGCTGCTCTGCCTTCTTAACAACACTATCAACGAGGCAGGTCCTACCGGCCCTAGTTTTGCCGCACCTAGACTACTGTTCAGTAGTGTGGTCAGGTGCCACAAAGAGGGACTTGGGAAAATTGCAGTTGGCTCAGAACAGGGCAGCACGGCTGGCCCTTAAAAGCACACGGAGTGCTAACAGTGATGACATGCATGTCAGTCTCTCCTGGCTCAGAGTTGAAGAGAGCTTGACTTAGTCACTGCTTGTTTTTGTGAGAGGTGTCGACGAGCTGAATGTACCGAGCTGTCTGTTTGGAATACTGGCACCCATGCATACCCCACAAGACATGCCACCAGAGGTCTCTTCACAGTCCACAAGTCCAGAACAGACTATGGGAGGCGCACAGTACTACATAGAGCCATGACTACATGGAACTCTATTCCACATCAGGTAACTGATGCAAGCAGTAGAATCAGATTTTTTAAACAGATAAAAATACACCTTGTGGAACAGCGGGGACTGTGAAGAGACACACACACAGGTACATACACACATACATATAGACACTCACTCTACACACACGTACACATGGATGTTGTATTGTACATATGTGATAGTGGAGTAGTAGCCTGAGGGTAAAGTGTTATGAAATATAATATCATGTAATATTTTAAATTCTATATAACTGCCTTAATGTTGCAGGACCCCAGGAAGAGTAGCTGCTGCCTTTCCAGCAGCTAATGGTGATCCTTAAGAAATAAAAATAAAAATACAGGAATACTGACCTCAGAGTCTCCAGTTTACAGTGGGGATCCCCCAGTACAGCAGAGAGCAGCTTCACTCTTGAATCCTTCAGGTCATTGTTACTCAGATCCAGCTCTCTCAGGTGTGAGGGGTTTGACTTCAGAGCTGAGACCAGACACGCACAGCCTTTCTCTGTGACTCCACAGCCTGACAGCCTGACAAAGAGATCATCATGATTTCACAAACACACTGTTAATTGAACAACAGTAGTGTAGAGCATGTGGTTTATTCTCTTAAACAACATTTAGATTCATCTTCCGTCTCCTAGAATTGTATGGTCATATTGTTATACTAATGTGAACATCAATGCATTGATTCAATATGTTTTTCAATGTATATTATATACATATTATAATAGATATTTTCTCTAAACTTAATATTTCTTGCTGATGATTAGTACTTAAATGTCATTTTATGTACTCACAGAGCAGCTCTGGAGGCTTTGACCACTGGCAGCAGCCTCAGAAGACCTTCCTCTGATCTGGAGTATTTCTTCAGGTCAAACACATCCAGCTCCTTTTCTGAAGTCAGCAACACAAAGACCAGAGCTGACCACTGTGCAGGTGACAGTTTGACTTCTGAGAGACTTCCTGACCTCATGTAGCTTTGGATCTCTACCACTAGAGAATGGTCATTCAGTTCGTTCAGACAGTGGAACAGATTGATGCACCTCTCTGGAGAGGGATTCTCCCTGATCTTCTCCTTGATGTACTTGACTGTTTCTTCATGGCTCTGTGAGCTGCTTCTTGTCTTTGTCAGTAGACCTCGTAAGTGCTTCTGATTGGACTCCAGTGAGAGGCCCAGAAGGAAGCGGAGGAAAAGGTCCAGGTTTCCTGTCTCACTTTGTAAGGCTTTATCCACAGCACTCTTGTAGACAGTAACTTCAGTAACTTGCGGTTCGGCCATTAGATTCTCATTGTTGTTGATGAATGAGAGGAACACATATACAGCAGCCAGAAACTCCTGAATGCTCAGATGCACGAAGCAGTACACCTTGTCCTGGTACAGCCCACATTCCTCTTTAAAGAGCTGTGTGCACAATCCTGAGTACACTGAGGCTTCATTGACATCAATGCCAGCCTCTTTCAGGTCTTCTTCATAGAAAATCAGATTGCCCTTCACAAGCTGTTGAAAAGCCAGTTTTCCCAGTGACAGAATGCTCTCTTTATTCCAGTGTGGACCTGTCTCTTCTTTCCCAAGATACTTTTCATTCTTCTGTTTGGTATGAAACTCCACAAGGTGTGAGTACATCTCAGTCAGAGTCTTGGGCATCTCTTCTCTCTTATGTTTCAACATGTGTTCAAGGACTGTTGCAGAAATCCAACAGAAGACTGGAATGTGGCACATGATGTGGAGGCTCCTTGATGTCTTTATGTGTGAGATGATTCTGCTGGCCAGGTCCTCATCACTGAATCTCTTCCTGAAGTACTCCTCCTTCTGTGGGTCATTGAACCCTCGTACCTCTGTCACCTGGTCAACACACCCTGAAGGGATCTTATTGGCTGCTGCAGGTCGGGTAGTTATCCAGAGGAGAGCAGAGGGAAGCAGATTTCCCTTGATGAGATTTGTCAGCAGAACATCCACTGAGGTTGACTCTGTGACGTCACAACAGATCTTGTTCTTCTGGAAGTCTAGGGGCAGTCGGCACTCATCCAGACCATCAAAGATGAACAGAACTTTGTACTTGTCGTAGTTGGAGATTCTTGATTCTTTGGTTTCCATTGAGAAGTGATTGAGAAGTTCAATCAAAGTGTGTTTTTCCCTTTCATCAAATTCAGCTCCCGAAAAGGGAATGAAAATACAAATTGGACATCCTGATTTGCTTTTCCTTCAGCCCAGTCCAGAATGAACTTCTGCACAGAGACTGTTTTTCCAATGCCAGCGACTCCCTTTGTCAGCACAGTTCTGATAAGTTTGTCTTGTCCAGTTAAGGGTTTGAAGATGTCGTTACATTTGATTGCAGTCTCTGGTCTTGCTTGTTTCCTGGTTGTTGTCTCAATCTGTCTCAGCTCATGTTCATTATTGACCTCTCCTGTTCCACCCTCTGTGATGTAGAGCTCTGTGTAGATCTTATTGAGAAGTGTTGGGTTTCCTTGTTTAGCGATCCCCTCAAATACACATTGAAACTTCTTCTTTAGATTAGATTTGAGTTCACGTTGGCAAATCACAGCAAGCTCATCTGAATGAAGAAATAACACAGAGGATATTAATATTACGTCTGATTTAATGCCTACAGTTTTGTAAAACTGTGTTATAAAGTTTAAATTATAATAATTTACTCTCTTAACTGTCTGTATAAATCTGTAAATTTTTCATAATGCATTACAGACTGGTGTAACTGATTATATTATTATTGGTATTCTCTCTCTCTCTCTCTCTCTCTCTCTCTCTCTCTCTCTCTCTCTCTCTCTCTCTCTCTCTCTCTCTCTCTGTGTCTAAATTAATCACCACAACACATCCCTGCTGCTACTCGATGAGGTCACTAGGTGTTGTGTTAAGGCTGCTACAATATCATTGAGTTACACAGCTACTTTAGCTGTACTTTAGCTACAGCTTTTAAATGTTCTAAAACATCATTCAACATGAGGCAGACAGCTCTTACTTTTCTCCAGTGTGTCAGCAAGCTCCTTCTGGTTCATTTTCCTCAGGACGTGCAGTGTGATCTTCAGAGCCCCCTCTCTGGCACTGCTCTCGTGCTTCTCATCTTCAGCATCTACCACTTCCTTATCCTGCTTCTGACTCTCAAAGCCTTCTGGGAGTTCTGGACTAAGAATCCTCTTGAACATCTTCAGCTCGTTCTTCACAAATGTCATAATATTCTCTTCAAGCAACTGAAATAAATCAAGTAAATAAGTTAAGCAAGAGACTAAATGCTTTCTCATTAACACATTAATGAATGATTGACAGATCAACTTTACTTGAGGTAAACAAAAACAAATGTACATAACAGGACCACATACACTGAATATGGAGGCCAGGTCTGTTTGATGACTCTGGGAAGACTGACCACTGAGAATCTCTGACTCTGATCTCTCCTGTTGGTTTCTGTGGACAAAACATGAGATTACATCTCCTCATCCAGGGAGTACACTCACACACACACACACACACACACACACACACACACACACACACACACACACACACACACACACACACACACACACACACACACACACACACACACACACACACAAAGGGAAGGTAGTGTTGTTTTAATATTGTTTTAGGACTATGAAAATGGAAAAAAGGATTAGCCTATGGATTATGAAAACAACAAAAATAAATGGGAAAATGGGAGAGGAGAAATGACTAGAAACAGTGTTGTTTAACTCACTGACCATGACCCTTGAGTTCTTCTTACCTTTGTTCACTAGAAAAGTCTCCCTCTCTAAACTTTAGAGGTTCAGCCATAGACCGGTCACTCTTCATGGACACACAGCTGGGTACAGGGGAGGCTGGTCTCTCCTGCTTGATTGGACTTCAACCCAACAGAGACAAACATTACATCTCTCATCTACTCTGAGCTCAGATGGGGAAACAAGAGTTTCATTCCAAATTGCTGTATATCCATTTTCAGAAATGTTCGTAAATTAGCTTCTATTGTTTAAAGAAATGATCAAATAAATGGTTGTGTTTTTTCACAAGCTAATAATGGCATGGTGTTGTTCAATGACAGGCATGTGTTTGATTAAAATCAATCACTTAATGGCTTCATTTCAGAGAGAAAAATGTTTTTTTTGCAAAATGCTATATATCTAATTAACTCTCAGAGAAATAAGTAGTAATGCTAGATTTTACACAGTTAAATGTAACAAATAACTAGATGTTCACCGGACGTGCGACCTTGTCCCGAACCTGCTGTTTCGACCCTCTCTCTCTCTCCCTCTCCTTCTCTCTCTCTACCACACCTGCTGTCTCGACCTCTGAATGCTCGGCTATTAACAGCCAACTGACATTTACTCCTGAGGTGCTGACGTGTTGCACCCTCTATAACCACAGTGATTATTATTTGACCCTGCTGGTCATCTATGAACATTTGAAAATCTTGAAGAATGATCTGACCTTATAATCTCCCCCCAGCACAGCCAGAAGAGGACTGGCCACCCCTCAGAGCCTGGTTCCTCTCTAGGTTTCTTCCTAGGTTCCTGCCTTTCTAGGGAGTTTTTCCTAGCCACCGTGCTTCTACATCTGCATTGCTTGCTCTTTGTGGTTTTAGACTGGGTTTCTATATAAGCACTTTGTGACAACTGCTGATCTAAAACATTTATTCTGGGAACGCATATGAAGCAGACCAGGCCAGGGTTTGGGGTTTGGGAAGTCAATGAGAGGTAAAAATGACTTCCTTAGTTGTTAATTTTGAAAATGTTCTGTCTTAAATAGTTTAACAAACTGACACATTTTCATGTTAGTCATAAACAACTTTATATCGAAGGAGTGCCTTTGATTTGACGGCCTGCACATGTGCAGTTCGGCACAAGACGACCATTAGACCCAATGACGTATTTCTGCGCATGAGCTTCAAATCAAATCAAATTGTATTTCTCACATAATCCGAATACAACAGTGGCAAACTTTACCGTGAAATGCTTACTTATGAGCCCTTTCCCAACAATGCAGAGTTAAAAAGTCACAAAAATTAGCTAAATAAAAAAAGGAAATAGTAATAAAATAACAATAATGTGGCTATAAGGAGTACCGAGTCAATGTGCAGGGGTACCAGGTAGTTGAGGTAATTGAGGTAATATGTACATGTAGGTAGGGGTGAAAGTGACTAGGCAATCGGGATAGAGATTACATCTCCTCATCCAGGGAGTGCACACACACACACACACACACACACACACACACACACACACACACAAACACACACACACACACACACACACACACACACACACACACATGGAGGGAATGTTGTGTTAGTTTAATATTGTTTCAGGACTATGAAAATGGAAAAAAAAGATTAGCCTATGGATTATGAAAACAACAAAAATAAATTGGAAAATGGGAGAGGAGAAATGACTAGAGACAGTGTTGTTTAACTCACTGACCATGACCCATGAGTTCTTCTTACCTTTGTTCAGTAGAAAAGTCTCCCTCTCTAAAGAATATAGGAAGATTCATAGACTTGTCACTCTTCATGGACACACAGCTGGGTACAGGGGAGGCTGGTCTCTCCTGCTTGATTGGACTTCAACACAACAGAGACAAACATTATGTCCCTCATCTACTCTGAGCTCAGATGGGGAAACATAAGAAGAGTTTCATTCTAAAACGTCATTTTCAGAAATGTTGGTAAATTAGCTTTTATTGTTTAAAGAAATTATGAAAGAGATTGGTGTGTTTTTTCACTATCTAATCATGGCATGGGGTTGTTCAATGACAGACATGTATTTGTTTAAAATATATCACTTGATGTTTCATTTCAGAGACAAATAATGTGTTTATTTTGTAAAATGCTATATATCTGCCTCACTCTCAGAAAAATCAGAAGTATTGCTAGGTTTTACACTGTAATAATATTTATCTGCCTCCCTCTCAGAGAAATCAGAAGTATTGCTAGGTTTTACACAGTAATAATATTACTGCCTCACTCTCAGAGAAATCAGAAGTTTTGCTAGGTTTTACACAGTAATAAACGTAACAAATAACTACATTTGTAATAAAGAACTGTACACATGTACAACATTCAATACAGTAATATGAGATGTGTATGTAAAACATTTACATTTTACATTTTAGTCATTTAGCAGATGTTCTTATCCAGGACTGGTTTCCCAAAAGCATCTTAAGGCTAAGTACATTGTTAGAATCTTCCTAGGAGCATCATAGATGTTTTTTTGCCCTTCCGCATGACTTTATACACAGAAGATCTCCAGTAAACATAGAATTACATGGTTTATCTGTCTCTTTGTGACCGCCGATAAATTCAGAACAAAGTTGAGTACAAATACAAAGTTGCCAATGTCTTTGCAATTGATTCAAACAAGGGACGTATGCAAATTTGTTTCAAATTAAAACCGAGATGACTGCATTAAAATATAAACAGTAGGCTATAGGCCTATTTCAATCATATTGAAATACATTTCATGTTCAATTAATTGAGTTCTATTTTGCTACTTGTAGACTACTGTCTGTAATTTGTCTCAATATATTTCATGATGTGTAGCCTAACATGTGCCCAATGAAGTGCCAAATCTGTGATTTAGAATAAACTACCTCAATATTTGCAGCCGTAGGTGGTAATATCTCTCTAGGAGCTGATCTGTCATCAGTATTGTGAATTAATTATAAGATAAGATTTTAATGGAGAAAACTGATCCGAGAGCAGCGCTCCCCTTCTTTCGATCCTATCAGTGTTGATACATGCTCCACCGGACGTGCAACCTTGTCATGCTGCTGATGCAGTTTCTCCTGGTCTGCCTGCGGATATGGAACTCTGACCTGTTCAACGGACGTGAGACCTTGTCCCGAACCTGCTGTTTCGCCCCCCACCCCATCTCTCTCTCCCTCTCTCTCTCTACCACTGTCTCGACCTCTGAATGCTCGGCTATGAAAAGCCAACTGACATTTACTCCTGAGGTGCTGACGTGTTGCACCCTCTATAACCACAGTGATTATTATTTGACCCTGCTGGTCATCTATGCACATTTGAAAATCTTGATAAACGATCTGAACTTAATGGCCATATCCTCTTATAATCTCTCCCCCAGCACAGCCAGAAGAGCACTGACCACCCCTCAGAGCCTGGTTCCTCTCTAGGTTTCTTCCTAGGTTCCTGCCTTTCTAGGGAGTTTTTCCTAGCCACCATGCTTCTACATCTGCATTGCTTGCTCTTTGGGGTTTTAGACTGGGTTTCTATATAAGCACTTCGTGACAACTGCTGATGTAAAAAAAAAAATCTGGGAATACATATGAAGCAGACCAGGGTTTGGGGTTTGAGAAGTCAATGAGAGGTAAAAATGACTTCCTTAGTCTTTAATTTTGAAAATGTTCTATCTTAAGTAGTTTAACAAACTGAAACATTTTCATGTTAGTCAAAAACAACTTTATATGGAAGGAGTGACTTTGATTTGACGACCGTTAGACCCAATTACGTATTTCTGCGCATGAGCTTCAAATCAAATCAAATTGTATTTCTCACATATGCCGAATACAACAGTGGTACACTTTACCGTGAAATGCTTACTTACGAGCCCTTTCCCAACAATGCAGAGTTAAAAAGTCACAACATTTCGCTAAATAAAGAAATTGAAATAGTAACATAATAAAATAACAATAATGAGGCTATAAGGAGTACCGAGTCAATGTGCAGGGGTACCAGGTAGTTGAGGTAATTGAGGTAATATGTACATGTAGGTAGGGGTAAAAGTGACTCGGCAATCAGGATAGAGATTACATCTCCTCATCCAGGGAGTGCACACACACACACACACACACACACACACACACAGGGAGGGAATGTTGTGTTTGTTTAATATTGTTTCAGGACTATGAAAGTGGAAAAAAGGATTAGACTATGGATTATGAAAACAACAAAAAGAAATGGGAAAATGGGAGAGGAGAAATGACTAGAGACAGTGTTGTTTAACTCACTGACCATGACCCATGAGTTCTTCTTACCTTTGTTCACTAGAAAAGTCTCCCTCTCTAAACTGTTCAGGTTGATCCATAGACCGGTCACTCTTCATGGACACACAGCTGGGTACAGGGGAGGCTGGTCTCTCCTTTTTGATTGGGCTTCAACACAACAGAGACAAACATTACGTCTCTCATCTACTCTGAGCTCAGATGGGGAAACATAAGAAGAGTTTCATTCCAAAACGCTATATATCCATTTTCAGAAATGTTCGTAAATTAGCTTTTATTGTTTGAAGAAATTATTAAAGAGATTGGAGACATGTATTTGTTTAAAATCTATCACTTAATGGTTTCATTTCAGAGAGACAAATAATCGTTTTTTTGCAAAATGCTATATATCTGCCTCACTATCAGAGAAATAAGTAGTACTGCTAGGTTTTACACAGTAATAATATATATCTGTCTCACTCTCAGAGAAATAAGTAGTACTGCTAGGTTTTACACAGTAATAATATATCCGCCTCACTCTCAGAGAAATAAGTAGTACTGCTAGGTTTTACACAGTAATAATAAATATCCGCCTCACTCTCAGAGAAATAAGTAGTACTGCTAGGTTTTACACCCTAATAATATATAGCTGCCTCACTCTCAGAGAAATAAGTAGTACTGCTAGGTTTTATACAGTCAAATGTGACCGACCGGCTCGATCTTATGTAGCAAAATTTGAAATTGTGTTTTTTACATTGGATAAAAGTAGAGACTCAGCTAGAAAAAGGTATATCATACACTACAGTTGAAGAACAATGGGAAAGTAAATCATGTTTTGAAAGATGATAAACTTGTAACCTCAATTTTGAGAAAATGGCCTTTGAATGTTTTGGTACACCTACTGGAGAGCTCTTCTTTATCTACAGTGGTATTACTTTGGCAGATAATGTCACCCATCTAAATAAATCGTTATATATATATATATATATGTTGTTATTGTAGGTTTCCGTAGGTAATTGTAGGTTAGTATCGAAGCACGAGGCTAGCTAGCTAGCGGGTAGCTACTGGTAACGATTAGCTACGCTGGAGAGCTGTTTCCAATGTTAATGTGCTGCTAGCCAACGTTTAATTTTTTGCTGCGTTATGCGTTATGAAAGGAACTAGACACGGACATGAATTATCTGTTTAGTGTGCTAACACACTCTTGGCAGTTTGTTGTAACCAAGTATTGGTGCTAAATTGTGTGTTAATGGATGCTAGCTTGCTGGTTAGCTACGGCGTCATAGCTAGGCATCGTGGGTTGTTGTGGGTAGTTACTGTGTCTTGGCAGTTTCTTCGGCCGTGCCGGCTGTAGCACGAAGCGAGCTAACTAGCTGTATTTCGAACAGAGTCAGAGTCAACACATTAGCCATTGTGTGCCGGGTGTAGCACGAATCTAGCTAGCTAGCCGTTCTTCAAACAAAGTCAACACAGTGGCCATTGCTAGCTACCCAACACGACCAGCTAACTGTACGGTAGTAGCTAAATACAATATACTTGTCCTAGCTAGCCAACGTCTAATCATTGCTGCGTCATGAAAGGAACTTGACACAGACACGAATGATCTGTTTAGTGTGTTATCACACTATTGGTGGTTTGTTGTGACCAAGTGTTGGTGCTAAACGGTGTGTTATTGTTATTGGATGCTAGCTTGCTAGTTAGCTATGGTGTCATAGTTAGCTAGCTGAATAAAGTGGGTTGAGTCTATTCCTTTAAACATTGAACCGCTGTGGTTCACAACAATTCTGATTTCTAAAGGTGGAAGTTGGGAGAGTTTTTTGTTCGGGTGGTTCAGTGAAACAATTTTAGTTTCTGAGGTAGAAGTTTTTGGTGAGGGAGGCCCTGCTCTCTCCTCTCCCAGATGCTTAGCTCATTTCATTCCGATCTCCTCTGCATTTTTGTAGCCATTTGCTACAGCCTGTCAACTATGCCTCTGCCTATCCCTGTTCTCTCCTCTCTGCACAGGCTACACAAACGCACCACACCGCGTGGCTGCTGCCTCTCTAACCTGGTGGTCCCTGCACGCTCCACCCACGTGGAGTTCCAGGTCGCAGGCAGCCTCTGGAACTGCCGTTCTGCTGCCAACAAAGCTGACTTCATCCCAGCCTATGCCAACCTCCAGTCCCTCGACTTCCTGGCGCTGACGGAAACATGGATCACCACTGAAAACACTGCTACTCCTACTGCTCTCTCCTCGTCTGACCATGTGTTCTCGCATACCCCGAGAGCATCTGGTCAGAGGGATGGTGGTACAGGAATCCTCATCTCTCCCAAGTGGACATTCTCAGTTTTTCCCCTAACCCATCTGTCTATCTCCTCATTTGAATTCCATGCTGTCACAGTCACTAGCCCATTTAAGCTTAATATCCTTGTCATCTATCGCCCTCCAGGTTCCCTTGGAGAGTTCATCAATGAGCTTGACGCCTTGATAAGTTCCTTCCCTGAGGATGGCTCACCCCTCACAGTTTTGGGGGATTTCAACCTCCCTATGTCCACATTTGACTCATTTCTCTCTGCCTCCTTCTTTCCACTCCTCTCCTCTTTTGACCTCACCCTCTCACCGTCCCCCCCTACTCACAAGGCAGGCAATACGCTTGACCTCATCTTCACTAGATGCTGCTCCTCTACTAATCTCACTGCAACTCCCCTCCATGTCTCCGACCACTACTTTGTTTCCTTTTCTCTCTCGCTCTCCTCCCACACTACTCACTCTGCCCCTACACAGATGGTAATGCGCCGCCGCAACCTTCGCTCTCTCTCTCCCACTACTCTCTCCTCTTCCATCCTATCATCTCTTCCCTCTGCTCAATCCTTCTCCCTCCAATCTCCTGATTCTGCCTCCTCAACCCTCCTCTCCTCCCTTTCTGCATCCTTTGACTCTCTGTGTCCCCTATCCTCCCGGCCGGCTCGGTCCTCCCCTCCAGCTCCGTGGCTTGATGACTCATTGCGAGCTCACAGAACAGAGCTCCGGGCAGCGGAGCAGAAATGGAAGAAAACCAAACTCCCTGCCGACCTGGCATCTTTTCACTCCCTCCTCTCTACATTTTCTTCATCTGTTTCTGCTGCTAAGGCCACCTTCTACCACTCTAAATTCCAAGCATCTGCCTCTAACCCTAGGAAGCTCTTTGCCACATTTTCCTCCCTCCTGAATCCTCCCCCCCCCCCCCCCCCTCCTCTCTCTCTGTGGATGACTTCGTCAACCACTTTGAAAAGAAGGTTGACGACATCCGATCCTCGTTTGTTAAGTCTAATGACACTGCTGGTCCTGCTCACACTGCCCTACCCTATGCTTTGACTTCTTTCTCCCCCTCTCTCTCCAGATAAAATCCTGCGACTTGTGACTGCAGGCCGCCCAACAACCTGCCCACTTGACCCCATCCCCTCCTCCCTTCTCCAGACCATCTCCGGTGACCTTCTCCCCTACCTCACCTCGCTGATCAACTCATCCTTGACCGCTGGCCATGTCCCTTCCGTCTTCAAGAGAGCGAGAGTTGCTCCCCTTCTCAAAAAACCAACACTCGACCCCACTGATGTCAACAACTACAGACCAGTATCCCTTCTTTCTTTTCTTTCCAAAACTATTGAGCGTGCCGTCTTTAGCCAACTCTCTTGCTATCTCTCTCAGAATGACCTTCTTGATCCAAACCAATCAGGTTTCAGGACTGGTCATTCAACTGAGACTGCTCTTCTCTGTGTCACGGAGACTCTCCGCACTGCTAAAGCTAACTCTCTCTCCTCTGCTCTTGTCCTTCTAGACCTGTCTGCTGCCTTTGATACTGTGAACCATCAGATCCTCCTCTCCACCCTCTCCGAGCTGGGCATCTCCGGCGCGGCTCACTCCTGGATTGCGTCCTACCTGACCGGTCGCTCCTACCAAGTGGCGTGGCGAGAAGCTGTCTCCGCACCACGTGCTCTCACCACTGGTGTCCCCCAGGGCTCAGTTCTAGGCCCTCTCCTTTTCTCCCTATACACCAAGTCACTTGGCTCTGTCATATCCTCACATGGCCTTTCCTATCATTGCTACGCTGACGATACACAACTAATCTTCTCCTTTCCCCCTTCTGATAACCAGGTGGCGAATCGCATCTCTGCATGTCTGGCAGACATATCAGTATGGATGACGGATCACCACCTCAAGCTGAACCCTGGCAAGACGGAGCTGCTCTTCCTCCCGGGGAAGGACTGCCCGTTCCGTGATCTCGCCATCACGGTTGACAACTCCGCTGTGTCCTCCTCCCAGAGTGCGAAGAGCCTAGGCGTGACCCTGGACAACACCCTGTCGTTCTCCGCCAACATCAAGGCGGTGACCCGCTCCTGCAGGTTCATGCTCTACAACATTCGGAGAGTACGACCCTGCCTTACACAGGAAGCGGCACAGGTCCTAATCCAGGCACTTGTCATCTCCCGTCTGGACTACTGCAACTCGCTGTTGGCTGGCCTCCCTGCCTGTGCCATTAAACCCCTACAACTCATCCAGAATGCTGCAGCCCGTCTGGTGTTCAACCTTCCCAAGTTCTCTCACGTCACCCCCCCTCCTCCGCACACTCCACTGGCTTCCAGTTGAAGCTCGCATCCGCTACAAGACCATGGTGCTTGCCTATGGAGCAGTGAGGGGAACGGCACCTCTGTACCTTCAGGCTCTGATCAGTCCCTACACCCAAACGAGGGCATTGCGTTCATCCACCTCTGGCCTGCTGGCTCCCCTTCCTCTGCGGAAGCATAGCTCCCGCTCAGCCCAGTCAAAACTGTTCGCTGCTCTGGCACCCCAATGGTGGAACAAGCTCCCTCACGACGCCAGGACAGCGGAGTCACTCACCACCTTCCGGAGACATTTGAAACCCCACCTCTTTAAGGAATACCTGGGATAGGATAAAGTAATCCTTCTAACCCCCCCCCCCCCCCCCCCCAAATTGTAAAGTGGTTATCCCACTGGCTATAGGGTGAACGCACCAATTTGTGAGTCGCTCTGGCTAAGAGCGTCTGCTAAATGACGTTAATGTGCCCTTGAGCAAGGCACTTAACCCTAATTGCTTCTGTAAGTCGCTCTGGATAAGAGCGTCTGCTAAATGACTAAAATGTAATGTAAATGTATATATATATATATATATATATATATATATATATATATATATATATATATATATATATAGTGATATAATGATGATTCATATATATATATATATATATATATATATAGTTAACTAAATGTACGGTGTTTTTGGTTTATGTCATTTTCATTGTTTGTTATGCTATAAATGGTTATTTTATGGTCGTAACTGGTCAAATGAACTAGAAAATGTAATATTTTCAATTCTGAGTAATTACTACTTTAGTAAGGATATACTTTATTCAGTACTACTGCAGTTGCTAAATAATTCCGATAGATGGCAACCTAAGACCATGAATGACATTTCAGAAGGTTAGTTTAGTTTTCTCCCTGGATACAACACCACTCCCCCTCACAGGAAAACTCCTGCACACGCTTTTTACTGTCCCTTTCCACACTGCTAACGCAAGAGGAACGACTGAAAAAGCATTTAACAGATTACTGTGAAATAATATAATGATGATTCATGTTTATTATTATTAGCTGTTTTTATGCTCATGTTTTGAAATTATACTTCATTACTATAACGATTATCAATAAGCCTGAACATTAATTTAGTCAACTCTGGTCGAGAAAAACGTATTTTCCTAGTACATTCATTGTCAGATTCATCAACCAGCAGCGAGCACTCTGCCTTCTAGCACAAGCGAGGGGCATGTTGAGGTACATTTGCTAACTGGGAGGGTTGCATGATGTAATTTATTGGCGGGCTGGAAGACGCACTCTTGTCTTTTCTATTCCGAGGTTGTTTAATCGCAATATTAGATATTTTAAAATGCATGTATACTAGGGTTGAGGTTGGAGCATCTGACTAGTGATGATTTACCAGGGGTTCAACAACTGCTATAGGCACTATTTAATTGCTCTTCCAAAAGCATCACAGGCCTAATACGAGATATATAGCTAACTAAAGTAATGAGTGACCATTTTAGAAAATCATGGGACATATAGTCTTTGGTTGCATGCTATTTTATGTCAATCATATTGTTGCTTGTAGCCTATAAGTGATGGTTCGTGGTTTTATGCTTCCATCTATTGGAAATATTTAGCAATTAAAAGTTATTAATTCACATACAGCCTTGCAATTATACATATAATTAAATAACAACAAAATAATAAAAATGCTATTTAGCACTATAATTGTATTTATTAAGATAATGTTATTACTAAAATAGTTTCTAAAAGTGTTCTAGGCTACCCTACCCTAGAATTAGTGTTAAGGGTTATGGTTAAGGCTAAAATAGGTTATACCTAGGGTTAGGCTAAAATAGAATTAGAGTTAAGGGTTAAGGCTAAAATAGGATATACGTAGGGTTAGATTTTCTGTATAGCACTTTGTGACATCTGCTGATGTAAAAAGGGCTTTATAAATACATTTGATTGATTGATTGATTGATTGTTAGGTTTAGGGTTTTTAAGGCAAAAAACAGTATGGGTTTATGGCACTCTTGCTCCTCCTTGTGGCCGTATGTGGGTACTACATAACTCATTCATGACACTTGCTAGGCTCATAATCTGAGGTAGAAACTGCATCAGATCTACAAATCCATTAGCTAGACCACCCAATTAGACAACTATCACCCCATTATACCCATTTGGTTTGCAACTCAGTGAACCTGCGCAGCATTCGCTCAATTCGATACCTACAAACGTAGATTTCGATGCATATCAAATTACCCAGCAGCCATTTAGAAACAGCAAGTCGTCAAGAAAAAGGTGATTTCTTAATTTAAAAAAATATTCTGGCTGTTTAAATCGGCCACATCTTGAAAAAGAGGACAGGGACATACGTTTTGTTTAGGCTGTACACCTTTTTCTGAAAACAAATATGGTTAACCATGACCAGAAACTGTTTAATGTTTGATGGCTATGCGCCAGCCATCGCCTCTTCAACTGTGGCTCACAACAACATGATCTCAGGTGAACAGTGAGCTGCTCACCAAGTAGCCGTAACCTTGTTAATAATAAGTTATCTGAGGTAAACCTACCGGGTTAACGCAGGCAGGTCTCATTGATAACAATCGTGAAGCTGGCATTGTGACGGAGAACAATGCTCTGGGAATAGAATGTTCTGAAGGCGAGTCCGTGTCACGGAGCTCTATATAACTAATAGGAGCTGGTAGGGTGAAACATGACCTAAAATAAGGCCTGTTGTTTCGCGATTACTTCATAACCAGGGACGTAAGGTAATATTATGAAACTGGGCTCCATGGCAGATGCAATTAACTAGTTTTTATCAGAAAAAAACATTGTAAAAAAGGTCACTTGAGGCACCGCGAAAATAATATTCAAAAGTTTGGTCCTTGGACACAGAGGGGTTCAACACTAAAGTTACGGTCCATCTAGTGAAGAGAGGAGAACCGGACAGAGGGATGGTAGGTAGCCAGCATCCATCAACGAGAGAGGGAGAAGCCCTCCACGGTATTTAACAGGTGGAAGAAACAACCAGGGAGCTCCATCGGTCCACAAGAAATGCAGGCAGCCGGTGATGATGTAGTGGTAGCTAGGATAACTAGGATGCTGCTGGTAGAGTAGCTAGCTTAGCTAGCTGTACCGACTAGCTTGGCTAGCTAGCAGGTCGTTCGTCGTGAGCTGTCCTAACCAGTTAAGAGTTAACAGAAGGTGTCTGTTAATAATGCAGTGAGTCAGTGGTTCCTGTGCCACATGTAATTTGCTTTGGAGTAGTTTAAATAATGTTTCTATTTTTCTATATGATCAATCCATAAATAATATAGACCTACATGCAACAGTATCTCTTCAGCTTTTGACAATGATTTCTGTATAATAATTATGTGGCTGCTGCTGATGACAACAACATGTAAGTTGTTCTTCTACATCATAATAATGATGTCTGCATAGCATTTTGTCTTCATTTTGGTAGATTAACTCGTGCTTCTTTCTGAATATTAATTCAGGTTTCGCTCAGCGGCAAATGAGTTGGAGCTGTGGACCTGTGGCCGAAAAATGTCCAGTTTGAATCCCGGGCCGGGCGCTGGAAAAAACGGGCGGAATTGATCTGACCCCTGGAGGGCTGCTGGGTTCACGTCCTCAAAACATTCACATTTCGTTGGGCCCTTGAGCAAGGCCCTTAACCGCACAACATGCTCTCCATCCAGGGGCGCTGCACTGCAGCTTGAACCTGTGCTGGTCTCAACTGTATGTGTGAGGTCTGCTGTTTGGGGGGGTTAAGAACGGAGCAGAATACATGTTTTTGTTGTTTGCTGTAACTAATGGACAAAGTTGTATTGTATTGTAATGTATTGTATTGTAAAGAAGTCAGCCAGTGTTGACGTGGGCCATCGTTCAAACAAAGAGATGCCTCTCTGACCACCAGTGTGTTTGAATATAACCAAGATCAATTCTACCCCCCATACAATACTTTTATACACAGTAATTACTTTTTTATATATATAATAATAATATTAGCACATTACATTTTGGATAGATAGTACTCAGACATCTATAGTGTTTACAGTAATGACTATTACCGATCATTATCTTTTTTAATCCCACCCCTCTGCTACTCTCAGCCCCGCCCACCTATCTCCGTAGAACATCCTCTTTTGATTTCCACCTGCCATATTTTTTTCAACTGCACTGTGATGTCATACATGCATTTTTAGCCTTTCTAGTCACATAGTATCCACAGACTAAATTAAAGGTCAAGATTTTTCATAAGAGTATTATTCTCTTGTTGATTGACTGGCTATGGCTTTCCAAATCCCCAGCACTGCTATTTCTAAGGATAATTTTAAATGAATATTGGGATTTTTAAACCATTCCTATTGTCATATATTGTCCTATATATTCTTAGCTAAAAATATTCCTATTTAATAGTAGTAGCCATAAGTCATAAATGACACCATCATGTGTGTGTGGTGTGTGTGTTGTGTGTGGTGTGTGTGTGTGTGGTGTGTCTGTGTGTGTGTGTGTGTGTGTGTGTGTGTGTGTGTGGTGTGTTGTGGGTGTGTGTGTGGTGTGTGCTGGTGAGACATCCACATATCACAGTCAAATATACAGGATACAAACTTTCATTCCAGCTATATAGCGTTTTTGCTTAACAAAAATTAATACGCAAAAATCTATTAATTAAAATCTTAGAACAACAATATTTTACACGCACATGAAGGTACCCATAAGCAATCATTTCTGATGTAAAATAACAAACGTGAAAAAATTGTGGATATAACGTTTTAGAAATAAACGTATAAATTCTTAAACAACATTGTCATCTCACCTCTTAGCTTTGGTGTCATGTCCCCCAGAGAGACTCATTTTAGAGGCAGGGCCCCCCTCCTCTCTCTCCCCAGAGAGACTCATTTTAGAGGCAGGGCCCCCCTCCTCTCTCTCCCCAGAGAGACTCGTTTTAGAGGCAGGGATCCCCTCCTCTCTCTCTCCAGAGAGACTCATTTTAGACCACTGACCCCTAAACAGAGATGCAGCATGTTGGTTGTGGTGAACACAGTGACAACTAATTATTGAAGGTCAATTGTTCTATTTTATTCATGATCTCTTAGAAATAAAACATTTACTAACAGATACGTCCAAACAGTCAGGATTTAATGCAATCACATGAACATGTAGTCATGACTGATATTTTTCACCTTTTCTCCATGTAGTGGAACTAATAATAATATTAATAATATAATATTAATAATAATAATAATACAATAATATTATTATTAATAGTAATTAATAATAATCATGTCTCACTTTCTCTTGTAATAATTCCACTCATTCTAGTGTGTTGCTTTGTTCAACAGGTCTGCTATTATTATACTATTATTGAATTTAATTCATAATATCAATGTTAAGAAAAGTACGTTCAGGTTTCATACCAAATTACACAGGAAGCAGGAGCTCATTGTAACAACAAATGTTCTGATATTTTGAATGATTATTTAGAACTATGATACATTAACATTTTTACAAATTGTAAAATAACCACGATATACGAATCCTATAATACGAGATATGAACAATATGTTTTTGAATTTGACTTGCCTACGCCCAGTTAGCACAATTTTGTATGATTGAACTGTCACGTACCTGTCCCAGGTGAAATGGACTGTTAGATCTGAGTGTTTTACTGTCATTCTCTATACTATAATAACACCATATATTTAATTTCCCTACACACTTTACAATAATCCCTTGGAAGATTCTTACCTTGTTAGCCTGTATTCACAACCAGAACATGTCAAGTCACTGCGATATTTTCCGTTGTGCTGAGAGAGCACCTTCCTGATGACAAGTGGCTCTGTATCTGTGTTGTAGGTACAGTTGATCTTTGGATGCAATAATATCTGGTCAAAGTCCAGTGACTCAACACCATAGAATGGCATAAACATAACAGTAGTTTAACCTTTGGCCAGTAAAGGCCATGGCATACTATAAAATGTTGAATCATTATGATGGATCCAGTTTCAACATATCTCTAACTTAGAAGTATACAATAGGGTCCCAAAATATTAAATTAAATGCTTTTATACTAATACAATTGCTCAGAGAAAGAGATTGTTTAACAAGTAATACTTTTTTTCTCAAAAAGGTAGCGGTCAAAATTGACACCCCCGTTCAATACCTTCCTTGCGAGAACCACATTGGGAGGGATATTAGACAATTTCTACATACAGAATCCTTCCAAATGAGCGACTACAGGAAGGTAAAGGTACAACTAAACACACAAATAAAGAAACAATCTCCCTAATGACGGAGGCTTGAATCTTAGTCATTTACCCACCGGGCCTCTTACTACTATCCCAATGTAACATTTCTACCAACATACCATACATAAATAATCCCTGGTAGGATCCTTACTACTATCCCAATGTATACATTCTACCAACATCATACATCACATAATCCTGTAGGATCCTTACTACTATCCCCAATGTATACATTCTACCAATCCTACATACATCATATCCCTGGTAGGGATCCTTACTACTATCCCCAATGTAACATTCTACCAACATCTACATCAATAATCCTGTTAGGAGCCTTACTTTTGCAGCCTGATGGCCTGCCAATGGCATGATGTGTAGGGTGTTTTGCCTTTCACGCCAACAAACCTGGGTTGCTTCCCCTGCCCCGCCATTTTGCTACAGAAGTGGATGGTGCCATGAGGCCATCAGAAAGCCTGGACGTGTGAGGGGGCTGAGTAGTGCCTTTGATGTCGAAAATTGTATTTGTCGTCAGTGAACAAAAGTACTTTCCGAGTTTTTGTAGATTAAGATAGACTTTATTACACAGATAATCATAGCCGAGGTGGTCTGCAGAGCATCTAACTTTCCACCTCTCAACTCTCAGTTTATATACAGTTTAATCCTTACTCATTTTACATACTTTAGCTTAATCCCTCCCTGTTTGGTTCCTCCACCAATTGTCTACCAGTTTCACCTCTTGACCGCTCCGCCCACTTCCTTATTTTATAGATAATGGCGGTATCTGACTTCTCTCCCTTCTATTCAGTGTCTGGAAACATTAGTGGCGGGACCAAGGCCTGTCATGTAAAAATAACAGCCCTGTTCCTGTAGAAATAACAGCCCTGTCATGTAAAAATAACAGCCCTGTCATGTAAAAATAACAGCCCTGTCCCTGTAGAAATAACAGCCCTGTCCTGTAGAAATAACAGTCCCTGTCCTTAGAAATAACAGCCCTGTCCGGTAAAAATAGCAGCCCTTGTCCTGTAGAAATAACAGCCCTGTCCTGTAAAAAATAGCAGAGCCATTTCCTGGCTCCATTCTGACCCCCTAATTGATTCCCATACCTATCAATCGGTACTTAAACATGGCTTAAACATGGCAGGTCCATAATCAATTTCTCAATCATATACAGTTCCCACACATAGCAGGCAGTTCTCACACATTGCAGGCATTCTTCCAAGCCTCTTCCTTCTGTACCACTCAGTCCCAACACCTGTCATGCTGTGATTAACCATGTTTAACTTATAGTCTGAACTATGTTTAACCCCTGGCTCCGTTCCAGGAATATGCCTAAGGAGGGAGGCAAAGGGCAAACAGTCTGGTTTTCAGTCACTGATAAGGCAGGACAACCATGGATTAGGGAGGAGGGAGGAATTTGACCCGAAGTCAGATCAGATGACGAGAGAAGAAACTTCCACGCCCATGAAGGTTCTAGCATCAGGCAGGGCCATGACTACACCAGTGAGAGGAACCAATGAAGTTCCTGCCTAGCAACAGAGATGTAACTATGTTTAACCCTGGCTCCGTGCTTGTCATGTTGTGATTAACTGTTTAACTTATAGTCTACTGAGTCTAAAAGGATTGAACTATAGTCTACTGAAAAATCCCCAATACCTTCCTGTTTTGGAGGGGGCTGTGTAGTGAGCCACGTTACAATTCCCACCATGTGGGTTAACCCTATTGCCATGTGTAGGGTGTTTGCCTTTCTCGCCAGCGACCCGGGTTCACTTCCCTGCCCCGCTGTTTGCTACAATATTACCTGTTGAACAAAGAGACTCAATAGAATGAGATAAAGGATTTTAGGATAATATAAATAAGTATCAATTTAGAGTTGTCTTTTAGGTTCAGCCTGTAGCTGCTTTTATCAATTGGCTGAAATGTAACAAATGACATGGCCTCCGAGTTGGGAGATAACCAGGCCCAGTTTAAATCACCATGACAACCATTTCATTATTTCCCCAGTGCAGCAAGGGAATCTAGAGACCCACCTTGTTACCCAATCACATAGGTTTACAAGCAGCACAGTTGCACTTCATTGCTAAGAAAGTCAAACTGCTTTGGTTTAGATAAAGACAACAGGTCATAATATGTGTAGCAATCAGGGTTGGGCTCAATTCAGAATTTTGGAATTGACTCCCATTCAACTCATGAGGAAGATTAATCGTCATTGAGCAAATTTCAGGTCTGCTGAGCGAAACTGAATTTGTGAAAGTTCTGTACACTTCCGGCCTGACTGTAAACTTTACGATGTACGTGCAATTATTCTCTAGAACTCCTGAAATGTCACTGAGATTTTTTTCCGGTTGGGGGGAGGAGAGACATTTTTCCCTGATGAAAAGTGGCCCCTGTATCTATGTTCTGGGTACAGTTGATTTTTGGGATGAAATTAATATTTTGGTAAAGTCCAGTAACTCAACACCATGGGATAGCTTTAACAAAACAGTTTGGGTTAAACCTTTTGGGGCCAGTAAAGGCCATGGCTTTACTTTTAAAATTTGAAAAATTATGAGGGACCCAGTTTCAACAATCTCTAAAAAAAAAGATACAATGGGTCCCAAAAAAATAAAAATTTAAAAGGGATTGTATACAAATCCCAATTTGCTCGGGGGGGAAAAGAGATTTTTTAACAATTTAATACTTTTTTCTCAAAAAGATAGCGGTCAAAATTGACACCCCCTTTCCCTTTTACCCCCTTGGGGAGGAAAACTTTTGGGGGGATTTTAGAAAATTCCTACATCAGAATCCTTCCAAATGGCATTTTTACACCATTTTAGTTTAAATCCCCCCCTTTTTGGGTTACCCCCCAAAATTGTTTCCTTTTTTCACCTTTGCCCGGGCTCCGCCCCCCCTTCCCTTTTTTTATAATAAGGGCGCGGTATTGATTCTCTCCCTTCAAATTTTCAGTGTCTGGAAAACTTTAGTGGGGGGCCCAAAGGAAGCCCTGTAGAAAAAAACCCCTGTCCTAAAATAAAAACAGCCCGTCCTGTAAAAAAAAAAAAGCCCTGTCCTGAAAAAATAACAGCCCTGTCCTGTAAAAATAACAGCCCGGTCGGTGAAAAAAACAGCCCTGTCCTGAAAAAAAAAACAGCCCTGTCTTTGTAAAAAAAACACCCCTGCCCTTTGTAGAAATAACACCCCTGTCCTGTAGAAAAAACAGCCCTGCCCTGAAAAAAAAAAACACCCTTTGGTCCGTAAAATAACAGCCCGCCCTTGGTAGAAAAAAAATCCCTTTTTTCCTGAAAGAAAAAACAGCCCTGTCTGTAGAATAACAGCCCTGTCGGGAAAGAAAAACCACCCCTGCCCGAAAAAAATAAAAGCCCGGCCCTGTTAAAAAAAAACACCCTGTCCGTAAAAATAGCAGAGCCTTTTCCCGGGCCCTCCATTCGCCCCCCAAATTTGATTCCCAACCTATCAATCGGTATTTAAAAACAGGGGCCTTAAAACATGGCGGGGTCCATAATAAATTTTCTAATAATATACAGTTCCCACACATAGCAGGAGTTCTCAAAAATTTGGCAGGCATTTTCCCCAAGCCCTTCTTCTGTAACCACTCAGTCCCAACACCTGTCTTTCCCTGTGTTTAAAACCATTTTTTTAAACTTATAGTCTGAACTATTTAACCCCTGGTCCTTCCAGGAATATGCCAAAGGGAGGGAGGCAAAGGGCCCAACAGTGGTTTCGGGTCACTGAAAAGGGCCCGGGACACCCATGGATTAGGGAGGGGGCGAGGAATTCGCCCCAAAAGTAGATCAGTTTGAAGAGAGAAAAAATTTCCACGCCCCAAGGTTTGGGCTTTCGGGGCGGGGTTTTGAACCCCAGCGAGGGGGCCCAAATAAAGTTCCTCCCTACCCAACAGAGATGAAACAGTTAAACCCTGGCCCCGTGTTTGGTCGGGTTTGGTGTTTCATGTTAATTATGTCTACTAAGGTCAAAAAGGGTTTTAAACCTATAGTCTACTGAAAACCCCAAATACCTTCTGTTTTGGAGGGGGCTGTGTAGTGACCCACACTTACAATTCCCACCATGGGGGGTTAACCCTATTGCCAGGGTGGGTTTAGGGTTTTTCCCTTTCTCCCCAGCGACCGGGTTAATTTCCCCTTGCCCGCTTTTGGCTAAAAATTTTAATTTATCTGGGACTACCTTTGAACAAAGGCTAATAGAATGAGATAAAGGTTTTTAGGTTTTAATTTAAAAAAAATGATAAAATTTAGATTGTTTTGGGTTTTAAAGCCTTGTAGTGCTTTTATCAATGGCGGAATGTAAAAAAATGGAAAGGGCCTCCGAGTTGGGAGAGGGACCAGGCCCATTTTAAATCACCATGCCAACCATTCATTATTTCCCCAATTTCGAAGCAAGGGGGGAAACTAGAGACCCAAAACCCTTTTTACCCAATCACATAGGGTTTCCGCAGCTACCCGTTGCACCTTAATTGCAAAAAAGTCAAAAATGTTTAGTTAGATAAAGGGCACAGGTCCTAATATGTGTAGCAATCAGGGGTTTGGGCCCCAAATTTAGAATTTTTGGAAATTTACTCCAAATTTAAAATCTTGAGGAAAATTAAACGTCTTGACAAATTTAGGTCGGCCCGAGCGCAAAACTGAAGTTGTTTTAAAGTTTTGTTTCAACTTCCGGGGACATGTTTTTTGGGAAAATGGGGTAACCCGTGGCGTTTCAGTTTTTTAAACCCTGGGCCAAGTATTCCCTTTCCCAAAGAAGCACCTGAAAAATCGGGTTTTTATTTGTTTACAGAGAAAATTTGCATTTTATTTGGGCAAAAAAAACAGTTTTCCCAATGTGGAGCAAGCTGCTAGGTCTGCTGTTAGAAACCCGTAAAGGTTTCTTTACCCCTCTGGATAGCGGAATTTAAATTTGGGTTCCCCCGGGCCCGAGGACAAAGGAAATTTTCCTTTTGGCTAGATAAAGGTTTTTGACAGATAAGAGTGGCTTTTTAGAGTCAGCTTTCCATCCTCAGTAGTTCCCATCTAAGTTTTCAAAAGCCAGGGGTTTTCATTATTTATCGGGTAACAAAAAAATTTTACCTCTCCCACACAAATTTTCAAAAAAGTAAAATTGCAATGCTTTTTTCCTTTTTTTTTTCTTTTGCTTGAGGGGCCCAGGTCAGAGTACAGGCCGAGTCGGAAAGGCAATGCTACAGAATTCCTTTTCTGATGCCCCTTGGGCCCACTAAAGCTGCCATAGTTGTTTTTTATAATAAGTCTTGCATAGTTGCTTTTTTTAAATTTGTTTGGGCTGAAAGGGTTTAAAATTGTGTTTTTATTCCAAACAGGAAATTCCCCCAGAAAAGGCAAATGGTTTTAAAAGTGTGTCACGACCTTTAGAAGAAAAATTTTTGGGGGGGAAAAGCGTTTAAAGCGTACATCTTTTTTTTGAATGGACAACAACGCAAAAAACGATACGAAAGTGAAGTCCCACGGTTACAAAAAAACCAAAAGGAAAAAAGATCCCACAACCCCACTGTGGAAAAAGGGTTTCCAAAATGGTTCCCAATCAGAGGGGCAAAAAAGCAACAGCTTTAATTACGTTGCATCTGATTGAGAAAACCCCACCCCGGCCCAAAATAGAAAAAAAAATGAACTAGATTAAAAAAACCCAGCCCCACCAAAAAAACATAGGGAAAAACACACCCCCAAAAATAAAAAAAGTCCCAAAAGCCAGGGCGTGGGACATAGGGTTAAACCCAATGGGGGGAAAAAAATCCAAATTGGAGAGAAAAATTGTAGAGTTGAAATTTAATTGGCCCCATCCCCCAGGAATTGAAATTTTAGTAACCCGAAATTCCAAAATTTAAATTTAGTGCAATCAAAAAAATTTTGGATTTTCATGACAAGACGGTTTTCTCGCCCCCACAATGGGGTTGTTTTTCCAAAAAGCTCCCGCCTATCCTTTTTTTGGGGTTGGATTGGTTCCCAAAACCCCCCTTTTTTGTGAGATGCGGGTAGGTGAAAAGATTTTCTTGCCCTGGTTTTCCCCCCCGTTTAAACATGGAGGAGGAGGGTTTTGATGGTGTGATGGTGTGGGGGGGCTTTGCTAGTGACATGTTGTGATTTTTTTTTAGAATTTAAGGCACACTTAACCAGCATGGTACCACAGCCTTCTGCAGCGATACGCCCTCCCATTGGTTTGCGCTTAGTGGGGTCCATTTGGTTTTTCAACAGGGGCAGGGCCCAAACCCCAAAACCCCCGGCTGGTTTGAGCTATTTTGGGCCCAAAAAGGAGAGTGATGGAGTGCCGGATAGATGGGCCTGGCCCCCCACAACACCCGACCCCCAAAAACCCCTTTTAGATTGTTTTGGGGTTTGGGTTGGACCGCAAAAGTGAAGGAAAAAAAAAAAAAAACCCAAACCAAAGTGTCAGTATGTGGAAAAAACTGCTTCAAGACTTGGGAAAAAAACATTCCCGGGAAAATGGTTTTAGAGAATGCCAAAAAGGGTGTAAAGCGGGTTTTGAAGGGGAAAAGGGGTTGGCCCAAAAAAAACCTTTTTTTTTACTTTCATTTATTCCATAGTGTTATTTCTTTGTTTTTATGTCTTTACTATTATTTAAAATTAGTAAAACAAAGTAAACATGGAATGCAAAAAAGAACCAGTTTCACTGAAGTATTGATCAAAACAGAAAAACCCGTTAAAACTGAAGGGATTTTGACATCAACAGAACCCGTTACAAAATGAAGTATTTTATCAACAGAACCCGTTTCAACTGAAAATATTCTAATCATCAACAGAACAGTTTTCAATGAAGTATCTGATTTATCAAAAAAGAACCCGTTTCCAAAATGAAGTATCTGATCATCAAAGAAAACCCGTTAAAACGAAGATCTGACATCAATGAATTTGAAGGAAAAAAATTTTTCATTTTTAAAAAACAGCAGCGAAAATATCCCGTTGGGCAAATGTTTCCCCTGGGAAATTATTTTTTTGGGGAAAAATATTATTTTTTAAAAATTCTATTTTATTCCATGAATTTTTCAAGGCACTTTTAGCTTAAAGGGGATGCGTTTTTTACAGCCTAAATGCCCCAATGTTTTGGGATTGGGTTTTTGGGAAATCGTTGTCCAGGGTTGTTTTAAATGCTGAAGGTCCCGCCCCGCATGCAGCATGGACCAAGTAAATGCCATGACTAGGAGGGGTACCAGCCGGTTTCCCCAAAACCCCGCACCTTAAAGGGTGCCGCCCCCTATACACAGACATGGAATCCCCTGGCCACATTTAAAAATTGGGAAAAACTACCCAAACCCGGGTTTTCAAACCCCGCCCCTTAGAGGCGCCGCCCGATAACACAGAAATGGAATCACTGGCCACATTAATAATGGAAAAATACCCCCAAAGGGGGTTTTCCCCAAAAACCCCGTACCTTAGAGGCGGCCGCCCCAATTTCACAGACCCTGGAAACACCCGGCCCCAAAAAATAATGGAAAAAATACCCGGGGCCCGGGTTTTTCAACCCCGCCCTTAGAGGCTGCCGCCCGGGTAAAACAGACATGGAATACTGGCCAAAATTAATAATTTGGGAAACTTTCCAGCCGGTTTCCCCAAACCCCGCACCCCTTTGAGGCTGGGGCCGAACCCCCATATACAAAAGAAAAATGGAATCACTGGCCCCCATTAAAAATGGAAAACTACCAGCCGGTTTTTCCTCAAAACCCCGCACTTTAGAGGGTGCCGCCCGATTACACAGACATGGAATCATGGCCCCAAAATAATGGAAAAACTTTCCCCCCTGTTAATTTAAACCCCCCACCTTTTAAAGGGTCCCCCCCTTTTACAAAAGACTGGGAACACGGGCCCCATTAATAATGGGGAAAACTACCACCCCGGTTTCTAAACCTGCCCCTTTGAGGCTGCCGCCCGATAAAATACACAGACATGGAATAAAAGGCCACATTAATAATGGAAAAAACACCCCCCGGTTTTTCCCCAAAACCCCGCACCTTAGAGGCTTTCCGCCCCCGTAACACCCGAAACCCCCTTTTGGGAAACACTGGCCACATTAATAATGGAAAAACTAAACCCCCGGTTCCCCAACCCTGCACCTTTTTGAGGCTGCCGCCCCCCATATAAACAGACCCGGAATCAATGGCCACATTAATAAGGAACAATACCAGCCGGTTCCTCAAAACCCCGCAACCCTTTAAAGGGTGCCCCCCGTTACACAGACTGGAAAAACATGGCCCCCCATTAATTTAAAGGAAACTACCAAACCGGGTTTCCCCAAACCCCGCACCTTAGAGGCTGCCCCGATATACCCCGACATGGAATCACTGGCCACATTTAAAATGGAAACCCCCCTACCACCCGGGTCCTTTAAAACTGCCCCCTTAGAGGGGGCCCCCCCGATATACAAAGACAGGAATCAGGCCACCCTTTAAAAATGGAACATTTCCAGCCCGGGTTTTCAAAACCCCGCACCTTTTTGGCTGCCCCCCGAATACACAGACATGGAACACTGGAACCCTTTAAAAATGGGAAAACTACCCGCCGGTTCCTCAACCCCCGACCCTTTGAGGCTGCCCCCCGATTTTTACACGACATGGAAACATGGCCAAAATTAATTTTTTTGGAAAATACCAGCCCGGGTTCCCCAACCCTGCACCTTGAGGCGGGGCCCGGGAAAAACACAGACATGGAATTTATGGCCACATAATAAGGAAAACTACCACCCGGTTTTCCCAAAAAACCCCGCACCAGAGGCTGCCCCCCCGATATACAACCCGGAAAAGGGGGTCCTGGCCAAATTTAAAAATGGAAAAATAAAACCCCCGGGGCCTCAACCCTGCACCTTAGAGGGGTGCCCCCCCGATTTTTCACCCGACATGGAAAATGGCCACATTAATAAAGGAAAAACTAAAACCCGGTTCCCCAAAACCCCGCCCCCAGGGGTGCCGCCCCATATACACCGAAATGGAATCATGGCCACATTTAAAAAGGAAACCCCCTACCAGCCGGTTCCTCAACCCTGCACCTTAGAGGGCCGCCCGATATAACCGGGCATGGAATCCCCTGGCCAAAATTAATAATGGAACCCCTACCAGCCGGTTCTAAAACCCGCACCCTTAGAGGGGTGCCGCCCCGATTACACAGCTGGAAAACACTGGCCACATTAATAAGGAAAAAACTACCAGCCGTTTTCCCCAACCCCGCACCTTTGAGGTGCCGCCCCCATATACACAAAACATTGGGAATTTAAATGGCCACATTAAAATGGAACAAACCACCCGGTTCCTCAACCCGGGCCCCCGAGGCCGAGCCCCATATATCCCCAGGGGCAGGGGAAACCCCTGGGAAAAATTAAAAAATGGAACAAATACCCCCCCGTTCCCCAACCCCGCCCCTTAAAAGGCTGCCGCCCCCAAAATACACAGCAGGGGAAACACGGCCCCATTAAAAAGGGGAAAACTACCAGCCCGGGTTTCTCACCCCGCACCTTAGAGGCTGCCGCCCGATATACACCGACATGGGGAATCCCCTGGCCACCCTTAATAATGGAAAACACCAGCCGGTTTCCCCAACCCGGCCCCCTTTTGAGGTGCCCCCGATATAAAAAGGGCAGGGGAAACCCCTGGAAAAATTAATAATGGGAAAACTACCCCCCGGGTTTTTAAAACCCTTTCACCTTAGAGGTGCCGCCCCCCCAAACAGTGGGGAAAAAAAGTATTTAGTCAGCCACCAATTGTGCAAGTTCTCCCACTTAAAAAGATGAGAGAGGCCTGTAATTTTCATCATAGGTTCATGTCAACTATGAAAGACAAAATGAGAAAAATAAATCCAGAAAATTACATTGTAGGATTTTTTATGAATTTATTTGCAAATTATGGTGGAAAATAAGTATTTGGTCAATAACAAAAGTTTCTCAATACTTGTTTTATACCCTTTGTTGGCAATGACACAGATCAAACGTTTTTCTGTAAGTCTTCACAGGTTTTCACACACTGTTGCTGGTATTTTGGCCCATTCCTCCATGCAGATCTCCTCTAGAGCAGTGATGTTTTGGGGCTGTCGCTGGGCAACACAGACTTTCAACTCCCTCCAAAGATTTTCTATGGGGTTGAGATCTGGAGACTGGCTAGGCCACTCCAGGACCTTGAAATGCTTCTTACGAAGCCACTCCTTCGTTGCCCGGGTGGTGTGTTTGGGATCATTGTCATGCTGAAAGACCCAGCCACGTTTCATCTTCAATGCTCTTGCTGATGGAAGGAGGTTTTCACTCAAAATCTCACGATACATGGCCCCATTCATTATTTCCTTACACGGATCAGTCTTCCTGGTCCCTTTGCAGAAAAAACAGCCCCAAAGCATGATGTTTCCACCCCCATGCTTCACAGTAGGTATGGTGTTCTTTGGATGCAACTCAGCATTCTTTGTCCTCCAAACACGACGAGTTGAGTTTTTACCAAAAAGTTATATTTTGGTTTCATCTGACCATATGACATTCTCCCAATCCTCTTCTGGATCATCCAAATGCACTCTAGCAAACTTCAGACGGGCCTGGACATGTACTGGCTTAAGCAGGGGGGACACGTCTGGCACTGTAGGATTTGAGTCCCTGGCGGCGTAGTGTGTTACTGATGGTAGGCTTTGTTACTTTGGTCCCAGCTCTCTGCAGGTCATTCACTAGGTCCCCCCGTGTTGTTCTGGGATTTTTTGCTCACCGTTCTTGTGATCATTTTGACCCCACAGGGTGAGATCTTGCGTGGAGCCCCAGATCGAAGGAGATTATCAGTGGTCTTGTATGTCTTCCATTTCCTAATAATTGCTCTCACAGTTGATTTCTTCAAACCAAGCTGCTTACCTATTGCAGATTCAGTCTTCCCAGCCTGGTGCAGGTCTACAATTTTGTTTTCTGGTGTCCTTTGACAGCTCTTTGGACTTGGCCATAGTGGAGTTTGGAGTGTGACTGTTTGAGGTTGTGGACAGGTGTCTTTTATACTGATATCAAGTTCAAACAGGTGCCATTAATACAGGTAACGAGTGGAGGACAGAGGAGCCTCTTAAAGAAGAAGTTACAGGTCTGTGAGAGCCAGAAATCTTGCTTGTTTGTAGGTGACCAAATACTTATTTTCCACCATAATTTGCAACTAAATTCTTTAAAAATCCTACAATGTGATTTTCTGGATTTCTTTTCCTCAATTTGTCTGTCATAGTTGACGTGTACCTATGATGAAAATTACAGGCCTCTCTCATCTTTTTAAGTGGGAGAACTTGCACAATTGGTGGCTGACTAAATAATTTTTTCCCCCACTGTACATAGACATGGAATCACTGGCGACATTAATAAATGAACGCTAACCACTTTAATAGTGTTTACATACTGCTTTACTCATCTCATATGTATATACTGTAATCTATTCTATTCTACTGTATCTTAGTCTATGCCACTCTGACATTGCTCGTCCTAATATTTATATATTTCTTGGAGCTAGAAATACAAGCATTTCGCTACACCCGCAATAACATCTGCTAAATATGTGCATGTGACCAATACAATTTCATTTGGATTTGAAATGCTTCACAATTGATTTCTTAAATGGCAGGCTATAGCCTTGGAATAATAATAATAATACAGCCTAAATAATTCATTTTCGTTCCTTTAGGCTACCTGGCTTGCTCCTGACTCATTTAGAGTTAGTATGTTGTTTAACAGCCGGTTCAAATGTTGAACATCAATTGATGGTGACAGAATCACACATTGCTTAAGCAAAGTCAATTTAGTTTATCCTATAAAATGTTGTGCAGCCTCTGAATATCATAGACAAATCAAAGATGTCCAATATGCATCGGTCACATCTTTCGCCTGCATTTTTCAGCGTGTTTCTGGCATATAGATCGCTTTATATAATCAGCCATTTTCTTTAACAAAAGCCACAATACACTCACATACCCTCTCAATTAGAGCCCTGGTTTTAACTTAACACACCAAGTCCTTCACTGACACTGAGATATTTAAGGAGTGCATGGTGATTAGGGTTGAATAGCGGGAACCGGGTCGATTATAATACATTGTTTATATTAACAGCAAAATGTAAAATGGAAATGTTAAATTATATGCAATGTCTAAATCTGGTTTATCGACGGCCTTGTCTCTGCTATCTGCATGATCAACCATCAACCCTCCGGATGGGGACAGAGCACCTCTCAGGATGGAGCGCAGGACAATGCATGTAGACCTACCATCTCATCATGGTAACTTTTGCTACAGTAACATAAGGACACAATGCGAGTCTAATTTACACATCTACATCTGGTTTCGGGGGGGGCACATTTTTTATTGTAAAGACACTTATATATTTTTTTATTGCAGCGGCAGAGTTTTAAAACAGCCTATCACTTGAATATCGTTGCTTTAAATCAATGCACATGCCAGCACTCTCTCGCAGTCTTTCTCTCAAAAATATAAATGCAACAGCAAACAATTTCAAAGATTTTACTGAGTTACAGTTCATATAAGGCAATCAGTCAACTGAATTAAATGCATTATACACCCCCGGGAATAATATGATACTTTTAAAACATTTTCTGACAAGTGAACACTTAGAAATGTTCATTTTCACGTTTTAATAAATTATTTTGAATGTTTGGGAATGATGTGTACTAACTCTATAGCAGTCAGGAGCAAGCCAGAAAGCGGCCGTGCGTTTGGACAATGAATAGACACTGCAGGAAATAAAACCAAATAAAACCATCTGTCTAGCACATTTCTCCTATTTGTCTGCCTCTTCAGTCCAGGGTGCATTGCATGGTGCCATTGCCAGAGATATTAGAGAAAACAGATAGGAATCACATTGGGCAATGCACGTCGGAGAGTATAACGCTCCACCCAGCAGACTGTCGACCAATCCCGTTGAAGTTGTCATGCAGCGTCACGCGGTTGCTAAACTAATCGTCGCGCAATCCCTTCTCAAAGTCAGGGTATGAGTCGAGAAACGTGCCTATTTTCCTCGAAAGTACATAATGTGACGATTCCAAAGCTATACAATATTACAGATATAAAGAGATCAATTATATCATAACTCAGAAAATATTCGTAATGTTGTACCTTGTTGACGAAATTCGTGCTAATGTTTTTTTTTTAGCTAGCACTCAATTGCCTCCCGTTCACTCCTTGAAAGAGAGCTCTCCTTGTCCCAGAATTGCCCAGAATGCACCGCGCGGCCCATGGACGTAGCATGGGCAATGTACACCAATGGGCGTTACCAGGAGTCCAATGGAGTTTCCCCAATCTCCTCAAAAGGATCTCTGCCGTTGTGAACGTCAGACTCCACTCTGTGAGGCACATCGATCTGCAGGTTGAACATGGTGAGATTGTAGACCCCTAAATTGATAGTGCAGTTTGTTTAGGCGATTTTACAGCTAACTAGCTACTTCACATGCTGATATTGTATTTGGTATTAATGTGTGTAGCTACGTTTGCTTGCTTGCTTGCTTGGCGCGGCGGTCCTTTGTGGGCAAATTTAGTCATCAAATTTGTCATCAAAGTCTGGCATTCTCTGGATTTATGGTACTTTCAAGACAACTGGGAACTCAGAAAAAAACAAGGTCGAATCATGACGTTAGTGACTTTCAGGTCGGAGCTCTAGAAAGAGGCCCAAGTTCCCGACTTAGAATTACAAGTTGGATGACCGTTCAAAACGTATTATTTTCCAGTCGGAGCTCGTTTTTTTCAGAGTTCCCAGTTGTCTTGAACTCACTGAAGTCTGAGATTTCCAAGTTCCGAGTTTCCAGTTGTTTTGAAAGCGACAGAAGTCATGGTGGATTGACAGCATGGCCAATGTTGAAAGTTTATCCTTTTAAGCTTGGAAAAGAGACCCTTAAACCCAGACTTGGACCACAAATCCACTCCACTGAATAGCAGGCTAGTGATCACTTTGTAATGCTTGCAGTTAGCCACTGATTCCTTCCAAACCACTCGTTGTTGAATTTGCGATTTCCAACTTGTTGTGTAATGTTTATGTCCAATGGCCGATGAGCACTGATACGTTTTATCTATAATTTCCCTCCATAATTTCTCTTCATGTGAAAAGGTTTGAAAAGGATTTGCCAGTAGATTGTCGACTTGATTCATGATGATGACTGCTAGCTTCCTAATATGATGTTGATAGGATCAGTCCAATCAAAGCTACTGTAGATATAACGTGATTTGACGTCATTTTATCTGTGGCCAATGACCTTGAGCCTTCTGGGATGGGCACTTCTAATGTAATTCTATGGGAGCACCCAAGGAGCTTGAATTTTCGAGCTCTCCCCTTAGATTTTACGGTGACATAGAGTCTCCATGAGTGACAGAACACTGAGCCAATCACGGCGCAACTAGAGAACATTACCAACCCCTACGCTCCGTATTTTCCGCTGGCCGCCCCACCACCACAGAAAGCACTGAGCTAGGCTGAAACACCTGCATTTTGGAGCTGCCAAACTCAAGAAAGCAAAAAAAAGAGACAATGTTTGTATGCGGCTTTATTAACTAATTTTTATATATATTTTTTTGCATTGTTTGCAAACTGATATCTGACACGTGTTAATACAAAAATAACAAGCAAAACAGGCTATTTTTTTAAAGCTAAACTGGTGGGGCTCAAAACAGCTCTGCCCCACCTGCCCTGAATGAAGGGTCGCCTCTGAGCAGTGTGATTTTGAAATCATGTTTAACTCTCTGCAGGTTGTCGCTCTGTGCAGTCGAAGAGGAAGGCTGTGTTTCTCTGGTCTCAGCTCTGAGGTCAAACCCCTCACACCTGAGAGAGCTGGATCTGAGTAACAATCGCACAGGAGACTCAGGAGTCAGACTGCTCTCTGCTGGACTGGAGGATCCACACTGCAGACTGGAGAAACTCAAGTATGTAGAGGGTTTTTGTCAATCTGTGTTGATGATTGACTTACTGTAATAGAGCTTGAGACCACCTGAGTTGAGGGACAAGGACTGGATTGATCACAGTAGACCACCTGAGTGGAGGGACAAGTACTGGATTGATCAGAGTAGACCACCTGAGTGGAGGGACAAGTACTTTATTGATCACAGTAGACCACCTGAGTGGAGGGACAAGGACTGGATTGATCACAGTAGACCACCTGAGTGGAGGGACAAGGACTGGATTGATCACAGTAGACCACCTGAGTGGAGGGACAAGGACTGGATTGATCACAGTAGACCACCTGAGTGGAGGGACAAGGACTGGATTGATCACAGTAGACCACCTGAGTGGAGGGACAAGGACTGGATTGATCACAGTAGACCACCTGAGTGGAGGGACAAGGACTGGATTGATCAGAGTAGCATAGAGCTACCACCATCTTTGCATTAACCAGTATGGGCCGGCATCAGAGGTCTGAACACACCAACACACAACCACCTAAGGAAAACATGGTAATACTTTATTACAATCAAGTTCATAGGATAATGTGGATAAGATGTGAGGTGGCCTACAAAATGGATGTAGTCTATGACTCAACCTGAGCATCAGTAGGCTATGTGATTCAACCTGAGCATCAGTAGGCTATGTGATTCAACCTGAGCATCAGTAGGCTATGTGATTCAACCTGAGCATCAGTAGGCTATGTGATTCAACCTGAGCATCAGTAGGCTATGTGATTCAACCTGAGCATCAGTAGGCTATGTGATTCAACCTGAGCATCAGTAGGCTATGTGATTAAACTTGAGCATCAGTAGGCTATGTGATCAACCTGAGTATCAGTAGGCTATGTGATTCATCAGTAGGCTATGTGATTCAACCTGAGCATCAGTAGGCTATGTGATTCAACCTGAGCATGAGTAGGCTATGTGATTCAACCTGAGCATCAGTAGGCTATGTGATTCAACCTGAGCATCAGTAGGCTATGTTATCAACCTGAGTATCAGTAGGCTATGTGATTTATCAGTAGGCTATGTGATTCAACCTGAGCATCAGTAGGCTATGTGATTAACCTGAGTATCATTAGGCTATGTGATTCATCAGTAGGCTATGTGATTCAACCTGAGCATCAGTAGGCTATGTGATCAACCTGAGTATCAGTAGGCTATGTGATTCAACCTGAGCATCAGTAGGCTATGTGATCAACCTGAGTATCAGTAGGCTATGTGATTCAACCTGAGCATCAGTAGGCTATGTGATTCAACCTGAGCATCAGTAGGCTATGTGATTCAACCTGAGCATGAGTAGGCTATGTGATTCAACCTGAGCATCAGTAGGCTATGTGATTCAACCTGAGCATCAGTAGGCTATGTGATTCAACCTGAGCATGAGTAGGCTATGTGATTCAACCTGAGCATCAGTAGGCTATGTGATCAACCTGAGCATCAGTAGGCTATGTGATTCAACCTGAGCATGAGTTGGCTATGTGATTCAACCTGAGCATCAGTAGGCTATGTGATTCAACCTGAGCATCAGTAGGCTATGTGATTCAACCTGAGCACGAGTAGGCTATGTGATTCAACCTGAGCATCAGTAGGAATAAACAAGCTCTGTGTTATAATGAAAGGCTTTGAGCATCATTACGCACTAGAAGGTGACACACTGCACAAAAGTGATACTCTGCAAACGTGAATTCCTGCTAACAGGGAACATTAGCCCAATACACATGGTCAAAGACACACATCATAGTGATACAGTCATATAGGACCCAGCCCACTTTAAGATACAGTCATATAGGACCCAGCCCACTTTAAGATACAGTCATATAGGACCCAGCCCACTTTAAGATACAGTCATATAGGACCCAGCCCACTTTAAGATACAGTCTGCAACAAAATGGGACATAAGACAGAACTTTTTAAAAACACTAAACTTGCCCAGCTGACGAGAACCTCCTGAGCAGTCTGAGCATGTGCCCCATTGCTGAGCCGGCTGGCATGGCAAGTTGCAGGTGAATAAATTACAGTGGCCTGAAGGGGACACAGATTCAGGTTCATTACTTAGAATCCAGAAGAACACGATAAGACCACACTAATAATGCAGCAACAGCTGTGCTCTAGTTCAGGCTAGTTATTTCAGTTGGAGGCTAAAGAATGTGCTACAACAAGCAGCCTGTTCTATTCCAAAGGTGTAGGGGACAGGATGAGCACCCCTTGAAACACAACCATCTCATCTGGTTCCCCAAATTCCCCCTCACTACCTGTCTTTGTCGCCGGCAGCCCTACCCAGCAGCGAACGACAACCTGCCCCCGTTAGAGTGAGTGCAATACAGATACTTGTAGGCTATGGAACCCAACGTTCATCAAAGCACCAGCTCTCCTCAATCACCTGCCTGAACTCTCGGATCGGCCTTATAACAGTTTCTCAGAGACCCAGGCAGAGTTGGCAAGGAGGCACCGGCATAGAGCAGTTTGTTCATGATTTGGTGAAGTCATTCCTTGCAAGCTGTATTCACAGCGTCAACACAATACTGTAAGAAATGTTTCTGAGTTTGGGTTAGTTTGATAGTTATCAGGTTAGTTATGATAATTGATAGCTAGCAGGTTAGTTATGATCATTGATAGTTATCAGGTTAGTTATGAACATTGATAATTATCAGGTTAGTTATGATAATTGATAGTTATCAGGTTAGGTATGATCATTTATAGTTATCTGGTTAGTTATTATAATTTATAGTTATCAGGTTAGTTATGATAATTGATAGTTATCTGGTTAGTTATGATAATTAATAGTTATCTGGTTAGTTATGATAATTGATAGTTATCAGGTTAGTTGTGAACATTGATAATTATCAGGTTAGGTATGATAATTTATAGTTATCTGGTTAGTTATGATAATTGATAGTTATCAGGTAATTATGATAATTGATAGTTATCTGGTTAGTTATGATAATGTATAGTTATCTGGTTAGTTATGATAATTGCTAGTTATCAGGTTAGTTATGCTAATTGATAGTTATCAGGTTAGTTATGCTAATTGATAGTTATCAGGTTAGTTATGATAATTGATAGTTATCAGGTTAGTTATGATATTGATAGTTATCAGGTTAGTTATCAGGTTATATATGATTATTGATAGTTATCAGGTTAGTTAGGATTATTGATAACTATCAGGTTAGTTATGATCATTGATAGTTATCAGGTTAGTTAGGATAATTGATAACAATCAGGTTAGTTATGATCATTGATAGTTATCAGGTTAGTTAGGATAATTTATAATTATCAGGTTAGTTATGATAATTGATAGTTATCAGGCTAGTTACAGTATGATAAAATATAGTTATCAGGTTAGTGAGAGAGATGTACATTTACTAACTGTCTGTTCTTCTGCTCCCCCTACAGTGTGAAACCTGGTGGAGTGAACACAATCAAACCTTGGCCTAGAAAATGTGAGTTTTAACTGCTGGGAAGAATTAGCTTGTTATTACTCAGTCTTTTGTATAGTAAGGGGTTAGAAAATAATGGAATCATTTTTCAGAGTTTGCTTGATAAGTGAGCTATGTATGTGTGGTTACACTGATAGGACTTCACTCTGTGGGTTATGTTTTGCTGTGTGTTTGTGTTTTAAATGACCAACAGTATAACATTCATCATTCAGCAAGTCTTAAATAACCTTTCCTTGGCCCTTTAATACCTAGAAACAATAAACATTCTGATGTGGCCTTTAATACCTAGAAACATGAACATTTCTGATGTGGCCCTTTAATACTAGAACACATTAACATTCTGATGTGGCCCTTTAATACCTAGAAACATTAACATTCTGATGTGGCCCTTTAATACCTAGAAACATTAACATTCTGATGTGGCCTTTATACCTAGAAACAATAACATTCTGATGTGGCCCTTTTAATAACTAGAAACATTAACATTCTGATGTGGCCCTTTAATACCTAGAAACATTAACATTCTGATGTGGCCCTTTAATACCTAGAAACAATAACATTCTGATGTGGCCCTTTAATACCTAGAAACATTAACATTCTGATGTGGCCCTTTAATACCTAGAAACATTAACATTCTGATGTGGCCCTTTAATACCTAGAAACATTAACATTCTGATGTGGCCCTTTAATACCTAGAAACATTAACATTCTGATGTGGCCCTTTAATACCTAGAAACATTAACATTCTGATGTGGCCCTTTAATAACTAGAAACATTAACATTCTGATGTGGCCCTTTAATACCTAGAAACATTAACATTCTGATGTGACCCTTTAATACCTAGAAACATTAACATTCTGATGTGATATGAAGATGATTTGTAATATACCTGGTCTTCCCCATCAGATATCTGTGATCTCACACTGGACCCAAACACAGTAAACAGACTCCTCTATCTGTCTGAGGAGAACAGAAAGGTGACACGTAGCGAAGAGGCTCAGCCGTATCCTGATCACCCAGAGAGATTTGAGGACTGTGAACAGGTGCTGTGTAGAGAGGGTCTGACTGGGCGCTGTTACTGGGAGGTAGAGTGGAGTGGGAGTGGGGCTGATATAGGAGTGACATATAACGGAATCAGCAGGAGAGGAGGGGGTGATGATGACTGTGTACTTGGACAGAATGACAAATCCTGGAGTATGAGCTGCTTTAACAACCGTTACACTGCCTGGCACAATAATAACCCCACTACCATAGACGTCCCCTCCTCCAGCTCCCACAGAGTAGGAGTGTATCTGGACTGGCCAGCCGGCACTCTGTCCTTCTACAGAGTCTCCTCTGACACACTGACCCACCTGAACACATTCCACTCCACATTCACTGAGCCCCTCTATCCAGGGTTTCAGCTTTGGGATGACTCCTCTTCAATGTCTCTGTGTCATGTGGTCCCTGTGCCAAACACATGATGTTTCACTGTAATCATGGTCATGTTCAGTAAGACACACTGGAACAAGAATTGATATGAACTCTCTAGTCACGAGTTAACAGATTATTATTATTATTATTATTATTATTATTATTATTATTATTATTATTATTATTATATCTAAATAGTCATGAATATACACCACTGAAGTTGATAGACATTGTAAAATAGTAATTCATAGAATGAATCACTGTTGTTAAAGGTTCTCATTTAGAAATCATTGATCTTGTTGTTATTGCTTTTTCATGTTTGTAAATATTCCTGTCTGTAAAATGTTTATTTGTCAAATTGTTGACCAAACAATCCTGCTTCTGTATAAACACAATTACACTGAATGGAATTTACATGTCACAGATTTGACTAATGATGGTTAATAAAACAGATGAAAGAAGAGCAGTTCTAAATGTTTTATTTTTTATAAGAATATGACATTTAAATCAGTGGAGGCTCCTCAGAGGAGGAAGGGGAGGACCATCCTCCTCAGTGAACTTCATAAAAATGGTAAAACATTTTAAAAGTTAGCCTTTTTAGATCAAACTATACTAAATATATTAATGTCACCAAATAATTGATTAAATCACAATAAAGGTCTACAGTAGCCTCAACAGCACTCTGTAGGGTAGCACTAGGGTGTAGCCGGAGGACAGCTAGCTTCCGTCCTCCTCTGGGTACATTGACTTCAATACAAAACCTAGGAGGCTAATGGTTCTTACCCCCTTCCATAGACTTACACAGTAATTATGACAACGTCCGGAGGACGTCATCCAACCAGAGCCTGTTAATTGAAGTGCATTCCAGGTGACTACCTCGTGAAGCTGGTTGAGAGAATGCCAACATTTGACTAGTACTGCCAGTCAAAAGTTTGAACACACCTACTCATTCAAGGGTTTTTCTTTATTTTTACAATTTTTTACACAGTAGAATAATAGTGAAGACATCAAAACAATGAAATAACACATATGGAATCATGTAGTAACCAAAAAAGTATTAAACAAATCAAAATATATTTTAAATTTGAGATTCTTCAAATAGCCACCCTTTGCCTTGATGACTGCTTTGCACATTCTTGGCATTCTCTCAACCAGCTTCATGAGGAAGTCACCTGGAATGCATTTCAAATAACAGGTGTGCCTTCTTAAAAGTTAATTTGTTGAATTTATTTCCTTGTTAATGAGCTTCAGCCCATCAGTTGTGTTGTGAGAAGGTAGGGGGGGCATACAGAATATAACCCTTTTTGGTAAAAGACCAAGTCCATATTATGGCAAGAACAGCTCAAATAAGCAAAGAGAAACGACAGTCCATCATTACTTCAAGACATGAAGGTCAGTCAATACGGAACATTTCAAGAACTTTGTTATGATTTAACTGGATAAGAACCCAAATGCAGACAAGTACACTAAGCCAGAGAAGTTTTAACAGGTTTATTTACAATGTTCAAAGTCCAGGTTTCCAAATATCGGGGAAGAGCAATTCCAGGTTACAGGGAGGGTAACAGATCCAGATCAGGGCAGGTGTGGTACCGTGATGTACTAGTGTCCGTGGTGAGTCCAAAAGAGAGGTCCGGTAGTGGAGAGCAGGATGGTGGTGGCAGGAGTGAAGCGGAGGCAGGAGTCAGGTTCCAAATATCTGTGGCACAGGAGAAAAAGTAAATAGAACAGGCAAAAAACACAAAGAGCAAAAATAACTAGGTTGAGTCGGCAGCGAGACTAACATGGTCGTCTTGACTATGATCTGACGATGAGTGGTAAGTTTGACCGGGTCTTAAAGGCTGAGGTGATTATGGTGAATGAGCTGCAGCTGGAACCCTGACTCCCGCACACCAGACTTCACTCCTGCAATCAAGGACAGACAGAGGGGAGGGGGAGAGCAGAGAGAGAACTACCTAACAGCAGTAGGCCTAACAGTACCCCCCCCTCTACGGACGCCACCTGGCGGCCGACGGGGTTTATCGGGATGTAACCTATGAAACTCTCGGACCAGAGCAGGATCCACAATGAAGCTCCTGGGCACCCAGGAACGTTCCTCGGGACCATAACCCTCCCAATCCACCAGGTACTGGAAACCACGACCTCGGCGGCGAACATCCAGAAGTCGCCGGACAGTGTAGACCGGACCCCCACCCATGATCCTGGGCGGAGGAGGGGGACGAGAGGGCGGGCACAGAGGGCTAACCGACACAGGCTTAATCTGGGAAACATGAAAGGTGGAATGAACCCGTAGGGAGGCAGGAAGCTGTAGCTTAACCGCGCAGGGGTTAACAATAGACAGTATCTTGAACGGTCCTATAAAACGAGGCGCCATCTTCTTAGACTCCACCTTCAATGGAAGGTCCCGTGACTTCAGCCATACCTCTTGACCAGGAGAGTAACCGGGAGCCTGGGACCGGTGACGGTTGGCTTGCCTCTGCATGTACGCCGAAGCTCGGGACAGAGCTACCCTGGCCTTCCTCCAGACCTTGAAGCAGCGGCGCATGTGGGACTGCACCGAGGGTACCGCCAGTTCCCTCTCTTGAGAAGGGAACAGGGGAGGTTGATAACCCAGAGCACACAGAAAGGGAGACAACCCAGAGGAAGCGTTAGTCAAGGTGTTATGAGCATATTCCACCCAGGGAAGCATGGAGCTCCATGACCCAGGGTTAGACCCTGTGACACAGCGGAGAGCAGTCTCCATCTCCTGGTTTGCTCTCTCGGCTTGCCCGTTGGTCTGGGGGTGATATCCAGAGGACAGGCTGGATGTAATGCCCAAAGCTTTACAGAAAGCCTTCCAAACCTGGGAGACAAACTGGGGACCCCTGTCAGAGACAATATCCGTGGGTAGACCATGAGAGCGGAACACATGTTCAACCAAAATCTCAGCGGTTTCTCTGGCAGTGGGCAGTTTAGGTAGGGCCAAAAAATGAGCAAACTTAGAAAAACGATCAATCACAGTAAGAATTACCGTCTTTCCAGACGAGGGGGGAAGTCCAGTGACAAAATCCATAGCGATATGGGACCAGGGCCGGCTGGGTATAGGCAGAGGTCTTAGATGACCAGCGCTGGCCTGGGTGGAGTTCTTACTACGTGCACATACCGTACAAGCAGCAATGAAGGCTCGAGTGTCCGCCTCCATCCTGGGCCACCAGAACTTCCGTCGCACAAAATCAAGGGTCCGAGTAACTCCAGGGTGACAGGTAAGGGGAGACGAGTGAGCCCACTGAAGTACCTGGGAGCGAACAGACTCAGGAACAAACAACCGGTTAGGAGGGCCGCTCCCAGGGTCAGCTTGATGATGTTGAGCCTGTCTAACAATCCCTTCGATGTCACATGTAATGGCCGCAATACTGCAGGTAGGAGGCAAGATGGGTTCAGGGTTACTACCAGTATCAACAGCAGAAAAAACACGAGACAGGGCGTCAGGCTTGACGTTGCGTGACCCAGGACGGTAAGACAGAGAAAAATTGAATCTACCAAAAAATTGTGCCCACCTGGCTTGACGGGGGTTGAGCTGCTTCGCTGACTGGATGTATGCCAGATTCTTATGATCCGTCCAAACGATGAAGGGTTGTTCCGCCCCCTCCAGCCAATGCCGCCACTCTTCGAGAGCCAGCTTCACGGCGAGCAGTTCACGATTTCCAACATCATAATTTCTCTCTGCCTGAGAAAGTTTCCGTGAAAGGAAAGCACAGGGATGCAGTTTGTTATCTTCCGGTGAACGTTGTGACAACACCGCACCTACCCCAGTGTCGGATGCATCCACCTCCACGACAAACTGGCGGTCGGGGTCCGGCTGCATCAGAATGGGAGCCGAGGCGAAGCGATGTTTCAGTTCTTCAAACGCTGCTTCGGCCCCTTCATTCCAAGCGAACGGTCGTGCGATGGAGGTGAGAGCGGTGAGTGGCGCCGCAATGCGGCTGTAGTCCTTGATGAACCTCCTGTAGAAGTTCGCAAACCCCAGGAATCGTTGAAGTTGTTTGCGGGTAGAGGGAGCTGGCCAGTCCGTGACAGCAGAGATCTTAGCTGGGTCCATCCTCAACTCCCCCTGAGCTATGATGTAACCCAAAAAAGAAGTCTCAGACACATGAAATTCACATTTCTCCATCTTTACAAACAGTTTGTTCTCCAACAACCTTTGCAACACCTGGCGCACATGCAGTTCATGTTCCTGGGAGGACTCTGAGAAAATCAAGATATCATCCAGATAGACAAAAACAAACCGATTCAACATGTCCCGAAGGACATCATTGACTAGTGCCTGAAAAACAGCAGGGGCATTGGACAACCCAAAAGGCATAACCAGATACTCAAAATGTCCCAAGGGTGTGTTGAAGGCAGTCTTCCATTAATCACCCTTACGAATGCGCACCAGGTGATACGCATTTCGTAGATCCAGTTTCGTAAAGATGGTAGCACCATGAAGGAGGGGAAAAGCAGAATTAATCAAAGGCAGAGCATACTTGTTCTTAATGGTGATGTTGTTAAGTCCACGGTAATCAATACAGGGTCTGAGGGTCTTATCCTTCTTAGCAACAAAAAAGAATCCCGCTCCTACAGGTGACGAGGAAGGACGCATAATACCTGCCGCCAAGGAGTCCCGAATGTAGTTCTCCATAGCCTCCGTCTCCGGCCGGGAGAGATTGTACAGGCGACTGCTGGGGAGCGGGGCTCCTGGCTGGAGGTCAATGGCGCAGTCGTAAGGCCGGTGAGGAGGAAGAGAAGTAGCTCTGTGTTTGCAGAAAACGGATGCCAGGTCATGATACACGTCAGGAACAGCAGAAAGATCCATGGACTCCAGTGGAGGTTGAGGCACAGTACTGGCAGGAGTCTGAGCAGAACACAAACAATTCACATGACAAAATGTGCTCCATGAAACAATGCTACCTGTCACCCAATCAATGTGTGGATTGTGTCTTATGAGCCAGGGGATACCAAGGACCAGGGGGGTCTGTGGGCAGTCGATAATATGGAATTGAATGTTCTCCTGATGATTTCCCGACACTCTAAGACAAACAGGAACAGTCTGATGGGTAATACGGGTCAACAATTGTCCATTTAGACCCTTAGCCTGCAGCGGACAGTCCATAGGAACAGTCTCCAAATCCATTTGTTGAGCCCACTCTCTATCCAAAAAGCTTTCGTTGGCACCAGAGTCAATCAGCGCACTAACAGAGAAATTCTGGAACTGCCACTGGAGGGATGCCTGGAGCAGAATGCGGGGAGAAGAGGAAGAATCCGCTGCTCGGCTCACCAAAACTTCTCCCATTAATGATGAGCCGGCCCTTTTCCAGGACGAACTGGACAGGAAGGAACGAAATGACCAGCTTCTCCACAATACAGGCAGACCCGAGCCTGAATACGACGTGCACGCTCCTCTGAGGACAACCGTGCACGACCCACCTCCATGGCTTCGGGTTCAGTGCTCCTCGTATCGACTCGGGAAGACACGGCTTTCTCCGTAGGGAAGATGCAGGGAGGAGTTTGTTGATGACAGACAGGTTGCTTGGAACTAACACTCCTCTCCCGGCGGCGCTCCCGAATCCGATTATCCAACCTGATAGTGAGTGAAATAAGATTATCCAGCGTAGGCGATTCATCATATGACACCAATTCATCTTTTAAAGTCTCAGACAAAGCATTGATGAACACTCCTTGTAATGCCTCGTCATTCCAACCACTAACTGCTGCTAAAGTCCGAAACTCCACTGCCATCTCCGCCACACTACGAGCGCCCTGCCGAAGAGAAAACAACCGTTTCGCAGCCTCCTTGCCTCGTACGGGGTGGTCAAAAACCTTCCTCATCTCCGTGGTGAAGGCAACGTAAGCGTTGCAAATGTCCGACTGACTCTCCCAGACCGCGGATCCCCAGGCACGAGCGGAACCGCTAGTAGAGTTGATAAGGTAGGCAATACGGGCTCTTTCTGAGGCGTAGGTGAGGGGCTGTTGTTCAAACACTAACGAGCATTGAGTCAAAAAAATCGCCACAGGTTCCCATGTTCCCGTCATAGCGCTCTGGAGCAGGAACAAAAGGCTCTCTGATCTGGGCTGAAGGGGTAGTGAGGGCAGACACTTGATTGGAGAGTAATTGAACCTGATTAAGCAGCACCTGACTGTCCTCAGCAATCGTCTTAAACAGGGTATCATGTTGGGCAAGTAAAATGCCCTGATTGGCTATGGCAGTCCAAATTTGAGTGCACTCTGGGGTGGTATCCGAGCTACTGTCTGCTGGGTTCATGTTGGTCAGATCATACTGTTATGATTTAACTGGATAAGAACCCAAATGCAGACAAGTACACTAAGCCAGAGAAGTTTTAACAGGTTTATTTACAATGTTCAAAGTCCAGGTTTCCAAATATCGGGGAAGAGCAATTCCAGGTTACAGGGAGGGTAACAGATCCAGATCAGGGCAGGTGTGGTACCGTGATGTACTAGTGTCCGTGGTGAGTCCAAAAGAGAGGTCCGGTAGTGGAGAGCAGGATGGTGGTGGCAGGAGTGAAGCGGAGGCAGGAGTCAGGTTCCAAATATCTGTGGCACAGGAGAAAAAGTAAATAGAACAGGCAAAAAACACAAAGAGCAAAAATAACTAGGTTGAGTCGGCAGCGAGACTAACATGGTCGTCTTGACTATGATCTGACGATGAGTGGTAAGTTTGACCGGGTCTTAAAGGCTGAGGTGATTATGGTGAATGAGCTGCAGCTGGAACCCTGACTCCCGCACACCAGACTTCACTCCTGCAATCAAGGACAGACAGAGGGGAGGGGGAGAGCAGAGAGAGAGCTACCTAACAGCAGTAGGCCTAACAAACTTTTAAAGTTTCTTCAAGTGCAGTCGCAAAAACCATCAAGCGCTATGTCAGTGTTGCTGTAGGTGGGTGTGGTGGTGGAATCAGGCGCAGGACGCAGAAAATAAGTCCAAAATACTTTAGTGAATGCACAAACTCAAGTACGATGAAATGCCCTGAGGCGAGAACTCCGCACGCAGGCGAAAACAAAACGGGCGCACTAAACATGTGCGACAAAACACTCCTACACATAGGAGAACAGTTCAACCAAGCAAACAGTATACGAACTAGCAAAACGCACGACAGTGAAAACAATCACACACAACACCTGACAAACACAACGAGAACTTATAGGACACTAATGACACTAAACGACAACAGGTGTACAATACCAGACCAGACCAAACGAACATAGAAACATACAACGGTGGCAGCTAGTATTCCGGAGACGACGAACGCCGAAGCCTGCCCGAGCAAGGAAGAGAGGCAGCCTCGGCCGAAACCGTGACAGTACCCCCCCTTGACGCGCGGCTCCAGACGTGCGCCGACTCCGGCCTCGGGGACGACCAGGAGGACGCGGAGCAGGGTGCGTCGGGTGACCACGATGGAATTCCGTCAGGAGAGACGGGTCCAAAATGTCTCTCCTCGGCACCCAGCACCGTTCCTCCGGGCCGTACCCCTCCCACTCCACTAGATATTGGAGACCCCCCATCCGACGTCTCGAATCCAAGATGGACCGCACGGAGTACGCCGGTGCCCCCTCGATGTCCAATGGGGGCGGAGGAGTCTCCCTGATCTCATTTTCTTGGAGTGGGCCAGCTACCACCGGCCTGAGAAGAGACACATGGAACGAGGGGTTAATACTTTTATACTCAACAGGTAGTTGTAATCTGTAACACACCTCGTTCAATCTTCTCAGGACTTTAAATGGCCCTACAAACCGCCGACCCAGTTTCCGACAGGGCAGGCGGAGGGGCAGGTTTCTGGTAGAGAGCCAGACTTGATCACCAGGTGCGTACACCGGTCCCTCACTGCGGTGGAGATCGGCGCTCGCCTTTTGACGACGGAGAGCCCGCCACAGGTGGACGTGTGCAGCGTTCCATGTCTCCTCCGAGCACCGCACCCACTCATCCACCGCAGGAGCCTCGATCTGGCTCTGCTGCCAAGGTGCCAGAACCGGCTGGTAACCTAACACACATTGGAAAGGGGTTAGGTTAGTGGAGGAATGGCGTAGGGAATTCTGGGCCATTTCGGCCCAGGGAACGTACCTTGCCCACTCCTCCGGCCGGTCCTGGCAGTATGTTCTAAGAAACCTACCCACATCCTGGTTCACACGTTCCACCTGCCCATTACTCTCTGGATGGTAACCCGAGGTGAGGCTCACCGAGACCCCCAACCGCTCCATAAAAGCTCTCCAGACTCTGGAGGTAAATTGGGGACCTCGATCAGACACAATATCCTCGGGTACCCCGTAGTGCCGGAACACATGGGTGAATAGCGCTTCGGCGGTCTGCAGGGCAGTAGGAAGGCCCGGCATAGGGACCAAACGACAGGCCTTAGAGAACCGGTCCACAACGACCAGTATATTGGTATTCCCCTGTGAAGGAGGAAGGTCAGTGATGAAATCCACCGAGAGGTGAGACCATGGTCGTTGTGGAACGGGCAGGGGGAGAAAACCCTTTACCCTCAGGCCCCGATGTCCCCCCAAGGCCGGGGCCCTTTGCACTGGGCACTCCCAACAGGGTGCA
>LR778259.1:44818602-44927835 GCA_902810595.1 Coregonus sp. 'balchen'
GTTTTTTGGGGTTAAGTAAGTTTCATGAAAGTTGACCGTTGTATTGGCCTGGCCCAAAAAAAATTTGATTTGATTTCCTTGGGGAGAGCATGCCCCCGCACTTCTTTATAGCAAGTCTCTCACGTGTACATGCCTCTTTGTTGGCATCACAGGCACTATCCCACTTCTGACACCAATGTAACGAATTAAGGGATAGCTCCAACCGGGACTTGAACCCGGGTCCAGTGACAATCAAGCCAACACCTTATCCATTACACCAAGAGATCAGAAGGTGGTAATTGGTAGGTGTTGGGTTCAGCTTGCTACAGTATATACTTATATAGGGCAATGTGTGATCTGGGAGCGGCAGCACTACCACTAGTGCTCCTGACACAGCCTAACATAATCTTTACCTTCTGAACCTTAAAAACTGACCTAAAGTCAGATACATTTAGACAAACCACCATGTGAGCAGCAAGTGTAGGGTTAATGGAGTGAAGTGGGGGATGGGTAGGACCACCAGTATTACATTTACATTTACATTTTAGTCATTTAGCAGACGCTCTTAACCAGAGCGACTTACAGGAGCAATTAGGGTTAAGTGCCTTGCTCAAGGGCACATTAACGTCATTTAGCAGACGCTCTTAGCCAGAGCGACTCACAAATTGGTGCGTTCACCCTATAGCCAGTGGGATAACCACTTTACAATTTGGGGGGGGGGGGGGGGGGGTTAGAAGGAATACTTTATCCTATCCCAGGTATTCCTTAAAGAGGTGGGGTTTCAAATGTCTCCGGAAGGTGGTGAGTGACTCCGCTGTCCTGGCGTCGTGAGGGAGCTTGTTCCACCATTGGGGTGCCAGAGCAGCGAACAGTTTTGACTGGGCTGAGCGGGAGCTATGCTTCCGCAGAGGAAGGGGAGCCAGCAGGCCAGAGGTGGATGAACGCAATGTCCTCGTTTGGGTGTAGGGACTGATCAGAGCCTGAAGGTACAGAGGTGCCGTTCCCCTCACTGCTCCATAGGCAAGCACCATGGTCTTGTAGCGGATGCGAGCTTCAACTGGAAGCCAGTGGAGTGTGCGGAGGAGGGGGGTGACGTGAGAGAACTTGGGAAGGTTGAACACCAGACGGGCTGCGGCATTCTGGATGAGTTGTAGGGGTTTAATGGCACAGGCAGGGAGCCCAGCCAACAGCGAGTTGCAGTAGTCCAGACGGGAGATGACAAGTGCCTGGACCAGGACCTGCGCCGCTTCCTGTGTAAGGCAGGGTCGCACTCTCCGAATGTTGTAGAGCATGAACCTGCAGGAGCGGGTCACCGCCTTGATGTTGGCGGAGAACGACAGGGTGTTGTCCAGGGTCACGCCTAGGCTCTTCGCACTCTGGGAGGAGGACACAGCGGAGTTGTCAACCGTGATGGCGAGATCATGGAACGGGCAGTCCTTCCCCGGGAGGAAGAGCAGCTCCGTCTTGCCAGGGTTCAGCTTGAGGTGGTGATCCGTCATCCATACTGATATGTCTGCCAGACATGCAGAGATGCGATTCGCCACCTGGTTATCAGAAGGGGGAAAGGAGAAGATTAGTTGTGTATCGTCAGCGTAGCAATGATAGGAAAGGCCATGTGAGGATATGACAGAGCCAAGTGACTTGGTGTATAGGGAGAAAAGGAGAGGGCCCAGAACCGATCCCTGGGGGACACCAGTGGTGAGAGCACGTGGTGCGGAGACAGCTTCCCGCCACGCCACTTGGTAGGAGCGACCGGTCAGGTAGGACGCAATCCAGGAGTGAGCCGCGCCGGAGATGCCCATCTCGGAGAGGGTGGAGAGGAGGATCTGATGGTTCACAGTATCAAAGGCAGCAGACAGGTCTAGAAGGACAAGAGCAGAGGAGAGAGAGTTAGCTTTAGCAGTGCGGAGAGTCTCCGTGACACAGAGAAGAGCAGTCTCAGTTGAATGACCAGTCCTGAAACCTGATTGGTTTGGATCAAGAAGGTCATTCTGAGAGAGATAGCAAGAGAGTTGGCTAAAGACGGCACGCTCAATAGTTTTGGAAAGAAAAGAAAGAAGGGATACTGGTCTGTAGTTGTTGACATCAGTGGGGTCGAGTGTTGGTTTTTTGAGAAGGGGAGTAACTCTCGCTCTCTTGAAGACGGAAGGGACATGGCCAGCGGTCAAGGATGAGTTGATCAGCGAGGTGAGGTAGGGGAGAAGGTCACCGGAGATGGTCTGGAGAAGGGAGGAGGGGATGGGGTCAAGCGGGCAGGTTGTTGGGCGGCCTGCAGTCACAAGTCGCAGGATTTTATCTGGAGAGAGATGTCTATGAATGCATTACCATTAATGCAGTACTAAAACGGATGGATGCTCTTCATCAACACCATCTCACCTGTGAAACTAGATATCAGCAATCAATCAACAAGACTAATGAAATGGAGCAAATGAAGACATTAGAACTGCTAAAGGTCAGATATTATATTCTGACACCAATTTCCTACTGGTAGATTTTGTACATGATCTGTCAATCCTGAGAGCAACGCCCTCTCTCCTCCTCTTCCCCCATCTCTCTTTGCTGGGGTGAAGTTTACCCTAGATACAGATCTAGGATCAGCTTCCCCTCCCCCAAACCTAACAAGGATCATTAGTGGGGGGGAATTTAAACCTGATCCAAAGCCAGTGTCTATTTGGGAAACGTGTCCCCTCCCCCACAACTCTACATGTGGATGCGGCTTCCTCCATCTCACCATGTTCACAAAGAAAACGGCAGTGTATTTCAGCTGTAAGTATTTTGAAGTTACTAGCTATATTATTTGAATTGAATTGACCTAGCTTCATTATTATTAAACCAGTAGAGAGGCCTCTGTGTAGTTGGAGAAAAATACTCTTTACCCCCAGGTCTCCTTGAGATGACCAGTAGAGGTCTCTGTTAATTGGAGAAAAATACTCTTTACCCAAGGTCTCCTTGAGATGACCAGTAGAGGTCTCTGTTAATTGGAGAAAAATACTCTTTACCCCAGGTCTCCTTGAGATGACCAGTAGAGGCCTCTGTGTAGTTGGAGAAACATACTCTTTACCCCAGGTCTCCTTGAGATGACCAGTAGAGGCCTCTGTGTAGTTGGAGAAAAATACTATTTACAGATGAGCTTTGGGTTTCTAGGTATGTTTAGTCCCAGGTAAGTTAAGTGATCATGCACCACTTTAAATGGTATCCTCTCTAGCTCACTTGTTGTAAAATTATCTGAGATACACATGAGGTCACCTTTTCCCCAATGTATTGAATTTCCAGATAGTTTGCCAAATGAATTGATTAAGTCTAGTAGGTTAGGGACAGAGGCTACTGGGTCTGAGAGGTATAAAAGCACATCGTCTGCATATAACGAAATGATGCTTTCTATGTTTCCTACTTTAAGACCTTGGATATTAGGATGATCCCTTATTTGTATCGCCAGGGGTTCAAGGGAGACAGCGAAGAGCAGAGGACTGATTGGGCAACCCTGCTGGACAGATCTAGGTAGTTCAAAGGGACTGGATTTGTCTCTGTTGGTCAGAATAGAGGATGTTGGGCAGGCGATCTCCTCCAGTCACATGTCATTCCCTTGTCCTTTTTGTTTTACTTCCATCCCACAGTTGCCAACCATTATTGAGTGTCACTCATCTCCTACAATAGGATCCCCGTACATAGTATCGTGTGGCACCCTAGCCAGTGGCCCCTAATCTATCTTGGCACGCCCCCCATCCGTGACCGACACAACACATGGCTTGTCCTTCTCCTCTCTCTCACCTACAGCTGATGACTTTAAAGACATTAATAAAATGCTGTATCAAAAGACGTTATATCAAACACCTTCCTAATATTGAGTTACCTCCCCACTTTTGTCCTCAGAACAGCCTCAATTCATCGGGGCATGGACTCTACAAGGTGTTGAAAGCGTTCCACAGGGATGATGCCCAATGTTGACGCCAATTCTTCCCCCAGTTGTGTCAAGTTGGCTGGATGTCCTTTGTGTTGTGTACCATGAGCGTGAAAAACCCAGCAGCGTTGCAGTTCTTGACACAAACTGGTGTGCCTGGCACCTACTACCATACCCCGTTCAAAGGCACTTCAATATTCTGTCTTGCCCATTCACCCTCTGAATGGCACACACACACACAATCCATGTCTCAATTGTCTCCAGGCTTAAACATCCTTATTTAACCTGTCCCGTCCCCTTCATCTACAAGTGACATCAATAAGGGATCATAGCTTTCACCTGGATTCACCTGCTCAGTCTGTCATGGAAAGAGCAGGTGTCCTTAATGTTTTGTCCACTTAGTGTAAATTGCACAATAATGATCCATTGATGGATTTTTCTTCTGTAGTCTATTGTTTTCTCTGTATTGAACCTGCCTGCCACCCACCCGCCTGGGGACTGTGGGTTATGAGACAACCCCCGCATCACTAGCTTGCATGTTCTGCAGCCTTGTAGAGATAGGGAGGGGATGACTGGGAGGCAGGTTGGCATTTATTGTCATGAATCTTGCCCTGGAGGCAGTTCTGCAAAGTGGTCACTAGCTGGCACAGGCATAAAGTAATAATATCTGATTTTAATGCTAACCTTAACCTCACTGCTAATCCTTACCTTCAATTAAGACCGTAAAACACAATTATTTTCCACAAATGTTTACGATATACCCAATTTTGACTTTGCAGCTGGCATATCTAGAGGAAACCGCGCAGTTCTAACTCCAGGGCAAGATCCATGACAAAACGTAAACCTGTGACTGGGAGAGGACAATGTAAAATCGATAACGAAATTGTTTTGACAATTAACATGCTTTTTATTATGAAAAGTACAATATATCCATGTACAATTGTACAATTATGGAGCATATGTCCGTATACAATTATACAATTCGTTTTTCAACATAAAATATATGCAACAAATTATCACATTGGTATTTTAACAGTGTTATTGTAAGAGTCTAAATGTTTAAACAGAGGATACATCTAAAACAGTATAAAAAAAAGTACAGTATGTTCTGAGTATGTTACCTTAACGTCAACTCATGACGTCCCACTATAACTTCATGGGAGTCTAGTGGAAAGACTGCATGTTGCTTTGGGTGGATTCATCAACATTTGCAGAATATTCCTGTAATGTCAGATGGCATCTTGTCAGACGGCAACAGCCTAGTCGGCTGCAGACACTCATAAGGAGTTCAAGTAGTTTATTTGCCATTTGCAGGTATTAAAAGTAATACATACATTGTAATTCCTTGTTGGAGCTCATATAGGACAGTACATACCAGTGGAGGCTGCTGAGGGGAGGACGGCTCATAATAATGGCTGGAACGGAGACAATTAAATGGCATCAAACACATGGAAACCATGGAAACCATGTATTTGATGTATTTGATACCATTCCACTCAATCCCCTCCAGCCATTACAAGCCTGTCCTCCCCAACTAAGGTCTCACCAACCTCCTGTGGTACGTACACACAAACAGTAAAATATATCATAAGAACATCAATAAAACATGCAAAGTTGTAAAAGATCATAAAAGGAAAAAAAAAATTCAGTGATGTTCTAAAAGTCTGATGGAAACAGTTTAGGTTGCTTGATTTAACAGGCAGATAGAACTGGGATAGAAGCTGTTCTGGAACCTGGGATCCAGAAACTGCCTAGCAACCACTGGTCCTCACTAGACTGGTGCCCTGCATGTCTATTTGTTCATTGGAGTTTATCAGGTTTTGAAGTGATGTCTGTGTTTGTTGGACACTTAGTGCTGGAATGAGGAGTCTGTTTGTTCCCAATTCTATCAGAAATGATGGTCCTCATTTGAAGGTCCTGTGTCAAGGTCCTCACTATTATAGGAAGATGTGTGAGTGTGTGTCCAGTGTGTGTGTATCCAGAGTGTGTGTGTGTGTCGAGTGTGTGTGTGTGTGTCCAATATGTGTGTGTCTCCTGTGTGTGCGTCCAGTGTGTGTGTTTGCATCCAGTGTGTGTGTCTCCTGTGTGTGTGTGTGTGTGTGTGTGCGTGTGTGTGTGTGTGTCCAGTGTGTGTGTGTCCAGAGTTTGTGTGTCCAGCATGTGTGTGTGTCCGGTGTGTGTGTATCCAGTGTGTGTGTGTTCAGTGTGTGTGTGTGTTTGTCCAGTGTGTGTGTATGTGTGTGTACCCAGTATGTGTGTCCAGTTTGTGTGTGTGTGTGTGAGTGCGTGTCCGGTGTGTGTGTGTGTCCGGTGTGTGTGTGTGTCCAGTGTGAGTGTGTGTGTGTGTGTCCAGTGTGTGTCTGTGTCCAGTGTGTGGCAAGTGTTTGTGTGTCCAGTGTGTGTCCGGTGTGTGTGTCCAGTGTGTGTGTCCAGTGTGTGTGTGTCCAGTGTGTGTGTGTCCAGTGTGTGTGTGTCCAGCATGTGTGTGTCCAGTGTGTGTGTGTGTGTCTGTGTGTGTGTGTGTGTGTGTGTGTGTGTGTGTGTGTGTGTGTGTCCAGTGTGTGTCCAGTGTGTGTGTGTGTCGTTTGTGTGTGTGTGTGTCCGGTGTGTGTGTGTGTCCAGTGTGTGTGTGTGTGTCGAGTGTGTGTGTGTGTGTGTGTCCAATATGTGTGTGTCTCCTGTGTGTGCGTCCAGTGTGTGTGTTTGCATCCAGTGTGTGTGTCTCCTGTGTGTGTGTGTGTGTGTGTGTGCGTGTGTGTGTGTGTGTCCAGTGTGTGTGTGTCCAGAGTTTGTGTGTCCAGCATGTGTGTGTGTCCGGTGTGTGTGTATCCAGTGTGTGTGTGTTCAGTGTGTGTGTGTGTTTGTCCAGTGTGTGTGTATGTGTGTGTACCCAATATGTGTGTCCAGTTTGTGTGTGTGTGTGTGAGTGCGTGTCCGGTGTGTGTGTGTGTCCGGTGTGTGTGTGTGTCCAGTGTGAGTGTGTGTGTGTGTGTCCAGTGTGTGTCTGTGTCCAGTGTGTGGCAAGTGTTTGTGTGTCCAGTGTGTGTCCGGTGTGTGTGTCCAGTGTGTGTGTCCAGTGTGTGTGTGTCCAGTGTGTGTGTGTCCAGTGTGTGTGTGTCCAGCATGTGTCAGTGTGTGTGTGTGTGTGTGTGTGTGTGTGTGTGTGTGTGTGTGTGTGTGTGTGTGTGTGTGTGTGTGTGTGTGTGTGTGTGTGTGTCCAGTGTGTGTCCAGTGTGTGTGTGTGTCGTTTGTGTGTGTGTGTGTCCGGTGTGTGTGTGTGTCCAGTGTGTGTGTGTGTGTGTCCGGTGTTTGTGTGTGTGTGTCCGGTGTTTGTGTGTGTGTCCAGTGTGTGTGTGTCCAGTGTATGTGTCCAGTGTGTGTGTGTGTGTGTGTATGTGTCCAGTGTGTGTGTGTGTGTGTCCAGTGTGTATGTGTGTGTCCAGTGTGTATGTGTGTGTGTCCAGTGTGTGTGTGTGTGTCCAGTGTGTGTGTCCAGTGTGTGTGTGTGTGTGTCAGTGTTACCATGGTTATTATTTACAGGGACACTGAGGAGTCAACATGAACCCAAAACCCTGGATAGAGGGGCTCAGTGAATGTGGAGTGGAATGTGTACAGGTGGGTCAGTGTGTCAGAGGAGACTCTGTAGAAGGACAGAGTGCCGGCTGGCCAGTCCAGATACACTCCTACTCTGTGGGAGCTGGAGGAGGGGACGTCTATGGTAGTGGACTTATTATTGTGCCAGGCAGAGTAACTGTTGTCAGAGCAGATCAGACTCCAGGACTTGTCATTACATCCAATCCAACAGTCATCACCCCTTCCTCTCCTGCTGATTCCTTTATATGCCACTCCTATAACAGCCTCTCTCCCACTCCACTCTACCTCCCAGTAACAGCGCCCAGTCAGACCCTCTTTACACAGCACCTGTCCACAGTCCTTAAATCTCTCTGGGTGATCAGGAAACGGCTGCTCCTCTCTCCTACATGTCACCTTTCTGTTCTCCTCAGACAGAGAGAGGAGTCTGTTTACTGTGTTTGGGTCCAGTGTGAGATCACAGACATCTGATGGATGAAACCAGACACAATATTAGAAATCATCATCATTCACATTAGAATGTTAACTCACTTTTCACAAATTAATTTAATGTAGATGTTTCTAGGTATCAAAAGGAGAAGTTTAGGTAGCTTGAGATTTGTTCAATGATCATATGTTATACTGTATGGTAATACAAAAAACACACTTATTCCAATTGATTACACACACACATTGTCACGATCGTCATAATGAGTGGACCAAGGCGCAGCGTGATATGCGTACATTCTTTTAATGTGTACTTTATACAATGCAACAAAACAACAAAACGATAACGATACGTGAAGTCCAAGGTTAAACACCAAAACAAACCTTACACGGAACAAGATCCCACAAATGACAAGTGCCAAACAGGCTGCCTAAGTATGGTTCCCAATCAGAGACAACAAGCAACAGCTGACACTCGTTGCCTCTGATTGGGAACCACTCTGGCCAATATAGAAACACACAAACTAGAACCTGAACATAGAACACTAAACATAGAAACTAAACACCCTGGCTCAACATAAAGAGTCCCAGGGCGTGACAGTAACCCCCCCCCCCAAAGGCGCGGACTGCGACCGCGCCAACTAAACCCAACAGGGGAGGGGCCGGGTGGGCATTCCGCCTCGGAGGCGGATCCGGCTCCGGGCGTGACCACCACTCTCTAGCTACCCCCCCGTAGCTCTTCTGGTCTGGTCTGGCCCCGCTGGCTGGAGTTGGACTGGACATCGGTGGAGCGGATTGCTTAGGCTCCGGTGTGGAGCAGCTGACCGGTGCCGGACCAGGCACCGGTGGAACAGGCACGGGCTGTGCCGGACTGACGACGCGCACCACTGGCTTGGTGCGGGGAGCAGGAACGGGCCGGACCGGGCTGACGACGCGCACCACTGGCCTGGTGCGGGGAGCAGGAACAGGCCGGACCAGGCTGGCGACGCGCACCACTGGCTTGGTGCGGGGAGCAGGAACAGGCCGGACCGGGCTGGCGACGCGCACCACTGGCTTGGTGCGAGGGGCAGGAACAGGCCGGGCCGGGCTGGCGACGCGCACCACTGGCTTGGTGCGAGGGGCAGGAACAGGCCGGGCCGGGCTGGCGACGCGCACCACAGGCTTGGTGCGAGGGGCAGGAACAGGCCGGGCCGGGCTGGGAACACGCCCCACTAACTTAGTGCGGGGAGCAGGAACGGGTTGGGCCGTACTGGGAACACGCACCACTAACTTAGTGCGGGGAGCAGGAACGGGCCGGGCCGGACTGTGAACACGCACCACTAAATTAGTGCGGGGAGCAGGAACGGGCCTGACCGTACTGGGAACACACACCACTGGCCTTGTGCGGGGAGCAGGAACGGGTCGGGCCGTACTGGGAACACGCACCACTAAATTAGTGCGGGGAGCAGGAACGGGCCTGACCGTACTGGTGACACACACCACTTGCTTGGTGCGAGGAGCGGGACTGAGTTTCCTCATAAACCTCCGCTCCCTCTGCTGCCTACTCAGTTCCTCTCGCCGTGCCTCTACACTCTCCTTCTCCCTTATCGCCTCCAGTAGTTCCTCCCTCTGACCAACTAACTCCTGCTCCCTCATGACCAATAGCCCCCGTAACCTGGTGGCCTCCTCTCCTATTCTGCAGATTCGCCCTGTAGCTGCCTCCAGCATCCCCGTCGTCCACGCCGTGTGCCCCCCCCCAAAAAATGTTTTATTGGGGTTGCCTCTCGCCTGTCCGACGACGGCACTGTTGGCGCCGTACCTCCTCTCTCGCCAGGGCTTTAACTTTTGCCCATGGCCCTTTGCCCGCGAACATGTCCTCCCAGGACCACCATTGGCCCACCTGGGCCATCGCCAACTTCTCCAGCTCCTTACCCGGCGTTTGCTCCTGAACACGCTGCTTGGTCCTGTTTTGGTGGGATCTTCTGTCACGATCGTCATAATGAGTGGACCAAGGCGCAGCGTGATATGCGTACATTCTTTTAATGTGTACTTTATACTATGCAACAAAACAACAAAACGATAACGATATGTGAAGTCCAAGGTTAAACACCAAAACAAACCTTACACGGAACAAGATCCCACAAATGACAAGTGCCAAACAGGCTGACTAAGTATGGTTCCCAATCAGAGACAACAAGCAACAGCTGATACACGTTGCCTCTGATTGGGAACAACCCCGGCCAACATAGAAACACACAAACTAGAACCTGAACATAGAACACTAAACATAGAAACTAACACCCTGGCTCAACATATAATAGTCCCCAGAGCCAGGGCGTGACACACATACACAGACACACACATTGTCAAAGCAACTCTTTGTAAACTTCAGTGTCCCTGATTTGTGCTTCTGTAGAACTACAGCTGATATTTAATATGACCAAGTAAGTAATGATGGTGGTCTTTGACTTTGACTTCACTTGAATTAAGACTTATTCTTAGTCATATTCTTCCCAGCAGTCAACACTCACATTTTCTAAGTCCAGGTTTCATTGTGTTCTCTCCACCATGTTCCACACTGTAGCGGTAAGCAGAAGAACAGACAGTCATTGAGGGATACACCTGAACTCACACAAACACACACACAAACACACACACACACACACACACACACACACACACACACACACACACACACACACACACACACACACACACACACACAGCATATAACTTTGTCCAAGCGGTGGTAAGAATGTTTGTCTATGTGTGTGTGTGTATGTCCAGTGTGTGTGTGTGTGTGTGTGTGTGTGTGTGTGTGTGGTGTGTGTGTGTGTGTGTGTGTCCAGTGTGTGTGTGTGTGTGTGTCCTGTTTGTGTGTGTGTGTGTCCTGTTTGTGTGTGTGTGTGTGTGTGTCCAGTGTGTGTGTGTCCAGTGTGTGTGTGTGTCCAGTGTGTGTGTGTGTGTGTCCAGTGTGTGTCTGTGTCCAGTTTGTGTCTGTGTCCAGTTTGTGTGTGTTTGTCAAGTGAATGTGTGTGTCCACTGTTTGTGTGTGTATCCAGTGTGTGTGTGTGTGTGTGTCTGTCCATTGTGTCCAGTGTGTCCAGTGTGTGTGTGTGTGTGTCCAGTGTGTTTGTGTGTGTGTGTGTGTGTCCAGTGTGTGTGTGTGTCCAGTGTGAGTGTGTGTGTGTGTGTCCAGTGTGAGAGTGTGTGTGTGTGTGTGTCCAGTGTGTGTGTGTGTGTGAGTCCAGTATGTGTGTGTCCAGTGTGTGTCCAATGTGTGTGTGTGTGTGTGTGTCCAGTGTGTTTGTGTGTGTGTCCAGTGTGTGTACTGATACACGTGCACACACAGACACACACACACACGGACCCACACACACACACACAGTCTTTATATAACTTAGTCCAAGTGGTGGTCAGAATGTTTGTCTTAACTAGCCTGATAACTCCAACATGTCTGATATGAACATTGACATAAACCCTCTACATACTTGAGTTTCTCCAGTCTGCAGTGTGGATCCTCCAGTCCAGCAGAGAGCAGTCTGACTCCTGAGTCTCCTGGGTGATTGTAGCTCAGGTCCAGCTCTCTCAGGTGTGAGGGGTTTGACTTCAGAGCTGAGACCAGAGAAGCACAGCCTTCCTCTGTGACTAGACAGCCTGACAGCCTGCAAAGAGTCAAATCATATTAAAACCACACTGCTATTCTTTGGTGGTGAGTAATTGTACAACATTTTACATGTTCAGATATATCAGTGTCCTGAAACCTGCCATATCTATTCATAAATGATTGTATTTTTATTAGAAATTATCATAATATTGCTTGTAGAGAGAAAAATGTATATTACAAATATTTGAGTAGACTGACCAGAGCAGTTTAAAAAGCAGTATCAGTCAAAAGACAGACAGTGAGGTATCAGATTTAGATTGTATTGAGTATACAGTCCACACCATATCTATTTTGACAGTGAAGCTAACATTTTAAATGTGGCTCTGTACTTCAGCATTTTGGATTTGAGATCAAATGTTTCATATGAGGTGACAGTATATAATGTCATCTTTTATTTGAGGGTATTTTCATACATATCTGTTTCACCATTTAGAAATGAAAGCACTTTATGTATCTAGTCCCCCTATTTGAAGAAGTCATAAGTATTCTGACCAATTCACTTATAGTGCATTAAAGTTTAGTTTTTGTTCCAAACATGTTGGTTGCATTTTCAGTTTGTTTTGGTTGTGTTTTGGGTTGTGTTTTGCCCGATAGTAACTGAATGGTGGATGATGACTGGAGTAATTTTCTGTCTAAGTGAGTAGATAACAGGTTTCTAAACACTACTAAATTAATCCTGATGATCCCATGATTAAGACAAATCATGAATGAATCATGAATAATAATGAGTGAGAAAGTTACAGAGGCTACAACAAAACATGCTAACCTCTCACCATTAACATCAAATAAAAGGTGACATTCTGTTCTGTTGCCTAATATGAAACATTCCATCTCAAATCCCAAATGATGGAGCATAGCACCAAATGTAAAACTGTAAGCTTCACTGTCCAAACACATATGTTGTGGACTATGTGTGCCTGGTAAACACATGTGGATCTGGTGAACAGTTATCACTTGTTGACCAAATACAGGAATACTGACCTCAGAGTCTCCAGTTTACAGTGGGGATTCCCCAGTCCAGCAGAGAGCAGCTTCACTCCTGAATCCTTCAGGTCATTGTTACTCAGATCCAGCTCTCTCAGGTGTGAGGGGTTTGACTTCAGAGCTGAGACCAGAGAAGCACAGCCTTCCTCTGTGACTCCACAGAATGACACTCTGCAAAGAGATCATCATGATTTCACGAACACACTGTTAATTTAACACCAGTAGTGTAGAAGGACAATGGCAGATGCATTTGGTTTATTCTCTTAAACAACATATAGATTCATCTTCCGTCTCCTAGAATTGTATGGTCATATTGTTATACTAATGTGAAGATCAATGCATTGATTCAATATGTTTTTCAATAATACATATTTGTCTCTAAACTGAATATTTCTTCCTGATGATTAGTACTTAAATGTCATTTTATGTACTCACAGAGCAGCTCTGGAGGCTTTGACCACTGGCAGCAGCCTCAGAAGACCTTCCTCTGATCTGGAGTATTTCTTCAGGTCAAACACATCCAGCTCCTTTTCTGAAGTCAGCAACACAAAGACCAGAGCTGACCACTGTGCAGGTGACAGTTCTTCTTCTGAGAGACTTCCTGATCTCAGGTAGCTTTGGATCTCCTCCACTAGAGAATGGTCATTCAGTTCATTCAGACAGTGGAACAGATTGATGCACCTCTCTGGAGAGGGATTCTCCCTGATCTTCTCCTTGATGTACTTGACTGTTTCTTCATGGCTCTGTGAGCTGCTTTTTGTCTTTGTCAGTAGACCTCGTAAGTGCTTCTGATTGGACTTCAGTGAGAGGCCCAAAAGGAAGCGGAGGAACAGGTCCAGGTTTCCTGTCTCACTTTGTAAGGCTTTATCCACAGCACTCTTGTAGACAGTAACTTCAGGCTTGTCTCTGAACAGCGCAAAGAAGTTCTTGGCCGTTGATTGCGGATTGGCCATTAGATTCTCATTGTTGTTGATGAATGAGAGGAACACATATACAGCAGCCAGAAACTCCTGAATGCTCAGATGCACGAAGCAGTACACCTTGTCCTGGTACAGCCCACATTCCTCTTTAAAGAGCTGTGTGCACAATCCTGAGTACACTGAGGCTTCATTGACATCAATGCCAGCCTCTTTCAGGTCTTCTTCATAGAAAATCAGATTGCCATTCACAAGCTGTTGAAAAGCCAGTTTTCCCAGTGACAGAATGCTCTCTTTATTCCAGTGTGGACCTGTCTCTTCTTTCCCAAGATACTTTTCATTCTTCTGTTTGGTATGAAACTCCACAAGGTGTGAGTACATCTCAGTCAGAGTCTTGGGCATCTCTTCTGTCTTGTCTGTACTCAACATGTGTTCAAGGACTATTGCAGAAATCCAACAGAAGACTGGAATATGGCACATGATGTGGAGGCTCCTTGATGTCTTTATGTGTGAGATGATTCTGCTGGCCAGGTCCTCATCACTGAATCTCTTCCTGAAGTACTCCTCCTTCTGTGGGTCATTGAACCCTCGTACCTCTGCCACCTGGTCAACACACCCTGAAGGGATCTTATTGGCTGCTGCAGGTCGGGTAGTTATCCAGAGGAGAGCAGAGGGAAGCAGATTTCCCTTGATGAGATTTGTCAGCAGAACATCCACTGAGGTTGACTCTGTGACGTCACAACACATCTTGTTCTTCTGGAAGTCTAGGGGCAGTCGGCACTCATCCAGACCATCAAAGATGAACAGAACTTTGTACTTGTCGTAGTTGGAGATTCTTGATTCTTTGGTTTCCTTTGAGAAGTGATTGAGAAGTTCAATCAAAGTGTGTTTTTCCCTGTTCATCAAATTCAGCTCCCGAAAAGGGAATGAAAATACAAATTGGACATCCTGATTTGCTTTTCCTTCAGCCCAGTCCAGAACAAACTTCTGCACAGAGACTGTTTTTCCAATGCCAGCGACTCCCTTTGTCAGCACAGTTCTGATGAGTTTGTCTTGTCCAGTTAAGGGTTTGAAGATGTCGTTACATTTGACTGCAGTCTCTGGCCTTGCTTGTTTCCTGGTTGTTGTCTCAATCTGTCTCAGCTCATGTTCATTATTGACCTCTCCTGTTCCACCCTCTGTGATGTAGAGCTCTGTGTAGATCTTATTGAGAAGTGTTGGGTTTCCTTGTTTAGCGATCCCCTCAAATACACATTGAAACTTCTTCTTTAGATTAGATTTGAGTTCACGTTGGCAAATCACAGCAAGCTCATCTGAATGAAGAAATAACACAGAGGATATTAATATTACGTCAGTTTTAATGCCTACAGTATTCTAGGACTGTTATAAAATGTATTTATTTACTATTACTATCTGAATGTATCATTAATCTCTCTCTCTCTCTCTCTCTCTCTCTCTCTCTCTCTCTCTCTCTCTCTCTCTCTCTCTCTCTCTCTCTCTCTCTCTCTCTCTCTCTCTCTCTCTCTCTCTCTGTCTAAATTAATCAACACAACACATCCCTGCTGCTACTTGATGAGGTCACTAGGTGTTGTGTTAAGGCTGCTACAATATCACTTAGTTACACAGCTACTTTAGCTGTACTTTAGCTACAGCTTTTAAATGTTCTAAAACAGCATTCAACATGAGGTAGACAGCTCTTACTTTTCTCCAGTGTGTCAGCAAGCTCCTTCTGGTTCATTTTCCTCAGGACGTGCAGTGTGATCTTCAGAGCCCCCTCTCTGGCAATGCTCTCCTGCTTCTCATCTTCAGCATTCACCACTTCCTTATCCTGCTTCTGACTCTCAAAGCCTTCTGGGAGTTCTGGACTAAGAATCCTCTTGAACATCTTCAGCTCGTTCTTCACAAATGTCATAATATTCTCTTCAAGCAACTGAAATAAATCAAGTAAATAAGTTAAGCAAGAGACTAAATGCTTTCTCATTAACACATGAATGAATGATTTACAGATCAAATTTACTTGAGGTAAACAAAAACAAATGTACACATAACAGGACCACATACACTGAATATGGAGGCCAGGTCTGTTTGATGACTCTGGGAAGTCTGACCACTGAGAATCTCTGACTCTGATCTCTCCTGTTGGTTTCTGTGGACAAAACATCAGATTACATCTCCTCATCCAGGGAGTGCACACACACACACACACACACACACACACACACACACACACACACACACACACACACACACACACACACACACACACACACACACACACAGGGAGGGAATGTAGTGTTTGTTTAATATTGTTTCAGGACTATGAAAATGGAAAAAAGGATTAGCCTATGGATTATGAAAACAACAAAAATAAATGGTAAAATGGGAGAGGAGAAATGACTAGAGACAGTGTTGTTTAACTCACTGACCATGACCCATGAGTTCTTCTTACCTTTGTTCACTAGAAAAGTCTCCCTCTCTGAACACTATAGGATGACCCATAGACTGGACACTCTTCATGGACACACAGCTGGGTACAGGGGAGGCTGGTCTCTCCTGCTTGATTGGACTTCAACACAACAGAGACAAACATTACGTCTCTCATCTACTCTGAGCTCAGATTTGGAAACATAACAAGAGTTTCATTCTAAAACGTTATATATCCATTTTCAGAATGTTCGTAAATTAGCTTCTATTGTTTAAAGAAATTATCAAATAAATGGTTGTGTTTTCTCACCATCTAATCATGGCAGGGGGTTGTTCAATAACAGACATGTATTTGTTTAAAATCGATCAAATAATGGCTTAATTTTAGAGAGACAAATGTTTTTTTTTGCAAAATGCTATATATCTGCCTCACTCTCAGAGAAATAAGTAGTACTAAGTAATTAAGAACTGTAGAAATGATACACTTGTGACATCAATATTTAAATGTATTTAAAAAATAATAATAAATACAGTAATATGAGATCTGTATGTAAAACATTTACGTTTATTTTTTAGTCATTTAGTCATTTAACATTTAGCAGATGTTTTTTATCCAGGGTCCGGATTCCCAAAAGCATTTTAAGGCCAAGTTCATCGTTAGAACCTTTGTAGGAGCATTGTTAAATCTCTGAGCTGTTTCCCAAAACCATCGTTATTAACGTTGCACTTGAAAACGCTCATATTCTAACACCTGCCTCAGACCACTTGTAGAACAGCCAAGTGCGTCGTTAGATGCTTTTTTGCCCTCCCACGTCACTTTATACACAGAAGATCTCCGCTAAACATAGAATCACATGGTTCATCCGTCTCTCTGTGACCTCAGATAAATTCAGAACAAAGTTGACTACAAATACAAAGTTGCAAATGTCTTTGCAATTGATGCAAACAAGCGACGTATAAAATGATGCTTCATATGAAAACCAAGATAACTGCTTTAAAATATAAACAGTAGGCTATAGTCCTATTTCAATCATATTGAAATACATTTCATGTTCAATCAATTGAGTTCTATTTTGCTACTTGTAGACTATGGTCTGTAATTTGTCTCAATATATTTCATGATGTGTAGCCTAACATGTGCCCAATGATGTGCCAAATCTGTGATTTAGAATAAGCCGCCTCAATATTTGCAGCCGTAGGTGGTAATATCTCTCTAGGAGCTGATCTGTCATCAGTATTGTGAAATAATTATAAGGAACGATTTGAATGGAGAAAGCTGATCCGAGACCAGCGCTCCCCTTCTTTCGATCCTATCAGTATCGATACATGCTCCACCGGACGTGATACCTTGTCATGCTGCTGATCCAGTTTCTACTGGTCTGCCTGCGGATATGGAACTCTGACCTGCTCACCGGACGTGCAACCTTGTCCCGAACCTGCTCTCTACCACACCTGCTGTCTCGACCTCTGAATGCTCGGCTATGAAAAGCCAACTGACATTTACTCCTGAGGTGCTGACGTGTTGCACCCTCTGTAACCACAGTGATTATTATCTGACCCTGCTGGTCATCTATGAACATTTGAAAATCTTGAAGAATGATCTGACCTTATAATCTCCCCCCAGCACAGCCAGAAGAGGACTGGCCACCCCTCAGAGCCTGGTTCCTCTCTAAGTTTCTTCCTAGGTCCCTGCCTTTCTAGGGAGTTTTTCCTAGCCACCGTGCTTCTACATCTGCATTGCTTGCTCTTTGGGGTTTTAGACTGGGTTTCTGTATAAGCACTTTGTGACAACTGCTGATGTAAAAAAAAATATTCTGGGAATGCATATGAAGCAGACCAGGCCAGGGTTTGAGAAGTCAATGAGAGGTAAAAATGACTTCCTTAGTTGTCAATTTTGAAAATGTTCTGTCTTAAGTAGTTTAACAAACTGACACATTTTCATGTTAGTCAAAAACAAATTTATATGGAAGGAGTGCCTTTGATTTGACGACCTGCACATGTGCAGTTCAACACAAGACGACCATTAGACCCAATGACGTATTTCTGTACATGCGCATCAAATCAAATCAAATTGTATTTTTCACATGCCCCGAATACAACAGTTGTACACTTAACCGTGAAATGCTTACTTACGAGCCCTTTCCCAACAATGCAGAGTTAAAAAGTCACAAAAATTGGCTAAATAAAAAAAGGAAATATTAACACAATAAAATAACAATAACGAGGCTATAAGGAGTACCAGTACTGAGTCAATGTGCAGGGTACCAGGTAGTTGAGGTAATAACTAGACTATATACAAGGAGTACCAGTACTGAGTCAATGTCCAGGGGTACCAGGTAGTTGAGGTAATAACTAGACTATATACAAGGAGTACCAGTACTGAGTCAATGTGCAGGGGTACTAGGTAGTTGAGGTAATAACTAGACTATAAACAAGGAGTACCAGTACTGAGTCAATGTCCAGGGGTACCAGGTAGTTGAGGTAATAACTAGACTATGTACAAGGAGTACCAGTACTGAGTCAATGTACAGGGGTACCAGGTAGTTGATGTAATAACTATACTATATACAAGGAGTACCAGTACTGAGTCAATGTGCAGGGGTACCAGGTAGTTGATGTAATAATGAGGCTATAAGGAGTACCAGTACTGAGTCAATGTGCAGGGGTACCAGATAGTTGAGTTAATAACTAGACCATATACAAGGAGTACCAGTACTGAGTCAATGTGCAGGGGTACCAGGTAGTTTAGGTAATATTTACATGTAGGTAAGGGTAAATTACATCTCCTCATCCAGGGAGTGCACACACACTCACTGACAGACACACACACACACACACACACACACACACACACACACACACACACACACACACACACACACACACACACACACACACACACACACACACACACACACACACACACAGGGAGGGAATGTTGTGTTTGTTTAATATTGTTTCAGGACTATGAAAATGGAAAAAATGATTAGCCTACGGATTATGAAAACAACAAAAAGAAATGGGAAAATGGGAGAGGAGAAATGACTAGAGACAGTTATGTTTAACTCACTGACCATGACCCATGAGTTCTTCTTACCTTTGTTCAGTAGAAAAGTCTCCCTCTCTAAACTTTATAGGAAGATTCATAGACAGGTCACTCTTCATGGACACACAGCTGGGGACAGGGGAGGCTGGTCTCTCCTGCTTGATTGGGCTTCAACACAACAGAGACAAACATTACGTCTCTCATCTACTCTGAGCTCAGATGGAGAAACATAAGAAGAGTTTCATTCCAAAACGCTATATATCCATATTCAGAAATGTTAGTAAATTAGCTTCTATTGTTTAAAGAAATGATCAAATAAATGGTTGTGTTTTCTCACTAGCTAATCATGGCATGGTGTTGTTCAATGACAGACATGTGTTTGTTTAAAATCGATCACTTAATAGCTTCATTTCAGAGAGACAAATGTTTTTTTTGCCAAAGCTATTTAGAGTTGTTAAACGGGTGTGAAGAGTGTGTTGGTATAATGGTAATATTGTCAAAATTAGGCTTGTAGCAACCATCAGAATTGGTTAAAGAAATATGCATTCCATTATATTAGGCAATAATGAAGAGTAGGCAAAGTGGTCGTGTCGTGAAAATTCTATCAAATGTCTTCCATCTTTCTAGAAGCTGATCCGTTGTCAGTATTGTGAAATAATTCTAATGTTAAGGAAAGATTTGAATGGACAAAACTGATCCGAGAGCAGCGCTCCCCTTCTTTCGATCCTATCAGTATCGATACATGCTCCACCGGACGTGATACCTTGTCATGCTGCTGATCCAGTTTCTACTGGTCTGCCTGCGGATCTGGAACTCTGACCTGTTCACCAGACGTGCGACCTTGTCCCGAATCTGCTGTTTTGACCCTCTCTCTCTCTCTACCACTGCTGCTGTCTCGACCTCTGAATGCTCGGCTATGAAAAGCCAACTGACTTACTCCTGAGGTGCTGACGTGTTGCAACCTCTATAACCACAGTGATTATTATTTGACCCTGCTGGTCATCTATGAACATTTGAACATCTTGAAGAACGATCTGGCCTTAATTGCCATATCCTCTTATAATCTCCTCCCCTCAGAGCCTGGTTCCTCTCTAGGTTTTTTCCTAGGTTCCTGCCTTTCTAGGGAGTTGTTCCTAGCCACCGGGCTTCTACATCTGCATTGCTTGCTCTTTGGGGTTTTAGACTGGGTTTCTATATAAGCACTTTGTGACAACTGCTGATGTAAAAAAATATATATAATTGTGGTACGCATATGAAGCAGACCAGGCCAGGGTTTAGGGTTTGAGAAGTCAAAGAAGTAAAAATGACTTCCTTAGTTGTTAGTAAAACATTTTTTAACTCAGCATTGTTGGTTAAGGGCTCGTAAGTAAGCATTTCACAGTAAGGTCTACACCTGTTGTATTAGGAGCATGTGACAAATCTAATTTGGATTGATTGATTTGTTCATTTTATAAATGTTCTGTCTTTAGTAGTTGAACACATTATTACTTCAACCTCGTGAAAGTGACAAACTGACGTTTTCATGTTAGTCAAAAACAACTTTATTTGGAAGGAGTGCCTTTGATTTGACGGCCTGCACATGCGCTGTTCGGCGTGAGACGACCGTTCGGCGTGAGACGACTGCTCGACCTGATGACATGTTTTTACGCATGACCTTCAAATTAAATTAAATGAAATTGTATGTCACATGCTCCGAATTCAACAGTGGTACACTTTACCGTGAAATGCTTACTTACGAGCCCTTTCCCAACAATTTAGTTAAAAAGTAACAAAAATTAGCTAAATAAAAAAAGGAAATAGTAACATAATAAAATAACAATAATGAGGCTATAAGGAGTACTGAGTCAATGTGCAGGGGTACCAGGTAGTTGAGGTAATAACTAGACTATATACAAGGAGTACCAGTACTGAGTCAATGTGCAAGGGTTACCAGGTAGTTGAGGTAATAACTAGACTATATACAAGGAGTACCAGTACTGAGTCAATGTGCAGGGGTACCAGGTAGTTGAGGTAATATGTACATATAGGTAGGGTTAAAAGTGACACGTCAATCAGGATAGAGATTACATCTCCTCATCCAGGGAGTGCACACACACTCACTGACAGACACACACACACACACACACACTCACTGACAGACACACACACACACACACACACACACACACACACACACACACACACTCACTCACACACAGGGAATGTTGAGTTTGTTTAATATTGTTTCAGGACTATGAAAATGGAAAAAAGGATTAGCTTATGGATTATGAAAACAACAAAAATAAATGGGAAAATGGGAGAGGAGAAATGACTAGAGACAGTGTTGTTTAACTCACTGACCATGACCCATGAGTTCTTCTTACCTTTGTTCAGTAGAAAAGTCTCCCTCTCTAAAGTTTATAGGAAGATTCATAGACAGGTCACTCTTCATGGACACACAGCTGGGGACAGGGGAGGCTGGTCTCTCCTGCTTGATTGGGCTTCAACACAACAGAGACAAACATTACATCTCTCATCTACTCTGAGCTCAGATGGGGAAACATAACAAGAGTTTCATTCCAAAACGCTATATATCCATTTTCAGAAATGTTCGTAAATTAGCTTCTATTGTTTAAAGAAATGATCAAATAAATGGTTGTGTTTTCTCACTATCTAATCATGGCAGGGGGTTGTTCAATAACAGACATGTGTTTGTTTAAAATCGATCACTTAATGGCTTCATTTCAGAGAGACAAATGTTTTTTTTGCCAAAGCTATTTATAGTTGTTAAACGGGTGTGAAGAGTGTGTTGGTATAATGGTAATATTGTCAAAATTCGGCTTGTAGCAACCATCAGAATTGGTAAAAGAAATATGCATTCCATTATATTAGGCAATAATGAAGAGTAGGCAAAGTGGTTGTGTCGTGAAAATTCTATAAAATGTCTTCCATTGCAACGAGTCCAGTCAGGGTGCTGCAGAACCCCTGCAGTACCTCCACTGACCCCGGATTGAGAACTCCTGATTTAGCAGATACTCTAATCCAGAGTGATTTACAGTAAATTCATTCATCTTAAGATAGCTATTTATTTTAGAAATAAACATAATACATTCTTCATAAAATTGTAATCTCACCTCTTAGCGTTGGTGTCATGTCCCCCAGAGAGACTCGATTTAGAGGCAGGGACCCCCTCCTCTCTCTCCCCAGACAGACTCATTTTAGAGGCAGGGCCCCCCTCCTCTCTCTCTCCAGAGAGACTCATTTTAGACCACTGACCCCTAAACAGAGATGCAGCATGTTGGTTGTGGTGAACACAGTGACAACTCATTCTAGAATGTCCATTGTTCTCTTTTACTCATGATCTCTTAGAAATAAAACATTTACTAACAGACATATCCAAACAGTCGGGTGATTTATTTTAATCACATGAACATTGTTACGTTCCTCGACAAGAAATAAAACATTGTCTCTCAAACAGAAGAAGGAACTAACAAAGAGTCACTAACAACAACCAAAACGAAACAGGTGGTTTTAGGAGGGGTTCTGAAAGACACTCTTGGGGGTGTCCACTAGTGATGGGAATCAGAGGCTTTCTGAACGCTTTGGGGCTTTCACCAAATTGTGCCGAAAATGCCCTTGATAGATTGAGTGCTAATAAACAACATTTAGTTTAGAATGTGGGTTTCCGGCTTTTTGCCCCATGTTGCCTCCAGGTTCACTATGTTTTTAAAAACGATGCAATCTGTGGTATTATTTAGGATACTAAAGCCATAATATTATCATAGGCTACACTAAAAAAACACATTATTAAACAACAATGGAAGCTGTGCGTTGTCACAGAAAATATTGTTTCAACTATAGCAGGATTCAATCTTGTGCCCTATGTTGATTTCTTGATCCAAAATCCCCTCCTACCCTGCTGAGCTACCATTCAGGCTACATCTGTAAGACATCAAACTAAATGTGTAAATAGGTCCCATCGAGTCAGTGTTTGAAAAAGTCCTTTGCTTTGAAAAATCAACAAACCGGCACCAGGCGAAAGCAGTGAGAATCCCTCACTTTTGGCAACACATGTTCGAAAAAAACCACTGACCCCTAAACAGAGATTCAGCATGTGGTTGTGGTGAACACAGTGACAACTCATTCTAGAATGTCCATTGTTCTCTTTTACTCATGATCTCTTAGAAATAAAACATTTACTAACAGACATATCGAAACAGTCAGGCTATTTAATGCAATCAGATGAACATCTGGTTGTGACATCTCTTCTCCATGTTAACTGTCAATAATAATAATAAGTCACTGTTTGTTAAGGTAGTTATAGACAGTGCAGCAACACAAGGCCATGTCTCACACTTATTTGTATTAATTTAAAAGTCGGCTATTTGTTGTCTTTGAATCTGAGAATGTAGACAGAAGGGCTAAAACGGGCATGATTGATCTGAGGGGAAATCATTGATACATTCAGAAAGTATTTTTTGCAACAAGTAAGAGATGTTATATTATGTAAAGTAGGCTAGGTTATAATATAAACTCAGCAAAAAAAGAAACATCCCTTTTTCAGGACCCTGTCTTTCAAAGATAATTCGTAAAAATCCAAATAACACATATCTTCATTGTAAAGGATTTAAACACTGTTTCCCATGCTTGTTCAATGAACCATAAAAAATTAATGAACATGCACCTGTGGAATGGTCGTTAAGACACTAACAGCTTACAGACGGTAGGCAATTAAGTTCACTGTTATGAAAACTTAGGACACTAAAGAGGCCTTTCTACTGACTCTGAAAAACACCAAAAGAAAGATGCCCAGGGTCCCTGCTCATCTGCGTGAACGTGCCTTAGGCATGCTGCAAGGAGGCATTAGGACTGCAGATGTGGCCAGGGCAATAAATTGTAATGTCCGTACTGTGAGACGCCTAAGACAGTGCTACAGGGAGACAGGACGGACAGCTGATCATCCTCGCAGTGGCAGACCACGTGTAACAACACCTGCACAGGATCGGTACATCCGAACATCACACCTGCGGGACAGGTACAGGATGGCAACAACAACTGCCCGAGTTACAACAGGAACGCACAATCCCTCCATCAGTGCTCAGACTGTCCGCAATAGGCTGAGAGAGGCTGGACTGAGGGCTTGTAGGCCTGTTGTAAGGCAGGTCCACACCAGACATCACCGGCGCTGGTCGCTGGACCAGACAGGACTGGCAAAAAGTGCTCTTCACTGATGAGTCGCGGTTTTGTCTCACCAGGGGTGATGGTCGGATTCACGTTTATCGTAGAAGGAATGAGTGTTACACCGAGGCCTGTACTCTGGAGCGGGATCGATTTGGAGGTGGAGGGTCCATCATGATCTGGGGCGGTGTGTCACAGCATCATCGGACTGAGCTTGTTGTCATTGCAGGCAATCTCAACACTGTGCGTTACAGGGAAGACATCCTCCTCCCTCATGTGGTACCCTTCCAGCAGGCTCATCCTGACATGACCCTCCAGCATGACAATGCCACCAGCCATACTGCCCGTTCTGTGCGTGACTTCCTGCAAGACAGGAATGTCAGTGTTCTGCCATGGCCAGCGAAGAACCCGAATCTCAATCCCATTTAGCACGTCTGGGATCTGTTGGATAGGAGGTTGAGGGCTAGGGCCAATCCCCCCAGAAATGTCTGGGAACTTGCAGGTGCCTTGGTGGAAGACTGGGGTAACATCTCACAGCAAGAACTGGCAAATCTGGTGCAGTCCATGAGGAGGAGATGCACTGCAGTACTTAATGCAGCTGATGGCCACACCAGATACTGACTGTTACTTTTGATTTTGATCCCCCTTTTGTTCAGGGACACATTTTTCAATTTCTGTGGAACTTGTTCAGTTTATGTCTCAGTTGTTGAATCTTGTTATGTTCACACAAATATTTACATATGTTAAGTTTGCTAAAAACAAACGCAGTTGACAGTGAGAGGACGTTTCTTTTTTTGCTGAGTATATAATAGCAGTTTGTTAGTGATATGCAGATGGAGGTCTATACCTCAGCTATAGCCTACATATCCTAGATGACCAGCCTAAACCTGTTCAGATCAGTTCCCATAACGTTACAGGCCTACCAGTAGCAGGACAGAGCATGTAGCCTAGGCATGATATGTTTCACATTTCCAACAGAGACCTTCAGGTTGGTCAGCATGATAAGTGATCATATATCAAACCTACTCTGACTATTGAATGTCTGTAAACGACCTAACTTTCTAATATAATAGTTGTATGTAGCCTAGACTTACCAGAGTCTGCCCGTCTTTCCTTCAAATCAACACATTTATCCTAATTTTAATGTTGCCGCGAAATGGATCCCACAGTTTCAACAGCCATTTTGTAAGTGCGTAGGCTACACACTTACTTTGTATTTCATATGAGGAAACTGGTGCGGCCGCCTGTTCTCTTGCAGATGAAGTAGCCTCTCATAGGGAACTCATTCAAACAGCCTAAACAACAGTAAATAAAATATGTCAAATGGTCAAAAAACAATGGTGTAAAGAGAATCGTGTCCTCCTAATATAGCCATGTACATTAAAGACAGGTATATTGCTACAGATGTAGGATCTTAATTTGAGCCTGTTTGCTACAGCAGGAAAATAATCCTGAAGCAACACGACATTTGAATTATTATGTGGATAATTGACTTTTTCCAAAAGGGAAAGGTGGAAAAGGGGAAATTACAAACTTCAGAAGCCTTTTTAACCCTCAAATACACAACAAGTTTAATTTCTCCTGCAACAGGCTGATTAAATTAAGATCCTACATCTGTACAGAGCTTGTCTTTATCTAAACCAAGGCAGTTTGCATTATTAGCAATGATGTTGCAACTGTCAGCTGCTGTAAACCTATGTGATTGGATGTTATAGACCCCCATCTGAACAGTTTCTTTCCCCATGCTGTAGCCCTCACCAACTGGCCATCTGGTCCATAGAGACTAAAGGACTATACACTCTATGCTGCACACCACATCAAGCCATCTCTGAACTGTACACTACCATCTGGCCCATAGAGACTAAAGGACTATACACTCTATGCTGCCACCACATCAGCCTCTCTGAACGTACACTACCATCTGGTCCATAGAGACTAAAGGACTATACACTCTAGTCTACACCCCACATCAAGCCATCTCTGAACTGTACACTATCACTGGCCCATAGAGACTAAGGACTATACACTCTAGCTGCAACCACATCAGCCTCTCTGAACTGGGGGAAGGTATGGAAAGGTATAAAGAATAACATTGAATTCCTCCACGTATCGCAATACATGCAGTAAAATTAGTCCACAAGGTTGTGCTAACTACAAGTAGTGTTGAAAAAGCCTTACACCCACTCTTCCCCATCAGTCTCAAGAACAGAACCTGTGGTTTAATGTAGAAACATGTAGATACAACAGAACAGATGTGATACTATATACTTCCTTTTACAAACAGAGACTTTCCCAGAGTATGCTGTGGGAGGCGAGTTCATTTTAAAGCCCTTTGGTTTTTTATCTTTTTTACATTTTAGTCATTTATCGACTCTCTTATCCAGAGCAACTTACAGTTAGTGAGTGCATACATATATATATTTATTTTCATACTGGCCCCCCGCAGGAATCAAACCCGCAACCCTGGCGTTGCAAACGCTATGCTCTACCAACATCACTGCCGGTATTCTCAACTTCTCTTTTACCAGAACAGAGCCATTTCCCAGAGGAGGCTGGTGGGAAGGGCTATAGGAGGACAGGTTCATTTTTAAAGACTTTTGTTTTTATCTTTTTAATGACAGATCATAGAAACATGCTGTTTTCACAAACAGAAAAGTATTTTGAGCCTTGTTACCCATTTTTTTCACACCTATTCCCCACTTAATCTGCCAAGACAATGTGCCACTAATGAGTCTCTCTTTCCTCACTGAATAAATGACAAATGGATGCATGGGCGATAGTTGTGTCACCTTACTTCACAATTGAATTTAAATTAGGCTTAACTGAATGATAAGGAGGGTGCAGATGTTGAATTCATTTAGAACAATAGTGTAATGATGAGTTTGTGTTATGCCTGTTTATCAGCAGCAAATCATTTGACCACACGCCTTGTGGGTTGATACATTTCTCTTTTATGTTTTACTTTGTAAATGGGACGGATTTATTTTCTATAACTCTATTACTAATCAAATGTATTGTGGGAAATGAAAACATGCTACATGTTGCTGTAGGCCTTTAGAATAATGCAAAACATATCCTTGACTCTATCAAAGTTGATGAGCGGGAAACAAACTGATGCCAGTCAGCCTCACAGCCGGAAAATCAAAACTACACCTGAACTATACCTCAACTCATTTCACACATAATAAGAGTTAGCCTATAGACCAGATTAAATAGTCTGATGATTGACAATATTATCAGTTGTCAAATTGTACATGAAGAGAAGGGCGCATCTTGTAATTGACAGATGCAGTGAAAAGAGCATCTCTTTACCAAATCCTCCTTCAGAGTCACATGCAGGTAAAACATTGTGATTTCTATATAGTGCTGTATCTGAAAGAGCATATTCTGCCGTTTCTATGACACTTACCTTTATCAAATAACTCTCCAAATTCAAGAGGTGAAGCTCTATTTCCAAATATCATTTTTTCACCAACATCCCTGCTGTTCATTCATGTATCACATCACCAGTCGAGCATCAGCATTGCTCTGGTTACTAAGCAACAACGAGTAACATAATATTCTGTTGTAAATGGATGAATGGCCAATAGAAACCAGATAGAAACTTATAATGATGCATGTGACTTCTGTTTTGGTTAGCCGCCGATGTCGAAACAAACTTGCTCAATGTCTTTCCCTATCTGGGGAAAGAGGAAACCAGACCAGCAGGTGAGAGACTGTTTGAGACTGTGGTTTTGAGACACGTGGAGCCCAAAAAAAAAGACACAATGTCAAGACAGCAGGTCCTGCTCTCCCTCTTCCCCAAGAACCACAGCTCCCACTGGGGAAAAATACACAATGTCAAGACAGCAGGTCCTGCTCTCCCTCTTCCCCAAGCACCACAGCTCCCACTGGGGAAAAAGACACAATGTCAAGACAGCAGGTCCTGTTCTCCCTCTTCCCCAAGAACCACAGCTCCCACTGGGGAAAAATACACAATGCCAAGACAGCAGGTCCTGCTCTCCCTCTTCCCCAAGAACCACAGCTCCCACTGGGGAAAAATACACAATGTCAAGACAGCAGGTCCTGCTCTCCCTCTTCCCCAAGAACCACAGCTCCCACTGGGGAAAAAGACACAATGCCAAGACAGCAGGTCCTGCTCTCCCTCTTCCCCAAGCACCACAGCTCCCACTGGAGAAAAAGGAGACACAATGTCAAGTAAGTAAGAGCGGACGGAAAAAGTCCCATAAAAACTGTGTGCAGGGCAACCGATTTGTTTGTGGGGCTTGCTCACACAAAGCCCAGAAGCTGTGTGCTGACTGTGGACCTGAAGCATAAAGAGAAGACGTGATTGTTTCATGTGTAAAGGCTCGGTACAGTGTCTGATACAAACAACACATTATTGTTTGTATATCTTGTCATTAATATATTAACACAAATATTTATTCATGGAATTAATCCTTTATAATTGTTAATGCACTGGTGCTTTTGTTTAGAAATACAGCAAATAATTTCACCTGAACACCTGGCTGGTTATATTATTATTATTATTATTATTATTATTATTATTATTATTATTATTATTATTATATTTTTCATTCTACTTTGTCAAAATAAACTGTAAATGGACTTTATGAAGTACTAAAACTCTATTACTAATTGAATCTACAAATAAAGTTGATCAAATGGATAATTACACTGTAATGTTTTTATTGTAAGGGAAACAGAAACAGGATATAGGCCTTTTTTTTATTTTACTTTGTAGAATTAACTATTTTTTAAGTTACAAAAAATATATATTTCCACGAATATTTCTTCATGCAATTAATCCTTTACAATAGTTGATGCACTATTTATCAAGCGTTTATTTATCAACTATGTTTGCACACCTTGCTCTAGTGCAGGGATGGGAAACTCCAGTCCTCTGGGCCTGATTGGTGTCACACCTTGCTATATAGCACAGGGATGGCCAACTCCAGTCCTCGGGGCCTGATTGGTGTCACACCTTGCTCTAGTGCAGGGATGGGAAACTCCAGTCCTCTGGGCCTGATTGGTGTCACACCTTGCTATAGCACAGGGATGGGCAACTCCAGTCCTCTGGGCCTGATTGGTGTCACACCTTGCTATCGTGCAGGGATGGGCAACTCCAGTCCTCTGGGCCTGATTGGTGTCACACCTTGCTATAGTGCAGGGATGGGCAACTCCAGTCCTCGGGGCCTGATTGGTGTCACACCTTGCTATAGCACAGGGATGGGCAACTCCAGTCCTCTGGGCCTGATTGGTGTCACACCTTGCTATAGCACAGGGATGGCCAACTCCAGTCCTCTGGGCCTGATTGGTGTCACACCTTGCTCTAGTGCAGGGATGGGCAACTCCAGTCCTCGGGGCCTGATTGGTGTCACACCTTGCTCTAGTGCAGGGATGGCCAACTCCAGTCCTCTGGGCCTGATTGGTGTCACACCTTGCTATAGTGCAGGGATGGGCAACTCCAGTCCTCGGGGCCTGATTGGTGTCACACCTTGCTATAGCACAGGGATGGTCAACTCCAGTCCTCGGGGCCTGATTGGTGTCACACCTTGCTATAGCACAGGGATGGCCAACTCCAGTCCTCGGGGCCTGATTGGTGTCACACCTTGCTCTAGTGCAGGGATGGGCAACTCCAGTCCTCTGGGCCTGATTGGTGTCACACCTTGCTCTAGTGCAGGGATGGGCAACTCCAGTCTTCTGGGCCTGATTGGTGTCACACCTTGCTCTAGTGCAGGGATGGGCAACTCCAGTCCTCTGGGCCTGATTGGTGTCACACCTTGCTATAGCACAGGGATGGTCAACTCCAGTCCTCTGGGCCTGATTGGTGTCACACCTTGCTATAGCACAGGGATGGCCAACTCCAGTCCTCGGGGCCTGATTGGTGTCACACCTTGCTCTAGTGCAGGGATGGGAAACTCCAGTCCTCGGGCCTGATTGGTGTCACACTTTTGCCCTAGCCGCAGCTAACACACTTGACTCCAATAATTAACTAATCATAATCTTCAATTTAGAATGCGATTAGTTTAATCAGCTGTGTTTGCTAGGGATGGGGGAAAAGTGTGACACCCCGAGGATTGGAGTACCCATCCCTACTAGCTGAAAGGCCAGACGGTTCTAGTGTTAATGACTGGTAGATGGGTGTTGCTCATGCATTCACTCATGCTGACTGGCCCCAATACTTTGTTCTTGACTAAAGCGTCCAAGTCAGCCTTGACTTCTGGTCTGATAGCATAAGGTACAGGTCCTGCTTTCAGAAACGTTGGTTTGCTGTCTGGCTTAATGCTAAGCTTCCCTGTAATGTCGTTCATACTACCCAGGTGTCCATTAAAGACTTCTCCATGTTTCTTTAAGATGGCAGGTACAGTGGGGGAAAAAAAGTATTTAGTCAGCCACCAATTGTGCAAGTTCTCCCACTTAAAAAGATGAGATAGGCCTGTAATTTTCATCATAGGTACACGTCAACTATGACAGACAAAATGAGAAAAAGAAAATCCAGAAAATCACATTGTAGGATCTGTAATGAATTTATTTGCAAATTATGGTGGAAAATAAGTATTTGGTCACCTACAAACAAGCAGGATTTCTGGCTCTCACAGACCTGTAACTTCTTCTTTAAGAGGCTCCTCTGTCCTCCACTCGTTACCTGTATTAATGGCACCTGTTTGAACTTTGTATCAGTATAAAAGGCACCTGTCCACAACCTCAAACAGTCACACTCCAAACTCCACTATGGCCAAGACTAAAGAGCTGTCAAAGGACACCAGAAACAAAATTGTAGACCTGCACCAGGCTGGGAAGACTGAATCTGCAATAGGTAAGCAGCTTGGTTTGAAGAAATCAACTGTGGGAGCAATTATTAGGAAATGGAAGACATACAAGACCACTGATAATCTCCCTCGATCTGGGGCTCCACGCAAGATCTCACCCCGTGGGGTCAAAATGATCACAAGCAAAAATCCCAGAACCACACGGGGGGACCTAGTGAATGACCTGCAGAGAGCTGGGACCAAAGTAACAAATCCTACCATCAGTAACACACTACGCCGCCAGGGACTCAAATCCTGCAGTGCCAGACGTGTCCCCCTGCTTAAGCCAGTACATGTCCAGGCCCGTCTGAAGTTTGCTAGAGTGCATTTGGATGATCCAGAAGGGGATTGGGAGAATGTCATATGGTCAGATGAAAACAAAATATAACTTTTTGGTAAAAACTCAACTCGTCGTGTTTGGAGGACAAAGAATGCTGATTTGCATCCAAAGAACACCATACCTACTGTGAAGCATGGGGGTGGAAACATCATGCTTTGGGGCTGTTTTTCTGCAAAGGGACCAGGACGACTGATCCGTGTAAAGGAAAGAATGAATGGGGCCATGTATCGTGAGATTTTGAGTGAAAACCTCCTTCCATCAGCAAGGGCATTGAAGATGAAACGTGGCTGGGTCTTTCAGCATGACAATGATCCCAAACACACCGCCCGGGCAACGAAGGAGTGGCTTCGTAAGAAGCATTTCAAGGTCCTGGAGTGGCCTAGCCAGTCTCCAGATCTCAACCCCATAGAAATCTTTGGAGGGAGTTGAAAGTCCGTGTTGCCCAGCGACAGCCCCAAAACATCATTGCTCTAGAGGAGATCTGCATGGAGGAATGGGCCAAAATACCAGCAACAGTGTGTGAAAACCTTGTGAAGACTTACAGAAAACCTTTGACCTGTGTCATTGCCAACAAAGGGTATATAACAAAGTATTGAGAAACTTTTGTTATTGACCAAATACTTATTTTCCACCATAATTTGCAAATAAATTCATAAATAATTCTACAATGTGATTTTCTGGAATGTTTTTTCTCATTTTGTCTGTCATATTTGACATGTACCTATGATGAAAATTACAGGCCTCTCTCATCTTTTTAAGTGGGAGAACTTGCACAATTGGTGGCTGACTAAATACTTTTTTCCCCACTGTAGGTCTGTTACTCCATGTGTCATTGTATGCACTGATGGCCAGTCCAGTGTGATTTTCTCCATCTATGAACATCCCAGTAGTGATGCATAGTCTCCTTTCACAACATAGAGTGGCAGCTTTTCAGTTTGTCTGTTTACCTGAACTGTGACATCAGTGATGCCTCTCACAGCGACAGATTCACCTGTGTAAGTCTTTAACACGAGGTGCGCTGGTTGAAGTGGAAGGTGTTTCAGTGTATTTTTTCTGACACAAGAGATACAGCTGCCCCTGTGTCAATCTCCATACCCACCGGCTGTCCCTCTAGCAAGGGGGAGACATAGTAGCCGTGCGGCCCGCCAGGAAAAAGTCAGGATTTTCAGTGTGACTTCCTGGTCTGATGAGTCACTCATCTCAGTGTTCTCTTACTCAACAGTGTGAACATGTCTATGTGTCTTTCGTTGGAATGCCTTTTTTCTTGTTTCCCGTTTTTGTGATTTCTCTGTTCTCTTTTTGTTTCTGGAGACTTGTCCGATGTTGCCCTTTTTACCACAGGCTGGACAATCCATGTCCTTACACCAACATGTTGATACTTGATGTCCCTTTTTACCACAGGCTGGACAATCCATGTCCTTACACCAGCATGTTGATACCTGATGTCCCACCTTGCCACAGTGGAAGCATGTGACTTGATTTCCCGTCTCTGATTTTCAGTTGAAACTCTGTGCACTTTTCCTTTTTTTATGATTAACTTTTTATTTATTTTCAAAGGAACACAGACAAGAACAAATAGCAGCAGGAATGGTTATACAGCTAGAGACACAATACTGTTAAAATATATATCAGAACAAATAGCACCAGGAATGGTTATACAGCTAGAGACACAATACTGTTAAATTATATATCAGTATATTATGGAAACTAGTTATTGCAGATAAATACAATTATGATAAACCACATATACAATCACCCACCTCAGCTGCATCAACCCACCCTCCAAACCCTCCTGGGACCACCCCAACGCACCCTCCAACCCCTCCTGGGACCACCCCAACCCACCCTCCAACCCCTCCTGGGACCACCCCAACCCACCCTCCAACCCCTCCTGGGACCACCCCAACCCACCCTCCAAACCCTCCTGGGACCACCCCAACGCACCCTCCAACCCCTCCTGGGACCACCCCAACCCACCCTCCAACCCCTCCTGGGACCACCCCAACCCACCCTCCAACCCCTCCTGGGACCACCCCAACCCACCCTCCAACCCCTCCTGGGACCACCCCAACCCACCCTCCAACCCCTCCTGGGACCCCCCCAACCCACCCTCCAACCCCTCCTGGGACCACCCCAACCCACCCTCCAACCCCTCCTGGGACCCCCCCAACCCACCCTCCAACCCCTCCTGGGACCACCCCAACCCACCCTCCAACCCCTCCTGGGAACACCCCAACACACCCTCCAACCCCTCCTGGGACCAACCCAACCCACCCTCCAACCCCTCCTGGGACCACCCCAACACACCCAACCTGATCTCCATTAAATTAAATACTAAATCAAGGTACACATTTGCACAAAAATGATAATTAACGGTCAATCTGTTGGGTAAAACCCACTACAGGAGTTATTTTATGGTTTCAGATGAAATTGTTGTTTGGCTAGCCCCATGGATCCTAGCAGTGGATAGTTCTAAATAAATGATATCTATAAAAGTGCTGATCCAATGAAGTGTGGTGGTTGCCATCTTAGTTCCAACATATTTTTAGCTGCTGTCCAACCTGACAACATTATACGTCTTCGCTGTAATGACAGTGGTGAATTATCATTCAGTAATAACAGTTTGGGGGAACAAGGTATGAGGATACCTCTTTCCAAAACATGTCCCCTGGTCACTCCCAGTACGTATGATTAAAGGAGGCCAAGGCACCTTGATTACATAGATCACACAGAGGAGCGGTTGTGATTTCTATAAAATGATGTTTTCTAGGTGGAAGGTATACCCTGTGTATGAGATTACAATGTATCAGCTGATGATTAGGATTGTTAGATGAACCCACTAAGTTACTGATGAACTCAACTGGTGAGCCTCTTTAGCAGCTAGTTCCATGGACACACTGATTTCAATGTGCTTTGCCAAGGTCAGATGACTTTCAGTCAACAGTCTCTTTTGTGTAGCTTCACTCCGTAGCCCACATACTAGTCTGTCTCTAATGATGTCATTTAGAACAGCATTAAACTCACAGTGTTCTGGTAGTTTCTTTAATGCAGCAGGAAACATTGTTACTGATTCTCCCTCTTCCTGATGTCTCCTGTGGAACCTGAACCGTTCAGCATTAACTAGTGGTTCTGGTGAAAAATGTCCTTTAAGTATCTCCACAATATCCCCATACGTCTTATTACCTGTTCTGTCTGGCTGTAGCAGGCTGCCTAGTAAATTAAATGTCTTTGGCCCCATTACACTAAAACATGTAGGCACAATGTTGTCCTCATCCATGTCATTTACAAGAACAACATTTTCCAACCGTTCTGTACATGAGCTCCACTGTTCAATACTTTTATCAAACTGTCCAATGTTTCCATCAATTCCAATAATTGTTCATTTCTCAATAAGCTCCTGATTGTCACTCACTTCACTATTGTCTTCAACCAAAGCAATATTTTCCTGTCATGTGATCTTCATTCACTTCACTCACTGATGTTTCCTCCTAAATTCGCTCATTTAGCAGATTTAATTAAAAGGTTTGTCTTCACAGTTGAATAAATGTCCTCCCTTTTAATCACTGTATATTCCTCCCTTTTTAATCACGTTGTTTTCCAGCTCCGATGTCCGTCTCCAGTCCTTTTCTGCTGTCCATGATGATGTTAACTCCAGTGGTGGAAAAAGTACCCAAATGTCAAACTTGATTAAAAGTAAAGATCCCTTAATAGAAAATGACTCAACTAAAAGTGAAAGTCACCCAGTAAAATACTACTTGAGTAAAAGTCCAAAAGTAGTTGGTTTTAAATATACTTAAGTATCAAAAGTAAATGTAATTGCTAAAATATTCTTAAGTATCAAAGGTAAAATACAAGTAGAAATCATTTCAAATTCCTTACATAAAGCAAACCAGACGATTTTCTTGTTTTTAAAATGTACGTTCAGCCAGAGGCACACTCCAACACTCAGACAATTTACAAACAAAGCATTTGTGTTTAGTGAGTCTGCCAGATCAGAGGCAGTAGGGATGTTCTCTTGATAAGTGCGTGAATTGGACCATTTTCTGTCCTGCTAAGCATTCAAAATGTAACAAGTACTTTTGGGTGTCAGGGAAAAATGTATGGAGTAAAAAGAACATTATTTTCTTTAGGAATGTAGTGAAGTAAAAGTAAAAATAGTCAAAAATATAAATAGTAAAGTCAAGTACAGATACCCCAAAAAAACTACTTAAGTAGTACTTTAAAGTATTTTTACTTAAGTACTTTACACCACTGGTTAACTCTCTTTCTTAGCTAGCTCGACTATGCACTTGCCTCTGCTAGCAATACACTGTGCTAACATTAGCCTAGACTGTACAACAGAAAATAACAGTTTTAAACAGTTGTAAAAACCCACTTCTTCCAGACAGAATAGTTACTGTAGATTCAGACTTACTCATCGCCAATCTGTTGTTATGTCTCGTGGGTTTCATAACCACGTCTGTATAACAATTCAATAATGATGAGATGGGAGACAGGAATCAGTTCAACCATTTATCTGGAACGTGATCATCTCAACACATACAAACCCCCATCATGCTCTGCAGCACAACCCCAATATACAACAAATACATAAGTAAATGGACACTAAACAAAACTCATAGAGGAATTTAAATGTTCATTTCTAGAAAGTAGGGCCATGGGATAGGGTCAGAAAGGTCAGTATGTTTGATAACTGGTTACAGAGGTGACATAACAAGCATAAGGTCCATTATAACACAGTGAAGTAGAGATGGGAGCTAAAAGCAGACATGGACAGTGAGACGGTGTGAGGAGGTCAGGGGTGAAACACTAGATCAGGACAGGTAGAAATGTCAGGGCTGGAAATAGACACAGAGACACATTCTGATCATGGCTCAGACCTGACCTGAGACACCCAAACAGAATATGCCATAGCAAAGTCCTGTCCAGAAGGCTATTTGGGATTTCCTTTCATCAAAATCCAAAACGTGGACATGAGGCATTTGTCAATTAAAAGTTACTTTAAAGCTTTAGTGAAAGGAAGGAATGACTTAGTGTTAATAACATTTAGTGAAAGGATGGCATGACTTAGTGTTACTCACATTTAGTGAAAGGAAGGAATGACTTAGTGTTAATAACATTTAGTGAAAGGATGGAATGACTTAGTGTTACTAAGATTTAGTGAAAGGATGGAATGACTTAGTGTTACTAACATTTAGTGAAAGGATGGAATGACTTAGTGTTACTCACATTTAGTGAAAGGAAGGAATGACTTAGTGTTAATAACATTTAGTGAAAGGATGGATTGACTTAGTGTTAGTAACATCATGTCAAACATAAAACATTTAGAACTGCTATTTTTTATTATACTGAACTAAAATATAAACACAACATGCAACAATTTCTAAGATTTTACTGAGTTACAGTTCATATAAATTGAAATACTAAATTCATTAGGCCCTAATCTCTGGATTTCACATGACTGGGAATACATATATGCATCTATTGGTCACAGATACTTTAAAAAAAGGTAGGGCCATGGATCAGAAAACCAGTCAGTATCTGGAGTGACCACCATTTGCCTCATGCAGCGCAACACATCTCCTTCGCATAGAGTTGATCAGGCTGTTGATTGTGGCCTGTGGAATGTTGTCCCACTCCTCTTCAATGGCTGTGCAAAGTTGCTGGATATTGGCGGGAACTGGAACTTGCTGTCGTACACGTCTATCCAGAGCATCCCAAACATGCTCAATGGTTGACATGTCTGGTGAGTACTCAGGCCATGGAATAACTGTTTTTTTTTTCAGCTTCCAGGAATTGTGAACAGATCCTTTCGACATGGGGCCGTGCATTATCATGCTGAAACATGAGGTGATGGCAGCGGATGAATTTACAGCAATAAACTGGCCCAAACATGTGTGTGTGTGTGTGTGTGTGTGTCTAGTGTGTGTGTGTGTGTGTGTGTGTGTGTCCAGTGTGTGTGTATGTGTGTGTGTTCAGTGTGTGTTTATGTGTCCAGTGTGTGTGTGTGTGTCCAGTGTGTGTGTGTGTGTGTGTGTGTGTGTGTGTGTGTGTGTGTGTGTGTTGGTGTGTCCAGTGTGTGTGTACTGGTGTGTGTGTGTGGTGTGTTGTGTGTGTGTGTTGTGTGTTATGTCCCGTTTTGTGTTTGTGTGTGTGTCCAGTTTGTGTTTGTCATTGTGTGTGTGTGTGTGTTGTGTGTGTGTGTGTTGTGTGTTTATGTCAAGTGTGTGTTTGTGTTGTGTTGGTGTGTGTCCAGTGTGTGGGGCCAGTGTGTGTGTGGCCCAGTTTGTGTATGTCCATTGTGTGTGTGTGTCCCATGTGTGTGTCCAGTGTGTGTGAGTGCCCCAGTGTGGGGTGTGTGTGTGTGTGTTGTGTGTGTGTGTGTGGTCCAGTGTGTGTGTGTCCAGTGTGTGTGTTGTGTGTCCGGTCCGGTGGTGTGTTTTCGTGTGTGTGGTGTGTGTGTGTGTGTGTGTGTGTCCAGTGTGTGTGTGTTTTTTGTCCAGTGGTGTGTGTTTGTGAGTCCTTGTGTGTGTGTGTTGTGTGTGTGTGTGTGTCCAGTGTGTGTGTGTGTGTGTGTGGATGTGTGTGTGTGTGTGTGTGTGTCCAGTGTGTGTGTGTGTGTGTGTGTGTGTGTGTGTGTGTGTGTGTGTGTGTGTGTGTGTGTGTGTGTGTGTGTGTGTGTGTGTGTGTGTGTGTGTGTGTGTGTTTGTGTGTGTCCAGTTGGTGTGTCCAGTGTGTGTGTGAGTGTGTGTCCAGTGTGTGTGTGTGTCCAGTGTGTGTGTGTGTGTGTCCAGCATGTGTGTGTCCAGTGTGTGAGAGTGTGTGTGGTTTATCTGACAGGATCACGGATAGAGACAGATGCAGAGTTACCATGGTAATTATTTACAGGAATAAACTGGCCCAAACTGGTGTGTTACTCTGTGTATTTAAATGTCATATTCTAATCAAACATAAAACACATGATTAGAGTGAAACATCATGATGTGTTTGACACAGAGACACTGAGGCGCCATCATACCAAAGATGAAACCCTGGATAGAGGGGCTCAGTGAATGTGGTGTAGAATGTGTTCAGGTGGGTCAGTGTGTCAGAGGAGACTCTGTAGAAGGACAGAGTGCCGGCTGGCCAGTCCAGATACACTCCTACTCTGTGGGAGCTGGAGGAGGGGACGTCTAAGGTAGTGTGATTATTATTGTGACAGGCAGTGTAACTGTTGTCAGAGCAGAGCAGACTCCAGGACTTGTCATTGTATCCAAGCCAACAGTCATGATTGGTTCCCTTCCTGTTGATTCCTTTATATGTCACTCCTATATCAACCCTGAACCCACTCCACTCTGCCTCCCAGTAACAGCGCCCAGTCAGACCCTCTCTACACAGCACCTGTCTACAGTCCTCAAATCTCTCTGGGTGATCAGGATACGGCTGCTCCTCTCCCCTCCATGTCACCTTTCTGTTCTCCTCAGACAGAAGGCTGTAGTTGTATATTGTGTTTGGGTCCAGTGTGAGATCACAGGCATCTGATGGATGAAACCAGACACAATATTAGAAATCATCATCATTCACATTAGAATAATTCATTTAATGTAGATGTTTCTAGGTATCAAAAGGAGAAGTTAAGGTAACTTGAGATTTGATCAATGATCATATGTTATACTGTATGGTAATATAAAACACACTTATTCCCATTAATAACACACACACACATACACAGACACACACACACACACCGGTATGCATGCATGACAAACACACATTTCTAAAGCAACACGAACACGCCACACACACACACACAGACACACACATTGTCAAAGCAACTCTTTGTAAACTTTGGTGTCCCTGATTTGAGCTTCTGTAGAACTACAGCTGATATTTAATATGACCAAGTAAGTAATGATGGTGGTCTTTGACTTTGACTTCACTTGAATTAAGACTTATTCTTAGTCATATTCTTCACAGCAGTCAACACTCACATTTTCTAAGTCCAGGTTTCATTGTGTTCTCTCCACCATGTTCCACACTGTAGCGGTAAGCAGAAGAACTCAAGTCATTGAGGGATACACCTGAACTCACACACACACACACACACACACACACACAGACTCACACACACACACACACACACACACACACACACACACACACACACACACACACACACACACACACACACACACACACACACACACACACACACACACACACACACACACACACACAGTCTTTATATAACTTAGTCCAAGTGGTGGTCAGAATGTTTGTCTTAACTAGCCTGATAACTCCAACATGTCTGATATTAACATTGACTTTAACCCTCTACATACTTGAGTTTCTCCAGTCTGCAGTGTGGATCCTCCAGTCCAGCAGAGAGCAGTCTGACTCCTGAGTCTCCTGGGTGATTGTAGCTCAGGTCCAGCTCTCTCAGGTGTGAGGGGTTTGACTTCAGAGCTGAGACCAGAGAAGCACAGCCTTCCTCTGTGACTAGACAGCCTGACAGCCTGCAAAGAGTCAAATCATATTAAAATCACACTGCTATTCTTTGGTGGTGAAAATACTCTGAACTCCAGCATTTTGGATTTCAGATCAAATGTTTCATATGAGGTGACAGTATATAATGTCACCTATAATGTCACCTTTTATTTGAGGATATTTTAATACATATCTGTTTCACCGTTTAGAAATGAAAGCACTTTATGTATCTAGTCCCCCCATTTGAAGAAGTCATAAGTATTCTAACAAATGTACTTACAGTGTATTAAAGTAGTCAAAAGTTTAGTATTTGGTTGTAAACTCATTGGTTGCATTTGAAGTTTGTTTTGGTTGTGTTTTGGGTTATGTTTTTCCCGATAGTAACTGAATGGTCGATGATAACGGGAGTAATTTTCTGTCTAAGTGAGTAGATAACAGGTTTTTAAACACTACAAAATTAATCCTGATACAAATCAATCATGAAAACTAATGAGTGAGAAAGTCAGAGGCTACAAAAAACAACCTCTCACCATTACGAATAACTTTCTCACTCATCAGTTTCATGATTTATTAATCATGGTAGCGTCCACATGAATGTAGAAGTGTTCAGAAACATCTTCTATTCTTACTGACAATACAAGTGAAGTGACTCCAAAATGACAGGACATTATTCACCATTCAGTTTCTATTGGGAAAAACATAATCCAAAACACAACCAAGACAAACTGCAAATGTATTCAACAAGTTTGTAGAATCACAAGCTTGATGTAATCACTGCAGGTAAGGAATATGGGACCAAATACTAAACTTATGACTACTTCAATACAATATAAGTGAATTTGTCCAAATAAATAAGACTTCTTCAAATGGGAGAACTAGATACATAAAGTGCTTTCATATCTAAACGGTAAAACAGATATGTATGAATACCCTCAAATAAAAGGTGACATTCTGTACTGTTGCCTAATATGAAACGTTATATCTGAAATGCAAAATGCTGGAGCACAGCACCAAATTTAAAACTGTAAGCTTCACTGTCCAAACACATATGGTGTGGACTATGTGTGCCTGGTAAACACATGTGGATCTGGTGAACAGTTATCACTTGTTGACCAAATACAGGAATACTGACCACAGAGTCTCCAGTTTACAGTGGGGATTCCCCAGTCCAGCAGAGAGCAGCTTCACTCCTGAATCCTTCAGGTCATTGTTACTCAGGTCCAGCTCTCTCAGGTGTGAGGGGTTTGACTTCAGAGCTGAGACCAGAGAAGCACAGCCTTCCTCTGTGACTAGACAGCCTGACAGCCTGCAAAGAGTCAAATCATATTAAAACCACACTGCTTTTCTTTGGTTGTGAAAAAAGTGGCAGTATATTTTTTCTACATATTAAGATATATCAGTGTCCTGAAACCTGCCATATCTATTCATAAATTAATGTATCATTATTAGAAATGACAAATTATCAAAGTATCGATTGTAGATAGAAAAATGTATATTACAAATATTTGAGTAGACTGACCAGACCAATTTAAAAAGCAGTATCAGTCAAAAGACAGACAGTGAGGTAGAGTGAGGGAAAAAAGTATTTGATCCCCTGCTGATTTTGTACGTTTGCCCACTGACAAAGAAATGATCAGTCTATAATTTTAAAGGTAGGTTTATTTTAGCAGTGAGAGACAGAATAACAACAACAAAATCCAGAAAAACGCATGTCAAAAACGGTATAAATTGATTTGCATTTTAATGAGGGAAATAAGTATTTGACCCCCTCTGCAAAACATGACTTAGTACTTGGTGGCAAAACCCTTGTTGGCAATCATAGAGGTCAGACGTTTCTTGTAGTTGGTCACCAGGTTTGCACACATCTTAGGAGGGATTTTGTCCCACTCCTCTATGCAGATTTTCTCCAAGTCATTAAGGTTTCTAGGCTGACGTTTGGCAACTCGAACCTTCAGCTCCCTCCACAGATTTTCTATGGGATTAAGGTCTGGAGACTGGCTAGGCCACTCCAGGACCTTAATGTGCTTCTTCTTGAGCCACTCCTTTGTTGCCTTGGCCGTGTGTTTTGGGTCATTGTCATGCTGGAATACCCATCCACGACCCATTTTCAATGCCCTGGCTGAGGGAAGGAGGTTCTCACCCAAGATTTGACGGTACATGGCCCCGTTCATCGTCCCTTTGATGCGGTGAAGTTGTCCTGTCCCCTTAGCAGAAAAACACCCACAAAGCATAATGTTTCCACCTCCATGTTTGACGGTGGGGATGGTGTTCTTGGGGTCATAGGCAGCATTCCTCCTCCTCCAAACACGGCGAGTTGAGTTGATGCCAATGAGCTCGATTTTGGTCTCATCTGACCACAACACTTTCACCCAGTTCTCCTTTGAATCATTCAGATGTTCATTGGCAAACTTCAGACGGGCATGTATATGTGCTTTCTTGAGCAGCGGGACCTTGCGGGCGCTGCAGCATTTCATTCCTTCACGGCGTAGTGTGTTACTAATTGTTTTCTTGGTGACTATGGTCCCAGCTGCCTTGAGATCATTGGCAAGATCCTCCCATGTAGTTCTGGGCTGATTCCTCACCGTTCTCATGATCATTGCAACTCCACGAGGTGAGATCTTGCATGGAGCCCCAGGCCGAGGGAGATTGACAGTTATTTTGTGTTTCTTCCATTTGTGAATAATCGCACCAACTGTTGTCACCTTCTCACCAAGCTGCTTGGCGATGGTCTTGTAGCCCATTCCAGCCTTGTGTAGGTCTACAATCTTGTCCCTGACATCCTTGGAAAGCTGTTTGGTCTTGGCCATGGTGGAGAGTTTGGAATCTGATTGATTGATTGCTTCTGTGGACAAGTGTCTTATATACAGGTAACAAACTGAGATTAGGAGCACTCCCTATAAGAGTATGCTCCTAATCTCAGCTCGTTACCTGTATAAAAGACACCTGGGAGCCAGAAATCTTTCTGATTGAGAGGGGGTCAAATACTTATTTTCCTCATTAAAATGCAAATCAATTTATAACATTTTTGACATGTGTTTTTCTGGATTTTTTTGTTGTTATTCTGTCTCTCACTGTTAAAATAAACCTACCATTAAAATTATAGACTGATCATTTCTTTGTCAGTGGGCAAACGTACAAAATCAGCAGGGGATCAAATACTTTTTTCCCTCACTGTATCAGATTTAGATTGTATTGAGAATACAGTCCACAGCATATCTATTTTGACAGTGAAGCTAACATTTTAAATGTGCCTCTGTACTCCAACATTTTTGATTTGAGATCAAATGTTTCATATGAGGTGACAGTATATAATGTCACCTTTTATTTGAGGTTATTTGAATACATATCTGTTTTACCGTTTAGAAATGAAAGCACTTTATGTATGTAGTCCACCATTTGAAGAAGTCATAAGTATTTGGACAAATGTACTTATAGTTTATTAAAGTAGTCAAAGTTGAGTATTTGGTTGTCAACTCGTTGGTTGCATTTGCAGTTTGTTTTGGTTGTGTTTTGGGTTATGTTTTGTCCAATAGTAACTGAATGGTGGATGATAACTGGAGTAATTTTATGTCTAAATGAGTAGATAACAGGTTCCTAAACATTACTAAATTAGTCCTGATTATGCCTTGATTAATACAAATCATAAATAAATCATTGTCACGATCGTTGACGAACGAAAAGGACCTAGGCGCAGCGTGATATGCATTCATGTTTATTTAACGACAGAATAAACACAACGAACAAAGATAATAAACCAACGATACGTGACGTCCTAAGGTACACACAACAAACCTCACACGGAACAAGATCCCACAACCCACTAGCGGATTGCTCTGACTCCGGAGTGGAGCAGCTGACCGGTGCCGGACCAGGCACCGGTGGAACAGGCACGGGCCGTGCCGGACTGGACACACGCACCACTGGCTTCGTGCGGGGAGCAGGAACGGGCCGGACCGGGCTGACGACGCGCACCACTGACTTGGTGCGGGGAGCAGGAACGGGCCATAACGGACTGGCGACATGCACCACTGGCTTGGTGCGAGGGACAGGAACAGGCCGGACCGGGCTGGCGACGCGCACCACTGACTTGGTGTGAGGGGCAGGAACAGGCCGGGCCGGACAGGCGACGCGCACCACTGGCTTGGTGCGAGGGACAGGAACAGGCCGGACCGGGCTGGCGACGCGCACCACAGGCTTGGTGCGAGGGGCAGGAACAGGCCGGGCCGGGCTGGCGACGCGCACCACATGCTTGGTGCGAGGGACAGGAACAGGCCGGACCGGGCTGGCGACGCGCACCACAGGCTTGATGCGAGGAACAGGAACGGGCCGAACCGTACTGGGAACACGCACCAATGGCTTAGTGCGGGGAGCAGGAACGGGCCGGACCGGACTGGCGACACGCACCACTTGATTGGTGCGAGGAGCGGGACTGTGTTCCTTCATTAACCCCCGCTCCTTCTGCTGCCTAACCAGCTCCACTCGCCGTGCCTCTACAATTTCCTTCTGCTCCCTCTGAACCAATGGCCCCCCTAATCTGGTGGCCTCCTCTGCTAACCGGCCTCCTGCTGCCTCGTCGTCCACAGCGTGTGACCCCCCCAAACATTTTTTGGGGTTGTCTCTCCCCCGTGATCATGGCCTCCATCCTTCTTGCCAGACTCTCGCTCATCTCCTCCCAAGTCCATCCTCTCTCCTCGGCACGCTGCTTGGTCCAGGATTGGTGGGATCTTCTGTCACGATCGTTGACGAACGAAAAGGACCAAGGCGCAGCGTGATATGCATTCATGTTTATTTAACGACAGAATAAACACAACGAACAAAGATAATAAACCAACGATACGTGACGTCCTAAGGTACACACAACAAACCTCACACGGAACAAGATCCCACAACCCACTAGTGCCAATAGGTTGCCTAAGTATGGTCCCCAATCAGAGACAACGAGCTACAGCTGCCTCTGATTGGGAACCACCCCGGCCAACATAGATCTACACATTCTAGATCTAAACATAGAAAATAACATAGCAAAACACAACACAGAAAATACACACCCTGACTCAACAAATACAAGTCCTCAGAGTCAGGGCGTGACAATCATGAAAAATGATGAGTGAGAAAGTTACAGAGGCTACAACAAAACATGCTAACCTCTCACCATTACCAATAACAGAGGGGGTATGATCCTTGTTCCTCTGTAACTTTCTCATTCATCATCATTCATGATTCATTCATGATTATTCATAATCATAGTAGCATCCACATGAATGTAGAAGTGTTCAGAAACATCTTCTATTCTTACTGACAATACAAGTGAAGTGACTCCAAAATGACAGGACATTATTCACCATTCAGTTTCTATTGGGAAAAACATCATCCAAAACACAACCAAGACAAACTGCAAATGTATTCAACAAGTTTGTAGAATCACAAGCTTGATGTAATCACTGCAGGCAAAGAATATTGGACCAAATACTAAACTTATGACTACTTTAATACAATGTAGTATTAATAGTGTTAATACTAATTGTAATTATTTTGCACTATAGCCTATTTATTGCCATACCTCCATAACTTGCTACATTTGCACACACTGTATATATATTTTCTGTTGTATTTTTGACTGTATGTTTTGTTTTACCCCATATGTAACTCTGTGTTGTTGTTTTTATCGCACTGCTTTGCTTTATCTTGGCCAGGTCGCAGTTGTAAATGAGAACTTGTTCTCAACTGGCTTCTTACCTGGTTAAATAAAGGTTAAATAAATAAATAAATAAAAAAAGTGTCCAAATTATTAAGACTTCTTCAAATGGGAGAACTAGATACGTAAAGTGCTTTCGTATCTAAACGGTAAAACAGATATGTATGAATACCCTCAAATAAAAGGTGACATTCTGTACTGTTGCCTAATATGAAACGTTATATCTGAAATCCAAAATGCTGGAGCATAGCACCAAATGTAAAACTGTAAGCTTCAATGTCCAAACACATATGGTGTGGACTATGTGTGCCTGGTAAACACATGTGGATCTGGTGAACAGTTATCACTTGTTGACCAACTACAGGAATACTGACCTCAGAGTCTCCAGTTTACAGTGGGGATTCCCCAGTCCAGCAGAGAGCAGCTTCACTCCTGAATCCGTCAGGTCATTGTTACTCAGATCCAGCTCTCTCAGGTGTGAGGGGTTTGACTTCAGAGCTGAGATCAGAGAAGCACAGCCTTCCTCTGTGACTAGACAGCCTGACAGCCTGCAAAGTTTAAAATCATATTAAAATCACACTGCTATTCTTTGGTTGTGAAAATAGTGGCAGTATATTTTTTCAAAATGTTCAGATACATCAGTGTCCTGAAACCTGACATATCTATTCATATATTAAGGTATCATTATTAGAAATGCCAAATTATCAAAGTATTGCTTGTAGATAGAAAAATGCATATGACAAATATTTGAGTAGACTGACCAGAGCAGTTTAAAAAGCAGTATCAGTCAAAAGACAGACAGTGAGGTATCAGATTTAGATTGTATTGAGTATACAGTCCACACCATATCTATTTTGACAGTGAAGCTAACATTTTAAATTTGGCTCTATACTCCAGCATTTTGGATTTGAGATCAAATGTTTCATATGAGGTGACAGTTTATAATGTCACCTTTTATTTGAGGATATTTTCATACATATCTGTTTCACCGTTTAGAAATGAAAGAACTTTATTTATCTAGTCCCCCTATTTGAAGAAGTCATAAGTATTCTGACCAATTCACTTATAGTGTATTAAAGTAGTCAAAAGTTGAGTATGGACTATGTGTGCCTGGTAAACACATGTGGATCAGGTGAACAGTTATCACTTGTTGACCAACTACAGGAATACTGACCTCAGAGTCTCCAGTTTACAGTGGGGATTCCCCAGTCCAGCAGAGAGCAGCTTCACTCCTGAATCCTTCAGGTCATTGTTACTCAGATCCAGCTCTCTCAGGTGTGAGGGGTTTGACTTCAGAGCTGAGACCAGAGAAGCACAGCCTTCCTCTGTGACTCCACAGCCTGACAGCCTGCAAAGAGATCATAATCATTTCACAAACACACTGTTAATTTAACCAGTAGTGTAGAAGGACAATGGCAGATGCATTTGGTTTATTCTCTTAACCAACATATAGATTAATCTTCCGTCTCCTAGAATTGTATGGTCATATTGTTATACTAATGTGAACATCAATGCATTTATTCAATATGTTTTTCAATAGAATATTATATACATATTATAATACATATTTTTCTCTAAAGTCAATATTTCTTCCTGATGATTAGTTCTTATATGTCATGTTATGTACTCACAGAGCAGCTCTGGAGGCTTTGACCACTGGTAGCAGCCTCAGAAGACCTTCCTCTGATCTGGAGTATTTCTTCAGGTCAAACACATCCAGCTCCTTTTCTGAAGTCAGCAACACAAAGACCAGAGCTGACCACTGTGCAGGTGACAGTTTGGCTCCTGAGAGATTTCCTGATCTCAGGTACCTTTGGATCTCCTCCACTAGAGAATGGTCCTTCAGTTCATTCAGACAGTGGAACAGATTTATGCACCTCTCTGGAGAGGGATTCTCCCTGATCTTCTCCTTGATGTACTTCACTGTTTCTTCATGGCTCTGTGAGCTGCTTCTTGTCTTTGTCAGTAGACCTCGTACGTGCTTCTGATTGGACTTCAGTGAGAGGCCCAGAAGGAAGCGGAGGAACAGGTCCAGGTTTCCCGTCTCACTTTGTAAGGCTTTATCCACAGCACTCTTGTAGACAGCAACTTCAGTAACTTGCGGTTCGGCCATTAGATTCTCATTGTTGTTGATGAATGAGAGGAACACATATACAGCAGCCAGAAACTCCTGAATGCTCAGATGCACGAAGCAGTACACCTTGTCCTGGTACAGCCCACATTCCTCTTTAAAGATCTGTGTGCACAATCCTGAGTACACTGAGGCTTCATTGACATCAATGCCAGCCTCTTTCAGGTCTTCTTCATAGAAAATCAGATTGCCATTCACAAGCTGTTGAAAAGCCAGTTTTCCCAGTGACAGAATGCTCTCTTTATTCCAGTGTGGATCTGTCTCTTCTTTCCCAAGATACTTTTCATTCTTCTGTTTGTTATGAAACTCCACAAGGTGTGAGTACATCTCAGTCAGAGTCTTGGGCATCTCTTCTCTCTTATGTTTCAGCATGTGTTCAAGGACTATTGCAGAAATCCAACAGAAGACTGGAATGTGGCACATGATGTGAAGGCTCCTTGATGTCTTTATGTGTGAGATGATTCTGCTGGCCAGGTCCTGATCACTGAATCTCTTCCTGAAGTACTCCTCCTTCTGTAGGTCATTGAACCCTCGTACCTCTGTCACCTGGTCAACACACCCTGAAGGGATCTTATTGGCTGCTGCAGGTCGGGTAGTTATCCAGAGGAGAGCAGAGGGAAGCAGATTTCCCTTGATGAGATTTGTCAGCAGAACATCCACTGAGGTTGACTCTGTGACGTCACAACAGATCTTGTTCTTCTGGAAGTCTAGGGGCAGTCGGCACTCATCCAGACCATCAAAGATGAACAGAACTTTGTACTTGTCGTAGTTGGAGATTCTTGATTCTTTGGTTTCCATTGAGAAGTGATTGAGAAGTTCAATCAAAGTGTGTTTTTCACCTTTCATCAAATTCAGCTCCCGAAAAGGGAATGAAAATACAAATTGGACATCCTGATTTGCTTTTTCTTCAGCCCAGTCCAGAATGAACTTCTGCACAGAGACTGTTTTTCCAATGCCAGCGACTCCCTTTGTCAGCACAGTTCTGATAAGTTTGTCTTGTCCAGTTAAGGGTTTGAAGATGTCGTTACATTTGATTGCAGTCTCTGGTCTTGTTTGTTTCCTGGTTGTTGTCTCAATTTGTCTCAGCTCATGTTCATTATTGACCTCTCCTTTTCCACCCTCTGTGATGTAGAGCTCTGTGTAGATCTTAATGAGAAGTGTTGGGTTTCCTTGTTTAGCGATCCCCTCAAATACACATGGAAACTTCTTCTTTAGATTAGATTTGAGTTCACGTTGGCAAATCACAGCAAGCTCATCTGAATCTAGAAATAACACAGAGGATATTAATATTACGTCTGTTTTAATGCCTACAGTTATGTAAAACTGTGTTATAAAGTTTAAATTATAATAATTTATTCTCTTAACTGTCTGTATCAATCTGTAAATGTTTTCATAATGCATTACACACTGGTGTGACTGATTATATAATTATTGATATTCTCTCTCTCTCTCTCTCTCTCTCTCTCTCTCTCTCTCTCTCTCTCTCTCTCTCTCTCTCTCTCTGTCTCTCCTCTTCTCTGTCTAAATGAATCCACACAACACATCCCTGCTGCTACTTGATGAGGTCACTAGGTGTTGTGTTAAGGCTGCTACAATATCATTTAGTTACACAGCTACTTTAAATGTACTTTAGCTACAGCTTTTAAATGTTTGTTATAAAACAGCATTCAACATGAGGCAGACAGCTCTTACTTTTCTCCAGTGTGTCAGCAAGCTCCTTCTGGTTCATGTTCCTCAGGACGTGCAGTATGATCTTCAGAGCCCCCTCTCTGGCACTGCTCTCCTGCTTCTCATCTTCAGCATCCACCACTTCCTTATCCTGCTTCTGACTCTCAAAGCCTTCTGGGAGTTCTGGACTAAGAATCCTCTTGAACAACTTCAGCTCGTTCTTCACAAATGTTATAATATTCTCTTCAAGCAACTGAAATAAATCAAGTAAATAAGTTATACAAGAGACTAAATGCTTTCTCATTAACACATGAATGAATGATTGACAGAACAACTTTACTTGAGGTAAACTAAAACAAATGTACATAACAGGACCACATACACTGAATATGGAGGCCAGGTCTGTTGGATGACTCTGGGAAGACTGACCACTGAGAATCTCTGACTCTGATCTCTCCTGTTGGTTTCTGTGGACAAAACATGAGATTACATTTCCTCATCCAGGGAGTACACACACACACACACACACACACACACACACACACACACACACACACACACACACACACACACACACACACACACACACACACACACACACACACACAGGGAGGGAATGTTGTGTTTGTTTAATATTGTTTTAGGACTATGAAAATGGAAAAAAGGATTAGCCTATGGATTATGAAAACAACAAAAATAAATGGTAAAATGGGAGAGGAGAAATGACTAGAGACAGTGTTGTTTAACTCACTGACCATGACCCATGAGTTCTTCTTACCTTTGTTCAGTAGAAAAGTCTCCCTCTCTAAACACTATAGGTTGATTCATAGACTGGACACTCTTCATGGACACACAGCTGGGTACAGGGGAGGCTGGTCTCTCCTGCTTGATTGGACTTCAACACAACAGAGACAAACATTACGTCTCTCATCTACTCTGAGCTCAGATGGGGAAACATAAGAAGAGTTTCATTACAAAACGCTATATATCCATTTTCAGAAATGTTCGTAAATTAGCTTCTATTGTTTAAAGAAATTATCAAATAAATGTTTGTGTTTTTTCACTAGCTAATCATGGCAAGGTGTTGTTCAATGACAGGCATGTGTTTGATTAAAATAATTCACTTTATGGCATCATTTCATTTTTTTGCAAAATGCTATATATCTAATTAACTCTCAGAGAAATATGTAGTACTGCTAGGTTTTACACAGTTAAATGTAACAAATAACTACATTTTTAATAAAGAACTGTAAAATTATACACTTGTGACATCAATATTTAAATATTATAAATAATAATTCAATACAGTAATTTGAGATCTGTATGTAAAACATTTACATTTGATATTTTAGTCATTTAGCAGATGTTTTTGTCCAGGGCCTGGTATCCCAAAAGCATCTTAAGGCTAAGTTCATCATTAGAACCTTGGTAGGAGCATTGTTAAATCTCTGAGCTGTTTCCCAAAACCATCGTTATTAACGTTGCACTTGAAAACGCTCATATTCTAACACCTGCCTCAGACCACTTGTAGAACAGCCAAGTGCGTCGTTAGATGCTTTTTTGCCCTCCCGCGTCACTTTATACACAGAAGATCTCTGCTAAACATAGAATCACATGGTTTATCCGTCTCTTTTTGACCACCGATAAATTCAGAACAAAGTTGACTTCAAATACAAAGTTGCCAATGTCTTTGCAATTGATTCAAACAAGGGAAGTACACAAATTATGCTTCAAATGAAAACCGAGATAACTGCATTAAAATATAAACAGTAGGCTATAGGCCTATTTCAATCATATTGAAATATATTCCATGTTCAATATATTTAGTTATATTTTGCTACTTGTAGGCTACTGTCTGTAATTTGTCTCAATATATTTCATGATGTGTAGCCTAACATGTGCGCAATGATGTGCCAAATCTGTGATTTAGTGCATTTTTATTGTGTAAGCACTAGAATAAACTACCTCAATATTTGCAGCCGTAGGTAGTAATATCTTTCTAGAAGCTGATCCGTGGTCAGTATTGTGAAATAATTCTAATGTTATGGAAAGATTTGAATGGACAAAACTGATCCGAGAGCTGCGCTCTCATTCTTTCGATCCTATCAGTGTCGATACATGCTCCACCGGACGTGACTGATCCAGTTTCTACTGGTCTGCCTGCGGATCTGGAACTCTGACCTGTTCAACGGACGTGCGACCTTGTCCCGAACCTGCTGTTTCGACCCTCTCTCTCTCTCTACCACACCTGCTGTCTCGACCTCTGAATGCTCGGCTATGAAAAGCCAACTGACATTTACTCCTGAGGTGCTGACGTGTTGCACCCTCTATAACCACAGTGATTATTATTTTACCCTGTTGGTCATCTATTAACATTTGAACATCTTGAAGAACGATCTGGCCTTAATGGCCATATCCTCTTATAATCTCCCCCCAGCACAGCCAGAAGAGGACTGGCCACCCCTCAGAGCCTGGTTCCTCTCTAGGTTTCTTCCTAGGTTCCTGCCTTTCTAGGGAGTTTTTCCTAGCCACCGTGCTTCTACATCTGCATTGCTTGCTCTTTGGGGTTTTAGACTGGGTTTCTATATAAGCACTTTGTGACAACTGCTGATGTAAAAAAATATATAATTGTGGTACGCATATGAAGCAGACCAGGCCAGGGTTTAGGGTTTGAGAAGTCAAAGAAGTAAAAATGACTTCCTTAGTTGTTAGTAAAACATTTTTTTACTCAGCATTGTTGGTTAAGGGCTCGTAAGTAAGCATTTCACAGTAAGGTCTACACCTGTTGTATTAGGAGCATGTGACAAATCTAATTTGGATTGATTGATTTGTTCATTTTATAAATGTTCTGTCTTTAGTAGTTGAACACATTATTACTTAAACCTCGTGAAAGTGACAAACTGACACGTTTTCATGTTAGTCAAAAACAACTTCATATGGAAGGAGTGCCTTTGATTTGACGGCCTGCACATGCGCAGTTCGGCGTGAGACGACCGTTCGGCGTGAGACGACCGTTCGGCGTGAGACGACTGCTCGACCTGATGACATGTTTTTACGTATGACCTTCAAATTAAATCAAATGAAATTGTATTTCTCACATGCGTCGAATACAACAGTGGTACACTTTACCGTGAAATGCTTACTTACGAGCCCTTTCCCAACAATTTAGTTAAAAAGTAACAAAAATTAGCTAAATAAAAAAGGAAATAGTAACATAATACAATTATAATAATGAGGCTATAAGGAGTACCAGTACTGAGTCAATGTGTAGGGGTACCAGGTAGTTGAGGTAATAACTAGACTATATACAATGAGTACCAGTACTGAGTCAATGTGCAGGGTACCAGGAAGTTGAGGTAATAACTAGACTATATACAAGGAGTACCAGTACTGAGTCAATGTGCAGGGGTACCAGGTAGTTGAGGTAATAACTAGACTATATACAAGGAGTACCAGTACTGAGTCAATGTGCAGGGGTACCAGGTAGTTGAGGTAATAACTAGACTATATACAACGAGTACCAGTACTGAGTCAATGTGCAGGGTACCAGGTAGTTGAGGTAATAACTAGACTATATACAAGGAGTACCAGTACTGAGTCAATGTGCAAGGTACCAGGTAGTTTATGTAATAATGAGGCTATAAGGAGTACCAGTACTGAGTCAATGTGCAGGGGTACCAGGTAGTTGAGGTAATATTTACATGTAGGTAGGGGTAAAAGTGACTAGGCAATCAGGATAGAGATTACATCTCCTCATCCAGGGAGTGCACACACACTCACTGACAGACACACACACACACAGGGAGGGAATGTTGTGTTAGTTTAATATTGTTTCAGGACTATGAAAATGGAAAAAAGGATTAGCCTATGGATTATGAAAACAACAAAAATAAATGGGAAAATGGGAGAGGAGAAATGACTAGAGACAGTGTTGTTTAACTCACTGACCATGACCCATGAGTTCTTCTTACCTTTGTTCAGTAGAAAAGGCTCCCTCTCTGAAGGATATAGGTTGATTCATAGACCAGTCACTCTTCATGGACACACAGCTGGGTACAGGGGAGGCTGGTCTCTCCTGCTTGATTGGACTTCAACACAACAGAGACAAACATTACGTCTCTCATCTACTCTGAGCTCAGATGGGGAAACAAGAGTTTCATTCCAAAACGCTATACATCCATTTTCAGAAATGTTCATAAATTAACTTTTATTGTTTAAAGAAATTATGAAAGAGATTGGTGTGTTTTTTCACCATCTAGTCATGGCATGGGGTTGTTCAATGACAGACATGTATTTGTTAACATTTACATTACATTTTACATTTACATTTTAGTCATTTAGCAGACGCTCTTATCCAGAGCGACTTACAGTTAGTGAATACCTTTTTTTTTTTTTTTTTTTTTTTAATCTATCACTTGATGGTTTCATTTCAGAGAGACAAATATTCCTGTTTTTTTGCAAAATGCTATATATCTGCTTCACTCACAGAGAAATAAGTAGTACTGCTAGGTTTGACACAGTAATAATATATCTGCCTCACTCTCAGAGAAATAAGTAGTACTGATAGGTTTTACACAGTCAGGTAAGGTCACCCATCTAAATAAATAGTAAAAAAAAAAAATATATATATATATATATATCAAATCAAATCAAATCAAATCAAATTTTATTGGTCACATGCGCCGAATACAACAGGTGCAGACATTACAGTGAAATGCTTACTTACAGCCCTTAACCAACAGTGCATTTATTTTAAACAAAAAAAAGTAAGAATAAAACAACAACAAAAAAAGTGTTGAGAAAAAAAAGAGCAGAAGTAAAATAAAGTGACAGTAGGGAGGCTATATATACAGGGGGGTACCGTTGCAGAGTCAATGTGCGGGGGCACCGGCTAGTTGAGGTAGTTGAGGTAATATGTACATGTGGGTAGAGTTAAAGTGACTATGCATAAATACTTAACAGAGTAGCAGCAGCGTAAAAAGGATGGGGTGGGGGGGCAGTGCAAATAGTCCGGGTAGCCATGATTAGCTGTTCAGGAGTCTTATGGCTTGGGGGTAGAAGCTGTTGAGAAGTATTTTGGACCTAGACTTGGCACTCCGGTACCGCTTGCCGTGCGGTAGCAGAGAGAACAGTCTATGACTAGGGTGGCTGGAGTCTTTGACAATTTTGAGGGCCTTCCTCTGACACCGCCTGGTATAGAGGTCCTGGATGGCAGGAAGCTTTGCCCCAGTGATGTACTGGGCCGTACGCACTACCCTCTGTAGTGCCTTGCGGTCGGAGGCCAAGCAGTTGCCATACCAGGTGGTGATGCAACCAGTCAGGATGCTCTCGATGGTGCAGCTGTAGAATTTTTTGAGGATCTGAGGACCCATGCCAAATCTTTTTAGTCTCCTGAGGGGGAATAGGCTTTGTCGTGCCCTCTTCACGACTGTCTTGGTGTGTTTGGACCATGATAGTTCGTTGGTGATGTGGACACCAAGGAACTTGAAGCTCTCAACCTGTTCCACTACAGCCCCGTCGATGAGAATGGGGGCGTGCTCAGTCCTCTTTTTTTTCCTGTAGTCCACAATCATCTCCTTTGTCTTGGTCACGTTGAGGGAGAGGTTGTTGTCCTGGCACCACACGGCCAGATCTCTGACCTCCTCCCTATAGGCTGTCTCATCGTTGTCGGTGATCAGGCCTACCACTGTTGTGTCGTCGGCAAACATAATGATGGTTTGGAGTCGTGCCTGGCCATGCAGTCATGGGTGAACAGAGAGTACAGGAGGGGACTGAGCACGCACCCCTGAGGGGCCCCCGTGTTGAGGATCAGTGTGGCAGATGTGTTGTTACCTACCCTTACCACCTGGGGGCGGCCCGTCAGGAAGTCCAGGATCCAGTTGCAGAGGGAGGTGTTTAGTCCCAGGATCCTTAGCTTAGTGATGAGCTTAGAGGGCACTATGGTGTTGAATGCTGAGCTGTAGTCAATGAATAGCATTCTCACGTAGGTGTTCCTCTTGTCCAGGTGGGAAAGGGCATTGTGGAGTGCGATAGAGATTGCATCATCTGTGGATCTGTTGGGGCGGTATGCAAATTGGAGTGGGTCTAGGGTTTCTGGGATAATGCTGTTGATGTGAGCCATGACCAGCCTTTCAAAGCACTTCATGGCTACAGACGTCAGTGCTACGGGTCGGTAGTCATTTAGGCAGGTTATCTTAGAGTCCTTGGGCACGGGGACTATGGTGGTCTGCTTGAAACATGTTGGTATTACAGACTCAGTCAGGGACATGTTGAAAATGTCAGTGAAGACACTTGCCAGTTGGTCAGCACATGCTCGGAGTACACGTCCTGGTAATCCATCTGGCCCTGCGGCCTTGTGAATGTTGACCTGCTTAAAAGTCTTACTCACATCGGCTACGGAGAGCGTGATCACATAGTCATCCGGAACAGCTGGTGCTCTCATGCATGCTTCAGTGTTGCTTGCCTCGAAGCGAGCATAGAAGTGGTTTAGCTCGTCTGGTAGGCTTGTGTCACTGGGCAGCTCGCGGCTGTGCTTCCCTTTGTAGTCTGTAATAGTTTTCAAGCCCTGCCACATCCGACGAGCGTCAGAGCCAGTGACACAAACATTATGTACAAAATATGATTCAATCTTAGACCTGTATTGACTCTTTGCCTGTTTGATGGTTCGTCGGAGGTCATAGCGGGATTTCTTATAAGCGTCCGGGTTAGAGTCCCGTTCCTTGAAAGCGGCAGCTCTACCCTTTAGCTCAGTGCGGATGTTTCCTGTAATCCATGGCTTCTGGTTGGGGTATGTACGTACGGTCACTGTGGGGACGACATCATCGATGCACTTATTGATGAAGCCAGTGACTGATGTGGTGTACTCCTCAATGCTGTCTGAAGAATCCCGGAACATGTTCCAGTCTGTGCTAGCAAAACAGTCCTGTAGCTTAACATCTGCGTCATCTGACCACTTTTTTATTAACCGAGTCACTGGTGCTTCCTGCTTTAGTTTTTGCTTATAAGCAGGAATCAGGAGGATAGAGTTATGGTCAGATTTGCCAAATGGAGGGCGAGGGAGAGCTTTGTATGCGTCTCTGTGTGTGGAGTAAAGGTGGTCTAGAGTTTTTTCCCTCTGGTTGCACATTTAACATGCTGGTAGAAATTAGGTAGAACGGATTTAAGTTTCCCTGCATTAAAGTCCCCGGCCACTAGGAGCGCTGCATCTGGATGAGCGTTTTCCTGTTGATTAATGGCCTTGTACAACTCATTCAGTGCAATCTTAATGCCAGCATTGGTTTGTGGTGGTAAATAGACAGCTATGAAAAATATAGATGAAAACTCTCTTGGTAAATAGTGTGGTCTACAGCTTATCATAAGATACTCTACCTCAGGCGAGCAAAACCTCGAGACTTCCTTAGTATTTGATTTTGTGCACCAGCTGTTGTTTACAAATATACACAGACCGCCACCCCTTGTCTTACCGGAGTCAGCCGTTCTGTCCTGCCGATGTAGCGTATAGCCTGCTAGCTGAATGTTATCATTGTTGTCGTTCAGCCACGACTCCGTGAAACATAAGATATTACAGTTTTTAATGTCCCGTTGGTAGGATAACCGTAATCTTAAATCGTCCACTTTATTTTCAAAAGATTGAACGTTGGCTAATAGGATTGATGGAAGAGGCAGTTTACTCGCTCGCCGTTGGATCCTTACAAGGCACCCGGATCTACGTCCGCGATATCTCCGTCTCTTCCTCACGCGAATGACGGGGATTTGGGCCTTGTCGGGTGTCTGTATGATATCCTTCGCGGCCGCCTCGTTGAAGAAAAAATCTTCGTCCAATACGAGGTGAGTAATCGCTGTCCTGATATCCAGAAGCTCTTTTTGGTTATAAGAGACGATGGCAGAAACATTATGTACAAAATAAATTACAAATAACGCGGAAAAACACACATAATAGTACAATTGGTTAGAGGGCTGTAAAACGGCAGCCATCTTCTCCGGCGCTGTTTACAATATATATATAATTAACTAAATGTATGTTGTTTATGTCAGTTTCATTGTTTGTTATGCTATAAATTGTTATGTTATGGTTGTAAGTGGTAAAATGAACTACAAAAAGTCATATTTTGAAATTCTGAGTAATTACTACCGAGTGGCGGCAGCGGTCTAAGGCACTGCATCTCAGTGCTTGAGGCGTCACTACAGACCACCTGGTTCGATTCCAGGCCGTGATTAGGAGTCCCATAGGGACTTTGACGTTGGAGCATCTGACTAGTGATTATTTACCAGGGGTTCAACACCTGCTATAGTCACAATTTAATTGCTCTTCCAAAAGCAACACATGTCTAATACGAGATATATAGCTATCTAAAGTAATGAGTGACCATTTTTAGAAAATCATGGGACATATAGTATTTGGTTGCATGCTATTTTATGTCATATTGCTGCTTGTAGCCTATAACTGATGCTTCGTGGTCTTATGCTCCCATCTATTGGAAATATTTAATATAATAATCTTGAAAAATGCGTTTTGTTTAGATCTCATTTTTTTCTGACCACAAAATGTTTAATGTTTGATGGCTATGTCTTCGACTGTGGCTCACAACAATGTGTACTCAGGTGAACAGTGAGCGCGCTCATACAAGTAGCCGTAACCTTGTTAATAATAAGTTACCTGAGGTAAACCTACAGGGTTAACGCTCACCAAGTAGCCGTAACCTTGGTAATAATAAGTTACCTGAGGTAAACCTACAGGGTTAACGCTAACCAAGTAGCCGTAACCTTGGTAATAATAAGTTACCTGAGGTAAACCTACAGGGTTAACGCTCACCAAGTAGCCGTAACCTTGTTAATAATAAGTTATCTGAGGTAAACCTACAGGGTTAACGCTCACCAAGTAGCCGTAACCTTGTTAATAATAAGTTACCTGAGGTAAACCTACAGGGTTAACGCAGGCAGGTCTCATTGATAACAATAGTGAAGCTGGCATTGTGACGCAGAACAATGGGCTGGGAATAGAACGTTCTGAAGGCGAGTCGGTGTCACGGAGCTCAATAGAACTAATAGGAGCTGGTAGGGTGAAAAATGCCCAAACATAAGGCCTGTTTTGTCGCGATTACTTCATAACCAGGGACAGAAGGTAATATTATGAAACTGGGCTCCATGGCGGATGCAATGAACTAATTTTATCAGAAATAAACGTTGTAAAAACTGTAACTTGAGGCACCCCGAAAATAATATTCAAAAAGTTCAGTCCTTGGACACAGAGGGATTAAACACTAAAGTTACCGTCCATCTAGTGAAGAGAGGAGAACCGGACAGAGGGAGCGTAGGTAGCCAGCATCCGTCAACGAGAGAGGGAGAAGCCCTCCACGGTATTTAACAGGTGGAAGAAACAACCAGGGAGCTCTTTCGGTCCACAAGAAATGCAGGCAGCCGGTGATGATATAGTGGTAGCTAGGATAACTAGGATGCTGCTGGTAGAGTAGCTAGCTTAGCTAGCTGTACCGACTAGCTTGGCTAGCTAGCAGGTCGTTCGTCTGTCCCTCGTCTCGAGGATGATGACGAATCCGGTTAACCGAGTGAAAAGGATCTGGCTACACTCATACTGTCCCTGACCAAAAAGAAAATTGAACAATAAACGTCGGTGTCTCAACACTGTATCAAACTCCGTCGTTATTCCCCAACATCACCTCAGACCACTCTGCGCGTAACTGGACAATATGCTTGGCGCCAAACCGTACGTGGACGCGGACAGTTCTGTACTGGGACGCGGGCAGTTCCAGAACGTGGACATGAGCAGAGCCACACAATAAACTAAACCCAGTCTTTACAGTGGCTTACGTTAGTAATATTCATATATATATATATATATATATGTATATGTAAAACAAACATTCAAAGTTATTTTATAACAATATTTTGAGATCTGGGCCCATATCCACAAAGTGTCTCAGAGTAGAACATTGGTCGTATAAGTGCTGAGAATAAAGACATTTTACTCTTATGGGTATAAATTAAAGCTATGCATGAAGCCTCTAGTCCCACCTAGTCGGCAGATATTTAGGACACCTCATGAGCTGTCCTAACCAGTTAAGAGTTAACAGCATGTGTCTTGATAATACTATAGAATAATGCAGCGAGTCAGTGGTTCCTGCGCCACATGTAATTGCTTTGGAGTAGTTTAAATAATGTTTCTATGTTTCTATATGATCAATCCATAAATAATATAGATCTACATGCAACAGTATCTCTTCAGCTTTTGACAATGATTTCTGTATAATAATTATGTATAATAAGTATTGGTGATTCAATAGCCTAGTTAATCATTACATTACTTTTAACACACTATCTATGTTTTGCTCAGTCTGGCAGTTACCCAGAACTATTAGATGCTCTCTCTTGTGGCTGCTGCTGATGACAACTGCATGAATGTTATCATAATAATGATGTCTGCATAACATTTTGTCTTCATTTTGGCAGATTAACTCATGCTTATTTCTGAATATTAACTCAGGTTTTCGCTCAGCTGCAAATGAGTTGGAGCTGTGGCAGGAGTTGGACCTATGGCAGAAAAGTGTCCAGTTTGAATCCCGGGCCGGGCGCTGGAAAAAACAGGCGGAATTGATCTGACCCCTGGAGAGCTAATGGGTTCACATACTCAAAACATTCACCTTTCGTTGGGCCCTTGAGCAAGGCCCTTAAACCCACAACATGCTCTCCATCCAGGGGCGCTGCACTGCAGCTTGAACCTGTGCTGGTCTCAACTGTATGTGTGAGGTCTGCTGTTTGGGGGGGTTAAGAACGGAGCAGAATACATGTTTTTTGTTGTTTGCTGTAACTAATGGACAAAGTTGTACTGTATTGTAATGTATTGTTTTGTAAAGAAGTCAGCCAGAGTTGACGTGGGCCATTGTTCAAACAAAGAGATGCCTCCCTGGCCACCAGTGTGTTTGCATATAACCAAGATCAATTCTACCCCCCATACAATACTTTTATACACAGTAATTCCTTTTTTATATATATATATATAATAATTAATTATACACATTACATTTTGGAGAGATAGTACTCAGACATCTATAGTGTTTACAGTAATGACTATTACCGATCATGATCTTTTTTAATCCCACCCCTCTGCTACTCTCAGCCCCGCCCACCTATCTCCGTAGAACATCCTCTTTTGATTTCCACCTGCCATATTTTTTTCAACTGTGCTGTGATGTCTTACATGCATTTTTAACCTTTCTAGTCGCACAGACTGTAAGTTAAAGATACATATTTATCATAAGAGTATTATTCTATTTTTGATTGACTGACTATGGCTTTCCAAACCACCAGCACTGCTATTTCTAAGGACAATTTTAATGAACATTCAGATTTTTCAACCATTCCTATTTTCATATAAATTACATTCTTAGCTACAAATATTCCTATTTAATAGTAGTAGCCATAATTCATAAATTGCACCATGCAGGGTTCTATATGGAACCATTTTGGTTCAGTGAAGAACCTCTGGAGTTCTGATCAAAGAACCCTATAACAGGTTTCTATGTAACACTTTCATTGGTTCCATATATTAAGCAAGTGATAGAACCCTTTTTGGTTTAAACAGGAGTGAAGAGTGTGTTGATATAATGGTAATATTGTCAACATTTTTGACACATGAAGGTACCCATAAGCAATCATTTCTGACGAAAAATAGCAAATGTGAAGAACATTTTAGAAAGAAACTCTTTATAAGTTCTTAAACAACATCTCACCTCTCAGCTTTGGTGTCATGTTCCCCAGAGCGACTCATTTTAGAGGCAGGGCCCCCCTCCCCAGAGAGTCTCCTTTTAGAGGCAGGGCCCCCCTCCTCTCTCTCTCCAGAGAGACTCATTTTAGACCACTGACCCCTAAACAGAGATGCAGCATGTTGGTTGTGGTGAACACAGTGACAACTAATTATTGAAGGTCAATTGTTCTATTTTATCTCTTGGAAATAAAACATTTACTAACAGATACGTCCAAACAGTCAGGATTTAATGCAATCACATGAACATGTAGTCATGGCTGATATTTCTCACCTTTTCTCCATGTAGTGAAGCTAATAATAATATTAATAATAATAATAATAATAATAATAATAATAATAATAATAATAATAATCATAATCATAATCATAATCATAATCATAATCATAATCATAATAATAATGTCTCACTTTCTCTTGTAATAATTCCACTCATTCTAGTGTGTTGCTTTGTTCAACAGGTCTGCTATTATTATGATATTATTGAATTTAATTCAATGTTCTGATATTCTGAAAGATGATTTAGAACTATGATACATTAACATTTTTACAAATGGTAAAATATCCACGATATACAAATCCTATAATACGAGATATTAACAATATGTTTTTGAAATTGACTTGCCTACGCCCAGTTAGCGCCATTTTGTATGATTGAACTGACACGTACCTGTCCCAGGAGAAATGGACTGTTAGATCTGAGTGTTTTACTGTCATTCTCTATACTATAATAACACCATATATTTAATTTCCCTACACACTTTACAATAATCCCTTGGAAGAGTCTTACCTTGTAGCCTGTATTCACAAACAGAACATGTCAAGTGGCTCTGTATCTATGTTCTAGGTACAGTTGATCTTTGGATGCAATAATATCTGGTCAAAGTCTAGTGGCACAACACCATAGTATAGCATTAACAGAACAGTAGTTTAACCTTTGGCCAGTAATGGCCATGGCATACTATAAATGTTGAATCATTATGATGGATCCAGTTTCAACATATCTCTAATTTAGAAGTATACAATAGGGTCCCAAAATATTAAATTAAATTATTTTATACTAATACAATTGCTCAGAGAAAGAGATTGTTTAACAATTAATACTTTTTTTCTCAAAAAGGTAGCGGGTCAAAATTGACACCCCCGTTCAGTACCTCCCTTGCGAGAACACATTGGGAGGGATATTAGACCATTCCTCCATACAGAATCCTTCCAAATGACCAACTACAGGAAGGTAAAGGTACAACTAAACACACAATAAAGAAACAAATCTCCCTAATTTGACGGGAGGCTTGAATCTTAGTCATTACCCACCAGCCTCTTACTGCTATCCAATTTATACATTCTACAACATCATACATAAATAATCCCTGTAGGGATCCTACTACTATCCCAATGTATACATTCTACCAACATCATACATAATAACCCCGGTAGGTCCTTACTACCCCCCAAATGTATAAAACTCCCAAACCCTAAATTAAAAAAATCCCTGGTGGACCCTTTACTACAATCCCAATGTATACTTTTCTCCCAAACTCATACATAAAACCCGGGTTAGGACCCTTATTTACTATCCAGGTAACAACTACCCCCTCATACATAAAAAAACCGGGGTAGGATCCTTACTACTACCCCATGTTAACAAACCCAACATCATACAAAATAACCCCTGGTGGGATCCTTACTACACCCCAAGGTTACAGTCTACCAACATCATACAAAAATTAACCCCCTGGTGGGATCCTATACATCCCGATTTTATAAAATTCCAAACATCATACAAAAAATAATCCCGGAAAGGTTTTTTTCTCCTATCCCCAAGGGGGGATGCTTTCTCCCAAATATCAACAAAAATAATCCCGGGTAGGACCCTTTACTACCCCCCAAGGTATACTTCTACCAAATCATACATAAATAATCCCGGTGGTCCTTAAACTCTATCCCAATGTATACATTCAAACCAAAACATCAACATAAAAACCCCGGAGGATCCTTACATACCCCAATGTTTTCCATTTTTCTCCAACCCTCATACAAATAATCGCGGGTGGGACCTTATTTAAAATCCCAAGGTTACTTTTAAATTTACCAACATCATAAAAAAAAATAATCCCTTTTAGGACCCTTCACATCCCAATGTTACATTTCCCAAACATCTTTCCCCTAAAAAAATTCCCGGGAGGACCCCCTTACTACTACCCAATGTAACTTCAAACCCAAATCATACATGAAAAACCGGGTTGGGGATCCTTACTTTATCCCAATTTTAAATTTCCCAACTTTCATACATAAATAACCCCTGTGGGGACCCCTTAAAATACCCCCAATGTTATAAAAGTCTCCAAAACATAAATACAAAAATTTAATTTCCGGGTTTAGGATCCTTATTACTATCCCGTTTGTATACAGTCTCCCAACATCATACATAAAAAATTTCCGGTGGGATCCTTACACTTCCCAATGTATCCCTTCTCCACACTTTCCATAAAAAATTTCCCGGGTTGGGAAACCCTTTAAATACTATAAAAAATTTTTACATTCAAACCAAACACCCTACTTTAAAAATCCCGGGTTTAGGACCTTACTACTACCCAATTGTATGCATTCTCCCAAAATTCATACATAAAAAAATCCCTGGTAGGACCCTTTACACTATCCCAATGTATACATTCTACCAACATCATACATAAAAAATTCCCTGGTGGATCCTTACTACTATCCAATGTATACATTGGGTCAGGTTTTCCCCATAAAATTGGCCCAAAAGGCGCAGGTGATGGGGAGAAAAACTTTTTAAGGATACTTAATTTAAACAACAAACAAAAAAATGAATAAAAGTCCGGGGTTTTTAAACACAAACTTTCCCGGTTTCAAACCCACAATACACAGTCCCAAAAAGGGCGCCTAAGTTTTGGCCCCCAAATAGAGACAACGACTACAGCGGCCCTCTTTTTGGGGAAACCCAAACCCGGGCCAAAACATAGATTTTCATAATCTAAAACTAAAACCTATACTGGGAAAACCCACACCCGGGCTAAACTTTAAAAGACCCCAGAGCCGGGGATGAAAACATTCAAAACCAAATAATAAAAAAATAATCCCTGGTAGGATCCTTACTACTTCCCAATTTAAACATTTTTAAAAACACCCTACATGAATAATCCCTGGTGGGAAACCCTTTTCTTTTAAACCCCAAAAATTTGTAACTTTTATAACAACATCATACATAAAAAACCCCCTTTTGGGAAATCCTTACTACTACCCCCAAGGGGGATACATTTCCTACCAACATATAAATAAAAACCCCTGGTGGAAATCCTTATTTACTACCCGATTTAACATTTCAAACCAACATCAAAACCTAAATAACCCGGGGGTTGGGATCCTTACTACTCCCCCAATGTATACTTCTCCCCAACATCATACATAAAAAATCCCTGGTAGGCCCTTTAAATACTACCCCAATTATACTTTCCCTCCCAAAACATCAACAATTAAAAAACCCCATGGTGGGATCCACTACTTTTCCCAAGGTTACATTCTACCAAATCATACATAAATAACGCTGGTGGGAAATCCTTACTACTACCCCAATGTTACTTTCAAACCAACACATACATAAAAAAAATCCCGGGTAGGATCCTTATTTACTTTTCCCAATTTAAAAATTTTTACCAAAAACCAACACAAAAATTTAATCCCTGGTGGGACCCCTTACACTACCCCAAAAGTATACATTCTACCAACTCAACATGAAAAATTTCCCTGGAGGATCCTTACTATTACCCCCAAATTAACTTCTACCAAATATACAAAAATAATCCCGGGTAGGATCCTAACTACCCCCCAAAGGATACAGTTACCAACATCTAAAATTAAATAATCATTTGAGGACCCTTACACATCCCGATTTAAGCCCAAACCAAAAATCATCTTTAAATAACCCCTTTGGTTAGGTCCTTCTACTATCCCAATGTATACATTCTCCCAACATAAATACAAAATAACCCCGGGTTTGGGGGATCCTTACAAATTTATCCCAATGTTAAATTTACCAACTTTCAAAAACCTAAAAAATCCCGGTGGGACCCTTTAAATACTATCCCAATGTATACATCCTACCAACATATACATAAAAAACCCCGGGTGGATCCTTAAACTATCCCAAGTTTTACATTTACAAAAACATTCATAAAAAAAAATTTCCCGGGTTGGGGTTTTACTACTATCCCGGGGGTATACATTCTACCAACACATACATAAAAAAATCCCGGTAGGATCCTACAACTACCCCAATTTGGTATATATTCTCCCAAAACAATACATAAATAATCCCGGGTAGGACCCCTTATTTACTACCCCAAAGGAAATACATTTCAAACCAACATAATAAATAAATAATCCCGGGGAAAGGATCATTTAAAATTTACTTTTAAAATTTTGGGCCCTTTAGCAGACGCTCTTACCAGAGCGACTTACAGGAGCAATTAGGGTGGTTAAGTGCCTTGCTCAAGGGCACATTAACGTCATTTAGCAGACGCTCTTAGCCAGAGCGACTCACAAAATTGGTTGCGTTCACCCTATAGCCAGTGGGATAACCACTTTACAATTTGGGGGGGGGGGGGGGGGGGGGGGGGGGGGTTAGAAGGAATACTTTAGCACTATCCCAGGTATTCCTTAAGAGGTGGGGTTTCAATGTCTCCGGAAGGTGGTGAGTGACTCACTGTCCTGGCGTCGTGAGGGAGCTTGTTTCCACCATTGGGGTGCCAGAGCAGCGAACAGTTTTGACTGGTGCTGAGCGGAGCTGTGCTTCCGCCAGAGAAGGGGAGCCAGAGGCCAGAGGTGGATGAACGCAATGTCCTCGTTTGGGGTTAGGTAGGGATGATCAGAGCCTGAAGGTACAGGGGTGCCGTTCCCCTCACTGCTCCAAAGGCAAGCACCATGGTCTTGTAGCGGATGCGAGCTTCAATTGGAAGCCAGTGGAGTGTGCGGAGGAGGGGGGTGACGTGAGAGAACTTGGGAAGGTTTGAACACCAGACGGGGCTGGCGGCATTCTGGATGAGTTTGTAGGGGTTTTAATGGCACAGGCAGGGAGCCCAGCCAACAGCGAGTTGCAGTAGTCCAGACGGGAGATGACAAGTGCACTGGACCAGGACCTGCGCCGCTTCCTGTGTAAGGCAGGGTCGCACTCTCCGAATGTTGTAGAGCATGAACCTGCAGGAGCGGGTCACCGCCTTGATGTTGGCGGAGAACGACAGGGTTGTTGTCCAGGGTCACGCCTAGGCTCTTCGCACTCTGGGAGGAGGACACAGCGGAGTTGTCTACCGTGATGGCGAGATCATGGAACGGGCAGTCCTTCCCCGGGAGGAAGAGCAGCTCCGTCTTGCCAGGGTTCAGCTTGAGGTGGTGATCCGTCATCCATACTGATATGTCTGCCAGACATGCAGAGATGCGATTCGCCACCTGGTTATCAGAAGGGGGAAAGGAGAAGATTAGTTGTGTATCGTCAGCGTAGCAATGATAGGAAAGGCCATGTGAGGATATGACAGAGCCAAGTGACTTGGTGTATAGGGAGAAAAGGAGAGGGGCCCAAAAACCGATCCCTGGGGGGACACCAGTGGTGAGAGCACGTGGTGCGGAGACAGCTTCCCGCCACGCCACTTGGTAGGAGCGACCGGTCAGGTAGGACGCAATCCAGGAGTGAGCCGCGCCGGAGATGCCCATTTCGGAGAGGGGTGGAGAGGAGGATCTGATGGTTCACAGTATCAAAGGCAGCAGACAGGTCTAGAAGGACAAGAGCAGAGGAGAGAGAGTTAGCTTTAGCAGTGCGGAGAGTCTCTGTGACACAGAGAAGAGCAGTCTCAGTTGAATGACCAGTCCTGAAACCTGATTGGTTTGGATCAAGAAGGTCATTCTGAGAGAGATAGCAAGAGAGTTGGCTAAAGACGGCACGCTCAATAGTTTTGGAAAGAAAAGAAAGAAGGGATACTGGTCTGTAGTTGTTGACATCAGTGGGGTCGAGTGTTGGTTTTTTGAGAAGGGGAGTAACTCTCGCTCTCTGAAGACGGAAGGGACATGGCCAGCGGTCAAGGATGAGTTGATCAGCGAGGTGAGGTAGGGGAGAAGGTCACCGGAGATGGTCTGGAGAAGGGTAGGAGGGGATGGGGTCAAGCGGGCAGGTTGTTGGGCGGCCTGCAGTCACAAGTCGCAGGATCTTATCTGGAGAGAGAGGGGAGAAAGAAGTCAAGCATAGGGTAGGGCAGTGTGAGCAGGACCAGCAGTGTCATTAGACTTAACAAACAAGGATCGGATGTCGTCAACCTTCTTTTCAAAGTGGTTGACGAAGTCATCCACAGAGAGAGAGGAGGGGGGGGGGGGGGGGGGGGGGAGGGAGGATTCAGGAGGGAGGAAAATGTGGCAAAGAGCTTCCTAGGGTTAGAGGCAGATGCTTGGAATTTAGAGTGGTAGAAGGTGGCCTTAGCAGCAGAAACAGATGAAGAAAATGTAGAGAGGAGGGAGTGAAAAGATGCCAGGTCGGCAGGGGAGTTTAGTTTTCTTCCATTTCCGCTCCGCTGCCCGGAGCTCTGTTCTGTGAGCTCGCAATGAGTCATCAAGCCACGGAGCTGGAGGGGAGGACCGAGCCGGCCGGGAGGATAGGGGACACAGAGAGTCAAAGGATGCAGAAAGGGAGGAGAGGAGGGTTGAGGAGGCAGAATCAGGAGATTGGAGGGAGAAGGATTGAGCAGAGGGAAGAGATGATAGGATGGAAGAGGAGAGAGTAGTGGGAGAGAGAGAGCGAAGGTTGCGGCGGCGCATTACCATCTGTGTAGGGGCAGAGTGAGTAGTGTGGGAGGAGAGTGAGAGAGAAAAGGAAACAAAGTAGTGGTCGGAGACTTGGAGGGGAGTTGCAGTGAGATTAGTAGAGGAGCAGCATCTAGTGAAGATGAGGTCAAGCGTATTGCCTGCCTTGTGAGTAGGGGGGGACGGTGAGAGGGTGAGGTCAAAAGAGGAGAGGAGTGGAAAGAAGGAGGCAGAGAGAAATGAGTCAAATGTGGACATAGGGAGGTTGAAATCCCCCAAAACTGTGAGGGGTGAGCCATCCTCAGGGAAGGAACTTATCAAGGCGTCAAGCTCATTGATGAACTCTCCAAGGGAACCTGGAGGGCGATAGATGACAAGGATATTAAGCTTAAATGGGCTAGTGACTGTGACAGCATGGAATTCAAATGAGGAGATAGACAGATGGGTTAGGGGAAAAATTGAGAATGTCCACTTGGGAGAGATGAGGATTCCTGTACCACCACCCCTCTGACCAGATGCTCTCGGGGTATGCGAGAACACATGGTCAGACGAGGAGAGAGCAGTAGGAGTAGCGGTGTTTTTCAGTGGTGATCCATGTTTCCGTCAGCGCCAGGAAGTCGAGGGACTGGAGGTTGGCATAGGCTGGGATGAAGTCAGCTTTGTTGGCAGCAGAACGGCAGTTCCAGAGGCTGCCTGCGACCTGGAACTCCAGTGGGTGGTGCGTGCAGGGACCACCAGATTGGAGAGGCAGCAGCCACGCGGTGTGGTGCGTTTGTGTAGCCTGTGCAGAGAGGAGAGAACAGGGATAGGCAGAGGCATAGTTGACAGGCTGTAGCAAATGGCTACAAAAATGCAGAGGAGATCGGAATGAAATGGGCTAAGCATCTGGGAGTGGAGAGAGCAGGGCCTCCCTCACCAAAACTTCTACCTCGGAAACTAAAATTGTTTCACTGAACCACCCGAAGAAAAAAACTCTCCCAACTTCCGCCTTTGGAAATCAGAATTGTTGTGAACCACAGCGGTTCAATGTTTAAAGGAGTAGACTCAACCCACTTTGTTCAGCTAGCCAACTATGACTCCATAGCCAACTAGCAGACTAGCATCCAATAACAATAACACACCGTTTAGCGCCAACACTTGGTCACAACAAACCACCAATATTGTGATAACACACTAAACAGATCATTCGAGTCTGTGTCAAGTTCCTTACATGACGCAGCAATGATTAGACGTTGGCTAGCTAGGACAAGTAAATTGTGGTTAGCTACTTCAGTACAGCCAAATGGTCATGTTTGGGTAGCTAGCAATGGCCACTGTGTCGACTCTGTTTGAAGAACGGCTAGCTAGCTAGCTTCGTGCTACAGCTGGCACGGCCGAGGACACTGCCAAGACACAGTAACTACCCACAACAACCCACGAAGCCTAGCTATGACGCCGTAGCCAACCTGCAAGCTAGCATCCATTAACACACAACTTAGCATCAACACCTTGGCCCCCAAAAAAAACTGCCAAGGGTGTCAGCACACCAAACAGACAATTCAAAAATCCGTTCGAGTTTTCCCTTCACAAACGCGGCCCAAAAAAAAAAAAAAAAAAGGGTCCTTACTACATCCCCATGTATACAGTTTTACCAAATCATACATAAAAAATCCCCGGGAGGAAACCCTCTACTACCCCCCAAGGGATGGGATTTTACCAATATCTACAAAAAATATTTTTGCATTCTACCAAATATAAAAAATAATCCCTGGTTGGATCCTTACTACTAAACCCAAGTATACATTCTAAAACCAAAATAAAAAACCTGGGGGGATTAAATCCCGGGGGAAGGAAAACCTTAAAATTAACCTACTATCCCAAAAGTATACATTCTACCCAACCCATACATAAAAACCCTGGTAGGGTCCTTAACTTTTCCCCCAAGTATACATTTACCAACATCATACTTTAAAAAACCCTGGGGGATCCTTACTAATATCCCCAAGTAACATTCTAAAACCCAAAATCATACTAAATAATCCCTGGGAGGATCCTTACTACTATCCCAATGTATACATTCTACCCAACATCATACATAAATAATCCCTGGTAGGATCCTTACTACTATCCCAATGTATACATTCACCAACATCATACATGAATAAATCCCTGGGGGACCTTTACTATTACCCCAAATGTATACATTCTACCAACTCATAAATAACCCCTGGTAGATCCTTACTACTATCCCAATGTATACAGTCACCAACATCATACAAATAATCCCGGGTGGGATCCTTACTACTATCCCGATGTATACAGCCCTACCAACATCATAACATAAATAATCCCTGGTAGGATCCTTACTAACTATCCCAATGTATAACTTCTACCAACATCAACATAAATAATCCCTGGTAGGATCCTTACTACTACCCAATGTATACATTCTAACCAACATCATACAAAATAATCCCTGGTAGGATCCTTACTACTACCCCAAATGTATGCATTCTACCAACATCATACATAAATAATCCCTGGTAGGATCCTTACTACTATCCCAATGTATACATTCTACCAACATCATACATAAATAATCCCTGGTAGGATCCTTACTACTATCCCAATGTATACATTTGTCACGGTCGTCATAAGAAGTGGACCAAGGCGCAGCGTGATAGGAGTACATCTTTTAATGAGTACTTAATTTAAACAACAAAACAACAAAATGATACGTGAAGTCCTAGGATTAAACACAAACTTTACGGATCAAGATCCCACAATACTACAGTGCCAAAAGGCTGCCTAAGTATGGTCCCCAATCAGAGACAACGAGCTACAGCTGTCTCTGATTGGGAACCACCCTGGCCAACATAGATATACATAATCTAGAACTGAAACCTAAACATAGAAAATCCACACCCTGGCTCAACATATAAGAGTCCCCAGAGCCAGGGCATGACAACATTCTACCAACATCATACATAAATAATCCCTGGTAGGATCCTTACTACTATCCCAATGTACACATTCTACCAACATCATACATGAATAATCCCTGGTAGGATCCTTACTATTATCCCAATGTATACATTCTACCAACATCATACATAAATAATCCCTGGTAGGATCCTTACTACTATCCCAATGTATACAGTCTACCAACATCATACATAAATAATCCCTGGTAGGATCCTTACTACTATCCCGATGTATACAGTCTACCAACATCATACATAAATAATCCCTGGTAGGATCCTTACTACTATCCCAATGTATACATTCTACCAACATCATACATAAATAATCCCTGGTAGGATCCATACTACTATCCCAATGTATACATTCTACCAACATCATACATAAATAATCCCTGGTAGGATCCTTACTACTATCCCAATGTATACATTCTACCAACATCATACATAAATAATCCCTGGTAGGATCCTTACTACTATCCCAATGTATACATTTGTCACGGTCGTCATAAGAAGTGGACCAAGGCGCAGCGTGATAGGAGTACATCTTTTAATGAGTACTTAATTTAAACAACAAAACAACAAAATGATACGTGAAGTCCTAGGATTAAACACAAACTTTACGGATCAAGATCCCACAATACTACAGTGCCAAAAGGCTGCCTAAGTATGGTCCCCAATCAGAGACAACGAGCTACATCTGTCTCTGATTGGGAACCACCCTGGCCAACATAGATATACATAATCTAGAACTGAAACCTAAACATAGAAAATCCACACCCTGGCTCAACATATAAGAGTCCCCAGAGCCAGGGCATGACAACATTCTACCAACATCATACATAAATAATCCTGGTAGGATCCTTACTACTATCCCAATGTATACATTTCTACCAACATCATACATAAATAATCCCTGGTAGGATCCTTACTACTATCCCAATGTATACATTCTACCAACATCATACATAAATAATCGCTGGTAGGATCCTTACTACTATCCCAATGTATACATTCTACCAACATCATACATAAATAATCCCTGGTAGGATCCTTACTACTATCCCAATGTATACATTCTACCAACATCATACATAAATAATCCCTGGTAGGATCCTTACTACTATCCCAATGTATACATTCTACCAACATCATACATGAATAATCCCTGGTAGGATCCTTACTATTATCCCAATGTATAATTCTACCAACATCATACATTAATAATCCCTGGTAGGATCCTTCACTATATCCCAATGTATACAGTCTACCAACATCATACATAATAATCACTGGTAGGATCCTTACTACTATCCCGATGTATACAGTCTACCAACATCATACATAAATAATCACTGGTAGGATCCTTACTACTATCCCAATGTATACAGTTCTACCAACATCATACATAAATAATCCCTGGTAGGATCCTTACTACTATCCCAATGTATACATTCTACCAACATCATACATAAATAATCCCTGGTAGGATCCTTACTACTATCCCAATGTATACATTCTACCAACATCATACATAAATAATCCCTGGTAGGATCCTTACTACTATCCCAATGTATACATTCTACCAACATCATACATAAATAATCCCTGGTAGGATCCTTACTACTATCCCAATGTATACATTCTACCAACATCATACATAAATAATCCCTGGTAGGATCCTTACTAATATCCCAATGTATACATTAGTCACGGTCGTCATAAGAAGTGGACCAAGGCGCAGCGTGATAGGAGTACATCTTTTAATGAGTACTTAATTTAAACAACAAAACAACAAAATGATACGTGAAGTCCTAGGATTAAACACAAACTTTACGGATCAAGATCCCACAATACTACAGTGCCAAAAGGCTGCCTAAGTATGGTCCCCAATCAGAGACAACGAGCTACAGCTGTCTCTGATTGGGAACCACCCTGGCCAACATAGATATACATAATCTAGAACTGAAACCTAAACATAGAAAATCCACACCCTGGCTCAACATATAAGAGTCCCCAGAGCCAGGGCATGACAACATTCTACCAACATCATACATAAATAATCCCTGGTAGGATCCTTACTACTATCCCAATGTACACATTCTACCAACATCATACATGAATAATCCCTGGTAGGATCCTTACTATTATCCCAATGTATACATTCTACCAACATCATACATAAATAATCCCTGGTAGGATCCTTACTACTATCCCAATGTATACAGTCTACCAACATCATACATAAATAATCCCTGGTAGGATCCTTACTACTATCCCGATGTATACAGTCTACCAACATCATACATAAATAATCCCTGGTAGGATCCTTACTACTATCCCAATGTATACATTCTACCAACATCATACATAAATAATCCCTGGTAGGATCCTTACTACTATCCCAATGTATACATTCTACCAACATCATACATAAATAATCCCTGGTAGGATCCTTACTACTATCCCAATGTATACATTCTACCAACATCATACATAAATAATCCCTGGTAGGATCCTTACTACTATCCCAATGTATACATTCTACCAACATCATACATAAATAATCCCTGGTAGGATCCTTACTACTATCCCAATGTATACATTTGTCACGGTCGTCATAAGAAGTGGACCAAGGCGCAGCGTGATAGGAGTACATCTTTTAATGAGTACTTAATTTAAACAACAAAACAACAAAATGATACGTGAAGTCCTAGGATTAAACACAAACTTTACGGATCAAGGTCCCACAATACTACAGTGCCAAAAGGCTGCCTAAGTATGGTCCCCAATCAGAGACAACGAGCTACATCTGTCTCTGATTGGGAACCACCCTGGCCAACATAGATATACATAATCTAGAACTGAAACCTAAACATAGAAAATCCACACCCTGGCTCAACATATAAGAGTCCCCAGAGCCAGGGCATGACAACATTCTACCAACATCATACATAAATAATCCCTGGTAGGATCCTTACTACTATCCCAATGTATACATTCTACCAACATCATACATAAATAATCCCTGGTAGGATCCTTACTACTATCCCAATGTATACATTCTACCAACATCATACATAAATAATCGCTGGTAGGATCCTTACTACTATCCCAATGTATACATTCTACCAACATCATACATAAATAATCCCTGGTAGGATCCTTACTACTATCCCAATGTATACATTCTACCAACATCATACATAAATAATCCCTGGTAGGATCCTTACTACTATCCCAATGTATACATTCTACCAACATCATACATGAATAATCCCTGGTAGGATCCTTACTATTATCCCAATGTATACATTCTACCAACATCATACATTAATAATCCCTGGTAGGATCCTCACTACTATCCCAATGTATACAGTCTACCAACATCATACATAAATAATCACTGGTAGGATCCTTACTACTATCCCGATGTATACAGTCTACCAACATCATACATAAATAATCCCTGGTAGGATCCTTACTACTATCCCAATGTATACATTCTACCAACATCATACATAAATAATCCCTGGTAGGATCCTTACTACTATCCCAATGTATGCATTCTACCAACATCATACATAAATAATCCCTGGTAGGATCCTTACTACTATCCCAATGTATACATTCTACCAACATCATACATAAATAATCCCTGGTAGGATCCTTACTAATATCCCAATGTATACATTTGTCACGGTCGTCATAAGAAGTGGACCAAGGCGCAGCGTGATAGGAGTACATCTTTTAATGAGTACTTAATTTAAACAACAAAACAACAAAATGATACGTGAAGTCCTAGGATTAAACACAAACTTTACGGATCAAGATCCCACAATACTACAGTGCCAAAAGGCTGCCTAAGTATGGTCCCCAATCAGAGACAACGAGCTACAGCTGTCTCTGATTGGGAACCACCCTGGCCAACATAGATATACATAATCTAGAACTGAAACCTAAACATAGAAAATCCACACCCTGGCTCAACATATAAGAGTCCCCAGAGCCAGGGCATGACAACATTCTACCAACATCATACATAAATAATCCCTGGTAGGATCCTTACTACTATCCCAATGTACACATTCTACCAACATCATACATGAATAATCCCTGGTAGGATCCTTACTATTATCCCAATGTATACATTCTACCAACATCATACATAAATAATCCCTGGTAGGATCCTTACTACTATCCCAATGTATACAGTCTACCAACATCATACATAAATAATCCCTGGTAGGATCCTTACTACTATCCCGATGTATACAGTCTACCAACATCATACATAAATAATCCCTGGTAGGATCCTTACTACTATCCCAATGTATACATTCTACCAACATCATACATAAATAATCCCTGGTAGGATCCTTACTACTATCCCAATGTATACATTCTACCAACATCATACATAAATAATCCCTGGTAGGATCCTTACTACTATCCCAATGTATACATTCTACCAACATCATACATAAATAATCCCTGGTAGGATCCTTACTACTATCCCAATGTATACATTCTACCAACATCATACATAAATAATCCCTGGTAGGATCCTTACTACTATCCCAATGTATACATTTGTCACGGTCGTCATAAGAAGTGGACCAAGGCGCAGCGTGATAGGAGTACATCTTTTAATGAGTACTTAATTTAAACAACAAAACAACAAAATGATACGTGAAGTCCTAGGATTAAACACAAACTTTACGGATCAAGATCCCACAATACTACAGTGCCAAAAGGCTGCCTAAGTATGGTCCCCAATCAGAGACAACGAGCTACATCTGTCTCTGATTGGGAACCACCCTGGCCAACATAGATATACATAATCTAGAACTGAAACCTAAACATAGAAAATCCACACCCTGGCTCAACATATAAGAGTCCCCAGAGCCAGGGCATGACAACATTCTACCAACATCATACATAAATAATCCCTGGTAGGATCCTTACTACTATCCCAATGTATACATTCTACCAACATCATACATAAATAATCCCTGGTAGGATCCTTACTACTATCCCAATGTATACATTCTACCAACATCATACATAAATAATCCCTGGTAGGATCCTTACTACTATCCCAATGTATACATTCTACCAACATCATACAATAATAATCCCTGGTAGGATCCTTACTACTATCCCAATGTATACATTCTACCAACATCATACATAAATAATCCCTGGTAGGATCCTTACTACTATCCCAATGTATACATTCTACCAATATTGTCTATATCTCACAAGGTCCAGATCTGAAATGGTGTCTCCATGTTGTAAAGGTCATAACCATGTGTGTGAGGTGCTGTATAAAGTGTACTATTGGGATGCAAATCAAAATGTAATACATTTCAACTCTATATCTGACATGGTGCAGGTGTCTTCTTTTTATTAAGCCCATAACCATGTGTGTGAGGTGTGTACTTTTGTTTCAAAGTAGATTTGTTTAAGAATACCAAGAAACACTGTGTGACCCTGATTTAGGCCACTGCAGGACAAGTTTAATCATTAAAAACAATACGGAATGAACAACTTGCAGTGTCCAGGTCCAGTGATTCAAGTCTGAGGTTCCATCCCAAATGGCACCTTATTCCCTCCATAGTGCACTACTTTAGACCAGGACCAATAGGGCTGTAGTAGTGCACTATATAGGGTGCCATTTGAGGAGGCAGACTGAGTGTTATCCAGTCCTCTCTCTCTCTCTCTCCGTCTCTCACGTCTCTCGTCCTCTTCCTCCCTCATCTCTCTCATCTCTCTCTCTCTTCTCTCCTCTCTCTCGCTCTCCAGTCTCTCATCTCTCTCTCTCCAATCTCTCTCTCTCTCTCTCTCTCTCCCTCTCATCTCTCTCAGTCTCTCTCTCTCCTAATTCTCCCTCTCTCTCTCGTCTCTCCCTCCCTCCCTCCCTCCCTCCAGGCTGTTAGGTTAATGGCTATGGAAACTACTGAGTAACTCCTGCCATACAGAGAGAGCTACAATAACATGCACTAAACTATTTTAGTAAAAGGAAATTGCATAAAAACTGTGTTACACCATGTGTTTCCATGTAGTTGTTCTCCTCTCTCTCTGTTGCAGACTAGAAATGGGGTTTAAATCAGGTCAGTACAGCCAGAGAATGAATGATATATCCTCAAACCGTAGACTCATGTCCATCCACATGCTGGCTCAAACCTAACCCTAACCCTAACTCAACCCTGTCCCTAACCCTAACCCTATCCCTAACCCTAACCCAACCCTGTCCCTAACCCTAACCCTAACCCTAACCCTAACCCTAACCCAACCCTGTCCCTAACCCTAACCCTAACCCTAACCCTAACCCTAACCCTAACCCTATCCCTAACCCTAACCCAACCCTGTCCCTAACCCTATCACTAACTCCAAGCAGCAGCACTGTGGAAAGGACTTATGCCAAGTTGTTTGGATGAATTGTGATCTGCATGATTTTTAACAAGCAACTCCACTCTACTACAAAGTTCATATTCAATGTGATAAATAACAACTTGTTCCTTATTTTTTATTTTGTTTTTAGAAACCACTTTTCAGACCTTGTTTTTCCATTACCACATTTAAATGTACCCCTTGATTTCTGTTTGTGTGTGTATCTTGTTGCCTAGTTTCCAGCAGAAGGGATCCAGGTGGGTATCTGAAGTTCAATTGATCCTGATTGTTTACAGGTTTGATGCCAGGAACAACTAGTGAAGATATATACACTCCAGAAAAATATTCTCATGAAATCATATGACTTATAGTTAGAGAAAAGGATTCCTGTGAACGCGGCCTGCTACAAGCAGGAAACAAGTTATGGATGTGTGATCTATCTTGGCATCTTTTTGGGGTAACCACATTGGAACATTCCAACATTCATCTTTAAGGACATGAACTGGCAGAACAGGTTTCAGCAAAGTATGGAGTCATTGTTTTCAGGAAGGTGTCTCCATGGCGATAGGAGGGACAGGAGGCAGACTAAGGGCAAGGGAAGCCACCTGAACTACTGCCCTACAAAGGCAAAGAGCAGTCTACGCAAACAGTGAATCTGAGAACAAACGGCTATAAAAGTTGGGTTTTTTGTCCAATCATATCAACCATGACCACTGATCTGACCTATGACCCCTTACATTCTGATACTGCACTCTGCCTTTGTATGACCTTAAACAGCTGTATGGATCATGCAAAAACAAAGCCGTTTATCCAGCTTTCTTGTTGTTTTTCTGTTTGATGGAAACAGTTTGAGTTTTGTAACTATATTCCAACTGTATTTAATGGTGTTATGTAGACGTGTTTTCATGTTTTCAATGTTGTATTGGAGTAGGCCTAACCCTCACCAATATTTCTGGTGATGGAGAGAGACACCAGACAAGATGAGAGACATCAATAGACGACACAGAGAAAGTGATGGAGAAAGACACCAGACAAGACACAGAGACAGCAACAGAAGAATAGGATATGATGGAGAGAGACACCAGACAAGACACAGAGACAGCAACAGAAGAATATGATATGATGGAGAGAGACACCAGACAAGACACAGAGACAGCAACAGAAGAATAACAGCCAACAGAAAATAGGATATGATGGAGAGAGACACCAGACAAGATGAGAGACATCAATAGACGACACAGAGAAAGTGATGGAGAGAGAGAGAGGAGGGGAGACACACAGTAGACTATCACTTAAAGCTGATATAGGGATTCTAATTACTGCACTGTGTGTGTGTGTGTGTGTGTGAGAGAGAGAGAGAGAGAGAGAGAGAGAGAGAGAGAGAGAGAGAGAGAGAGAGAGAGAGAGAGAGAGAGAGAGAGAGAGTGTGTGTTTTTAGGTACTGTGGGATTCTTTAATCAGTTTGGCCTATTGGACAGGTCAGAGTCTATGTTTGAAGTTCTTGAGTGGTTTTTGGCAATACATTGGTGACGTATTCATGGATTTACCTGTTGAAATTCCTTCCCGGACCCTCCTACTGGCTATTGGCTAAGCCACCGATGTCTTCACATCCTAGGGTAGAGAGGAGCTGTTACCCCTGGGGAGAGAGGAGCTGTTACCCCTGGGGAGACAGGAGCTGCTACCCCTGGGGAGAGAGGAGCTGTTACCCCTGGGGAGAGAGGAGCTGTTACCCCTGGGGAGAGAGAAGCTGATACCCCTGGGGAGAGAGGAGCTGCTACCCATGGGGAGAGAGGAGCTGCTACCCCTGGGGAGAGAGGAGCTGTTACCCCTGGGGGAGAGAGGAGCTGCTACCCCTGGGGAGAGAGGAGCTGCTACCCTGGGGAGAGAGGAGCTGTTACCCCTGGGGAGAGAGGAGCTGGTTACCCCTGGGAGAGAGGAGCTTTTACCCCCTGGGGAGAAAGGAGCTGTTACCCCTGGGGAGAGAGGAGCTGCTACCTCTGGGGAGAGAGGAGCTGCTACCTCTGGGGAGAGAGGAGCTGCTACCCTGGGGAGAGAGGAGCTGTTACCCCTGGGGAGAGAGGAGCTGTTACCCCTGGGGAGAGAGGAGCTGTTACCCCTGGGGAGAAAGGAGCTGTTACCCCTGGGGAGAGAGGAGCTGCTACCCCTGGGGAGAGAGAAGCTGATACCCCTGGGGAGAGAGGAGCTGCTACCCCTGGGGAGAGAGGAGCTGCTACCCATGGGGAGAGAGGAGCTGTTACCCCTGGGGAGAGAGGAGCTGCTACCCATGTGGAGAGAGGAGCTGCTACCCCTGGAGAGAGAGAAGCTGCTACCCCTGGGGAGAGAGGAGCTGCTATCCCTGGGGAGAGAGGAGCTGTTACCCCTGGGTAGAGAGGAGCTGCTACCCCTGGGGATAGAGGAGCTGTTACCCCTGGGGAGAGAGGAGCTGTTACCCCTGGGGAGAGAGGAGCTGTTACCCCTGGGGAGAGAGGAGCTGTTACCCCTGGGGAGAGAGGAGCTGTTACCCCTGGGGAGAGAGGAGCTGCAACGAAGAGAGACTGCGACCCTGCTCAGGAAGAGCTTAACGACTGGTGATTGTTGGGGCACGTTTGGCAGGAGCTTCAGTGATGAAGACTGCTGAACTTGCTGATGTTTCACAATATGCCATGGCCATCTCAGTCACCAGGTCTCAACCCAATTGAAGACAACCATCAATAAAACACTAAATTATGGAATTTCTTATGGAAGAATGATGTCACATCCCTCCAATAGAGTTCAAAACACTTTTGTTTTCTTTTTTCAACCTTGACAATAAACATTTTAATGAACCACAAACACTTGATGTTTAGGGATGGCACACACATAGGGAGACAGTTTGCGTTCCTTCTCACATATGCACCTAGGAAGATGCAGTGTTTCTCAACCTGTCATTTTACATTTACATTTTAGTTATTTAGCAGACGCTCTTATCCAGAGCGACTTACAGTTAGTGAGTGCATACATTATTTTATTTTTTTTCATTTTTCATACTAGCCCCCCGTGGGAATCGAACACACAACCCTGGCGTTGCAAACGCCATGCTCTACCAACTGAGCTACATCCCTGCCAGCCATTCCCTCCCCTACCCTGGACGACGCTGGGCCAATTGTGCGCCGCCCCATGGGTCTCCCGGTCGCGGCCGGCTACGACAGAGCCTGGATTCAAACCAGGATCTCTAGTGGCACAGCTAGCACTGCGATGCAGTGCCTTAGACCACTGTGCCACTCGGGACATAATGTTGCAAGACACATACCATCAAATGAATCCATAGACTTTTGTCCATATTTACAGAAGGCTGTCATTTCACAAATTGTTCCTATGTTGAATGGACATAGGGAAAATAAAGTCAAACATTTCAATACAAAATAATAAAAACAATCACTGCATTACTCAGTGTTAATGTATTTTAACCATATTAACCAGTTTAATCAAATTGTTTTCATTTGGAACACTAAATCAGAACTACATTTGGAGTTCCAGACACTTGTAGAATGTATGCCAAGGCACATTGTAAGAGCTATAAAGAGACAGGGAGTGGGAGAGGGAACAGGTAGAACCTGATATGGAAATGAGCAGAACAAACTAAAGGAACTTTCCATCACCGAATGATCATTCCAGACTCTACTTCTATTGAGAGACATATAAAAGGTAAGACGACGATTGTTATGATATTAATATAGTTGATGATATTGTTATGTGTATTAATATAGTTGATGAAATGTTTTGTAGACAGTGTTAGAATAGGCCTACTCTCCTTAAAATGTTTTGGATATAAATTAGATGCGTGGGATGAATTCATTCTGTTTCCATCTGTGTGCCCCAGGGTGATCGCTCCTACACTATCTTGAATCTAAAAGGGTTCTTTGGCTGTCCCCATAGGAGAACCCATTGTAGAACCCTTTTTGGTCCTAGGTAGAACCCTTTTGGGTTCCATGAAGAATCCTTTCCACAGAGGGTTCTACATGGAAGCCAGAAGGGTTTTACCTGGAACCCAAAAGCGTTCTCCTATGGGGACAGCCAGAGGACCCTTTTGGAACTCTTTTTTCTAAGAGTGTACTGTATCATAGGTCTATAGACTTGTCTTCTCAAAACAGGCTTAAAACACAACAAGCAACAACATTTACTCTTTCTAATCTACTGTTAACTCTTTTCACTCAGGAAGGTATGTTGTGTGAAAGAGAGACAAATAAATACTGTGGAAAGACTAACAACTACTTACATTTCCTCAAAACAGATTGTGTGTGTTCATTAGTGCCCACCATAGCAAAACGTTTGGCAACAGAAACCGTTTAGGTCACGTTGTACAGCGTTTGGAGTAAACTGTTTATGCAACATTTTAAAACTGTTTGCTGTAAATGTCACGCCCTGGCTCTGGGGACACTGTTATGTTGAGCCAGGGTATGTAATTCTATGTTTGTATTTCTATGTTGGCCTGAGTGACTCCCAATCAGAGGCAACGAGTGTCAGCTAGTTGTCTCTGATTGGGAGCCATATTTAACTGTCTGTCTTTCACTTTGTGTTTGTGGTTTCTTGTTCTTATTTGGTTTGTGTTCAAACCGTAGACATCACGTTTTTCGTCTGTTGTTTTGATCGTGTGATCAGTATAATCATAAATATAATGTTCGCATTCAACGCTGCGCCTTGGTCTCTCCCTGACGATCGTGACAGAAGAAACCACCAGAACTGGACCAAGCAGCCTAGTGAGGAGCAGAGTGGGTGGACTTGGCAACAGTGGAGGCAGAGCTTCGACTGGGTCAAGCCGAATGAGGAGCTGAATGGCGGAGATTGGAAGCAGAAGAGCGAGAGTTGGGCGAGAATTATCGAGGCCTGGCCCACGGGGAAGAGAGACTCCCAGAAAATTTTTAGGGGGGGGCTCACGACGTCGGACCAGCAGGAGGCCGCGATAGAGCGGTCCAGCGGGTTGCCAGAGGAGGCCGCCAGGTTACGGGGGCCACTGGTCGAAGAGGGGATGGAGGATGTAGAGGCACGGCGAGAGGTACTGGCGTGTGTTGCCAGTCCGGTCCGGCCCGTTCCAGATCCCAGTGTAGGGCCAGTGGTGTGTGTCCCCAGTACGGTCCAGTCCATTCCTGCTCCCCGCACCAAGTCTGTGGTGCGCGTCGCCAGCCCAGTCCGGCCCATTCCTGCTCCCCGCACCAAGTCTGTGGTGCGTTTCGTCAGCCCTGTCCGGCCCGTTCCTGCTCTCCGCACCAAGTCTGTGGTGCGCGTCGCCAGCCCAGTCCGGCCCATTCCTGCTCCCCGCACCAAGTCTGTGGTGCGTTTCGTCAGCCCTGTCCGGCCCGTTCCTGCTCTCCGCACCAAGTCTGTGGTGCGCGTCGCCAGCCCAGTCCGGCCCATCCAAGCTCCCCGCACCAAGTCAGTGGTGCGCTTCGTCAGCCCGGTCCGGCCCGCTCCTGCTCCCCACACCAAGCCAGTGGTGTGCGTCGTCGGTCCGGCACGGCCCGTGCCTGTTCCACTGGTGCCTGGTCCGGCACCGGTCAGATGCGTTACGCCGGAGCTAGAGCAATCCGCTCCATCAGTGTGCAGTCCAGCTCCGGCCAGCGGGGCCAGACCGGACCAGGGGTACTTTGGGGGGTTGGAGAGGGAGTGGGGATCAGGCCCGGAGCCGGATCCGCCGCCAAGGCGGAGTGCCCACCCGGTCCCTCCCCTGTGGTATTTAGTTGGCGCGGTCGGAGTCCGCACCTTTAGGGGGGGGTACTGTCACGCCCTTGCTCTGGGGACACTGTTATGTTGAGCCAGGGTGTGTAATTCTATGTTTGTATTTCTATGTTGGCCTGAGTGACTCCCAATCAGAGGCAACGAGTGTCAGCTGGTTGTCTCTGATTGGGAGCCATATTTAACTGTCTGTCTTTCACTTTGTGTTTGTGGTTTCTTGTTCTTATTTGGTTTGTGTTCAAACCGTAGACATCACGTTTTTCGTCTGTTGTTTTGATCGTGTGATCAGTATAATAATAAATATAATGTTCGCATTCAACGCTGCGCCTTGGTCTCTCCCTGACGATCGTGACAGTAAACTAATGAATACGACCCAGGTTGTAGCCTACAACTCGGCTGTTGATGTCTGCCTGATGCTGTAACCTGAACTTAGCCTGAGGGGTGGACTATGATGCAAGCTAGATATACTGGTTTTCTAAAGTTAGCTTCAGTTAGCTTCACATTCCTGCTCAGGCCTCACCCATAAGAATATACAGAGTGCTATTCATCAGGAAGGTGCTCTCTCAGCAGAACAGTAGATATCTCAATGACTTGACATGTTCTGGTTGTGAATTCAGGCTACAAGGTGAGAATCATGCCAGGAATGATTGTAAAGTGCTTAGAGAAATTAAATGTATGGTGTAATTTTAGTACAGTGAATGTATGTAAAACACTCAGACCTAACAGTCTACTTCTACTGAGACAGGTTTGTGTCAGTCTAATCATACAAAATGGTGATAACAGAACACGGGCAAGTCAAATTCAATATATTCATATATTATAGTTCTACATTAAACATTTCATATGATAACTGTAATTGTATCATAGTTCCACTATAGTGTAGTGATCCTCGCTAAATGAGCCTCGTCACAATTCCAACCAAATAACCCAATTGGCGCGATGCGTAGGTTATTTGCCTTTTTACAAGTGCAACCTGGGTTCGCTTCCCTGCCCCGCTGTTTGCTACATTGGTGTCAGAAGTAGTATGGTGTCTGTGAGGCCATCAGAATGCATGGCCCGGATGTGTGAGGGGTCTGAGTAGTCGAAGCACGGGACTTGCTTTTATAGGGGGCAGTGTGAGACAGGTTGCAATTCCCATCGTAGCAATAGGGTTAACCTAGTTTTGGCCAGCGACCTGGGTTCACTGCCCTGCCCCGCTGTTTGATACAATATTAATATCACAGGCTACCCGACGTCCGTTGAACAAAGAGACACAACAATATGAGTGAAAGGATTTTAGGATAATATCAGTAAGTGTTGATTTAGAGATGTCTTCTGGGTTCAGCCTTCTAGCTTCCTTTATCAATTGGGTGAAATATAACAAATTACATGGTCTCAAAGTTTGGAGATAACCAGGCCCAGTTTAAATCGCCATGATTTCCATTTCATTATTTCCCCAGAGCAGCAAGGGAATCTAGAGACTCAACCTTTGCAGAATCAGAATCACCTTTATTCGCCAAAAACATTTGCACATACATATGTAGGATCTTAATTTGAGCCAGTTTGCTACAGCAGGAAAATATTCCTACAGCTACAGGAAATGTGAATTATTATGTGAATTATAATTAATGGACATTTTTGTAGCGGTTGATACATTTTTAGTAAGGGAAACTCAAGTCTGCCATTTCTAAGTGGAAATTACAAACTTCAGAAGCCTTTTAAAACCTCAAATACACTACAAGTTTTACATTTCCTGCATTGCTGGAAAGTTATTCTGCGGTGGGGGGAGATCAAATTAAGATCTTACATCTGTACTCATAATTCTACATGGTGATAGTGACAGACAACATTTAGAGACAGAATACAGACAGAAGAGTTTACACAAATGTCTGTACAACATTATACACAACTAGGAAGAGTGAGCATAGAGCTATAAGAGAATGAACAGTGGATATACAGATATACAGTACAGTGGATATACAGTTGATATACAGATATACAGTACAGTGGGAATACAGTTGGTATACAGATATACAGTACAGTGGGAATACAGTTGATATACAGATATACAGTACAGTGGGTATACAGTTGATATACGGTGGATGTCCACATGTACAGTACCAGTATAAATATATCTAAGAGAGATGAACAGAGTGCTAATGCAGTATAGTTCAGTTATTTAGTGTACAGTTCAGAGATGGCTTGATGTGGTGAGCAGCATAGAGTGTATAGTCCTTTAGTCTCTATGGACCAGATGGTAGTGTACAGTTCAGAGATGGCTTGATGTGGTGTGCAGCATAGAGGGCATAGTCCTTTAGTCTCTATGGGCCAGATGGTAGTGTACAGTTCAGAGATGGCTTGATGTGGTGAGCAGCATAGAGTGTATAGTCCTTTAGTCTCTATGGGCCAGATGGTAGTGTACAGTTCAGAGATGGCTTGATGTGGTGAGCAGCATAGAGTGTATAGTCCTTTAGTCTCTATGGACCAGATGGTAGTGTACAGTTCAGAGATGGCTTGATGTGGTGAGCAGCATAGAGTGTATAGTCCTTTAGTCTCTATGGACCAGATGACCAGTTGGTGAGGGCTACAGCATGGGGAAAGAAACTGTTCAGATGGGGGTCTATAACATCCAATCACATAGGTTTACAGCAGCTGACAGTTGCAACGTTATTGCTAATAACTCAAACTGCCTTATTTAGATAAAAACATAATCTCTGTACAGATGTAGGATCTTAATTTGATCACCCTGTTGCAGGAGAACTAAAACTTGTAGTGTATTTGAGTGTATTTAAGCTTTAAAAAAGGTTTCTGAAGATGATCAATTCCACTTTTGTGTTAAAAGAATTGTTCATTAATTATAATCCACATAATAATTCAAATGTCCTGTTGCTGCAGGATTATTTTCCTGCTGTAGCAAACTGGCTAAAATTAAGATCCTACATCTGTAGCAATACACCTCTCTTTGATGTACATGGCTATATCAGGATTGACTTTTGACCATTTGACATCTTTTATTTACTGTTGTTTAGGCTGGTTGAATGAGTCGCCTATAAAAGCTACTTCATCTGCAAGAGAACAGGCGGCTGCACCAGCGACTGGAAGAAGTTATGTGATTTCCTCATATGAACGTGAAAGTAAGTGTGTAGCCTACGCAGTTACACAATGGCTGTTGAAACTGTGGCACATATTTCTCTGTAACATTAGAAGTCGGACGAATGTGTTGATATGTAGGAAAGACGGGCAGACCCTGGTAAGTCTAGGCTAAACTACAAACTATTATAAGGTTAGGTCGACGTCAGACATTCAATAGTCAGAGTAGGTTTGAGCTATGATCACAGAGAGTCCCAACAGCAGAGTCCCAACAGCAGAGTCCCAACAGCAGAGTTCCAACAGCAGAGTCCCAACAGCAGATTCCCAACAGCAGAGTCCCAACAGCAGAGTCCCAACAGCAGAGTCCCAACAGCAGAGTCCCAACAGCAGAGTCCCAACAGCAGAGTCCCAACAGCAGAGTCCCAACAGCTGCCCTATCATTTCTCTTCATTAATTCTCTTCATATGACAAGGATTAAAAGGATTTGCCTGTAGATTGTCAACTTGATTCGTGATGATGACTGCTGGCTAAGATTTTGAAAGTATGATGTTGACATGATCAGTCCAATCAAAGCTACTGTGATTTGATGTCATTTTATCTGTGGCCAATTAACTTCTTGGATGGGCACTTCTAATGTAACTCTGTGGCAGCACCGAAGGGGCTTGAATTTTCTAGCTCTACCCTTATACTTGGCGGTGACGTAGTGTCCCCATGAGTGACAGAACACTGAGCCAATCACGAAGCAACGCTCTGTATTTTCTTCTGGCTTGCCCCACCACCACAGAAAGCACTGAGCTAGGCTGAAACACCTGCATTTTGGAGCTGCCTTACTCAAGAAAACAAAAAAGAGACCATGTTTGTATGCGGCTATATTAACTCAATGATATATATATTTTTTTGCATTTTTTGCAAACTGATATGTGACACGTATTAATGCCAAAATAACATGCAAAACAGGAAAGGCCACCTGCCCTTAATGACGGGTCGCTGGTTGAGAGAATGCCAAGAGTGTGCAAAGCTGTCATCAAGGAAAAAGGGTGGCTATTTGAAGAATCTCAAATATAAAATATATTTTGATTTGTTAAACACTTTTTTGGTTACTACATGATACCATATGTGTTATTTCATAGTTTTGATGTCTTCACTATTATTCTACAATGTAGAAAATAGTAAAAAATTAAGAAAAACCCTTGAATGAGTATGTGTTCTAAAACTTTTGACCGGTAGTGTATATATTTTTTACATTGTTAGCAAACTGATATGTGACATGTATTATTGCCACAATAACATGCAAAACAGGAAAGGCCACCTGCCCTGAATGACGGGTCGCCACTTGCTGAGGTATAGACCTTGATCTGCTTTACACAACAACAACAAAAAACTGTTATACATTATAACCTAGCCTACTTTAAATAATAAAACATCTCTTAATTGTTGCAAAAAACCTTTCTGTATAGATCACTGATCCCCCCCAGATCAATCAAGCCTGTTTTAGCCCTTCTGTCTACATTCTAAGATACGTTTAGAAAAGAACAGATTCAAAAATAATAAATGGCCGACTTTTAATGAATACAAATAAGTGTGTGACATGGCCATGGAGAAGAGATGTCACAACTACATATTCATGTGATTGCATTAAATCACCTGACTGTTTCGATATGTCTGTTAGTAAATGTTTTGTAAGAGATAATTAATAAATGATAACAATTCACATTCAAGAATTACTGTGTTAACTACAACCAACATGTTGGATCTCTGTTTAGGGGTCAGTGGTCTAAAATGAGTCTCTCTGGGGAGAGGGAGGAGGGGGGCCCTGCCTCTAAAATGAGTCTCTCTGGGGAGAGAGAGGAGGGGGGCCCTGCCTCTAAAATGAGTCTCTCTGAGGGACATGACACCAAAGCTAAGAGGTGAGATGACAATTTTGTTTAAGAATTATTAAGAGTTTATTTCCTAAATGCTATTTCCACAATTTTTTCACATGTGTTTTTTAATCCGAAATGGTTGCTTATGGGTACCTTCAATATTACTGTTATCAGATGTTTAATTAATAGATTTTAGATGTATATCATTATTTTTATTTTTATTGCAAAACGCTATATATCCATTGTTTAGCTGAAATTGAATGTTCGTATCCTGTATATTTGACTGTATTATCTGGTTGTCTCACCTAGCTATCTTAAGATGAATGCACTTACTGTTAATCGCTCTGGGTAAGAGCATTTGCTAAACAGGTGGGGCTCTGCCCTGAATGACAGGTCGCCACTGCTCCAAAGCAATTACATGTTGCACAGGAACCACTGACTCGCTGCATGTTTCTATTATCAAGACACCTGCTGGTACCTCTTAACTGGTTAGTACAGCTCATGAGGTTTCCTAAATATCTGCCAACTAGGTGGGAAACTTATGAATAAAGAGGCTTCATGCATAGCTTTAATTTATACCCATAAGAGTAGGACTAAAATGGCTTTATTCTCAGTACTTATACAACACATTTTCTACTCTGAGACGCTTTTTGGATATGGGCCCAGATCTCAAAATATTGTTTTAAAAAACGAATCATTTTTGTTTTACATAATAAAAAATGAATATTACTAATGTAACTGACTTTAAAGACTTGGATTAGTTTATTGTGTTGCTCTGCTCATGTCCGCGTTCTGGAACTGTCCGCGTCCACGTACGGTTTGGCGCCAAGCATATTGTCCAGTTACACTGAGATGAGTTCGCTTCCCTCTGTCCGGTTCTCCTCTCTTCACTAGATGGACGGTAACTTATTTTCAGGGCGCCTCAAGTGACATTTTTTACAACGTTTATTTCTGCTAAAATTAGTTCATTGCATCCGCCATGGAGCCCAGTTTCATAATATTACATTCTGTCCCTGGTTATGAAGTAATCGCGAAAAAACTGGCCTTATGTTTGGGCATTTTTCACCCTACCAGCTCCTATTAGTTCTATTGAGCTCCGTGACACTGACTCGCCTTCAGAACGTTCTATTCTCAGTCCATTGTTCTGCGTCACAATGCCAGCTTCACTATTGTTATTAATGAGACCTGCCTGGTTTAACCCTGTAGGTTTTATCTCAGGTAACTGATTATTAACAAGGTTACGGCTACTTGGTGAGCGTGCACACGGTTCACCTGAGTACATGTTGTGGTCAACAATAGTGAGGTGAGACACAGTTTAAGAGGCGATGGCTGGCAGATAGCCATCAAACATTAAACATTTTCTGGTCATGGTTAACCATATTTGTTTTAAGAAAAAAGTGTACAATCTAAACAAAACGCATGTCCCTGTCCTCTTTTTCAAGATGTGACCGATTTAAACAGCCAGAAGACATTTTTTTATTAAGAAATTAAAAAAATTTGGCCGACTTGTTGTTTCTAAATGGCTGCTGGGTAATTTGATATGCATCGAAATCTTCGTTCGTAGGCATCAAATTGAGCGAATGCTGCACAGGTTCACTGAGTTGCAAACCAAATGGGTATAATGGGGTGATTGTTGTCTAATCGGGTGGTCTAGCTAATGGATTTGTAGATCTGACGCAGTTGCTACCTCAAATTATGAGCCTAGCAAGTGTCATGAATGAGTTATGTAGTACCCACATACGGCCACAGGGAGGACCAAGAGTGCCATAAACCCATACTCTTTTTTGCCATATAAACCCTAAACCCAACAATCAATCAAATGTATTTATAAAGCCCTTTTTTACACCAGCAGATGTCACAAAGTGCTATACAGAATCTCTTACCCTACTTATAACCTATTTTAGCCGTAACATTAACCCCTAATTCTAGGGTAGGGTAGCCTAGAACACTTTTAGAAACTATTTTAGTAATAATATTATCTTAGTAAATACAATTATAGTATTAATAGCGTTTTGATTATTTTGTTGTTATTTTATTATATGTATAATTGCAAGACAGAACACTTGATAAATAAGACACATTTGTTTTATTTTTCAAATGTGTTTTGAATTGGGTGACCTAGTAACCTCTGTGTGAAAGTCCAGCAATTGGCGTGGGGCAGGTTTGAGACTGATCAAATACAGTTTATTTCTCAGCTGCCTCACCAATGTCTGTACGTGAATTAATCACTTTTAATTGCTAAATATTTCCAATAGATGGCAGCATAAGACCACAATGCATCAGTTACAGTGGGGTAAAAAAAGTATTTAGTCAGCCACCAATTGTGAAAGTTCTCCCACTTAAAAATATGAAAATCACATTGTAGGATTTTTAATGAATTTATTTGCAAATTATGGTGGAAAATAAGTATTTGGTCAATAACAAAAGTTTCTCAATACTTTGTTATATACCCTTTGTTGGCAATGACACAGGTCAAATGTTTTCTGTAAGTCTTCACAAGGTTTCCACACACTGTTGCTGGTATTTTGGCCCATTCCTCCATGCATATCTCCCCTAGAGCAGTGATGTTTTGGGGCTGTCGCTGGGCAACACTGACTTTCAACTCCCTCCAAAGATTTTCTATGGGGTTGAGATCTGGAGACTGGCTAGGCCACTCCAGGACCTTGAAATGCTTCTTACGAAGCCACTCCTTCGTTGCCCGGGCGGTGTGTTTGGGATCATTGTCATGCTGAAAGACCCAGCCACGTTTCATCTTCAATGCCCTTGCTGATGGAAGGAGGTTTTCACTCAAAATCTCACGATACATGGCCCCATTCATTCTTTCCTTTACACGGATCAGTCGTCCTGGTCCCTTTGCAGAAAAACAGCCCCAAAGCATGATGTTTCCACCCCCATGCTTCACAGTAGGTATGGTGTTCTTTAGATGCAACTCAGCATGCTTTGTCCTCCAAACACGACGAGTTGTGTTTTGACCAAAAAGTTATATTTTGGTTTCATCTGACCATATGACATTCTCCCAATCCTCTTCTGGATCATCCAAATGCACTCTAGCAAACTTCAGACGGGCCTGGACATGTACTGGCTTAAGCAGGGGGACACGTCTGGCACTGCAGGATTTGAGTCCCTGGCGGCGTAGTGTGTTACTGATGGTAGGCTTTGTTACTTTGGTCCCAGCTCTCTGCAGGTCATTCACTAGGTCCCCCCGTGTGGTTCTGGGATTTTTGCTCACCGTTCTTGTGATCATTTTGACCCCACGGGGTGAGATCTTGCGTGGAGCCCCAGATCGAGGGAGATTATCAGTGGTCTTGTATGTCTTCCATTTCCTAATAATTGCTCCCACAGTTGATTTCTTCAAACCAAGCTGCTTACCTATTGCAGATTCAGTCTTCCCAGCCTGGTGCAGGTCTACAATTTCGTTTCTGGTGTCCTTTGACAGCTCTTTGGTCTTGGCCATAGTGGAGTTTGGAGTGTGACTGTTTGAGGTTGTGGACAGGTGTTTTTTATACTGATAACAAGTTCAAACAGGTGCCATTAATACAGGTAACGAGTGGAGGACAGAGGAGCCTCTTAAAGAAGAAGTTACAGGTCTGTGAGAGCCAGAAATCTTGCTTGTTTGTAGGTTACCAAATACTTATTTTCCACCATAATTTGCAAATAAATTCATTAAAAATCCTACAATGTGATTTTCTGGATTTATTTTCTCAATTTGTCTGTCATAGTTGACGTGTACCTATGATGAAAATTACAGGCCTCTCTCATCTTTTTAAGTGGGAGAACTTGCACAATTAGTGGCTGACTAAATACTTTTTTCCCCCCACTGTATAGGCTACAAGCAGCAATATGATTGACATAAAATAGCATGCAACCAATTACTATATGTCCCATGATTTTCTAAACTGGTCACTCATTACTTTAGTTAGCTATATATCTCGTATTAGGCCTGTGATGCTTTTGGAAGAGCAATTAAATAGTGACTATCGCAGGTGTTGAACCCCGGGTAAATAATCACTAGTCAGATGCTCCAACCTCAACTCTAATATACATGCATTTTTAAATATCTAATATTGCGATTAAACAACCTCGGAATAGATAAGACAAGAGTGCGTCTTCCAGCCCACCAATAAATTACATCATGCAACCCTCGCGGTTAGCAAATGTACCTCAACATGCCCCTCGCTTGTGCTAGAAGGCAGAGTGCTCGCTGCTGGTTGATGAATCTGACAATGAATGTACTAGGAAAATACATTTTTCTCGACCAGAGGTGACTAAATTAATGTTCAGGCATATTGATAATCGTTATAGTAATGAAGTATAATTTCAAAACATGAGCATAAAATAGGTAATAATAAACATGAATCATCATTATATTATTTCACAGTAATCTGTTAAATGCTTTTTCAGTCGTTCCTCTTGCGTTAGCAGTGTGGAAATGGACAGTAAAAAGTGTGTGCAGGAGTTTTCCTTTGAGGGGGAGTGGTGGTGTATCCAGGGAGAAAACTAAACTAACCTTCTGAAATGTCATTTGTGGTCTTATGCTGCCATCTATTGGAATTATTTAGTAACTGCAGTAGTACTGAATAAACTGTATATCCTTATTAAAGTAGTAATTACTCAGAATTGCAAAATATGACATTTTCTAGTTCATTTTACCTATTACAACCATAAATAACCATTTATAGCATAACATACAATGGAAACTGACATAAACCAAAAACACCATACATTTAGTTAATTAACTATATAGCTAGATATCTTATACAGTGGGGAGAACAAGTATTTGATACACTGCCGATTTTGCAGGTTTTCCTACTTACAAAGCATGTAGAGGTCTGTACATTTTATCATAGGTACACTTCAACTGTGAGAGACGGAATCTAAAACAAAAATCCAGAAAATCACATTGTATGATTTTAAAGTAATTAATTTGCATTTTATTTCATGTCATAAGTATTTGATACATCAGAAAAGCAGAACTTAATATTTGGTACAGAAACCTTTGTTTGCAATTACAGAGATCATACGTTTCCTGTAGGTCTTGACCAGGTTTGCACACACTGCAGCAGGGACTTTGGCCCACTCCTCCATACAGACCTTCTCCAGATCCTTCAGGTTTTGGGGCTGTCGCTGGGCAATATGGACTTCCAGCTCCCTCCAAAGATTTTCTATTGGGTTCAGGTCTCACAGTTGAAGTGTACCTATGATAAAAATGACAGACCTCTACATGCTTTGTAAGTAGGAAAACCTGCAAAATCGGCAGTGTATCAAATACTTGTTCTCCCCACTGTATATATATATATATATATATATATATATATATATATATATATATATATATATATATACAGTCATGGCCAAAATTGTTGGCACCCCTGAAATTTTTCCAGAAAATGAAGTATTTCTCACAGAAAATTATTGAAATTACACATGTTTTGCTATGCACATGTTTATTTCCTTTGTGTGTATTGGAATAACACAAAAAAAAACAGGAAAAAAGCAAATTTGACATAATTTCACACAAAACTAAAAAAATGGGCCGGACAAAGTTATTGGCACCCTTTCAAAATTGTGGATAAATAAGTTTGTTCCAAGCATGTGATGCTCCTTTAAACTCACCTGGGGCAAGTAACAGGTGTGGGCAATCTAAAAATCACACCTGAAAGCAGATAAAAAGGAGAGAAGTTGACTCAGTCTTTGCATTGTGTTTCTGTGTGTGCCACACTAAGCATGGAGAACAGAAAGAGGAAAAGAGAACTGTCTGAGGACTTGAGAACCAAAATTGTGGAAAAATATCAACAATCTCAAGGTTACAAGTCCATCTCCAGAGATCTAGATGTTCCTTTGTCCACAGTGCGCAACATGATCAAGAAGTTTGCAACCCATGGCACTGTAGCTAATCTCCCTGGACGTGGACGGAAGAGAAAAATTGATGAAAGGTTGCAACGCAGGATAGTCCGGATGGTGGATAAGCAGCCCCAAACAAGTTCCAAAGAAATTCAAGCTGTCCTGCAGGCTCAGGGTGCATCAGTGTCAGCGCGAACTATACGTCGAAATTTGAATGAAATGAAACGCTATGGCAGGAGACCCAGGAGGACCCCACTGCTGACACAGAGACATAAAAAAGCAAGACTACAGTTTGCCAAAATGTACATGAGTAAGCCAAATTCCTTCTGGGAGAACGTCTTATGGACAGATGAGACCAAGATAGAGCTTTTTGGTAAAGCACATCGTTCTACTGTTTACCGAAAATGTAATGAAGCCTTCAAAGAAAAGAACACAGTACCTACAGTCAAATATGGTGGAGGTTCAAAGATGTTTTGGGGTTGTTTTGCTGCCTCTGGCACTGGGTGCCTTGACTGTGTGCAAGGCATCATGAAATCTGAGGATTACCAAAGGATTTTGGGTCGCAATGTAGGGCCCAGTGTCAGAAAGCTGGGTTTGCGTCCGAGATCATGGGTCTTCCAGCAGGACAATGACCCCAAACATACTTCAAAAAGCACCCAGAAATGGATGGCAACAAAGCGCTGGAGAGTTCTGAAGTGGCCAGCAATGAGTCCAGATCTTAATCCCATTGAACACCTGTGGAGAGATCTTAAAATTGCTGTTGGGAAAAGGCACCCATCCAATATGAGAGACCTGGAGCAGTTTGCAAAAGAAGAGTGGTCCAAAATTCCGGGTGAGAGGTGTAAGAAGCTTATTGATGGTTATAGGAAGCGACTGATTTCAGTTATTTTTTCCAAAGGGTGTGCAACTAAATATTAAGTTAAGGGTGCCAATCATTTTGTCCGGCCCATTTTTTGAGTTTTGTGTGAAATTATGTCAAATTTGCTTTTTTCCTGTTTTTTTTGTGTTATTCCAATACACACAAAGGAAATAAACATGTGCATAGCAAAACATGTGTAATTTCAATACTTTTCTGTGAGAAATACTTCATTTTCTGGAAAAATTTCAGGGGTGCCAACAATTTTGGCCATGACTGTATATACTATTTATTTAGATGGGTGACATTATCTGCCAAAGTAATACCACTGTAGATAAAGAAGAGCTCTCGAGTAGGTGAACCACAACATTCAAAGGCCATTTTCTCAAAACTCTACAAGTTTATCATCTTTCGAAGCACAATTACTTTCCCATTGTTCCTCAACTGTAGTGTATGATATACATTTTTCTAGCTGAGTCTCTATTTTTATCCAATGTAAAAAAACACAATTTCAAATTTTGCTACATAAGACCGAATCGAGCCGGTCGGCCACATTTGACTTTGTAAAACCTAGCAGTACTACTTATTTCTCTGAGTGAGGCAGATATATATTATGACTGTGTAAAACCTAGCAGTACTACTTATTTCTCTGAGAGTGAGGCAGATATATTATTACTGTGTAAAACCTAGCAGTACTACTTATTTCTCTGAGAGTGAGGCAGATATATATTATTGCTGTGTAAAACCTAGCAGTACTACTTATTTCTCTGAGAGTTAGGCAGATATTTTGCGAAAAAATACATGATTATTTGTCTCTCTGAAATGAAATCGTCAAGTGATAGATTTTAAACAAATCGCATACCATGATTAGCTAGTGAAAAAAGACACCAATCTCTTTCACAATTTCTTTAAACAATAAAAGCTAATTTACGAACATTTCTGAAAATGGATATATAGCATTTTGGAATGAAACTCTTCTTATGTTTCCCCATCTGAGCTCAGAGTAGATGAGAGACGTAATGTTTGTCTCTGTTGTGTTGAAGCCCAATCAAGCAGGAGAGACCAGCCTCCCCTGTACCCAGCTGTGTGTCCTTGAAGAGTGACTGGTCTATGCATCAACCTATACAGTTTAGAGAGGGAGACTCTTCTAGTGAACAAAGGTAAGAAGAACTCATGGGTCAGGGTCAGTGAGTTAAACAACACTGTCTCTAGTCATTTCTCCTCTCCCATTTTCCCATTTCTTTTGGTTGTTTTCATAATCCATAGGCTAAACCTTTTTTCAATTTTCATAGTCCTGAAACAATATTAAACAAACACAACATTCCCTCCCTGTGTGTGTGTGTGTGTGTGTGTGTGTGTGTGTGTGTGTGTGTGTGTGTGTGTGTGTGTGTGTGTGTGTGTACTCCCTGGATGAGGAGATGTAATCTGATGTTTTGTTCACAGAAACCAACAGGAGAGATCAGAGTCAGAGATTCTCAGTGGTCAGTCGTCCAAGAGTCATCAAACAGACCTGGCCTCCATATTCAGTGTATGTGGTCCTTTTTTTTTTTTTTTCCTGTTTTTCCTCCCCACTTTCTGTACTGTGGTTCATAACTTTTAAATTGCTAAATATTTCCAATAGATGGCAGCATAAGACCCAAGCATCAGTTACAGTGTGGAAAAACAGTAATTTATCATCCACCAAGTTGTGCAAGTTCTCCCCACTTAAAACGATAGAAAGGCCTGGTAGATCTTTTCATGCATAGGTACAACGTCAACTATGACTGACAAAATGAGAGAAAAAATCCAACAATCACATCCTAGGATTTTTATGACTTTTATTTGCAAATTTGGGGAAAAAAGGACTTTGGTCATACAAAAGTTTATCATAACTTTGTTATATATCCTTTGTTTGGCAATGACACAGGCCAAACGTTTCTTTCTTCTGTAAAGTCTTCACCAGGTTTTCACCCTGTGCTGGTAATTTTTGGCCCATTCCCCATGCCGATCTCCTCTTAGAGCAAGTGATCGTTTTGGTGCTGTCCGCTGGGCAACACGGACTTTAACGTCCCTCAAAGATTTTCTATGGGTTTAGATCTGGGGAGACTGGCTAGGCCACTCCAGGACCTTGAAATGCTTCTTACGAATCCACTCCTCTCGTTGCCCGGTGTCAGATCACGGTTTAGCCGATGCTGCTCCTCCTCTTTGCTCGGTGGCAGGCTTCGGTGTTCGTCAGTACCCTAGGACTAGCTGCCACTAGATCTAGGTTTCAAGCAATCATCTAGATTGGTCTGCTTTGTGTACACCTGTTTCCCGTACCGTTCTTGTGATCATTTTGACCCCACGGGTGAGATCTTGCTTGATCCCCGATCGAGGGAGATTACCGTGGTCTTGTAATTCTTCCATTTCCTAATAATTGCTCCCACAGTTGATTTCTTCCAAACCACCTGTTTACCTATTGCCAGATTCAGTCTTCCCAGCTGTTGTGGGTCTACAATTTTGTTTCTGGTGTCATTTGACAGCTCTTTGGTCTTGGCCATAGGGAGTTTTGGAGTGTGACTGTTTAAGTTGTGGACTGTGTCTTTCATTACTGATACAGAGTTCAACTGTGCCATTACTGCAGGTAACGAGTGAGACAGAGGATCCTTTTAAGAAAGAAGTTACAGGTCTCATGAGAGCCCGAAATCTTGCTTGTTTTAGGTGACCACTACTTATTTTTTTTTCCTTCCACCAAAATTTTGCAAATAAAATTCATTAAAATCCAAATGTATTTCTGGATTTGTTTTCTCAATGTGTCTGTCATAGTTTACGTGTACCTATTAAATTAACCGGCCTCTCTCATCTTTTTTAAGTGGGCGCAACTTTGCACAATGGTGGCTGACTACATACTTTTTTCCCACACTTTACGAGGCTACAAGCAAGCAATATGATTGACATAAAATAGCAGTTTCAACCATACTATATGTCCCATGATTTTCTAAAACTGGTCACTCATTACTTTGTTAGCTTTATATATCTCGTATTAGTCTTTTGATGCTTTTTGAAGAGCGAATTAAATAGTGACTTCTATCCAAGGTGGTGAACCCCTGGTAATATCAATAGTCAGAATGCTCAACCTCACCCTAGTATACATGGGATTTTTCAATATCAAATATTAGCGATCAACAACCTCGGAAATAGATAAGACAAGAGTGCGCTTCCAGCCCACCAATAAATTACATCATGGCAACCCTTGCGGTTAGAAATGTCCCTATCAACATGCCCCTCGCTTGTGCTGAAGGCAGAGTGCTCGCTGCTGGTTGATGATCTGACAAATGAATTCCTAGGAAATACGTTTTTCTCGACCGAGGTGACTAAATTAATGTTCAGGCTTATTGATAATCGTTTCTAGTACTTCATATATTTCAAAACATGATCATACAAACAGCTATAATAAACATGAAATCAATCATTAATTATTTCACACAGTAATCTGTTTTAATGCTTTTCAGCAGTCGTTTTTTCTGTCCTCTTGCGTTAGCAGTGTGGAAAGGAACAGTAAAAAGCGTGTGCAGGAGTTTTCTTGTGAGGGGGATGGTGGTGTAAATCCAGATAAAGCTAAACGATCTTCTTAATGTCATTCATGGTCTAATGCTGCCATCTATTGGAATTATTTTAGCAACTGCAGTAGTACTGAATAAAGTGTAATCCTTACTAAAGTGGATTACTCATAATTTCAAATATGCCATTGTTCTAGTCAGTTTGACCACTTACCACAACCATAAAAGAACCATTTATATATAGCATAAACAAACAATGAAACTGACATAAACCAAAAACACATACATTTAGTTACTATATATATATATTATATATACTATTTTTTAGAGGGTGACATTTCTGCCAAAGAAACACCACTTTAGATAAAGAAGAGCTCTCCAGTGGTGTACCAACACTTCAAAGGACAGTTTCGCAAAAGTGAGGTACAAGTTTATCATCTTTCAAAGCAGAAGTACTTTCTTCCCCTTGCTCCTCAACTGTAGTGAATGATATACCTTTTTCCTAGTGAAGTCTCGACTTTTATCCATTGTAAAAACGACATTTCATTCAATTTTGCTACATAAGATCAAGCCGTTCGGTCTCTGTCACGGTTCCCTGAGCAGATATATATTATTACTGTGTAAAACCTGCAGTACTACTTATTTCTCTGAGATTGGGGCAATGTACATTAATTACTGTGGTAAAACCTAGCAGTACTACTTATTTTATACTGAGAGTGAGGCAGATATATTATTACTGTTTAAACCTAGTAGTACTACTTATTACTCTGAGTGAGGTAATATATATTTATTACTTCTAAAACCTACAATCTAACTTATTGGTCTCTGAAGTGAGCCGATATTTTATGACTAGCTAAAAACCTAGCAACTAGACTACTTATTTTCTCTGAGAGTGAGGGCGAATATATTTATTACGTGTAAAACCTAGCAGTACTATTTTATTCTCTGAGAGTGAGGCAGATATATCTTCTTACTATCTAAAACTCTCGCAATATAACTACTTATTTTTCCCTCTGAGAGTGAGGCAGATATATCTATTATTATGTGTCACAAAAAAAAAACAAAAACCTAGCAGTACTACTTATTACTCTGAGAGTGGAGGCAGATATATATTAATTACCCATCTAAAACCTAGCAATACATACTATTTTCTCTGAGGTGAGCATATATATATATATTATTACTGCTAAAACCTAGCAGTACTACTTATTTCTCTTGAGAGTGAGGCAGATATAGAGGCATTTGCAAAAAAACACATGATGTATTTGTCTATTTCAATGAAACATCAAGTGTATAGATTTTTGAACAAATACATGTCTGTCTTGACATCCCCATACCAATGATTATATAGTACAAGAATACATCCCTCTCTTTCAAACATCAGTTCTTAAAAGCGAATTTACCACCATTCTAAAATGGATATATAGCATTTGGGAATGAAACTCTTGTTTCCCCATGTTGACCTCAGAGTAGATGAGATATGTAAATGTTTATCTCTGTTGTGTGAAGCCCACTCAAGCAGAGAGACCAGCCTCCCCTGTACCCAGCTGTGTGTCCATGAAGAGTGAACCATTCTAGGGTCCTCCTATAGTGTTTAGAGAGGGAGACTTTCTAGTGAACAAGGTAAACATAACTTCATGGGTCATGTCAGTTAAGTTAACACCACTGTCTCTAGTCATTTCTCCTCTCCTCCCATTTTTCCATTTCTTTTTGTTGTTTTTTCAATAATCCCTAGGCTAAATCTTTTTTTTTTGTTTTTCCATTTTCATAGTTTCCCTAAACAATATAAAGAACAACACACATTCCCCTCCCTGTGTGTGTGTGTGTGTCCGTGTGTTGTGTTGGTGTGTGTGTGTGTGTGTGTGTGTGGTTTGTGTGTGTGGTCCTGGCAGGAGTGTGTGGCACTCCCCTGGATGAGGAGAGTAATCCTTCCTGATTGCCGATTCACTTTATCCCTACCTACATGTACCTATTACCTCAATAACCCTCACTACCAGAGCGCATGGTACCAAACCCTAGAAGGGGACCCTGCACGTGACCTCAGTATCTGGTGATGCCATTATGTATAGTACTGAGTAGTTACCGGGAAGGAAGGGAAAGCAATTGGAAGACGCTAGTCAGACGGACTGCACATAGAAAAAGGGAGGATAAAAGAAAGCGGGGTGTCATGCACATAATAGTGACACTCAGTACTTACTGGGTATAAACTAGGGAATAAAAAAAAAACATACTACAAAGACCTGTAATAAATAGTCTCAAAGAGTTAGGTGTGGACTTTACCAAAGGGAAACAAACAATTTTAACCAACTTATCATCTAACCATACCAACCAGGGTCAAAACTCACCTCATTGTGTACACACCACACAAACAACCACAGCGTGTGTAACCCAGGTTAAAAAAAAACACACATTACCACGTTCCTCGTATCCCCCGGGCCCGGCCGCGCCGACCTCCCCGCGTGCTCGAGACCGCCCGCTGGGAGACGGGTAGGGGAGGGGTGGGGGAGGGGGTGAGCGCCCCCGCGAGGGGGTAGGATCGAGTGTATATTTCTGTGGTCGCTCATAGACTATGAGCGTAGGGGTTTTCGGACGGCTGTTGTTCAGTGGGTATGGAACATGGTGGCATACCGGTGTAAATACGAAACGTAATAAGTGCTCTTGTACGGGGGCTTCTTTTCCTGTGCCACCCCTCTCACATACAACTAGTAGACCTTAATCTGAGGAGTAGGGGGGAAACGTTACATTAAACTTGGCCTAATACTATATCGGCGTCTACCGGTAAGTCCGTGGACCAAGATGTGTGCAAGTGTGAGCTGCACGAGGGCGATATCTGGGGGGGCACGCCGGCTAGGGAGGAGATGTCACGCGTTTGTTATTTCCCGCAGGGGGGCACGGTTCCAAAGGGAGTGTTCTGCCTGGTCGGAGCTGTCCTTTGCCCGGGCTTATGATGAAATAGGCTGTCTGGTCCTCATTTAGTCAGGTCGTCACTTCCCTGGGCTCCTTTGGCAGCGGCTTTTTCCTATATCGACCGTGTCGACATAGGGCCGGTACATCGCTTGGTTTGACTCCCCTACCTCTGTGCCCTCTCTCCCTGTGACTCTCCCAACTCGGCCTGGCCCCCACGCTATCGTCCCTCCTAATCTCCACTCCTCGCCTATTTACTACTTCGACGCTACATGTACTAGGTCAATTTCTGTACAGAAATAATACAGCAAGGGGGTAGGGGGTTAAGCAACATTGAAAAATAAGCATCTAAGATGAAGGCCAAAAAAGTTTGTTTGCAAAAAAGAGCTAATCCACCAAGCTGTGCAACTCTCCCGTAGCCATTGGTCATTCGCGGTTCACAATGTCCCTCGGCCGGTCCGGTCTTGAAGGCATACCGGGCCTACCCTCACGAAAAAAAACCACTATTTTTCATCAAACCATGTGTGTGTATTTTGTTTGTAATCCCTTTGGTGTTCAGTTAAGTTATCTTTTGCTTCTAATGCTTTTGGTTTTTTACTTTAACTGACCTTTTGGTATGAGTTCTCTCCACATCGTTCCACTGGGCCCGGACAATTCTCTTAGTCCGTTGACAACTCTTTCCCGTTTTTGCAGCATGTTGTCACCAAAATTAACCATATCACCTACCGTCACGTTTGAGGCTGTAATACCTGTACTCAGCCATATTACAACATCTGATGATACTAATACAACATAATACTACAAGAATGACAGATAGCTTCAGTTACCTAGGTACTGCACAGTCATGTGGATCAGTAGTGTCTATGTAATTAATTAAGTTTTCAAGTAACTAGATCTATATACATCCTAGGACTGGTACCCCTCCTACAGTTGTATGCGGTTATCGGTTCTGCAGCATTGACGAACGTTGGCCAGGGGTGAGCGCGGGCGAGTGTGGGGGGTAGTTGTAGGTAATGTAGTGACTGGTACTGCCTTTTCATATAGTCCCTAGTTATTGACCTCAAGTTCCTATTACCGGACTGGCACATTGACATCAGTACGGGTACTCCTTGTATTAGGTCCTAGATTACTTACGATCAACTCCTTTTTACCCCTGATACAATAGTGAATCAGTTCACTTGAGTACTCCTTGTATGAATAGTCGAGTGGTTTATTACCTCAACTACCTGGTTACCCCTGCACATTGACCTCAGTACATGGAGTACTAACCTATATATATAGATCTAGTTATTACCAAGTCACGTACTGGTACCGGAAGAAAGAACCTAGACGGAATTGACTCCAGTACGGGTGGTCAATCTATGTATACAGTCTAGTTTTACCTCAACCTACCCTTGGTACAACACGCACATTGACTCAGTACTACGGTACTCCTAATGTTAATCAATAGTCTCGTTAATATAACCAAAAAGCAACTAACCTTGTACCAAAAAAAACATCTACATGTGACATCTGTACTGGTAGTCCTTGTATTAGTCTATTTAATTACTCAACTACCTTGTACCCCTGCCATTGACTCAGTACTGGTACTCCTTGTATAGAGTCTATTTTATTAACCTCAACCCCTGTAACCCCTGTAACACAAATTGTCTCCGTACTGGTACATCGGTTTATAGTTCTAGTGATTACCTCAACTAGCCTTGGTAACCCCGCTTCAGCATTGACGCAGTACGTGGTACTCCTTGTGATAGTAGTGGTAGTTATTACGCAGGTCAACGACCTGGTACCGGCCTCACATTTACTCAGGTTGACTAGGTACTCCTTGTATAGTAGCAGTTAATTACCTCAACTACCTAGTACCACCTGCCCATTGGACTCATGTACTGGTGACTAACAATGGATATAGTCAGTTATTACCTCACTACCTCGTACCCCTGTTGACCTTGACTCAGTACTGGTACGCCTTGGACATAGTCTAGTTATTACCTCAACTAACCTGGTACCAACCTGCACATTGACTCAGTACTGTGACTGCCTGTATTAGTCTAGTATATATCATCACTAACTGGGTACCCCTGCACATTCACTCAGTGCTGTATCCTTGTATATAGTCCTAGTTTTACCTCAACACCTGGTACCGGTCTGCCATTGACTCAGTACTGGTACTCCTTGTATATATTCTATTTATTACCTCCAACTAGGCCTTGTACCCCTGTACATTGACCTCAGCTAACTGGTACTCCTCAAGCCTCCCATTAGTGTATTTTATTAATGTTACTATTTTCCTTTTTTCAAATTTAGGCTAATTTTATCTTACTTTTACTGCATTGTTGGGAAGGGCCGTTAGTAAGCCATTTCACAGTCGAGTGTACAGCTGTTTTGTAACATTCGGCGCATGTGATAAATAACCATTTGATTTATTGAAGTCATTGGCCAATTAACGGTCGTCTCGTTGCCGACAGTCAGCGATTATTCGGGGGGATTATTGAAGCACTGTGGCTAGGAAAACTCCCGGCAAAGGCAGGTAACCTATGAAGACAGCTATCACAAGGAGTACGGATCATACACACGACAAGTATGGATTCGGTGAAAGATCTGTATCGAGTGGAACATAGATTATGGAGTTCGAAGAATAGTGGGGAGCGCTGCTCTCGGATCAGTTTTTCTCCATTCAAATCTTTCACTTAACATTTCATAGATTAGTTATGCCAAGTGCTGATGAACAGACACAGCTCCTCGATAGATATTACCCACCTAGACATCTTCACATGAATATGAGACAGCTTAGATTCTAAAAATTGCTTAAAACCCAATAAAGAATGCAACTAATCACAGATTTCAAGGACCTCATTGTTCAGACATGTTAGGTGGCTAACACATCATGAAGAATTATATTGGAAGAGCACAATGTTACAGACCGTGGAGTCTACAAGATAGGCAAAATAAAACTAAATAATAATTGAACATGGACACCATATGCTTCCGGGGAGTGATGGATTGACAATGGCCTATCAGTGCCTACTGTTATTTATGAGGGTTTTAAATACGAGTCAATCTCGAGTTTTGTACAGTTGAGGAAATTGGTGAGGTACGATCCTGCATTAAAGATTTGAATAAATTTGACACAGACAAGTTGGGCAAAACAGTTGGTAAACTAATATAACGCAACAACCTATACTGTTCATTGAAATGGTGATCGTGTGATCACAAGCGGGAAGATGGATAACCATGGTATGATTCTGACTGTTTCATACAAGAGAGATCGTATGCGTAGTGAATATGAACAGAGGTTCGGCAAGATAGGGTAGGGCGTCGGGGGGGGAAAGATCATCATACAGCGGACGCACTGTGCGTAAATCAAAACAGGGAAAGTGACTAAACGGATGGAAATGGGGGGGGTTGGTGGTGATGGAACAGCGCAGAGGATATTACACAATGCTGCTAGCAGGGGTACGGGTGGTTGTGAGAGGAATGAGGACAATCTTGGACAGTCATGTGCAGATGCCTCTGGTATTAAATCCTATACTCGTCTAAAGATGTAGACTCGGCGAGGTTGAACGTAAATGTTTTCTTTGACTCTCGAATTTGTCTCTCTGAAATGAAACCATCAAGTGATAGATTTTAAACAAATACATGTCTGTCATTGAACAACCCCATACCATGACTAGATGGTGAAAAAACACACCAATCTCTTTCATAATTTCTTTAAACAATAAAAGTTAATTGACCAACATTTCTGAAAATGGATATATAGCGTTTTGGAATGAAACTCTGGTTTCCCCATCTGAGCTCAGAGTAGATGAGAGATGTAATGTTTGTCTCTGTTGTGTTGAAGCCCAATCAAGCAGGAGAGACCAGCCTCCCCTGTACCCAGCTGTGTGTCCATGAAGAGTGACCGGTCTATGGTTCAACCTCTAAACTTTAGAGAGGGATACTTTTCTACTGAACAAAGGTAAGAAGAACTCATGGGTCATGGTCAGTGAGTTAAACAACACTGTCTCTAGTCATTTCTCCTCTCCCATTTTACCATTTATTTTACCACTGCACATTGACTCAGTACTGGTACTCCTTGTATATAGTGTAGTTATTACCTCAACTACCTGGTACCCCTGCACATTGACTCAGTACTGGTACTCCTTGTATATAGTCTAGTTATTACCTCAACTACCTAGTACCCCTGCACATTGACTCAGTACTGGTACTCCTTGTATATAGTCTAGTTATTACCTCAACTACCAGGTACCCCTGTACATTGACTCAGTACTGGTACTCCTTGTATATAGTCTAGTTATTACCTCAAGTACCTGGTACCCCTGCACATTGACTCAGTACTGGTACTCCTTGTATATAGTCTAGTTATTATCTCAACTAACTGGTACCCCTGCACATTGACTCAGTACTGGTACTCCTTGTATATAGTCTAGTTATTACCTCAACTACCTGGTACCTCTGCACATTGACTCAGTACTGGTACTCCTTATAGCCTCATTATTGTTATTTCAATGTGTTACTATTTCCTTTTTTTATTCAGCTAATTTTTCTTACTTTTTAACTGCATTGTTGGGAAAGGGCTCGTTAGTAAGCATTTCACGGTAAAGTGTACAGCTGTTGTATTCGGCGCATGTGAGAAATACAATTTGATTTGATTTGAAGTTCATTGGCAGAAATTAACGGTCGTCTCGTGCCGAACAGCGCATGTTCGGATGTTGAAGCACTGTGGCTAGGAAAAACTCCCTGGAAAGGCAGGAACCTAGGAAGAAACCTAGAGAGGAAACTGGATAAGCAGCACGACAAGGTTGGATGTCCGGTGGAGCATGTATCGATACTGATATGGTCGAAAGAAAGGGAGCTTTGCTCTCGGATCAGCTTTCTCCATTCAAATCTTTCCTTAACATTATAATTATTGCACAAAGCTGATAACAGATCAGCTCCTAGATAGATATTACCACCTACAGCTGCAAATATTGAGACAGCTTATTCTAATGCTTACACAATACAAATGCACTAAATCACAGATTCGGCACATCATTGTTCACATGTTAGGCTACACATCATGAAATATATTGAGACAAATTACAGACCGTAGTCTACAAGTAGCAAAATAGAACTCAATGGATTGAACATGAAACGTATTTCGATTTGATTGAAATAGGACTATAGCCTACTGTTTATATTTGAATGCAGTCATCTCGGTTTTCATTTGAAGCATCATTTCATACGTCGCTTGTTTGTATCAATTGCAAAGACATTTGCAACTTTGTATTTGTAGATCAACTTTGTTCTGAATTTATCGGTGGTCACAGAGAGACGGATAAACCATGTGATTCTATGTTTAGCGGAGATCTTCTGTGTATAAAGTGACGCGAGAGGGCAAAAAAGCATCTAACGATGCACTTGGCTATTCTACGTTAATAACGATGGTTTTGGGAAACAGCTCAGAGATTTAACAATGCTCCTATGAAGGTTTTAATGATGAACTTGGCTTTAAGATGCCCTGGATAAAAACATCTGCTAAATGACTAAAAATGTTGAACGTAAATGTTTTCTTTGACTGGTTCTGTATATGTATTACAAATGTAGTTATTTGTTACATTTGACTGTGTGCATCCCATATTTTTATTTCTATGAGTGCAAGGCAATCTCTGACATTAAACCATCAAGTGTGTCATTTTACAACCAACCCCATGCCATGATTAGATAGTGAAAAAACACACCAATCTCTTTCATAATTTCTTCAAACAATAAAATCTAATTTACCAACATTTCTGAAAATGGATATATAGCGTTTTTGAATTAAACTCTTCTTATGTTTCCCCATCTGAGCTCAGAGTAGATGAGAGACGTAATGTTTGTCTCTGTTGTGTTGAAGTCCAATCAAGCAGGAGAGACCAGCCTCCCCTGTACCCAGCTGTGTGTCCATGAAGAGTGACCGGTCTATGGAACAACCTATAACGTTTAGAGAGGGAGACTTTTCTACTGAACAAAGGTAAGAAGAACTCATGGGTCATGGTCAGTGAGTTAAACAACACTGTCTCTAGTCATTTCTCCACTCCCATTTTACCATTTCTTTTCGTTGTTTTCATAATCCATAGGCTAATCCTTTTTTCCATTTTCATAGTCCTGAAACAATATTAAACAAACACAACATTCCCTCCCTGTGTGTGTGTGTGTGTGTGTGTGTGTGTGTGTGTGTTTGTGTGCACTCCCTGGATGAGGAGATGTAATCTCTATCCTGATTGCCGAGTCACTTTTACACCTACCTACATGTACATATTACCTCAACTACCTGGTACCCCTGCACATTGACTCAGTACTGGTACTCCTTGTATATAGTCTAGTTATTACCTCAACTACCTGGTACCCTGCACATTGACTCAGTACTGGTACTCCTTGTATATAGTCTAGTTATTACCTCAAATACGTGGTACCCCTGCACATTGACTCAGTACTGGTACTCCTTGTATATAGTCTAGTTATTACCTCAACTACCTGGTACCCCTGCACATTGACTCAGTACTGGTACTCCTTGTATATAGTCTAGTTATTACCTCAACTACCTGGTACCCTGGACATTGACTCAGTACTGGTACTCCTTGTATATAGTCTAGTTATTACCTCAACTACCTGGTACCCCTGGACATTGACTCAGTACTGGTACTCCTTGTATATAGTCTAGTTATTACCTAAACTACCTGGTACCCCTGCACATTGACTCAGTACTGGTGCTCCTTATAGTCTTATTATTGTTATATCATTATGTTACTATTTCCTTTTTTTATTTAGGTAATTTTTCTTACTTTTTAACTGCATTGTTGGGAAAGGGCTCGTAAGTAAGTATTTCACGGTAAAGTGTACAGCTGTTGTATTCGGCGCATGTGAGAAATACAATTTGATTTGATTTAAAGCTCATTGGCAGAAACTAACGGTCGTCTCGTGCCGAACAGCGCATGTTCGGATGTTGAAGCACTGTGGCTAGGAAAAACTCCCTGGAAAGGCAGGAACCTAGGAAGAAACCTAGAGAGGAACCAGGCTCTCAGGGGTGGCCAGTCCTCTTCTGGTTGTGCTGGGGGGAGATTATAACAGTACATGGCCATTAAGGCCAGATCGTTCTTCAAGATGTTCAAATGTTCATAGATGACTAGCAGGGTCAAATAATAATCGCTGTGGTTATAGAGGTTGCAACAGGTTAGCACCTCAGGAGTAAATGTCAGTTGCCTTTTCATAGTTGAGCATTCAGAGGTCGAGACAGCAAGTGTGGTAGAGAGAGAGAGAGAGGGGGTCAAAACAGCAGGTTTGGGACAAGGTCGCACGTCCGGTGAACAGGTCAGGGTTCCGTATCTGCAGGGAGACCAGCAGAAACTGGATTAGCAGCACGACAAGGTTGGATGTCCGGTGGAGCATGTATCAATACTGATAGGATCGAAAGAAAGGGAGCGCTGCTCTCAGATCAGCTTTCTCCATTCAAATCTTTCCTTAACATTATAATTATTACACGATGCTGATGACGGATCAGCTCCTAGAGAGATATTACCACCTACAGCTGCAAATATTGAGGCGGCTTATTCTAAATCACAGATTTGGCACATCATTGTTCACATGTTAGGCTACACATCATGAAATATATTGAGACAGATTACAGACAGTAGCAGAATAGAACTCAAATGATTGAACATGAAATGTATTTCGATTTGATTGAAATAGGCCTATAGCCTACTGTTTACATTTTAATGCAGTCATCTCGGTTTTCATTTGAAGCATCATTTTATACGTCCTTGTTTGTATCAATTGCAAAGATATTGGCAACTTTGTATTTGTAGTCAACTTTTTTTTCTGAATTAATCGGCTCCTACGAAGGTTCTAACGATGAACTTAAGATCAATTTAGCCTTTAGATGCTTTTGAGAAACCGGGCCCTGGATAAGAACATCTGCTAAATGACTAAAATGTCAAATGTAAATGTTTTCTTTGACAGGTTCTGTATATGTATTACAAATGTAGTTATTTGTTACATTTGACTGTGTGCATCCCATATTTTTATTTCTATGAGAGTGAGGCAATCTCTGACATTAAACCATCAAGTGTGTCATTTTACAACCAACCCCATGCCATGATTAGATAGTGAAAAAACACACCAATCTCTTTCATAATTTCTTTAAACAATAAAAGCAAATTTACCAACATTTCTGAAAATGGATATATAGCGTTTTGGAATGAAACTCTTGTTTCCCCATCTGAGCTCAGAGTAGATGAGAGATGTAATGTTTGTCTCTGTTGTGTTGAAGCCCAATCAAGCAGGAGAGACCAGCCCCCCTACCCCTGTTGTCCATGAAGAACCTTTGGAACCTTCCCCTTAATGGGT